>JAPDPM010000023.1:3681538-4293461 GCA_032173925.1 Heritiera fomes | reverse complement strand
ATATTTTTTATTTTTAATTTTCTACCTAAAAGTTTATTTTTTTCAATATTTCAAGATTAAATTATATAAAAAATATGTTTTTAAGTGTTTTTTAGGTTAAAAAACTATTAAAATTGCATTTTTAACTAATTGGGTCAAATCAGATTTTTTTGGGTCTGGCCCAATGTTACTATAAAGCGTATCGAAGTGAATCGGTGTATCGTACGATACGTATCGATTCGCTTGTGTATCGATAGATACGCTACCGATTCATGATAAAACCGATTCTTTATATCGATACGTATCGAATTTATAGTGAATCGAACTGAATCGTACGATACGTATCGCGTATCGTACGATTTTGATAACTATGTTTTTACCTATAATATACAAGTTCAAATCCATCCAAATACTATTTATTTTTTAAAAAAAATTATAATAAAATATAAAAAATATTCAAACATATAATACTTAATAAGTAGAACACAATAAGTTTGAATAAATTTTTATAAAAAAGTTACAAGAAATATGAAAATTTAAATTAAAGTATAAAAAAATACAAAATCAAAATAAAATTGCACCAAAAAAGCAAAAATAATTAAAAAATATTAATATAAAGTAATAATAATAAAATTATAATAAAATGGACTAATTTGAGCCAGGCTTGGGTTCGAAAATGTACCTAAGCCTAGTCTATTTTTTAAGAGGCTTAAATTTTTGAGCCCAAATCATTTAATACATTTAATATTTTTGCTTAAACATGTTAAAAAAAAAGGCGAACCTTTTAGTTTGAACGAATAGCTCAACTTTTAAACATGTCTAATCATAAACACATAAGAATGAACATAAAATTAGAATTAATAGATATAAACATATGATAATTTCACTATAAAATTTGTTAATATTTATTTTCATGTATTTATTATAATTCTAATATATTTTATGCATAATAATACTAAGTTTACGTTGATTTTACGAAATTCTACATCATTTGAATTAATAATATAATAAGTGTTAAAATGGCATGAACCTTCATTGACGCTAATAATAATATAATAATATTTGAGTTAAAATATAATAATATTTAATTTTTGTTTTGACATTCATTGACGTTAGGCAACACTTGCACACGGCATGAACCTTCGCGGTAAGAAAGAGGTGGCAATTACCGAGGAAAAAGAGCTCTTCACCAACTTTTTATATTTATCTTTTTCTTCTGTGTTTGTCTTCCTGCAGTGAAAGAAAAAAACTTGCGTTGCTTTCTAGCCTTACTCTTGCTTCTTTCTCGTCACACAGCGCTCCATTCAAGCATCGTCTTCTATCATCTCCACATCTTCCTTGATTTCTGCCTTGTTCTTTTTATTTTCCTTGATTTTTCCGCTTTACTTTCCTTTCCTAACAAAAAAAAAACTGCTCTAGTATTTTGGTTTTCTCTGCTCTAGTATTTTTGTTTTTTGGCCTGGATCTGATCCACGGAGTTGGTGAAGTAAAAGAAATCCATACTTCTTAATTTAGAAGAAGAGGTATGTTTAAATATACCATATATATAGATTTTATTCTCCATAATAATATTTGCTATGCTCAACTTCTTCATTTCTCTTTTGACTTATGCATTTTACTTCTTCGTCATTTCTTCGGTTCACAGATAAAATTAATTCTTACTTGAATTCTTTCTCATCTTGATGACAATGCTCCTTACATAAGAGGTTAGTTTTTTTTTTTAATAAAAAGTTATACACACACATATTTATCTATAGGGTAAAGTGTTTGTAGTCCCAAACATTTTATAAAAGTTTCATTTTAATCTCTAATCTTTAAATTGTTTCATAATAATCCTAAATCTTTTAAAAAGTGTCAATATTATCCTATCCTCAATTTTTAAATAAATATATGAGAGAAATACAATATAAGGTAATCAATTCAAAATTATTACTAATTTCTATCTGTCGTAACGACTTTTGGCCCTAGACCTAACCGCTAGACATGAATTCAATGGAGTCGCCACCAATCATTTTTTAGCCTAGGTGTGATTGGTCACCTATTCTCATTTAAAGATAAGGATTGATCTTCATTTCAGTTTTAGGGTTCGGGGGTCGGTTACATGTGAGGAAGGTGTTAGCACCCTCACGATGCCCATCCTAGAATGGTACCTAATTAATCTTGTGCTATTTTAAGATGGTTTTGTTTGAATAATCTTAATTTGTCATATTTTCTATTATATTCCAAGTAATTAAGTATTGGTAAATTTTCTAAGAAATTCTCCATCATTCTGGCGGAACTTCTTAAAAATTTATCCTCACGTCAGGAGTATTCAAGTAGTACCATTTGACTTGCTTGAAGAGGCTCCGTCGTCGGATGGTGTCTTTTGTAATTTATTTATTTTTTAACCTAATCTTTATTTAATTTATCTTTCTCTATTTTTCTTTATCTAATTTTATTTATTCATTTTATTGTTTTATTTATTTATAAATTTAGATTATTAATATCAAAAATTCTCTTAGTCTTCCATAATTCTGGTGAGACTTCGAGAAAAATTCTTACCTAAAGAATTCCAAATGCCAACCATTTGTGGCTCTTTGGACTCTTATCATTGGAATAATCTTTTATTAATTATTATTATACATTATTAATCCTATATCCATTTATTTTTATTTTTATTTTTATAAACGTTTTATAATTTACCTTTTATTATTACTATTTTAAAATATTGAGAACATTTCTTAAATCTTCCAACATACCGGCAAAATTTAAGAAAAATTCTCTCACCTAGAAATTTCCAAATGTCAACCATTTGTGACTCTTTGGAATTTCATCATAGGAGTTATTTTTATGAATTCCTCGTTCTCTTTTATTATTTAAATTATTATTATCATTATTATTATTTCGAAAAAAATAAATATCTATTATTGAAAATCTTACCTAAATCTTCCATCATTCTGGCAAGATTTAAGAAAAGTTTCTCACCTAGAGATTTCCAAATGTCAACCATTTGTGACTCTTTAGAATCTCATCATCGGAAATTAAAATTTATTATTTACATTTATTTTTTTATTTTATTTATTTTTATTGTTTATTATTCATTTAGTTATTACAAAAAAAAAACTATTCTAATAACATTAAGGTTTATGTATGAATATCCTAAAAAAAAATACAAACAACTTCTTTTAATAAAAAAAAATACGTAAGTCTTTTATCAACCTTTTACACGTACAAACACATAAAGACCTTTGTTGTTTTGCTTTTCTTTTTATATATCATTACTATTATATTTTTTTATGGCAAAGATAGATGAGACCAAATCTGCAAATGGGGAACGTACCTTAAGAAGAACGAAATATTCACACCTTCCCTTTCTCTAGCAGAACTCGATAGCAAATGATGATGATGCACAGTGCAGCGATGAAGAGGATGCAATAAGGTATGGAGCGACGTAGTGGAGAGGAAATGCAGCAAAATGGTGGCGGCGTTGCAGACAATCGCAGCAGAGGTGCAGTGCAGTAGGAATGCCGCGACAGGGAGAGAAACAGAAACTCAGTGCAAGGGTGACACTGGTTACGACGAAGGCAAGCAAAGCAAGATCGTGGCAGCACCACCACTGCAGCAGGGGATCTGCACAAAAAAGATGGCACACCAATACAGGGAACCTTCCTTTACAGGGGCGTGGTAGTAGGAGTGGATCGATAGGTTGCAGGCAGCAGCAAAAATGGTGGCGGCGTTGCAGACAATCACAGCAGAGGTGCAGTGCAGTAGGAATGCCGCGACAGGGAGAGAACAGAAACTCAGTGCAAGGGTGACACTGGTTGCGACGAAAGCAAGCAAAGCAAGATCGTGGCAGCACCACCACTGCAGCAGGGGATCTGCACAAAAAGATGGCACACCAATACAGGGAACCTTCTTTCATAGGGGCGGGGTAGCAGGAGTGGATCGATAGGTTGCAGGCAGCAGCAAAAATGGTGTTGAAGCGGCGGCAAGGACGCAGACGGAGGTGCTACAACGGTGCAACAGGGACACGGCAGCTTAGGGTTGGGAATGATGACTGAAGGTGGCGATAGAGGCGAAGTGCAACAAAAGGGCTTGAATAGGGAGCAACGTACGGGACTTGAAGATGATGGTGGTTGAAACGGGATGAAACCGTAGCAAAGGCAGCAAACTAACAGCAGCGACTGGGCACAAGAGGCCAAGGAGATGGTGTTGTGGTCTGGGGCAGTGTTGTGGGTAGAACGTGAGCAAGGGAAAAAGCTGATGATGGGAAGCAATGAGGATGTTCACGCAGGGCAGTGGATTGAAACGCAGCAGCAATGGAGAGGCAGCACCGGTGGTAGGGAACGATGGTGAAGGTGGCCCTAGCTAGGTTTTTTTTTTCCAACTAGGTTTTTTCTTTCTAGGGTCTCTAGGGTTTTTTTCGTGTCTCTTTTTTTCCTGTAGGGTTTCTAGGTTTTTTTCTAAGGTTTTTCTGTGTCCTTTTTTTGCTGCATGTGTATGAATTTATAGTGGTCTTTGGGCACCCAGATTAGGAAAAGAATTAAATGATTTGCATGATTTCCTCCTCTTGATTTTTGCTCTGATTTTGGGTTTATTATTCCTTTCCTTTTTTTCACATAGTTGACTTCCATTAGCCTTAATATTTCCTTTCCAATTTTTGCCCGAAAAGGATCCCTTTCCAGTTTCATTTGATTCTCAGTATTAATGCTGCAATTTTGAGATTTAAATTGAGATGTTGCAATTAAATTCAGTTAAGATCAATTTGGATCTGAAATTGAAAACCCTGATTTTACCTCTTTTATTATTATTATTTTTATATATATATATATATTTTGCATTTTTCTTTTTATTATTTTTATTGCTTATTTTATTTTATTTATCATCAATAAAATAAAGTGAAAACAAGAAATAAAGTAAAGATAGAAATAAAACAAAATACAACAAGATTTATGAACCTTTAACCCTTTTGAATTGAGCCCAAATGCAAAGAAATGGATTAATTGGGCCCAAAGCCCAAATTCAAAACCATGGTTATGTTCGGAAAAAAATGGTGTCTACAGCTGCCCCTCTTTGCATATTGCTGAGAATCAGGAATAGGGCAAAGACTTTAGACAACAATTTTGTCCGAATTTTTTTTATTATTTTTATTATTATTATTTTTATTATTTTTGTAAAATTTGAAAATAATACCTTGACTCCCTACCAAGGCTCGACCTACTTTAGAAGAGTGAATTCGATTTTGAAACACACCACCTTGACTCCCTACCAAGGCTCAATTCATCAGCAAAATGGATCCGATTTTGAAACATATTACCTTGATTCCTTACCAAGGCTCGATTCATCAGCAAAATGGATTTGATTTTGAAACATATTACCTTGACTCCCTACCAAGGCTCAATCCATCAGCAAAATGGATTCGATTTTGAGACATATTACCTTGACTCCCTACCAAGGCTCGATCCATCAGCAAAATGGATTCGATTTTGAGACACACTACCTTGACTCCCTACCAAGGTTCGATTCATTTTGGAGAAATGAATTTGAATTTGAAACACACTAACTTGACTCCCTGCCAAGGCTCGATCCATCAGCAAAATGGATTCGATTTTGAGACATATTACCTTGACTCCTTACCAAGGTTCGATTCATTTTAGAGAAATGAATTCGAATTTGAAACACACTACCTTGACTTCCTACCAAGGATCGACCCACTTTAGCAAAATGGATTCGATTTTGAGACATATTACCTTGACTCCCTACCAAGGTTCGATTCATTTTAGAGAAATGAATTCGAATTTGAAACACACTACCTTGACTTCCTACCAAGGCTCGACCCACTTTAGAAAAGTGAATTTGATTTTGAAACACACTACCTTGACTCCCTACCAAGGTTCGATTCATTTTGGAGAAATGAATTCGAATTTGAAAGTAGAAACCTTAAAAATATCATTACCGTGGTTATATATGAAAAATGCAACAACGAGTCTTTATGACATATGAGGTTAGCATGATCAGTTATGCAAATGTGAATATATGTAATTCTAAATTTTGATGCAAGTCTTTATGCGACTCAATCCATAAACTTAGATTAACTCATTATGTTTTACTCATTCCCAAACCCTGGTGCTTGGATAGCTAACCAAACTTTGAACTTGTAGGATCCCAAAACTCCAGTTTCTCTGAGGGTTAATACTTCTTTGTATGATTTCCCCGTACTAGTCCATATGTTTATACATCCACAAATTGGATCCCAACCTTAATATTCCTCCTTTTTAATCATTCAAATCTCCCCAAAGCAATGCAAATACCTTTACTATTCATTTAATCAAAATCATTCAAATTTGACAAGTACAATGCATTTATTATGAATGAAAGGCAAACGAGTCAATAGGTAAAATATGATTTTATTTCATTCAAAGTGGTCAAGGCTATAGAAGAGGAAAGAAGAATCAAGGGTGTATAGTAACAATGGCCAAAGTTCCCTTATAAGAAAATTTTAGACTTCCTCATATCAAACAATCCAGAATCCTTATTATATGAACCACTGATTGATGACCTCAATGTGTCGGAGATGTTTCCAAGTGTCTTTGATCCCTCCAAGGATGCAAAACTGTTCAACAGAATTTA
The DNA here is from genome assembly GCA_032173925.1 of Heritiera fomes. Taxonomy (NCBI): domain Eukaryota; kingdom Viridiplantae; phylum Streptophyta; class Magnoliopsida; order Malvales; family Malvaceae; genus Heritiera; species Heritiera fomes. The sequence goes on along the minus strand of JAPDPM010000023.1, from coordinate 4,286,873 downwards.
TGCCCCTTTTTATCTAAGCCGCCCTCTCGGGTTTTCAACTTAGATACCTCCTATGGGTTTAAGTCGCCTTTTCAGGTTTTCAACTTAAAACCCCCCCTCTTTTTTTTTTGAATCTAAGCCGCCCTTTCAGGTTTTCAACTTAGATCCCATTTCAAGCATAATACTTTTTCACCACATCACCATTGACCGGGTTTGGTAACTCATACCCATCCATCTCCATCAAAATTAACGCTCCTCCTGAAAAGGCCTTCTTTACCACGTACGGGCCTTCCCAATTTGGTGCCCATTTTCCTCGAGGATCATGCTGATTAGATGGAATCCTTTTCAAAACTAACTCCCCTTCCCGAAATTGTCTAGGGCGGACCTTTTTGTCATATGCTCTCATCATTCTCCTTTGATATAATTGGCCATGACAAAGTGCTTTAAGCCTCTTTTCCTCAATAAAATTCAACTGTTCATATCGAGCACGGATCCATTCTACCTCTTCCAATTCTACCTCCAGCAATACCCGTAAGGAAGGAATCTCAACCTCAATAGGCAAAACGGCTTCCATTCCATATACTAATGAGAATGGAGTAGCTCCGGTGGATGTACGCACTGATGTCCGGTAAGCATGCAAAGCGAAAGGAAGTTTCTCATGCCAATCTTTATATGTATCTGTCATTTTTTGAATGATCTTTTTGATATTTTTGTTTGCAGCTTCTACGGCTCCATTCATTTTCGGGCGATAAGGCACTGAATTATGATGTTTGATTTTGAATTGATCACAAGCCTCTTCTATCACCTTGTTATTAAAATTTGTAGCATTGTCTGAAATAATCCTCTCAGGGAAACCATATCTGCATATGACCTCCTTTTTAATGAACCTGCATACCACTGACTTTGTCACACTGGCGAATGAAGCAGCTTCCACCCATTTTGTAAAGTAATCAATCATCACCAAGATAAAACGGTGCCCATTTGACGCCTTTGGAGTGATTGGCCCAATTACATCCATTCCCCACATTGAGAAAGGCCAAGGAGCTGTCATGACGTGTAAAGATGTTGGAGGGGCGTGTATTTTATCACCATATATTTGACACTTATGACATCTTTGAGCATATTTAATGCAATCACTTTCCATAGTCATCCAATAATAGCCTGCTCTCATGATCTTCCTAGCCATCATATGCCCATTTGCATGAGTCCCACAACTTCCTTCGTGAACCTCCTCAAGGATCCTTCTAGCTCCCGTAGCATCCACACACCTTAGCAAAACTTGGTCTTTTCCTTTCTTGTACAGGATATCACCATCAAGAAAGAATCCCATTGCCAACCTTCTTACGGTCCTTTTATCGTTTTCTGTAGCTTGCTTAGGATATTGTTGGTTCTTAACATATTGTAGAATGTCATGAAACCAAGGCTTACCATCAATTTCTTCTTCCACATTTAAACAGTGAGCTGGGGAAGCACGTACACTCATCTTAATGGGCTGAACTTCAGTATTTGCATTTACTTTGAACATGGCTGCCAATGTTGCTAAAGCATCTGCCATTTGATTTTCTTCTCTAGGTAAATGGTCGAAGGAAACCTTTGCAAATTGTTTGATCAAGTCGATGATGAATTCATGATATAAGACCAACTTTGAGTCCCTTGTCTCCCATTCCCCTCGCAATTGGTAAATTACCAATGCAGAATCTCCGTACACTTCTAACACTCTAATTTTCTTTTCAATGGCTGCTTGTAGTCCCATGATACATGCTTCATATTCAGCCATATTATTGGTACAATTGAAGTCCAATCTTGCAGTGAATGGGTAATGATCCCCTTTTAGAGATATTAAGATTGCACCAACACCGTGCCCCAGAATGTTTGATGCTCCATCGAAATACATCTTCCATGCCTTATCTCCTACTAACTCATCATCATCAATCTTGAAAATAGCCATTAGATCCTCGTCTGGGAAGTCGAACCTCATAGGCTCATAATCTTCTGCAACTCGATCTGCCAAGAATTCAGCTATTGCACTTCCTTTGATGGCTTTTTGACTCACATAGATAATATCATATTCAGAGAGTAATACCTGCCACCTTGCTAACCTCTCGGATAAAGAAGGCTTTTCATATATGTATTTAATGGGATCCAGCTTCGCAATCAACCGAGTAGTGTGATACAACATATAGTGCCGGAGTCTTTGGGCAGTCCAGGCTAGTGCACAACACATTTTTTCTAGTGAGGAATACTTGGATTCGTAATCCGTGAATTTCTTGCTCAAGTAGTAGATTGCACGCTCTTTCTTGCTTGCTTCGTCGTGTTGCCCCAATACACAACCTATCGAGTGCTCATGAACTACAAGATACAAAATAAGCAGCTTTCCCGGAATATGAGGTACTAGAATTGGTGGGTTCGAGAGGTATTCTTTGACTTTATCAAATGCCATCTGACAATTTTTGTCCCACTTTCCCGAGTTGTGCTTTCGGAGAAGCTTAAAAATTGGGTCGCATTTAGCAGTAAGGTGGGATATGAAACGAGAGATGTAATTCAATCGTCCAAGGAAACCCCTCACTTCCTTTTGAGTATGCGGTGGTGGCAAGTTCTGGATAGCCTTGATTTTATCCGGATCCACCTCAATCCCTCTTTCACTAACAACAAAACCCAATAATTTCCCTGATGTAGCCCCGAATGTGCATTTAGCCGGGTTGAGCTTAAGTTGAAACTTTCTTAATCTTTCAAAGAGCTTTTTAAGATTGTCGACATGGTCCTCTGCTCTTCTCGATTTAGCAATCATATCATCTACATAAATCTCGATCTCCTTATGCATCATATCATGGAATAAAGTTACCATGGCCCTTTGATAGGTTGCCCCAGCATTTTTTAAACCAAATGGCATTACTTTGTAACAAAAAGTTCCCCACATTGTCACAAAAGTGGTCTTTTCCATGTCCTCCGGTGCCATCTTGATCTGGTTATATCCCGAAAAACCATCCATGAAAGAGAATAATGAATGCCTGGCAGTATTATCAACTAGAGTATCAATATGTGGCAACGGGAAATTGTCCTTTGGGCTAGCTTTGTTCAAATCCCGATAATCAACACACATTCGCACCTTTCCATCCTTTTTAGGTACTGGGACTATATTTGCTACCCATTCAGGGTATTTTGCCACTTTTAGGAACCCAGCATCAAATTGCTTTTTTACCTCCTCCTTTATTTTCAACAACATTTCTGGTTTCAATCCTCCTTAACTTTTGCTGAACCGGTTTGCATCCGGGCTTTAAAGGTAGTCTATGCACTACAATATCAGTATTCAAACCTGGCATGTCTTGGTATGACCAAGCAAACACATCTACGTATTCGTGGAGCAAGCTTACTAATCTTTGCTTGATGGACAATGAGAGAGAGGTCCCAATTTTAACTTCTTTCTTCACTTCTTCATTACCCAAGTTTATGATTTCTATTGCTTCTTGGTCAGGCACAATTTGTTTCTCTTCTTGTTGTACTAGTCTTAGCAAATCTTGAGGCAAAGCACAATCATCCACATCTTCTTCATCATTAAGTTCACCAACACAAATGTTTTTTTCAAAATTAAACTCTGGATTATTGTTGAGAATGTCCTCATTTTCATTATTGGGATACCTGGATATAATTAAAATGGGATTGATATAGAGAAAGCATAAAGATGAATGAAAAGAAACAATATGGGTGGATGAATAAAATGCATTATGCTTGTCATTTATTGAATGATAAAGACTAAATAAAAGCCCATACATAAAAGAGCCTAATGCCTTTGGGCAGAGGCACTCGGATAGGTTTATTGCATTACATGGAGCATGATTTGGAAACGATGGGGAGCTCAACAGCATGCCAATTCTTCAACTTGTAGCCAAGAGGGCAAGGACGAATTCCGGAACTGTCCTCCTTTTTTGGGAATTCCTCCATTCCTACCATATTGATAGAGAGTTCTGTGAAAGCTTTAGCCACCATTGGGATAAACTTGCCTCTTTCAATTTTTGACGAGTTGTTGTGGATGTATCCTGCTGAGTAGAAAGACTCGTTTAAATGGGGAAAACTCATTGGTTCGAACTCCATCTCATGCCCCATAAAATTGGCCAACTTGCTTTCTTTCTTCTTTTCTATGAACTTTTTCTTTTCAAGTCCAGTAGGTTTATATCCTAACCCAAACCTATCCATCTTAGGAATAACGGATACTGCTCTCTTAATTCCTTGTAACTCCTTTCCTAAACCTGCTCCAACCTGACATCCCTTTCCCACTGTTTGTTGGATCTCGAGCCTGGTGGCTTTTGACAAATGCGGTACAGGTATTTTCATCCCTTCTCCTACAAATGTAGCATTAACAAGCTCTAAAGATCTAAAAGAGCATTCCACTGCATCTTCAGCAACTTCTATGTATGGGGTACTTGTAGCAATGGTTGCAATCATATCTTCTTCACCTCCTATACTCACCAGATGCCCATCCACCACAAATTTGACCTTTTGGTGCAAAGTCGAAGGAACTGCACCAGCCGAATGGATCCAAGGCCTTCCGAGCAAACAATTGTAAGAAGGAGTTATATCCATAACTTGGAATTCAATGTTATAAACACATGGGCCAATCTAAAGTGGCACCTCTAATTCCCAATCACTTCTCGACGGGTGCCGTCAAAGGCTCTTACAACAATGTGGCTTCTCCTCATATTTGATTTATCTATGGGTAGCCTAGACAGTGTAATCATGGGCATAACGTTCAAGGATGACCCATTATCAATGAGAACCTTCGGAAGGATATGATCTTTACAAGTAGTGGTTATGTGAAGGGCTTTAGTACTTCCTCTGCCGTCGGGTGGGATTTCATCATCATTAAATGAAATGAAATTATCTGCCGCAATGTTTCCCACCAACTGGTCTATATTCTCTACCGACACATTGTGGGCTACATAAGCTTCATTGAGCACTCTCAACAAAGCATTTCGATGAGGCTCTGAATTCAAAAGTAGAGAAAGTAAGGAAATCCTTGCTGGTAAGCGATTTAATTGTTCCACCACATTGTATTTACTGTGCTTAATAAACTTCAAAAACTCACAAGCTTCTTTCTCCGTTACAGGTTTCTTCTTTTCAGAATCTACTGAAACTATCGGCCTGACTTCTTTTGCTTGGCTATCTCTACTATTTTCACCTTTTTCATCTTCTTTAGCTTTCCCCATCTGAATTTTCTTCAATATCTCTGGGGTATAACACCTACCACTTCTGGTCATTCCTCCCGGGCCCGCAATGTCTATTGTATCAACAGCATAGGAAGAAGGATTGTTGAGAGATCCTTGAGTCGTGACCTTAAAATTGTAATTCCACGGGACTGCATGGTCACTCTTATAAAGGAATGGGCTTGGGACTTTAATAATTAATTTCGACCTGGCATTTTCAACAGTTGCACTAGGTTCCGTCTTACTCATATCCCCGCAAATGACCTTCAATGGTCTGATTGGCTTCCCAAACATTGATGGCTCTATAACATTCACTACGTTCCCTTCAATAGCTTCAGAGAACTCAATCTCTCCCAAGTCTATCATCTTTTGTATTATACAACGAAACCCCTCACAACTTTGGACAGAATGGCCCACCACTTCTTCATGAAACTCACAATAATCTTCCTCTTGCATTTCAAGCCCAAAATTTGCCCTCTTAGATTGAATAATCTTTGCCTCCCTCATTGCTTCCAGCACCACCCTCATCGGTGTCTTCACATAATTGACATTCCTTTTTATCCAACACCCATCGTCCTCTATCACTGCATTTACATTGGCCTCCGTGTGATTTGGAAGGGGATTCATATTTACGCTTGGCTCATTATCCTTCCCAAATTCCAAGATTCCAGCTTTCATGAGATCTCTGACCTTGTACTTAAATGCCGTACAATTTTCGATTGAATGGCCTTGGATCCCGGCATGATAATCACAACGAGCATTTGCATCATACCATTTTGGATAAGGGGGTTTAAGGGGTTGTAGGAAAACCGGAGCAACAAAGTGATTTTGCAATAATTGGGGGAATAGTTCGGCATAGGAGATTGGTATTAGGTCAAATTGAGGCCTTTCCTTATTACTTTTGGGGGCTCTTTGGTTATTTCCTTGGTTGTTGGGTTGAAAAGTAGGTCTTGGTGTTTGTGTAGAGGTGGGGGCAGTAACATGCACTGGTACTTGAAAATTCATGGGATAAGCTGGTTGAGGGATTGACGGGTATGGATAAGGGTTTTGGGAAATATTGTTAATAGGTTGGTAATAAGGATGGTATGTAGGGTATGAGAAATGAGGTGCGGGGTTTGTTTTTGATTGTTTTCCAATGGTAACCGCTTGCACTTCCCCTTCTTTCTTTTTACTTGTTCCGCTCTTCTTTGGAGCTGATGTGTCTTCGATCTTGCCATTTTTAATGGCATTTTCAATCATCTCCCCCAAAATGACCATATCAGTAAAGTTTTTAGTGGCACTTCCAACAAGCTTATCATAATAAGGGGGCCGCAGAGTACTGACAAACAAAGTTGTAGTCTCTTTTTCAGTTAAAGGAGGTTGCACCTGAGTTGCCAAATTCCTCCACCTTTGGGCATACTCTTTGAAACCTTCACCAGATTTCATCTCTAGGTTTTGCAAGGACAACCTGTTTGGTCCCATATCCGTCATATGCCTATATTGGGCCACGAAAGCTTTTCCCAAATCCTTCCATGTATGAACACGACTTCGATCCAACTGATTATACCATTTGGCCGCTAGCCCAATCAAACTATCTTGGAAACAATGAATGAGTAACTTATCATTGTTTGTGTAGCCAGACATCTTTCGACAGAACATAGTAATGTGAGCCACTGGGCACGTGGTTCCATCATACCTTTCAAATTCAGGAACTTTGAATTTAGGCGATATAACCAAATCAGGGACAAGGCTAAGTTCATTAGCATCTATATTCCCAAAGAAATCCATCCCCTCAATAGCCCTTAGCCTTTCTTCCAATAGATCATATTTCTCCCGCGATTCCCCACTCTCTTTCCTTAACTTATCTTGTTCTATGGGATCATCCAAATTAGGTACAAAGATAGGGTCAACAGGGCTAGATCCTGGGTATTGTCCTTGATTTTGTGGATGATTCATGAAAACTTGGGCTTGGGGATAAGCCTTTTGGGTGGTTTGGGTTTGAGGAGGAGTAAACCCGGGCGGGTATGGTGGATCCTCCCTTGAAAGTTGAGGTTCTTCCCTTAAGTCTTCAGCAACTCCTTTCCCCTTCATTAGAGACATCATCATTTCCATCATTTTCGCCATTTGTTCTCGAGATTCCTCTTGGGACTTGACAATTTCTTGCTGAACCCTTTCCATTCTTTCAATTCATGTAAGTTGCTCAGATTCCATAGCTCTTACTTGTGCTCGAGTGTTGTAAGGATGATTTGTAAGCTTCGTTGGTTTAGCTATCCTTGCACCTTTATCAAAATTCCCATAATCAGGATGCTTTTCATTTTTATTTTTTATTTTGTGTTTATATTTGAATGCAATGCATGAAATGAGGTAATATTGCCACATAACAATTGCCAATAATCAAACCTTTTATTAAATATGAAAGGAAAATGTTCTTAATGATACTCAACAATACTTTAAAAAAGAAATACATCCATGGAAAATCTAAGCCCTAGGTTCGCCTTTGGATTTAGGCATCTTCAAGAAGTTCATAATCTGAAGGTAATGGTCATGTACTTCATCCAAAAATCCAGACAATCGATAACCATGATTGGTAGCTGGGCTCACACCAGTCTTCAATACTCGTACTCGATCTTCCATCTCCCTTGCTTTACCAATAGCCAAGTTGATTTGCACAAACAGATGTTTTAAATGATCTAGCTTTAGGTAGTAGCCATTTCTCCATTTTTCACATTCCTTTGCTAAGGCATGCAAGTTGTTAGTGGTTTGTTGGAGTGCTTTTTCCATCCTTCGCACTTGAACTTGAATGTTCCCTTCCTTCAGACTTTCATGTTCAAGTGTCATTCGTTGTATCTTTTTTTGTAGCTCCTCATTCTCCTTTTGAATTTTTCCTAACTCAGTGATAGTTGATGAAAGGGTACTATTTGCATCTTTAAGCAATGCCTTCCATTCACTGCGCTCTTCTTGAATCTTCAAACTCCATTGTCTTGACCTTTCTTCCATCTCTTGCCTAAGCCTTTTGTTTTCACGCTCCAATTCGTCTTTCTCCATTTGGAGTTTTCGTTTGGCTTTTTCTAACTCTAACATGGGATCTCGAGGTGTAGGTTGGACGGGATCATCCTCTTCGTTGTCAGGAGAGAGCTTCATATCCTTGCCACGTTTCAAGTGCCAAATGGAATATTCAGGAGCCACATCATTAGTGTATCTCTCTGGTTCAATTCGGATAGTTCGTTTCCATGCTTTGGCTATCTCTTCTGCTTTCTTCAGCGTTCCCGACTCCGTATAAGCAAATTCCAACTGAATCAACCCATGTGTCATTGGGACAAACTGTTCACTTCCCACCTGTCTTCGTACCAATATCGGGGTGTAACTAACAGCACCCCACAATCCCAAAAGAGGAACCCATGGCTTATCTCCACAACTATATAATACCGGTTCATGTGCCATCCAAGGTGCCCTCCATACCACTTCTTGACTTTTAAGCTTGTGCAGAAATGAGATCCAATTCCTCTTCGACTTGGGCTTGGGCCATTTGCTTTTGCAAAATTCACTAATAGGAATTCTAGATCTGATAAAAATCTTTTGGAAACAACTTTCCACACATTCAAAGTGGCTTTTCATCCATATGTATAATAATTGCATGCAACCTTGAAAATGTCCTTCTCCTGTCCGCCTACAATGATTTAAAGAACGGATGGTTTCGGCCAAGATTGCTGGAGCAGGATTAATACCGTGTTCTAACTGATCAATAAGATCTACCACTGCTATTTCCACATAGCCCAAGGCCCTTGGAAAGATCACTAATCCATAAATAGCTAAAGCCATCGCCTTCACACCTAACTCTTCATCTAAGTGTGCTATGATGAAACTCCGTAGGAAACTCCAAGGAACGCAAGTGCTCTCACCTTTTATCTTCATGGATGCATCAACCTCTGCCAAACTCATCCCTAGCAAGTTAACCATCTTCTTGCGATAGCCTGTCTTATTCTTTAGATAAATCTTATCCTTATTGGAAGGCTTCAGACAAAGCAAGGTTGAATACTCCTCGATAGTTGGCACCATATCTACCTCATTGAAGACAAAGCATCGGTATGATGGATCCCAAAATTGAATCATAGCTCTAATCAAATTCTCGTCCACAGAGACCATAAGGAGGAATATCAAAGACCCATACTTTTGATGAAAATTTTCTTGGCTCTCCTTGCTTAACTGTTTCCACACACCCAACAAGTCAGCTATGTCATTTTGCTTTAGAATCAGGTGTACCTTTTCAGGGAGGACGGATATGTAATCTTCAGCCAAGCAATCTCCTTCCTTGAGTTGGGCCTCTTTCGATAACAACTTTAGTTCACCAGAGGATATGAATGGCTTTTGACTTTCCATGGATGTAACTCGGGTCCTTTTTATTGGCAACTATTATGTGGCAAATATCCCTACACAAAGATGAAATGATGCAAATGTAAGGACTAATTAGAATGATATCATGTTAATGGTATGCAAAATAAGAGTTGTTCCTTTGTGTACCTAATTTTAGGTTTTCTACAAAGTAGGTTAAGTATGGCTCTATCCTATAGTTCACCCTTATGGTCCATTATATGCATGGCTTAGGGTTTTATAGGGATCTAAAAGTTCTCAAATTGTTCCTCACTGTCGTCCACACAAGACTAGTAAGGCACCCCAATCCTTGCCCATCCCAGGCTCCAAACGGAAAGGGTTCAATTTGAGTGGGAGTATTTCGCTAGCCATTGCGGAGGTTACCACCTCACGAGAGCATAGGTATTATACTCCCTCCTAAAAGGGACAAGCTCGGGTGTAGAGCTCATGTCATGATATGCGCGTGATGTTGTGTGGAGGAAAAAAATTTTAAACGCCAAACATGATAACATTGACAAAAAATTAATCAAACAAATCCTAACATAGCATCAAGATTATTTTCTGGCTTGACCCTCTAAGTATCCCCAGTGGAGTCGCCAAGCTGTCGTAACGACTTTTGGCCCTAGACCTAACCGCTAGACATGAATTCAATGGAGTCGCCACCAATCATTTTTTAGCCTAGGTGTGATTGGTCACCTATTCTCATTTAAAGATAAGGATTGATCTTCATTTCAGTTTTAGGGTTCGGGGGTCGGTTACATGTGAGGAAGGTGTTAGCACCCTCACGATGCCCATCCTAGAATGGTACCTAATTAATCTTGTGCTATTTTAAGATGGTTTTGTTTGAATAATCTTAATTTGTCATATTTTCTATTATATTCCAAGTAATTAAGTATTGGTAAATTTTCTAAAAAATTCTCCATCATTCTGGCGGAACTTCTTAAAAATTTATCCTCACCTCAGGAGTATTCAAGTAGTACCATTTGACTTGCTTGAAGAGGCTCCGTCGTCGGATGGTGTCTTTTGTAATTTATTTATTTTTTAACCTAATCTTTATTTAATTTATCTTTCTCTATTTTTCTTTATCTAATTTTATTTATTCATTTTATTGTTTTATTTATTTATAAATTTAGATTATTAATATCAAAAATTCTCTTAGTCTTCCATCATTCTGGTGAGACTTCGAGAAAAATTCTTACCTAAAGAATTCCAAATGCCAACCATTTGTGGCTCTTTGGACTCTTATCATTGGAATAATCTTTTATTAATTATTATTATACATTATTAATCCTATATCCATTTATTTTTATTTTTATTTTTATAAACGTTTTATAATTTACCTTTTATTATTACTATTTTAAAATATTGAGAACATTTCTTAAATCTTCCAACATACCGGCAAAATTTAAGAAAAATTCTCTCACCTAGAAATTTTCAAATGTCAACCATTTGTGACTCTTTGGAATTTCATCATAGGAGTTATTTTTATGAATTCCTCATTCTCTTTTATTATTTAAATTATTATTATCATTATTATTATTTCGAAAAAAATAAATATCTATTATTGAAAATCTTACCTAAATCTTCCATCATTCTGGCAAGATTTAAGAAAAGTTTCTCACCTAGAGATTTCCAAATGTCAACCATTTGTGACTCTTTAGAATCTCATCATCGGAAATTAAAATTTATTATTTACATTTATTTTTTTATTTTATTTATTTTTATTGTTTATTATTCATTTAGTTATTACAAAAAAAACTATTCTAATAACATTAAGGTTTATGTATGAATATCCTAAAAAAAAATACAAACAACTTCTTTTAATAAAAAAAAATACGTAAGTCTTTTATCAACCTTTTACACGTACAAACACATAAAGACCTTTGTTGTTTTGCTTTTCTTTTTATATATCATTACTATTATATTTTTTTATGGCAAAGATAGATGAGACCAAATCTGCAAATGGGGAACGTACCTTAAGAAGAACGAAATATTCACACCTTCCCTTTCTCTAGCAGAACTCGATAGCAAATGATGATGATGCACAGTGCAGCGATGAAGAGGATGCAATAAGGTATGGAGCGGCGTAGTGGAGAGGAAATGCAGCAAAATGGTGGCGGCGTTGCAGACAATCGCAGCAGAGGTGCAGTGCAGTAGGAATGCCGCGACAGGGAGAGAAACAGAAACTCAGTGTAAGGGTGACACTGGTTGCGACGAAGGCAAGCAAAGCAAGATCGTGGCAGCACCACCACTGCAGCAGGGGATCTGCACAAAAAGATGGCACACCAATACAGGGAACCTTCCTTTACAGGGGCGTGGTAGCAGGAGTGGATCGATAGGTTGCAGCCAGCAGCAAAAATGGTGGCGGCGTTGCAGACAATCACAGCAGAGGTGCAGTGCAGTAGGAATGCCGCGACAGGGAGAGAACAGAAACTCAGTGCAAGGGTGACACTGGTTGCGACGAAAGCAAGCAAAGCAAGATCGTGGCAGCACCACCACTGCAGCAGGGGATCTGCACAAAAAGATGGCACACCAATACAGGGAACCTTCCTTCACAGGGGCGGGGTAGCAGGAGTGAATCGATAGGTTGCAGGCAGTAGCAAAAATGGTGTTGAAGCGGCGGCAAGGACGCAGACGGAGGTGCTACAACGGTGCAACAGGGACACGGCAGCTTAGGGTTGGGAATGATGACTGAAGGTGGCGATAGAGGCGAAGTGCAACAAAAGGGCTTGAACAGGGAGCAACGTACGGGACTTGAAGATGATGGTGGTTGAAACGGGATGAAACCGTAGCAAAGGCAGCAAACTAACAGCAGCGACTGGGCACAAGAGGCCAAGGAGATGGTGTTGTGGTCTGGGGCAGTGTTGTGGGTAGAACGTGAGCAAGGGAAAAAGCTGATGATGGGAAGCAGTGAGGATGTTCACGCAGGGCAGTGGATTGAAACGCAACAGCAATGGAGAGGCAGCACCGGTGGTAGGGAACGATGGTGAAGGTGGCCCTAGCTAGGTTTTTTTTTTCCAACTAGGTTTTTTCTTTCTAGGGTCTCTAGGGTTTTTTTCGTGTCTCTTTTTTTCCTGTAGGGTTTCTAGGTTTTTTTCTAAGGTTTTTCTGTGTCCTTTTCTTGCTGCATGTGTATGAATTTATAGTGGTCTTTGGGCACCCAGATTAGGAAAAGAATTAAATGATTTGCATGATTTCTTCCTCTTGATTTTTGCTCTGATTTTGGGTTTATTATTCCTTTCCTTTTTTTTCACATAGTTGACTTCCATTAGCCTTAATATTTCCTTTCCAATTTTTGCCCGAAAAGGATCCCTTTCCAGTTTCATTTGATTCTCAGTATTAATGCTGCAATTTTGAGATTTAAATTGAGATGTTGCAATTAAATTCAGTTAAGATCAATTTGGATCTGAAATTGAAAACCCTGATTTTACCTCTTTTATTATTATTATTTTTATATATATATATTTTGCATTTTTCTTTTTATTATTTTTATTGCTTATTTTATTTTATTTATCATCAATAAAATAAAGTGAAAACAAGAAATAAAGTAAAGATAGAAATAAAACAAAATACAACAAAATTTATGAACCTTTAACCCTTTTGAATTGAGCCCAAATGCAAAGAAATGAATTAATTGGGCCCAAAGCCCAAATTTAAAACCATAGTTATGTTCGGACAAAAATGGTGTCTACACTATCATACCAAAATTTATTTATTAGAAAGAAAGACATTTTAAAGTTTCTTATAAGGAAACAAAAATATATTTTTGCTTATAATTTTAAAAATTCAACTTAAAATTAAAGAAAAAATATCGTAAAATTTATTAGTCTCTATTGTATAAGAATAAAGTCACTTTTGGGGTTTGATAAAGATGAAACAACTTGAACTTGATCTCAAACTTGATATCTTTATTTATAAAGAATAATTTCAAATGATATAATCTTTCAATCAAGCGATATGATTTTTTTATTTGTGTTGTTTAATTCAACAAACATAATTGTTTAACAAGATCAGATCTTTTGGAATCCAATAGTCATGTTTCTTAATCATTTAAGTGAAAGAATAACTTTAGAAAAAGTTTATAACTCTTCAAACAAAAACTAGCCTTGTATTTTGTGAAGATCACAAATTTTTTGTACTTAGTTTGTCGATAAATGAAGGAATTAAATAACTTAAGTATCGAGATGTATATATCTAAATTCAATAAAAAAAATAAATAGATACTTTGTATAGTAATTAAATAAATTAAAGATTATAAAAAAAGGCACTTACAAATCTAAGTGCGCGCGCGCGCGCACACACACACACACATATATATATATTTTAGTGACTAGCTAATTAAAAGAACAAATATATGTATTTAATTTAATAAGGGATGAAATTATATTAAAATAAATATAATATACATGTGAAGATAAATATATATATATATATATATCTAAATAAATGGATAAAATAAATAAATAAGTAACAAACAAGAATATGTCTATATATATAATTATAGTGATATATATGTGTGTGTGTGTGAATTTAGTACATGTAATACAAGATATCTATATATATATATATATATATATATATATATATAAATATATATAAATATATATATATATATATATATCATTATAAAATATATTATTATTATTAGCACGTGGGAGCATATGCAAATCGAAAAGGCAGAAAACAGAGGCCTTTGACCTCTGAGAAAGGACAGAATAGAGGCGAGAATGAAAGGAATGAAGGATCGAGAGAGGAAGAGAAAGGACAGTGAGGAGTAAAATGGAAGCTGATCGTGCGAGAGGAATAAAAGAAAGTGCTCCAGTAAAAGAGAACCGATTGAGCAAGAGAGAGGGGGAGAGCACAGTCAGTGCTACGATCAGGAAAGTTAAACAAAAAGGAGTTATTGGAAACTAGGGATGTAATCGGGTTTGTTATAAACGGATACTCGGACTACCCCTAGTTTAAGTTGGGTTCGGATACTCGGGTTAGGGTAATGATTTTATTACCCGTGATGAGTTCGAGTAATACTTTTAGGGTACCATAAACCCGAACCTGATTAGTATAATCTAGATACGGTACCCGAACCCCGATTACTTTTTGTGGGCTTGACAAAATATAGCTCTTGAACCCTTGCCCTCTAATGGCCATGCAAGGGATTTACCAAGTGAGCTATAGTTTGTATTTGTCATAGTGTGTTAAAAAAAAGCATAATAAACATAACACATTGACCATATATGTATGTATATGATATTATAATATATGTATTATAGCATATGTGTGTGAGCGTGTATGATATTACAGTATATGTGTACATATAGTATAGTATAGTATAGTATAGTATAGTATAGTATGATGTGTGTGTGTGTGTGTGTGTGTATATATATATATATATATATATATAAATATATATATTTATATATTATATGCAGCCTATATAGTATATTATATGCATTATATATATATATGACCATTTATATATATATATATATATATATATATATATGATATTATGATATATGTATAATGTATATGTAATATGATACAAGTTGTATTTATATTGTATTTATAAATTGTAATAAAACATTGTTGACTTAAAAAATTAATGAAACATGATAATAAAATAATTATGAAATTAACTTAGTTAATTATGCTTAAGATAATAAATATAAAAGTAAACATAAAGCACTAAAATTTAAATTAATAGTATTTTTACAATTAGCTAATGTGCAATTCTTACACATAATACATTGACCATTTATATATATATATATATATATATATGTGTGTGTGTGTGTGTGTGTGTGTGTGTGTGTGTGTGTGTGTGTGTGTGTGATATTATAGTATATATGTCTATGTATATGATATTATAGTGTATGTATTATAGTATGTGTGTACATATAGTATTTTATAGTATACAAATATATTGTGTGCGCATATATATATAACCATTATATATATATATATGATATTATAGTATATGTATATATACATCAATCTAATATTTTAATATTATGATAATAGATTGAATTGAAAACATTTTATATTAAACTAAAAGTTGAATTTTATATGTTTTTTAATTAGTTAATTATCTTTTGTAAATATAAGGTATTGATATTTAACTTATAAAAATTTTAGAATAAGTTAATCTATTATTCTTTTACATTTATTATAAGTTAATTAAACTCAAATTAAAAAACATATGAAAATAATTTATTAAAAAAATAAGCTGATAATGTAAAAAATATTTGTGTGTACTACAAACTAATAGTATATAGATTATAATATTTTATTTTTCATAAAATAATTAAAAGTAAAAAAAAAAAAGAGCAAAACGGTGAGTTTTCCTACTCTACACAGTAGCCGATCCTCTCTTTCTCTTATCTCTAGTTTTGCTTTTCTGTTTCGTTTCCCTCTTTACTTTAGTCTACTAAACCTAATTCCTAACCCTAAGAGCCAAAATCTCTGTTCCCTATTTCCCCTAATAGCGATGGCCAAGTGATTATCTCTCACGTGCGCGGGCGATGGCGGCTGCAGCTCTTTCCAACGGAGGCAGTAGGGTTCATTTCTCCAGCAGCGGCGAACTCCAGATCTAGCTGTGGCAGCGGCTTGTTCTCCCTGCAACGGCAATTTGTTCTCCCTCCAGCGATGGCTCATCTACAGATCCGGCGGCGGCTCCTCTTCAGATCCAGCGAGGGTTGCGACTTCTTCTCCCTCGAACGGCGATAGCGGCTTATTCTCCCTCCAGCAGTGGTGCATCTTCAGATCTATGGCTTGTTCTCCCTCCAGCAGCGGCGCATCTTCAGAACCAGCGGTGAGAGCAGCTTCTTCTCTTGCAAGTGGCAACTTCTTTTTAGATCCAACAACACAGCACTTCCTTTGTAAGTGAATATGCCAAATCTGAGAGTTTTAGTTAATTTGTTGAAAATATTTGCTGTTAGATGAGCTTTCATTATGTTGGAAATATCATTGTGTAGGAAATATTTGCTGCTAAATAAATTGTCATTGTGTTGATATTGCTGCTAAATGAACTGTGCTTATGTTGAAGATATTTGCTGCTAAATGAACTGTGATTATGTTGAATATACTTGCTGTTAAATGAATTGTAATGTGTTGAAGATATTTACTATTAAATGAATTGTACTGTAATATGTTGAAGATATTTACTATTAAATGAATTGTTTTGTTTTTTTTTTTTGAAAAACATATTTGTATCAACTAGGAAATGCAGTAGAAAAATGCAATTCACCTTCTGACTAGTCTTGCTCTGCGAATTAATATGCATATGCCAGAGCCTAGACATATTGTTAGTGTAACTAAATGAGAACCAATAATTACAAAAGTTGAAGCAAAAATCCAACTCTCTTGAAAGAAAATTGTCAAATCTGCTACAAAGATCATCCTTGAACTTGGAAAACTATATGTTGAACTATTAAGGTTTGTTGAATTGTAATGATACTTGTATGTTTATTAATTTTATGTTTTTAATTAAAAAATAAATTAATTTAGAAATGTTTTTAGGTTCGAATTCGGGTTCAGATTAATAATCGGGTTTACAAAAAAAAGTTTGGAAGTGTAAACGGATATTTAAACGGGTTCGGCTAATAAACGGGTAATATGAAAATTAATAGGGTAGGGTTCGGGTACTACATTTAAAAATTAATTGGGTTTTTATAGGGTTTAGGCTTTTTCATTCTTAAACGGGGTCGGGGTTGGGTACCTCAAAATTGATGGATACCCGCCCCGTTTACATTCCTACTGGAAACGGCAGCATTTAGCACTTGAAACAGGGCTGAGCCAAGGTAAGGTTGTAGCAGAAATAGTGGCTCGAAACAAAGAAGAAAGTAGCAGTTGATCTTGGTGATTCAGCAGAATTTGGGTGGCTGTTTGGACGGGTTGTGTAGAAGGCTGAAGTCCTTGGATTTTGACAAGAACAAGTGAGGAAGAAGAGGCTAAAAACCAAGGTCTTGGAGGGGCCAACTGGTGCGTGCAAAATAGGGGAAGAAAGGTTGCCATGAAGCTCTGATCAGTGGCTTCTCCTAGGGTGAACCAGTGATTACATTAGGACGAGTTTGAAAATATAATTCAAGGGCTCCTTAAGTGCACTTTGGTTGGCTGAACAGAAGGTTGAAAAATAAAGGTAAATTGTGTAATGGTTAATTAAGTTGAGGGTTGTGTGTTAAAGGTGGAAAAGGGAGGTTTTCCTCTTGGTTCATAAACGAAACAGTAGCAAAGAGTTGCTGTCCTTTCCATTCTCGACAAAACAGAACACTACAGGGGACCAGTGCTGATCAGGAGAATTTGGGTGGTGAACTGAAAGGAAGGAAGGCCAATTAAGGGGCTAAAAAGAAGGGTCTTTTGTGGTTGTTTAAGGCTGGAAACGGCTGCTGTTTGAAGGAAATATTCATTTGGGAAAGTGGCAAGGAAAATGTGAGCAGGAAACACCAAATGCAAGCCAAAAACGGAGAGGTCCAAAGGTAAGTATTTGGTTGTGATTTGATTTTAAATATTGATGAGGATAGGTATCAAGGAGATGAAATTGTAATGTAGGAGTTGATTAGAGAAAAAAAAAGAGGTAAAAAGCTTAATTTTGAAGAATTTTAAAAGTAATGATAAATTGGAGGTATAAAGATTTGCATAAGTGCATTGTGCAATTATATGTGATATCATTGGATAATATTTGTATGAGTATGAATGCATAAGCATGAATAAGGTGGAGTTATACACACACACACACACACCTCATAAGCTTGATGAGGAAGGGAAATTAGGAAATGATGTGGATGGATATGCTATTATGCAAATACATATATATATATATATATATATATATATATATATCGTTAAAATGATAAGAATGAGTAATGCAAAGTTATAAACATACACGAATATATAAATATATATTTTTGGTATGGTAATGAAGGATTAGTTTTGACGTAGAAGTGAAGCCAACTAAATTATCACTCTAAGGATTAGTTTTGGTAGATGACGGTATTGATTTTGGTTTGTAGTGACTTAGAGTAGTTGGGAGCTTGAGCTGTGATTCAAAAACTTGAAGAAGATACTTGCTAAGTGCATAAGGTAAGAGATATATATCGGAATGTAGGATATACTGAATAATTTTAAAATCAACTGCCTTGGGTTTTATAAATTGTATTTTTCTTGAGGGGGTTTTAAGAAAATTAAGCTGTTATGTTGTCGGATTTTTATTAAAATATTAGTTTTGAGATATAAGCTAGAACTTAAGAATCCATTTGAAAATAACAAATTTTCTAGCAAGCTTGTTTTGGAAATATGTTGTATTGCATGATTTTGAAAGTTTATGAAATTTTTATCCGAAATTCTGATTTTTCATGGAAATTACCAACATATTTATATATTTACGAAATTGTCTACTATCAAAAGAAAATATATATTCATTTGTGAAGTTTCGAGAACACGATTTTGAATTCCGAAAAATCAATATATAATGTTTTGAGATATGACTAAAGTCACTACAGTATTATTTTGGATTACTGTGTGACCTTGATCTAGTCCGCAATAGATATTAGTTTTGGATTACTATGTGATCCTAATCCAGCCCACAGTAGGTGTCTGACTTGATCTAGTCCACAGTGGGCCTAGTTGACACTTGTTCAGTTCTCACTGTGGACCCCTTCTAGACTATGGCCATTTGTCTAATTGACTTGCATTTTTCTTCACGGGAATACTTGAACTACATGATTGTTACTTAGTCGTTAAAATGTCCCTAGCTTAATATGTGTATGCTTTTTCGTACTTACTTTTGTATATAAATTCTAAACATTTGATATTTGGATTTCAAAACCGATATGGTTTTATTTCGACTATCCGCACTGAAACTAAGTATGATAAGTACATATATGTTTGGATTTATGTTCGGAATTCATTTGCTTTATTACGGTTTAAATGAAATGCTTTTGGATGCATTGCATAAGCATGGTTTGGTTTCTAAATCATATGAACTACGAGATTTAATAAATGATTTAGAAAACTTGCATATAAAATTTTGGTATTTGTTTCTTATATATTTATATATATATATATATATATATATTTATTGGGCTTATATGCTCAACCCCTCTCTCTACCTTCCAGATTACTTCCAGTAGGAGCTTATACAAGGGCTTCTATTGGATCCTTCGAGGCTTTTGCTCTTCCCTTAAAGGTATATGATGTATAGTTACTTATTTTATATTTAGACTTGTATTTTCAGCACTATTCTAGTATGGAGATGTAAGTAAAAGAAGTACATGATATATTTATGGTTTATAACGATGCATGCAACATTGGTGGATAAATATTTTGTCAAGTAGAATGATTCAAAATTGTGAATGCATGCTTAGAATTTGAACTAGGACCAAGGTAAGTAAAAGATATTGTTTTAGCTAATGTAAAGTTAGCTTAAGAATAGATTAGTGACACTACGTATAGCCCAACCAAGTGAGTGAAAAGGAAAAATTTGGTTCGTATTCCGGTATAAAGGGTTGTTACATATTCACTTTTATGCTAGAGCGATTGAATACTCGAAACGGTAGTCAAATGCCCGAATGTAATTCTGAAACAAAATACAACATCTATGAAGATTAATTGTAAAATCTATGAGATTCATCATAAAATTTATGAGATTCATCATAAAATCTATAAGATTCATTGTAAAATTTTATATATTCATCATAAAATTTATGATATTTATCATAAAGAGATTCATCGTAAAATTTATTAGATTCATCGTAACACATTCATCATAAAATTTATGAAATTCATTGTAAAATTTATTTTATTAATCGTAAATTTTATTACATTCTTCGTAAAATTTATTATATTCATTGTAAAATTTAACACATTAATCATAAAAAATATGAGATTCATCCTAAATTTTGTTAGATTAATAGTAAAAATTATAATAATTAACTGTAAAATTAATGTAAATTAGCATAAATTTTATGTAAATAATTATAAAAACACTATAAACAATTTAAATATATGATAACTAATCGTAAAATTTATGACAATAAGCGTAAAACGATTCCAACATTATTAGGGCAGTCGATGCCTATGTATAGTAGTTGATTGAATCAGTAATTTTTCTAGACAGAATGATTCTGCTTAAATATGGCTGCAGATTGGTACTAAAGGTAGTTGACTACTTGTATATTAGAAACAATTTGTCCAGTAAAATAACTGAGTCAATTGATTGACATAAATGGGCATTCGATTGCCCTAAATTTTTTGATAATTAGATAATATGGTTTCATATTTTGAAGGGACAAAATCGCAATTTTAATTTTTTTTGAGTGGTTAAAAATGTAATTTAAATATTTTGTTAACTTTTAAAGGATAGAAATATAATTTACATTATCCTTAATTAAATTTAAGTTTACCTATTGACCTGTTAAACTATTATTAATATTTTTATTTAACTTTTAAAATTTATTGAATTTCTCATGAGATATTCAATATCTCATGATATCTTATGACTTTAGAGTAAGGTCAATATTTTGTCATCTTACTGTAAACAAACCTATCGTCTCCACATCTTCCAGCAGCAACCTAGATTACCCAAGCTCACTGCAATTTCTGCCTTGTTCTTCTCTTTTTCTCGCAACAAATATTTCTCAATGTCCTTTCTATTTTCCTTGATTTTCCACTGTTCTTTAATTTTATAACTTAAAAAAATTGTTCTGTTAAATCTGTTTTCTTAGATCCCTACTTTTCCTTTTCCTTAACTTCATCAAAGAACCAAAAAAAAGAAATCAAAGCTGCTCTATTATTTTTGTTTCTTGGCTTGGGTCGATGTTTATTTTTCTTGATTGAAAATCCAAAAATTCAAAGACTGGTCCTCATTTACGAAGTTAGTGAAGTAACAAATCTATACACCTTTAGAAGATCAACCCCAAGTGAGTTATGCTTCAGTAAACCATACATATGTTATTCTCCATAACTTTTGCTATAAATGCTCAACCTCTTCATTTCTCTTTTGGCTTACTTATAACAACAAAATAAAATAAAAAATATATATTTATTTAAAAATTGACAAAATATTTGATAGAATGGTCAAAATATATACGGTATATGCCTTTACAAGTACGATAAATTCTTAATATACGCATGAACACTGAAGAATTTCTACCATCTGCAGAATTTTCAATTTCGAAGGTCATCTATCGACCATTTGTTCTCTTGTACTTCACATTTTCATAAAGGATATATTTCTCCTAAAGTAATTAAGGTACTTTGCGAACATTTTCAGTTGCTTTTATCTCTCAAGCTAGCTTTTACTATGTTTACTAATCATTAAAGTTGTTTTTCAACCTCAGATCATCAAAGAATGGCTGCTGAATTTACTGCCTCTGCAGCTGCCAGTGCTGTAGGAAACTTGGCAACAGAATATGCATCACCTTATGTTAGTTACTTTTTTCGTTTTGGGAAAATTGTTGAAGAATTCAAGAATCAGAGGAACCAACTTGAATTGAAGAAGGATCGTGTAAAAAATGATGTCGAAGCAGCTATAAGGCAAACTGAGGTAATTGAGAAGGACGTTCAGGAGTGGCTAAAAGAGGCAGAAAAAGAACTGAGAGAAACCCAAAGATTGGAAGTTGAAATAGAACGTCAGCAGTGTTTCAATTGGTGTCCTAGTTGGGGTTGGCGATACTGCTTAAGTAAGAAAGTAGCAAAGAAGATGCCTTATATTGCTAAACTTCTTCAGAGAAGTAACTTTCAACAAGTTGGCATCCGTCGTCCTCTTCAAGGAATAGAGCTCTTCCCATCTAAAGATTTCAAATCTTCTAAATCTTCAAAATTAGCTTTTGATGGAATCATGAGGGCTTTAAATACTACTAGTGTGAACATGATTGGATTGTTTGGAATGCCAGGGGTGGGTAAAACAACTTTGGCGAAAGAAGTCGGGAGGCAAGCTAAAGAACAAAAGCTCTTTGATAATGTTTTGATGGTTACAATGTCCCAAAATCCAAACATCAGTGCTATGCAAGGTAGAATTGCAGAGTTATTAGGTTTAGAATTTAAAGCAAGTTCAGAAGAAGGAAAAGCTGAAGAGTTAATGCGGGGATTGAAAGGTGTGAAGAAGATCCTTATAATCATTGATGATGTTTGGAAAGAATTCAGATTGCAAACTATAGGTATTCCCTTTGGTGTTGAACATGAGGGTTGCAAAATTGTTCTGACTACTCGTCGTCAACAAGTAAGTGTTTCAATGAATTGTCAAGAGATATTTCAACTCGATGTCTTATCCAAAGATGAAGCATGGGCTTTATTCAAAGATAATGCAGGTCTAAAAGATGCCATTTCAACATTGATTAATGAAGCCAAGGAGGTTGCTTCTGAATGCAAGGGTTTGCCTCTTGCAATTGTAACAATTGGAAAAGCTTTAAAAGGTGCAGATCTAAATGGATGGAAAGCAGCAAATCAACGACTCAAGGACTCAAGACATTTAGACAATGAAGATGTTTGTGAAGGTTTGTATGATCGTCTCAAGCTTAGCTATGATTATTTGAAGGGAGACAATATTCGATCATGTTTCTTGCTGTGTTCACTTTTTCCAGAAGATTTTTATGTTGGTATGGAGTGGTTGATTATGTTTGGAATTGGATATGGATTATTTTCTAATATTTTCTTCATTGGTGTCTTACGGGTTGAAATTCGTGAAGCACTAAGAAAACTCCAAGAGTCAGGTTTGTTATTGAAAAATGATGATGATGATGATGATAATAAGGATGAAATATATGTACGCATGCATGATGTGGTTCGTGATTTTGCTCATTGGATAACATTGAGAGAGAAAAATGCATTCATGGTAAAAGAGGGGTTGACAGAATGGCCTATAATTGAAAGTTTTGGATGTTATACATCAATTTCTTTTTGGAAGAGCAACATAAATGATTTTCCTGAGAAATTGGAATTTCCAAAACTCAAAATGTTGGTTTTTGAAGGAAAGAATTTAGTGAGAGTTCCAAGTGCATTCATTGAAGGAATGAAAGCCCTTCAAATTTTACAGCTCAAAAACGTTTCATTCTCACTGGAAGCATTTAAAATCGTAAGAAATCTTCGAACTCTATGCTTTGAAGATTGTCAGCTCGAGAACATTTCATCATTGAAAAATTTGGAAAACCTTGAGATTTTTGCATTGCTTAGAACTAATATTTATGAGCTACCAGAAGATTTAGTGGGATTGCGTAGATTAAAATCACTACATTTGTTTTACTATCCAAGCCAGCAGATCAATTTTCCCCCTAATTTGCTATCAAGGTACGAAGTAGTAGATGTCAATTAATTTTTTATAATATTGCTCAAAATTAAGTATTTAGTTTTATGTTATTTATATTTCTATATTTTCTTTATTAGGTAATTTGATTTTAGACTATGGCAAACATATCCACCTCAAGCTTTTGTTCAATCCCATTATTATTATGAAGCGTTCAAACATGTAGTTCTTTCCATTTAAATAACCTGCTAGTAAATAACATGATAGTCTGCTGAATTGCAAAATAGTCAAAAAAAAAAGTTTTATATGCTGAGATAATTAAAACTAATTTATGAATGTTTTATTTAGCTATTTTTACCATTGGGTTGAAGTGTTATTATTGTGTTGATCAATAATTTATGTTAGGATTTTGTATTTGTGTGTGACAGGTTGACGACACTTCAAGAACTACATGTGACATGTGAAAACAATGTCAACTTATCTGAGCTAAATTCACTGTCTCGTTTGACTGCACTATCACTGAGAGTTTCTTCTGATCAAAGTTTTCCAGAAAACTTTGTGTTCCCTGCTAAGCTACAAAGTTTCATGATCGCTGTAAATGAAAATTATGTTGGACATATGCGGGGACTAAGGTTTAGAACCTTGAAAATTAAAGATTTCTCATCTTCATTAAGTGCATTTAAGGAGCTAATTTTCAACGTGGAAAAGTTGGCTCTGAAGAATGTCGTCATGGAAAGTATATGGGAATTACAGTCAACCCATCAATATCATGCAAGCCTCAAATGTTTGAAGGATGTAAGTATTATTCATTGCGATGAATTGCAATCCATCTTCTCAAACTGCGTTTCATCAACAACGTTTTTCAAATATGTGACTGCAATACAAATTAGATGAAGTCTTTGATTTTCCTCAAGAAATGGCTGAGCTTGAGATGCCTCTTCTCTCTCCATTTCTTCTTTAATGCATGCTCTCTACTGCTTTTGTTGGTAATTGATTATTGATTTACTGACCAATTTTAAATCCTTAATCAAGCGTGTTGCTTTGTTGGACAAGCGGTTGGTAAAACTTTTAAATCCTATACTAATAAAAGAGATGTTCTTTTCCTTTTTTTATTTTTTTATTTTCTAATTTATTTATTTGAACTACTTAATTTTTTTCTTTTTTTTTTCCTTCTAAATAAGCCAGGTATTGCATGAAATTTGCTGCATGCTTTAACCTTGCATTAACTTTTATTTATATAAAAATGTTTCTATATTTATTTATGATTGTAATTTTTTTGGTAAAATAAATCTTTAAAATCTAATAACTACTATATATATATATACACACACACACACACACACACTAAACAATTAGATTCAATTTCATTTTTTAGTACCCAACAATATTATATTTTTCAATATTCTTAAAAAGGCTTTCTTTTGGAGTCTTTTGGAGTTTTTTTATAAGAAATATTCTTAAAACAATATTATTGGTTTTTAACACTTTCTATAAAATTTTTTAGTAAATATTTGTATTGTCAATATTTATTGACATTTTAATCAATAGACTGACGTCAATATTTCTTAACCTATAAATTTTACATATTTCTTGATATCAGGAATATGAGGCACATCAGGTACCACCACTCTCAAATTTAACGAGTTTGGAGCTAAAAGAATTATCAGAATTGAAGTGGATATGGAAAGAGCCCAGCCATTGTTTTAGCCTCAAAAGTCTGAAAGTTGTGAAAATTATTGACTGCCATAGATTGAAATTTCTTTTCTCACCATCTCTTGCTCAAAGCTTGGTGCTGCTACAACAACTCCAGATAATAGACTGCAATGAACTGGTACACGTTGTCACAAAGTGGGAAAGTGATGATACAAAAGAATTAGAGAGTGGCCATCTCCATCCTCCACTCTTTCCAAAACTGACATCTCTTGAAATAAGTGGGTGTGAAAGACTGGAATATGTTTTTCAAATTCCTTTGGCTCAAGGTCTTTCACATTTGGAATACCTGGTCATAATTGATTCTCCTCAGTTAAAATATGTCTTCAATGTTGCAAAAGAAAGGAATGGAATTGATCATCCCATTGCATTCCCTTGCCTACAACGTCTAAATCTTGGAAACTTGATGAATTTGAGTTGCCTTTGCGCAGAAAACTATCCCTTCGTCTCACCATTCTTGGAAAGCTTATCTGTTACGGACTGTCCTCAATTGGAAATTTTCAATATTCAACAAGTCAACAAAGATATTCAACTAAAGGTATGTTTATACATTTTTCCTTCAATTGCGTATCATTATTTTGCCCTTGGCCCAAATCTTTTGTATGCTCTAAATTAATTTAACGTGATCTTTGATCTTTTGGTTAGATCAAAAAATTAAAGTTAACAATTAACCCATTAAGAGAATTTTAAAAAAAATAATAAGAAATTTATACAATATAGGCTTAATAGTCAAATATACTCTCAACTTTTTGCACAAAATGAATATAAGCTTTCAACATTTTATCGCATGACAATCGATTAATAAACTTTTATTTAACTGTAAATAACCCCTCAACCTTTTAAAGTTATGCAATTAAGTCCAAATTTATTAAATAACATTAACTTTTATTAGTATTGCACACGTGGCATGTCATGTGGCAAGTAACTAAGCTATACACGTCAGCTTCCATGTAGAATGTCTAAATGACACTTAATGTCATTAAACACATTTGGATTTAATTGCATGATTTTAAAAAGTTGAGAGTTTATTTATAATAAAATAAAAGTTTATGGAAAGATTTTCATGCGATAAAACGTTATGGGCTTTTATCCATTTTATACAAAATACTAAAGGCATATTTGGCTATTAAGCTTACAATATATATTGCATGATACAAAGTTTCCTAATAGAATTTGTTTATGCAAATGCCTATTTAGATAGTTTTTTTGGATGACGTATAAGACAATACTTGATAAAAATTTGTTTATAAGGATACTTAGGATTAAACCTATAATTTAAATATATCTCTTTTAAATTGAAAAAATTCAAAATATAATTTAGATATAACTAATTTGAAATGAATTAATATATATTTTTTAAATTTAAAAAAATCAAATATAATTTTTATCTTTATAGATTTCTAATAAATTTAATCTAGCATAACTTATTTTAAATTTGAAAATCTTGTAATTAATTTAATTTTTAAATTCAAAATATTTATGTTTATCAATTTAAAATTTATATATACACCCTAAGTATCATCCAATAAGCCTATAAATAGTATGCACTGCATTATTATTATTTTTTCTAAAAAAAAGAAAGGTTATATTTTGTAGTTAAAATAGACACAGATTTAAATTTAAAAAAAAATCTAAAATTGGGATTTAGCTTTGACAATTTTGCCTATTGAAAAAAAATTAAAAATATACCAAAGTTTTCATTATGGTTGTACTAAACAAATGATCTATTATGTTTTTTTTTTCATTTTCTATTCTTATAATAATGCTCATACAATAATACAAATATATGAGATATTATATTTGGGTTTTGTATATTTCATAAGCTAAAAAATGACAATGAATGACTATCAATTTTATTATTTTCTTTTTCATATTACTTATATTTTTCTTGATAGATTGTACTTTCTTCTTGATTGTTCAAGTAAATTATCTTATTTATATTGATTTACTTGGGATTTCTTTGAATTTATAGCCAATGTGTATTGATATGTTACACATCTCTTTTTAATTTTAATTTTTTATTTGTATGCTCCTTTCTATATTATTACTTCCACATTTTATAAGATTTTGCTCACTAACGTTGTTTAAACATTCTATATTTAAATATTTATTCAAATTATAATTGTATACATAAAATAACTTTTTACTAAAAAATAAATCATATTCAAAAGTCTCAAATTCAAAGCTGAAGTGCCAATTTTTTTATTATGTGCATAAATATATAATAAATGAATAATATAAAAATAAAATAATCACTTGAGCATCACACGGGATTAAAATTAATTTGAGTATATTTGATTCTTTCTTGAAACCCAAAAAAATGAAAACTCCTTTCAAAAAATACCTAGTTTTAAATTATAAAATTCAAGAAAAATTTGTTCCATTTAGTAATGGCATAATAATAAATTAAGCCCTCTAAACTTGTTTCATTTTTCAATGTTTCACTTATTATTTAACCTTTGTAATTTATTCAATTTATAATTAAATAATGTATGATACTTTTATCTTCGCAGTGCTTATACCTCATAGCAGTCCAAAATGAGGGTTACAGAACTAGTTGGGAGAAGATATTTCAAATTCAAGCAGAGAAAATAACTCTATGTTATATGCATCGATTGCAGGGTCCTATCCAATTTGCAAGCCTTCAATATCTTAAACAGTTATGGGTGTTACACTGTAACAGACTCAAATCTCACTACAGCAAAATGTACTTTTAGCGGCGTTTTTTTTTTCATTTAGCGGCATTTATAAATGCCGCTAAAATTTCGCGGCACTACCGAAAAGCGCCGAAAAAAACGCCGGGTTTTCCGGTGTCGGGAAAAATAGCGGCGTTTGTATGAAGAAACGCCGTAAAGTTAGCGGCAATTTATGCCGAGTGACGGCGTTTGTAATAGCCGCAAAATTAGCGGCATTTTTTGTTAAAACGCCGCTAAATTAGCGGCGTTTCTCTGTATAAACACCGCTAAGTTATAAACTTAGCGGCGTTTTACAATAAAAACGCCGCTAAGTTATATTTTTTAAAATTTTGATTATATAACTATAAGTTAGCGGCGTTTTACAATAAAAACGCCGCTAAGTTTTTTTTAATTTTAATTATATAATTATATATTATATTTTTTCAATTTAAATACATTTAATGATTTTTAATTATGTTTTTAGAAAACATTTTAATTATTTTTAAAAAACACATAAGGGAATGATGAAACTATAAACTTTTGCCTTCATTATTAAGAGTTGTCAATTGTTAATAATCTAAAATAAACTTCTTCAAATCATATGAGACTCAAACTGTTCATATATAAAATAAGCATAATGTAAAGTTACAGAATATTTGAGCTTTTACATCTAAGCTTTACAAAATACTTATATAAGAAAAAAAAAGAACAAAAATCAAAGTTACAGAATACTTTGCTGTTTACAGAATATTTGAGCTTTTACATCTAACCATGTTACCTCCATGTAATTTACAAATTGACATAGAAGAAAAACCATATGACGCACCTACAAAGAATAATACAGAACGTCAACAACTGCTGGAAAAAATGCCGTAGAAAAAATATAATTACCATAAAAAACTATTCACGACAATTTCAATGTTTTCTTTCAGGGACAAATAAATCATATATATTTTCCAAATAATTATCCATCTTATTAACATTTTTCCTATTTTTTCCATTTTTATTTATCTAACTACAATATTAGCTTCACTCTTTAGTAGTTCCTCTGTAAACTTCTCCAGTAAACCCAAGAAAAATTACAAGCACTGATTACTGTAATTTCATCAGATTTAATACAAATGATTAAGCAAACAACAAACCATCATTAGAATATCACTGTAACTAACAAAGAACAACCAGTTACTCTATTGCATATAATGCTTCAAATTAAAAACACCTAATAATGCAAACACCATCTTATAAGTAACAGTAAAAAAAGCATAGTTATTAGAATTATGTTTGATAAAAAAATTTTAATTTGAAATAGACTCATAGAAGTGAATCTTCCTCTTTAAATCAAATTTATCTTTGATTTACGAAAATTTATATCATCCTATTAACACTATGCTTTCAGCAAAATCACTAACCATGACTAAATTTCTAGTTAAAAAAAGCAATTCAACTAGCATCCTTGTT
The DNA here is from genome assembly GCA_032173925.1 of Heritiera fomes. NCBI lineage: Eukaryota > Viridiplantae > Streptophyta > Magnoliopsida > Malvales > Malvaceae > Heritiera > Heritiera fomes. The sequence goes on along the minus strand of JAPDPM010000023.1, from coordinate 4,257,270 downwards.
TAAACTTAAATACTAGAAAACAACTGGAAATTTCTCTTAAAAAAAAAAACATATTTCCTTCAGCGGTTCAGTGAATTGGTCTAAGAAAACAATGACAATACAGATGATGAAATATACAATGAAAGAATTTCACTCAACAAGTCCACATTGCAACTTAGTAGCACAGAATAATCAAGTATCATAGCTGAATCTTTAAAGAATTTCACTCAACAAATCCACATTGCAACTTAGTAGCACAGAATATACAATGAAATATACAAAGTTTTTAAAACGATCAATTAAAATGCGGAAAAGATTGAAGCTTTAAAAAAGGAAACGGAAGAATTACCGCCAAAGCGGAGGCAGTGGCGCCAACTAAACCAAAGAGGAAAATTGGGGATTGGTTGGGGTCTTCCTCTTTCTCTTCATAAGCCCTGTAAGGAGACGATGATTGCTTACTGTTATCCCGTTCAGCATCTATGAGTCTATAACAAAAGTTATGCATGCTTATGTTTTATGTAAATATATTCACTTGGGAATGCACGTGCATATTCTTTATTTTTCGAGTTAAAAATAGTAAAAGGAAAACGACAAAAAACCAAATAAAAAGAAAAACAATAAACAAAATTAATGCAGCAAAGCAAGAAACGGCGCCGTTTTTAATGCAACATTTCACCGTGGGATTCGCGAATGGACTAGGCATTGTGTTGCTCTCATGCTGCCTGAAATACAAAGGAGATCCACCGGTAAGCAAAAGAGCTACAATTTTCCGTGTTAGAGAAAGGGTAATTCGAGCTGATTCCAAAATGGTGATATCCGGAAATTTAAGGGTCGCTGCTACTCTCGCCTTTTACCATCAGCAACCTTTTCATTTCAGATCTTTTGAATGCTAATCTATTATAAAAAAAAAATATGATGCAGAGGCACAGCTCTTCTTGCACTAGAGAGTTAAGAAATTCGCTGATCTATTTCATTCCAAGTACTAGATTTCTCACTCCTTATCTTGTTTTCTATCTAAGATAGAAAGATAAGAAAACCTCTATTGACAAATGAAAAAAAAATATTATGCAGAGGCACAACTCTTCTCGCTCTACATCTCTTTTTTATTTTTTTCTCCCAAATTGTATGGATTTTCTTCTATTTTGAAAAATAGAAGTAGTTTAGCAGGTGAAGCTATAATTTTGAAATTTTCCATCAGTTACAATCAGTATAGCAACACGCCTCTGACCCTCTTTTCTTCCACTGCAATCTCTCAATTTCTCTCCTTACAAACCCATTACCCCATAAAGCAGTGGCCAAAGCGTACATCAAATCAAAACCCAAGCAAAACTGCTGTGGCTGAATTCCCATATCCAAATTCAATTCATCAATCAGGAAAAACATTATAAAAAACTGAGCATTTATACCTGCTGTGGCTGATTTGATGAAGTTTCTGGAACTTGTTGCTGCATAAGGTTCATCATATGGTAGAACTGCTCTTGCATTTGCCGAAATTTAGCTTGCTGAGTTTCTCTCTCGCTTTCCAATTCCTTGACACGTGTTTCCATAGTTTGTAATCTTTCTCTTAATGTGACGACCTCTTGTTGTGTGTTACTTTGAGAGAATTGACGAGCTTTGTGTCCATAATAACTAGAAGGTGTGGGACTCATCCCAAGTCCTCGAACCCGTCCATTTCTCTCTTTTCCAACAACTTCAACAAAAGCCTGATCTTCCAAATCTTGCCTGCTAACAGAAGCATCGGCTAATGCTTCAAGCTCAACCATCTTCTCTTTTGTTTCCTCCTATAAATCAATTGAACAACATAAGTTAATAAATTATTCATATTATATTAAAAAATGACATTATTTTTCAAATAAGTAGATAAAAAATTACCACAATTCTTTGAGATGTTTCGTTTAAATATGATCCGTCTTTCTTTGTGTGAGTTATTTGAAACAACTCCACACGTCCTATTTTTGCACCACGTATTTTCTCCTAATAATTAATAAACAAAGTAAGCAATCAGCATGTATAGCTAAAAACATATATGTAAATGGAAATGGAAAATAATTCTTACTTGTTCATTTCTAATTCTTGCGAAGCTTTTGGATCCACCCGTATGAGTATACTTTTGGTGCTTTCTACTAGAAATCCCTCTTTTTTCCCGCTCCTATGATATAAAATAGTACATACAAAAAATAATCAAAAAAATAATTCATACTTTTACCTATATTAATAATATCAATATCTTAACAAAAATATAAATAAGTACCTCCCCTTTTTTTGAGTACCAAAATGCAACTAAAGCTTCATACTGCCACCTAATAACACCGGGAGGCACATTTTGCATAGTCACATTTGGATCCACGTTTCGATCAAAATATTTTGCCTTCAAAGAGCACTTATGGTCTCTCCATTTTTTACACAATGAATCAAGCAAGTATTTTTGAGAGATGTTTTGAAGAACAAATCTTTGCTGCAAAAAGAAAATAAACTATAAAACATTCAACCTATAAAAAAAATTTAGTAACTTGATAGTTACAACAATACCTCAATAAAGCTTAAAGCTTCCTCCTTTGTTTTCTGCGGCACTTTATGCCATGTTTCGTATTGAATAGGCAATTTCATTCCATTCCTGGCAACCATTCCCAAAAATCCAACTAATAGCTTAGTTTCTTCATTAACTGGTTGCCCAATATCATTTCCACTCACAAGTATCCTATCTTGTGGATTTAGTGTCCATAATTCCTTTAATGTGGTCCGACCTCTTACTCTACGTTGACCATCTCTACCAACTGTGCAAATATAAATTCCAATTCAGCAACATTCCTCAAAACTGAATACAAAATTTTAAAACAATTATATTTAAAATACCCGTATTCACATTAGTTGCAGAACTGGACTGGATATCATCATCTTCTATACATGTATCAGCTGCAAGACCTTTGCAGGTTTCTTTTTCAAATGTAACTCACCATCATCCTCATTCAAGCCATCTTCGAGGCTTGTGTCTAACCAACGAGAATTGCCACACACATAACAAGATTGGTGATTTTTTTTGTCGCCCCAATACAACATGCAATCGTTCGAACAACTATGAATTTTCTCATATCCAAGACCTAAATCCTTGATCATCTTCTTACAATCCTTACAAGATTCAGGGATTTTGGCAAAAGGGAACATTTCTTTCATAAACTCTAACAACAAGGTTAAAGAGTTTCCTGTCCACCCACACATGCATTTCAAGTGAAAAATACGCACACAAAAAGACAACCTTGAATGCTTTGATCCCTCATAAAGTTCTTCATTCATAGCCTCAAGCAACTTATAAAACTTTGATGCTTCTCCACTAGGTTCTTGGTCACCAAGACCTCTACCATGTTCACCAAAATCATTCATTTCACCAAAATCACTTTGAGGTGACAAATTTTGGATGTTAAAAGCATCCTGCAACAGGCCTTCCATGTCATCTTATCTTATAGGAAGACCATGTTGAATTTGGGAAGTTGCACTAGGAGCAACTCTTGATGATGACCTAGAAGGTGTAGCCTCTCCGTGAAAATACCAATTAATGTATCCCGGGAGAAATCCTATACAGATTAAATGTTCGAACACAATTTCACGCATATGCCAAGAGATATTACCACACTTCAAACACGGACATAGTATCATATCATCCTCACTTGCATTCTTAAATGCAAAATTAAGAAATCGTTCTACTCCTTCTTGGTACTCTTGACTTAACCTCGACTTTTGCATCCAACTCTTATCCATTTATAACTTGCTACATTATACACCAATAAAAAAAAATTAGATGTCTATACACTATACACCAATAGCATTTATTTTTACTATAGATTAGGAGTGTAAACGAGTAAAGGTACTCATGAGTTACTTAAGCTTGACTCGATAGTTTTCAAGTTGAGCTCGAGCTACCTAAATAATGAGTCGAGCCAGCTTCAAGTATTTTAACAGTGGTTCAAATGGCTTTTAATCTAATTAGTCATGAACAACATGAAAAAATACATCATGGAGCAACATTTCATCAGCAATCAACAATAAATTACGCTAGGAACTAGGTGAGCACATATTCAGTTTGACAGAGCTTGGGCAAAGTTTACGGAAGAGAATATCTCTCAAGTTGAGACCCCTAATGTTCAGATATCACTTATCAGGACATTGAGAAAACGTCAACAGCAAGTGCTTTCCAGGAAAGTATCATTATTTCAACCTCTAAACAGGATCATGCATCTAGCAATTAGGAATTCCAGCAAACTGATAGTCTCTTCTATCCTATAACCCGAAATATAAGCATGTATTTATAGGAATTCAAAAACTTCTAAACTAATTTATCAAAAGAAAAATAAAAGTTACTTAATTACCAAAGAACTTAAAAAATAAAAACTTTCGTCAATTCTCATAAAAGAGTACGATTGCATAAATAAAAGATTATTATTCTTTTTATTTTTTTCTTTTCTATCAAACGGACAAAGAAATATTGAGGTTACCTATTACTGACCAGCTAGGCCTGGCAGTTACATGTAAAGACATCTAGAAGTTGGCCGACAATTAACTCCCCAAACTGTCAACTTTCCGTTCAAAAAAAAAACTGTCAACTTCCATGACACCTCCTTTTAAATTATAAGCAAATTGTTAACTTTTGTTTTCATATAATATTTCTATCCTCACCATAACTTCTACAATAGAAAACATCAAAATTAGGATTCGAAATTGGACCTTTCTCTCGAGATTTCATACTCGTTGGGAAGAATTCGACGTTTTTGTCTCGGACAAAGATGTTTACAGAACCTACTTAAAGGTTGTAAGAAAATAAATTTTCATATATTCGTTAATTTCGACATAAATAAATCTGTTTGGATTTTTAAAAATATATATAATATATCAAATTTAAAAAGTTTTTATCACTAAAAAAATCCTGAAGACTGTGTTGGAAATTTATTTTGAACTTATTAAAGAAAAGCACAGTAGAATCTATCAATAGCCCATTGTGATTATAATGGCCTAAAAAAAATTTGAAGCAAGCTTTTCTAGCTGTACTCTGGCAATGCATTGGATGAAGAAGGGCAAGGTTTGCTAGATTTTTCATTATCCTTTTATTCATTTCATTTTCCCTTTATTTTTTTATAAAAAATTTTCACAAAAACTTTACCTTAAAAAACAGTATGTCATCTAATTTGAATAAATTATATAACTTGAAATGGCATTTATTCTTCCGAAAGCAAATACATGGCTCAAGTAAAAAAACACGAAATCTAGTTACATTACCAAAGAAAATGAAATGAGCTTCCAATTGTATCATTCAAATGATCTTCAATCAGATAAAAGCCCTCTAAAACTTCTGGAAACACAAAAGAAAAAAAGCAGTACCCTTAAATCTTAATTATACATAGCTTCTCTCTCTTTATCAACCTATTAGCAACTAATCATATCCAACAAAGACAGCAGAAACACCATTTTAGGGTGTCAAAAAGCATTGGCAGGCGGTTAATTGAGCAAGTTTTAGATCCATTCTGGAATTAGGGTTTTCATTTAATTGATTCACAAGATGACGGAACTATCTCTGTGTGTAACACTTACACAATCAAGTTTTGTTTAAGAATCATGTCCAATCAAATAACTAAACCCAATCCCCTTCCCCCATCCCGAATCGATGAGATAGCATGAACATTAAGTAGAGTAGGCAAGGCAACAATTACAAACATATAATTTGCTATTACTAAGAAGATAGAATAGAATTTTAAGAAAGCAAAAGGAAAGAGTGATACCATAGCAGAGCAGATGAAAAGAGAGGATATGGAAGCTGCTGTGGCGTTCGTGAGACACGACTCAGTTCGCAGATCTTCTTCCCTCGGCTTGCCTTGCGTCCGTGGGATACAACGAGTATGACCCGATTTGATAAGGGATTGGGATTTTAGGTTTAGTAAATGAGGAAATGGGATTGGGATTTAGGTTTAGAAAACGAGGAAATCTCAGGTGCGAAAATGAAAATGGGAGTGGGATTTTAGGTTTCGAAAACGAGGAAATGGGATTTAGAAAATGATTTAGAAACAAAGGTTTAGAAACGTAAACAGAGAAGGTTTAGGAACAGAGTTGCTGCAGCAGCTCAAAAAATTTAGAAAAAATATTTTTATTTTTTTATTTTAAAACATTGCGGCGTTTCTTTCTTAGAAACGCCGCTATTTGATTAACTTAACGGCGTTTATATGAATAAACGCCCCCATTTGCTTAAATTTACGGCGTTTTAACTAAGAAACGCCGCAAGCAAATAAAAACACGGCATTTACCGGCGTTTTTATAAAAAACGCCGCTAAATAAGTGCCGCAAAAACCTATTTTTGCTGTAGTGTCTCTATTCTCTGGTATGGTCGCTCGAAATTTACCACAACTAATATTTTTGAAAATAGGTCATTGTGAGGAGTTGGAAGAAATCATTGAAATGGACCAAACTTCAATAACATCATCATTATCATCATCACAGGCTCATCTCCAACCCATATCCTTCCTTACTCTTGAACATATATTAATCGAAGGGTGCAGCAATTTGGAAAGATTGTTTCCTATTAGTGTCACCCGTTCTCTTTTAAAACTCAAGGAAATCTATATTCATGCTGCTTCCAAACTAGAGCAAGTCTTTGGCTATCAAGTTGAATTAAACTCTGAACTAAACGCTAAAGATGATAAAAAAAAAATAGTGTTCCCTGTATTGAAAAAATTGGAACTTTCAGAGTTACCAAGCCTAAACGGTTTTGCTCCAATGGGTTATCATTTCCAATTCCCTTCTTTGGACTCTTTTAAAATAACCAAATGTCACAAGTTGACTACAAGTTTCAACATGGATTCAAAACATCATGTGCATGCCATTACAGAGGTACCTACCCAACTTTTTCTTTGTAATTATTATGCTTATTTAATTTATTGTTCTTCAGCATATTGATATTAGTGATGAAATGCTTGTATAAGTATTTAAGTATATATTTATAATGAATTGGAAGACTCTTTGATATGCACTCAAGTCATATGCGTATAACTAATTAATTAGTAATTACTTAATTACTTCTGACATATTTTTTTCCTAAGCACTTCGGACATAATTTACATAACCGAATTGCTTTTTTATTTCTTTTTTAGCTTTATAACAAAAAAGCAAAAATTTAGTACTTTGTCACCTTTTTTTGGGTAATTTGTTGTGAAGGAACCCCAACAAGCTCAAAATAACACAACAAAAGATTTTAACATAGTGGAAGAAATAGTTGATAATCGAGCCACCAGCAATGATATAACTTTGAGACATGGTGATGTGGAAGGTCAAATGCCTCTATATATAAATGTGGGAGAAACAAGGATAATGTTATGCTAAGCAGGTAGATATGACTGTTTCTCTCATTTATTTCTTTATTTATTTAACTTGTCTATTTAAAGTCTTATCGATTTTTTGTTTTAATGATAGGTGGCTGATGCTTGATTGTGCTTGTCAATGTTCTAAGCTTGTTTCATGGTGTGATATATATATATATATATACACACACACACACACACACACACACACACACACACACATTTCATAGATGTTATATAATTGTCTAAATAACTTGTTCCTCATAGGAATATAGAGATAATGAATGGTGGCCCCACAGGACTTTCGATGTCCCGAAGTAGTCGAGATTCGGAGGATATGAAATTTGGAGCTAAAAATGGATGAGGTAACAAATTTAGCCCTAAACTAGTTTGTTTTTGCATTTCTTAGGAGCGTGCAAACAAATTAGAAAATTACGATTAAGTCCATAGATCGGTAGAATTTTCGTAAATAATGGACAAACTGAGATGATTTTAGAATCATTATTGGTGCTAGAAAATTTCTCATAAAATGGGTTCTTGAACATGTGAACTGATGGAGTTAAATCTGCATAAAAATAGAAATCTACGTGATTTTATGATTAGGGGTATTTTAGTAAATTCACCCAAACGATTAGTTGAACTTCAACAAAAGTCTCAAGCAAAAGTTAGAGCAAGTTAATTAGATATTTTTCATGATGAAATAAAATATTTTGGAAGTTAGATTGATAGTTTAAACTGAAGTTGAATCGAAAGGGGTGAAATCGAAAGTTTACATAAACATAAGGATGTTAAAATGATGTACATAATTTTAGGAGATTGTAGGAAAAATCGGAACTGAAATCGAAATTGTAGGAGAAGTTACAATATTAGCACTAGCGTAAAAAGAGACTAGAATGGAAGTGATTTTAGACAATGTGATATTTATAGAAAATTAATAAATTATTTTATGATGGAAATGTAGTGGTTGGACAATGCTAAATTATTTTTATATACCGTGTTTTGCAGCTCGGAAGTCTAGTACGGACACTAGTGTTGACGATCAAAAGGATTGTGAATTAAGAGGTAAGGGATGAGTGTAGAAGACGTAAAAATACTATGATGTATGTTTTGATTTAATGTGCATCTTTTGAAATTAAAAAGTTGAATTTGATGTTGGAATCTGTGTTGAAATGAGAACTACTGGTAGTTTGTAAATCGTGTTTTAATTGCAAGAGGGCTAGGCTAAACAAAATCGTTATACTGTTGAAATTTTTAAGAATTTTACATAAATATCTTTTATTATCCTTAAGGGTTAAAAATGAAAAATTATTAAGTTAAATTCTTAAGGTTATGGAAAAATTCATATTTTTATTAAAAATCAAAAAACAATATTTAAGTATTCATGTAAATGAATTTTATGTATATGAAGGTACTTGTATGTTTTATTTACTATTCTATAGATAAACAGAACGTTCTTAGAACTGGATGTTATAGTATGAATATTTTATGAATTTTTATTTCCGAACTACTTATATTTCTTGAAAGTATATTTATGGATTGATTGAAGATAACTGTTATTAAATATATCTCCACAAAATGCTCTAAACTGTTTTAAATACTGTTATGAGATTGATGGCTCTATAGCATGCTTACAAGCATGTGCACTTACTGTTACTGTAGCTAAGTGATCCTAATCCCATCGTTCAGTGTGTAATGACCCTTTATACCGAAAATACGAACCAAATTTTACCTTTGTCACTTACTTCGTTGGGCTGTATGTAGTGTCACTAATCAATTCTTAAGCTAATATTATATTAGCTAGGTCAATATCTTTTAATTAACTTAGGTCCTAGTCAAATTCTTTCACTAAACATGCATTTACAATTTCAAATCATTTTACTTGACTAGATATATCTCCACCCAAGTTGCATGCATTATTATAAACCATAAATATATCCTATACTTCCTTTAATTACATCCCCATACTATAAAAGTACTGAAAATAGAAGTCTGAATATAAAAAGGAATACTGTACATCACATACCTTCAAGGGTGGTATGAAAGTCTCGAAGGATTTGTTTAAACCCCGTGTACAAAGCTCTTATTACAAATAATCTGAAAGGTGGAGAGGGGGGGTGAGCTTTTTGGAAAGCCCAGTAAGAAATATATATAAGAAACATATATTGAATTTCTATATGCAAGTTTCCAAAATATTTATTAATGCTCGAATACCATATTTCATACTATTCGAAAAATCAAATCATGCTTATGCAATGCATTAGAAAACATTTCATTTAATCTGAAACATAAACAACTAATTCTGAATATCATTCGAAATATACGTGCTTATTACATTCCGTTTCAATACTGATCATCAAATCAAATTCTTATATGTTTCACAATCTAAATATCATACATTCGGAAATCATATAAGAAGATAAGCACGAAAAATCATATACATACTAAGCTTGAGACATATTAGCGACTAATAAATAATCAGGCAGTTCAGATATTCCCGTTAGGGAAAGTGCAAGTCGAAAAGACTTATGGCTGTAGTCTAGAGGGGTCCATAGTGAGCACTGATTAGGTGTCAACTAGGCTCGCTATGGATTGGATTAAGGTCACACAGTATCGAAAAATAAATATCTATTGCGGACTAGATCAAGGTCACATAATAGCCAAAACGGATACCTACTAAGGACTGGATCAGGGTCTCACAATAGTCAGAAAATACTGCAGTGACTTAGCTAGTCATGTGTCAAAAAGTTTTATATGTATATCTTTCGAAATCCGAAATAGTATTTTTCGAGCTTTAGGAAAATTCATAACAAAAGTCATATACATTTCTTTCAAAAGCGGATAATTTGTTGTTTTCAAATGGTTACTTAAATTAAGATTAAGTCATAAAACCATTATTTTTATAAAAATCCGACAACATAACGGCTTGTATATTCTTAAAACCTCCTACAAGAAGATATAGTTTATATAACCACAAAGCAGTTGATTTTAAATAGCATCCAGTATCTCTTATGTTCCGATATGTATCTCATACCTCAATCAATCATAATTGTAACCAAGTCAAGCAGTCAGCAATCGATATCCAATACTTGAACTTGTATGTTTTCGTTTACCAACTCACGCCTAGACTGCAAAAAAATTCATTTAAAACAATTTAATTTTTAAAATTACCTTAAATAATATTATAAGTCTTAGAGATCTCTCCAAATTCCCCTTAATATTTTCCCAAAATAATTTCTATATAATTATTTTGATATCATATCATTGCCAGTATCCATAAATTTCTTGTCAATCGATTATTGATCGTATCCACTTATATACAGTGTCGCATATACATATGCTTTTATATTTGTATCCAATTTAAATCTAGTATCAAAATTCATCATTTATTGTACACACATGGCCTATAATTATATATATGTATATATATATATATTTATATATATATATATATCCACATGTGTGTGTCTTACTAGTGCCACTACGTGTTTTCACTTACGCTATGTATATATTTGTAATAATGTCCTGGTAATCGTCACACCTACTTATATGAACACACACACAACTTTCATTCTTGTCATCTCAATATTATGCATGTTCAAATATATATATATATATATATATATATATATATTCTTAGGCTTTAACCAAAAATTACAAATCTTAATTCTTTTTCTTTAAAATTCTTTAAACTCAAGGCCACCCTTTGTTGTTTAATCATCCTAAATTTCCTAGCAAGGCTCTAGGTTTTAGGCCAAAAAAAAGTTGTGGTTCATCATCATTCCACATGCTCATTATTAGACATATAAACTTATATGTGCATCTAAGATTTAGAAATCAAATATAAAAATCTTACCCATTCTTTAGCTCCTTGTACCAACCTTCAATCATAGACCAACACTCCTTAATATATATATATATATATATTTATATTTATATTAACATCACTCCAATACTTATTATTTCCCCTATAATCTTAGACAATTAAATCCAAATAACCAAGTATACTTACCCATTTTAATCCATGTTGACCGAACCTTAACCCCATTTTCCTTCACGCACGACATTTCTTGATTCTGCAACGGCAAATGCATGTTTCCTGCTTCAATTTTGTTCAACCTTTGTTCTTCTTGTTTCAGCTACTGCCTTCCTCCATTTCTGTCCTTGAAAACCCAAGAGAACCACCCCCTTCTTCAGCATTGACAAACACCCAAAATGCCATCTTAAGCCCTCTGTTTTCACGTCTCCTTTCCAGCCTCCTTTTACCCCTGTTTAACTTGGTTTCACGTAGGGAGAGCCCTGGTTTAGTTGTGTGAGAAAGCTCCCTTCCAAGGGTTATTGGTTCATCCTTTTCTTTTTGCCTTTTAGCTTCAATCCATTTCTTCTCCTCTCCATTTACTTACTGTTTTAGAACCTTAAACACAAAACATACCAGCCCCTAAGTTAGTGCCTATTTTAGCAATTCCCAGCCTTGTTTGGCGTCATTACTCAGCCCTTGAACACCACTCACCATTCGATCCTCCTACATGCGTGCTGTTTAACCGAGAGGGAAAGGACAACAGGCCCCATTTTGGACCGAAATGGCTTATTTTTAGCTTCCAAAAGCCACCCGAACAATACCCTACTTAGCCTCATAATATCGCCGGTTTTAGCCATTAACTACCGGCCTCTTGTCCAGCACTATTTCAGCCCTCAAAGACACTCGAAGTCAGCACCTAAACCGAGCCTAAAAACTCCCTTTGCACAGCCCCTGATCTACATTTAAACAGCCTTGCTTGCTACAGCCTCTCAGAGCAACAATGATCTCCCATTATTTCCCTTGTACACAGCTTTGCTCCAGTAACTCAACACCTTTTGTACAGCCTTTCTTTCAACGGTTTGGCGCCACTGTTTCAATCCCTAAATCAGCACCTTTCTCACCTGTTAACAGAGCTTACACAACCTTCCTTAAACCTTGGCTGTCGACACCAAAAAGGGTGAGCCAAATGGTGACACAATCATGAGGTTTGAAGAAGTGATTCTTAGCTCCAATAGAAAATGGAAGAAAAGGGGTGAAATGGATGCTGTCAAGATGATGATGACGAGGGACGGTGATAATGGCAAGATTTGTGGCCGGTTGGGAAAGTGGGGTTAGATAGTGCTAAAGCTTCTTCAAGAAGCCACTCATGTACTTTCATCTATATTTTATTCTTTTATTTATTTATTTATTTATTATTATTATTCTTAACCTTATACAGATATCTAATAAATATATTTTAAATTATTTAAAATCATATACTACATGTTCTTGGTTTTACATTTTTATATTTATTAATTTAAGTATAATTATATATTTATATTCATGTATTTAATATATAAGTAACATGAATATATATGTCAACATTTAATTTATTAATTTTATACATTCATTTACAAATTTAATAAAGTAATTTAGCGGTCTTCACACAGTGTTCTCATGTGACACTTGGCCCATGTTCATCTGCAGACGACTTTAGACTATGCTATATGTTCCCTTGTATGAGTCTATTGCGTGATGCCTTGTCTCCATTGTTTTATTTGGGGTGGCAAATTCTCGAACATTCCTGGCACTCCTAGGAAAAATATATAATATATGTTATGGATTTTAAGATATGAAATCCTTATGATGGTTGAATGTGTTTTCAAAATGTGTTTATTGTTACTGAATGATTTTCCTTCCATTTGCGGAGAAATGTTTTATATTGTTTACTTGAAAATTTAAAGTTACTATTAAACATTGTTTATTTTGGTTTACTGAACAATGCACGTTTACTGAAATTGCTAATAATTTATTTAAATCCCTATAGCCGTATCTAGGAATCGAGACACAATAGGTACTTTAAAGTACCTCCCATACTGTATCTGGTTTCATAGCTGGCTATAGTATCCATCCCTAAGGCTTTGTTTGGTATAGTGGAAAGAAAGAGGTGCGGAAAGAAAATTAGTTAATCAAATAGTTAAACTACAAAGTAGAAAAATTGTTATGAAACATAACCATTTGATTAACTAATTTTCTTTCCCCATCCCTTTCTTTTCATCCTACCAAGCAAAGCCTAAATGTCTTATAGTGAACTGTTAGGACTTAAATAATTTTTTTATGCATATAGGATGCATATAGTATTAGTTCTTGTACACGATTCTCTTACTGGACATTAGCTCACCCACTCTTTCTCCTTTCAGATTATTTCTAGTAACCTCTCTCGGCATCCAAGTGGGAGGATAGTTATTTTGGTATCCCTCGGCAGACGTGAGATCTCCATAGAGTTATGTGGTTTTATATTTATATGTTTAGGCATTATGCATAATACTTTTGTTATATGTTTAAAAAAGGGATGCAAATCAAATGAAGTTTTAGTATGGGAATTTATGAGATGCACATAAATATATGTTTATGATAAATGGAAATAAATTGTTCATGGGATAAATGTTTGAAATTAAATATGAATCTTAAATTAAATTATTAGTAATGGTGTTGCAGATTGCCTAACCGACTGCATGTACAATGTAAAATGGTATGGAAAACCGGTTTTTTGGACTGTAACACATGGTTGCATCAACTGATTGGATCTCTGCTTTTTTAACTTCACTTTGTTGGGAAGAACTTGTTTATGTTTCATTTGCTTATTTGACATGTTATTAAGCTTAAGATATTGTGAAATAAGGCCATGTTTAGTAAGGCTGTAAATGAACCGAACACAAACGAACGAACTGATGTTTGTGTTGGTTCGTTTGTTTTTAGTGTCGTTCGTGTTCGTTGAGAAATGTGTTCGTGTTCGTTCGTTTGTTTGGTAAGGATTGTTGGTTAATGTTCGCGAACATGTAAATGAACGCGTTCACGAACATGTAAACGAACGCATTCACGAACACGAAAATGAACGCGTTCACGACCACATGTTTATGAACATGTATTCATAAGAACAAACTAAATATTAAATATTAAAAATCTTACATAAAGATTAAATTTCACAAACAAATTGAAATCATCTAATACAAAATATTAAATACAACTTAAGTCAACAATGTTTTATTAAAATTGATAATTACTATTTTAAGTAGGATTTATATTATACACATATACATATATTAAAGTATCATATATATATATGTGTGTGCGCGTATACACAAATATGTGTAACATATATATATATATATATATATATGTAAATGGTCAATAGATAAGATCATATGAATGAAACTTAATTTATTATGGATTTTGATTAATTTTATTTCAATACATTATGTTTAAAATTAAAAAAAATTATTTTAAGTATAATTAACTAATTTAATTTTATAATTATATTTTATTAATTTTTTAAACCAACAAAGCTATATTGTATAAATGTATTTAAAAATTAGGTACTAATTTTTTAGGTTAATGTCTTAAAAATAGGATATATATATATTATATAACTTATATAATATAAGTAATTTTAGTATTTTAATAAATAACAAACGAACAATAAGCGAACATAAACGAAAGAATAACAAACGAACAACAAATGACACTTTAAACGAACGAACAATAAACGAGCTTGTTTGCAAACAAAAACGAACGAACCATATTTCCGTTCATGTTCGGTTCGTTTAACAAACGAACACTAAAATATTGTTCGTGTTCGTTCGTTAAGTTTAATAAACGAACATAAATGAACAAAAACCAAATAAGTTCACGAACGGTTCGTCGAACGTTCTGTTCGTTTACACCCCTAATGTTTAGCCATTCATTTAAGACATTTTGATAAATTTTTATAGTGGAAATAAGGGTGAAGTTGCATAGACTCAACGCACCTCGTAAATTCTATTATTACCACTTGATTAAGGGGTTATTGGCAAAATTCATATAATTTTAAGAAACTTGATTTTCTTAGAATTCATATAAGCAATAACCACAGTCGCAGCTGTGGATGATGATGCCTCAGCAACAATAACAATAGGCAGGTCAGCCGGTTCTTCCACCTTCCCGTTGGAATTTTCAATCCATCCCTCCACACTCTCAGATGCAGCAGTACTCTGCCGGTTCTGCTGCTGTGAGCTCTGGCGAGATTCGATCTCTTTGGATCGGTGATCTTCAGTAGTGGATGGATGAGAATTACCTCATTCGCATCTTCGCTCAAACCGACCAAAGAGGTAATTAATTTGTTAATCATATTATTTAGGGAAAAAGTTAGGGGATTTTTGAAGAAAAAGAGTCCCAAAGTAAATAGTAAAACAGGACAAATCATAAATTTGGGAGAATTTAAAATTTAACAATTGTGGAGTAGAAGAGGTGTTTAAGCTCAGGGGACTTCTTCTTCTAACGATGACCGAAGAACTAAATGTCATCCCTCAATTTTGAGGGAATGTAAATGACAATATCTATCTGATTTTTACGAGAATGTAAGTCTTAAATATCTTACCACTCTGGAGCTGTCCAATTGTAAGAGATTGAAGAAAGTTTTCTCACTCACCCTATGCTCTGGATGTTAGATCTCTTTCAACTACCAAGACTCAAACAATTTCTGCTCTAAGAGTTACCATTTTGTAATCCACATTTGAGTTCTCTGAAAGTTTGAGATTGTCCCAAGCTACCTATGACTTTCTCCATTGATTCAGAACATTCTGTGCACGCCAAAATAGAGGCACGTAGCATCTACCTTCACACTAATATCTATTTTTTGCTAGTGCTACGAGTTGATCTCATACTTAGATTTTGTCGCTGGAATTAAAAATGTCCACCTATCCATTTAGGGTATATTAAAAAAAAGCGATATAATAAAAAAAATAACAGTCTTTTGATCCCGTTTGTCAAGTTCAACATTCTATAAAGAATTCGACAATTACCAATACTCAGTCTATATGACTCACTTCAATAGGATTTTAAGACAAACTGCTTATTTGAGGAAGGTGCATCGAGAAGGTCAGCCACAATTGAGGAAGAAGTTGACACTGGTACTGATATAGATTGGAAAAGCTGGAGGCAGTCAGATAAACATAAACTACCATTGTACAGGGAAGATTCATAAATGGATGGAAAATATAAGAATCAATCTTATGGTATTTTTAAGTTAAATTTGTGAATTCTGGCTTCAATATTGTAGCCCACTACAAAAACCCATTGTGAAGACAGTAAATTTTTCGTATTTAATTTGTAAGTAAATGAAAGAATTAAATAACATGAGTATTGAGATGTAATAAGTTTGAGATATATATATATATATATATATATATATATATCTAAATTCAATAAAAAAAATAAATAGATAATCTGTATATTAATTAAATAAATTAATGGTTATATAAATGCACTTACAAATCAAAGTGCATACATATATATATATATATATATATATATATATATATATATATATATATATATATATATATATAGTGACTAGCTAACGCAAATTGAGAAGACAGAAAACAGAGGCCTTTGGCCTCTGAGAAAGGACTGAAAAGAGAGAGTGAGAGTGGCATGAAACATTGGATAGAGAGAGGAAGTCGGGAGAGAAAAACCCATAGAGAAACGAAAAGAGAAAACTGCTGTAGTGGAAAAAAATGAGAAGAGACGAGAAAGCAGAGACGAAGAAGAAGGTCGCTGCAACAGACGAAGAAAAAGGGAAAAGAGATTGAGATCGAAGAGACGAGTGAAATGGGAGAAAGAAAGAGCAGTAGGGGCGCTGCTGCAGTAGAGAGGGAGAAAGAGCAGATCGGCAGCCAAGAGATCAGATTTAAAGAGATGGAAACTGAGGGGTTTGGTTGGTTTGGTGCCGGCTTGAAGGCTGTGGAAGGGACCCTTTGTGGCTAGATTAGTGCTGACCGAGAAGGGGCTAAAGTGCTGAAACGAAGGCTGTAAATAGGGGCTATCGAGTGGCTATTTTCAATGGTTGTGCAAGGTTGTTTGGCGACTTTAAAACAGAGGTAAAATAGCGTGCACGGGAGGAACTTTGTTGTGTTGAAAATGGTGGAGCAAGGGATTGACTTGGCTAGAAATCGGGACTGGTTTTAGAGTTGGTCCAAGGTCATTTTCAAGTGGCTATGAAAGTTATTTTGGCGCTGATGGAAAACCAAAGATTGGCTGGAGCTGTAAGTGACCATTACCCATGGCTGTGCAAGGTAGAAGTAGAGGCCTGAAAACAGAGTAAAGTGAAGGAGAAGTGTTGTTGGTTTGGTATTTAGAAACTATGGTTGAAAGACTGGTAAAGAGAGGTGCTGAAGCTTGGGTTTTTAGGCTGTGTATTTGTGGTCTAAAACAGAGAAGAAACTGTTAGAAATTGATGCAAACAAATTATTAGTTTAAGTTGAATAAGTCTTCCACTATGTGTATAACATGGAAGAGTGGTTTCTAGATTTTAGGAGTTAAGTTCCCACTAACCCACTTATGTTTGTGTACTTAGTGGGTGAATATCATCCCATGAAGTGAGAACATGGGGGTGTGGCTTTCATTTCAGTTCATCTATTTATAGTGTTGCAAATTGAGTTTTTAGCAATGTAGAAGATCCTTTGAATTCTTAGCCAATATTCTTTATTCTGTCCTTTTTCTTTGCTTACTCATACTTTGCTCAATATTCGTTTGTTCTTGTCAAACACACCCTTATTCTTCGAAACCAACATTTTGGTATCCGAGCCAGGTTCGATTAAATTGGGTGTTATTCTGTTGTGGTGATCTTTGCTGAAGCAAGTGATCTTTGGTTTGTATTCATCATGTCTAATGGTATGAATACTTTGAATGTTTCTCAATCATTGGTGCCCATCTTCAATGGAGAAAGTTATGCTTTTTGGAGCATTAAAATGAAGACCTTTTTCATTTCTCAAGATTTGTGGGATCTTGTAGAAAATGGATATACAGAATCTGACAAGGCAGAGAAGGCAGCGGAGATGAAGGAGTTTCGGAAGAAGGATGCAAAGGCGTTGCTCGTATTGCAGCAAGCAGTGACAGACTCAATTTTTCCTCGAATCTCGAATGCAGCAAAATCGAATGAAGCTTGGACCATTCTACATAAAGAGTTCCATGGAGATAACAAGGTAACTGTAGTGAAACTCCAAACTCTTCGTAGAGAATTTGAGAACTTGTGTATGAAAAGTAGTGAGTCGGTTCAAGATTATATTGGTAGAGTTTCTCTCATTATGAATCAATTGAGAACTTATGGAGAGAAAATTGAAGATCAAACAATTGTAGAAAAAGTTTTGAGGAGTTTACCTCCTAAATTTGATCATGTTGTTACTGCTATTGAAGAATCAAAGGATCTTTCTAAGTATTCTCTTAATGAGCTAATGGGTTCACTCTTAGCACATGAAGATAGGATGAACAGGTCTGCAGAGAAGAGTATGGAGCAGGCATTTCAGACAAAGATGGAGATCTTTAGCAAGGAGAAAAGCAATGACAATGGTTTTGCAGGTAGAGGTAGAGGAAGAGGTAAAGGTGGCTACCGTGGTCGTGGTAGAGGTCGTGGTAGATCAAATTCAAGTCGCCAAGAAACTGAGAGTGGTGACAAAGAGAATCAAAAGCAGAACCATAAGGACAAGCAGTGTTACTTTTGCAAAAAGATGGGGCACGTTGAGGCGAATTGTTGGAAAAAGGCTAAGCAGCAGGCAAATTTCGTTGAAAAAGAAGAAGATGGTAACTTGTTTCTCACTTTTATGAATTCAAAGGAAAGTAACAGTGATCTTTGGTTTTTGGATAGTGGGTGTAGCAATCACATGACAGGTGTTAGAAGTATTTTTCAGAGTATGGATGAATCAGTAAAGTTGCAAGTCCGTCTTGGGAATGACAAACAAGTGCAGATTGAAGGTAAGGGAACAATAGCAGTAAGGACCAAGTCAGGTAATGAGAGGTTGATTCATGATGTTTATTACATTCCTAGCTTGGCACATAATTTACTCAGTGTGGGTCAATTGGTTAAAAGGGGATATTCAGTTTTATTTCATGATGGTGTGTGTGAAATTAAAAGTAAAAATTCTGATATGTCGTTTGTAAAAATTCCCATGGCTGAAAATAAGATGTTTCCTCTTGAGATTTCTTGTTTGGATGATTGTGCACTTGTTGCTAATGTTGAAAGTGATTCGTGGTTATGGCATTTGAGATATGGGCACTTGCATTTTAATGGGTTGAAGTTGTTGTGTCAGAAAAATATGGTTCATGGTTTGCCTACAATTCCTTTTGCTAATGATTTGTGTGAAAGTTGTATTTATGGGAAACAGCATAGACAGTCATTTCCGGTTGGGAAAGCATGGAGAGCAAAGAAGCCTTTGGAGTTGGTGCATGCAGACATTTGTGGGCCAATGAATACTCTGTCTTTGAACAAGAGTAGATATTTTTTGTTGTTTACTGATGATTTTACTCGTATGAGTTGGGTGTTTTTTCTTGTTCAGAAATCAGAAGCACTTGATAAGTTTCGGGAGTTCAAGGCCTTTGCAGAAAAGGAATCTGGTCATCAATTAAAAATTCTTCGAACTGATAGGGGAGGAGAATTTTTATCCGATGATTTTACCTTGTTTTTCAAGCAAAATGGAATCAAAAGGCAACTAACAGTGAGAAGAACGCCAGAGCAGAATGGAGTCGCTGAAAGGAAGAATCGAACAGTAGTGGAGATGGCCAGGAGTATGTTGAATGAGAAAAGGCTTGCAAATGATTTTTGGGCTGAAGCAGTAGCTACAGCGGTTCACCTTCTCAACATTTCTCCAACGAAGGCGGTGCGTGGTATGACTCCTTATGAAGCTTGGTGGAACCGCAAGCCTAATGTAAGTGCCTTGAAGATTTTTGGTTGTATTGCTTATGCCATGTTAGCTTCTAATGATCGGACAAAGATGGACAAGAAGAGTGAGAAATGTATTTTCGTTGGGTATAGTGATGAGACAAAGGGGCATAGATTGTATAATCCAGTTACTAAGAAGCTAATCATTCGTAGAGATGTTATTTTTGATGAGAACAGCTTTTGGGAGTGGAATGCAGACAAAAATCAGCACTTGTCTTGTGAAGAAAATGAATTAATTGAGTCACAAGATGACGAGAACAAAGTGGCTCAACAGGTTTCCCCTACACCTAGTCCTTCAAGGTTGTCACTACAAGCTTCACCAACTCCTCAACCTTCAAGGATGATTACTAGAAGTATGTCTGGGGCTCTTCCCAGAAAGGTAAAACCTTGGGAAGAAGTTTATAACTCTAACATGTTTGCTCTTTTAGTAACAGAACCCATGAGTTTTGATGAAGCATGTGGAAAAGATGAATGGGAACATGCCATGGAAGAGGAGATTGCTTCCATTGAGAAGCATGATACTTGGGAGCTAGTAGACAAGCCGCAAGGAAGAGATACAATTGGTTTAAAGTGAGTTTACAAGGTGAAGTTTAATGCGGATGGGAGTGTCCAAAAATTCAAGGCAAGGTTGGTTGCTAAAGGATATGTGCAAGAGTATGGTAAAGATTTCTTTGAAACCTTCTCTCCTGTTGCTAGATTTGAAACTGTTAGATTTTTGTTAGCATTGGCAGCTCAAATGAGGTGGAAGGTTTATCAGTTTGATGTCAAATCTGCCTTTTTGAATGGTTATTTGGATGAAGAGGTATATGTCGAGCAGCCACAAGGATTTGTTGTTGAAGGCAAAGAGGATAAGGTGTACAAGCTCAAGAAGGCCCTTTATGGACTCAAACAAGCACCACGAGCTTGGTATGGTAGGCTTGATTCTTACTTGTTTGAAAATGGTTTCCATCGTAGTAGTAGTGAGCCCACTTTGTACATGAAGGAAAAAGGTGATGATGTTCTTATTGTTTGTGTTTATGTGGATGACATTATCTATACTAGTTCTTCTGAAGTTCTTATTACAGAATTCAAGAAGAGCATGACTGATGAATTTGATATGTCAGATTTGGGGTTGTTGCATTATTTTCTTGGCTTACAAATTTCTCAAACTGATGATGGTGTCTTTGTTTCACAAGAAAAATATGCTCTGGATTTGTTGAAGAGGTTTAACATGCAGAATTGTAAGACATTTTCTACTCCCATGAATACAAATGAGAAGTTGACAATGAATGATGGAACGCCAAGGGCAAATGAGAAGTATTTCAGAAGCTTGGTTGGTGGGTTGATGTACTTGACTCATACTCGTCCAGATATCATGTTTCCTGTCAGTTTGGTCTCAAGGTTCATGCATAATCCCTCCTTGCATCATCTTGGGGCAGCAAAACGAATTCTTCGCTACATTCGAGCTACAAGTAACTTTGGGATTTGGTACAACCCAGTTCCTAACTTTAAATTGTTTGGTTTTACTGATAGTGATTGGGCAGGTTGTGTAGATGACAGAAAAAGCACAAGTGGTTTCATTTTTAACTTTGGTTCGGGTGCTGTGTCATGGAGCTCAAAGAAACAAGCAAGCACGGCATTGTCATCTTCGGAAGCTGAGTATATTGCAGCTACATCTGCTGCTTGTCAAGCAATTTGGATGAGAAGAATCATGGAGGATTTGCATCAAGTTCAAGGAAAGGCGACTGAGATTTTCTGTGATAACAAAGCAACCATTTTAATGACCAAAAATCCAGTGTTCCATGGAAGGACAAAGCACATTGAGCTTCGCCACCACTTTATTCGAGATGCTGTTGCTGAAGGACTGATCGTGATGAAGTACTGCTCAACAAATGATTAAGTTGCTGATGGTTTTACTAAGGGTCTTGGTTATTCAAAGTTTGCAAAGTTTCGATTATCACTTGGAGTTGCAGATTTTGCATCAAGGGGGGATGTTAGAAATTGATGCAAACAAATTATTAGTTTAAGTTGAATAAGTCTTCCACTATGTGTATAACATGGAAGAGTGGTTTCTAGATTTTAGGAGTTAAGTTCCCACTAACCCACTTATGTTTGTGTACTTAGTGGGTGAATATCATCCCATGAAGTGAGAACATGGGGGTGTGGCTTTCATTTCAGTTCATCTATTTATAGTGTTGCAAATTGAGTTTTTAGCAATGTAGAAGATCCTTTGAATTCTTAGCCAATATTCTTTATTCTGTCCTTTTTCTTTGCTTACTCATACTTTGCTCAATATTCGTTTGTTCTTGTCAAACACACCCTTATTCTTCGAAACCAACAGAAACAACGACTTCTTGTGGTAATTGAAAGCTGGAAATGCAAGGTAAAAGAGGTAGAAGCTGACTGTTTTAAGGTTGAAAAATAGTGGATAATCAGGATGGAAAAGCAAGGATTTTGAAAGTGGTTTTCGGCCTCTTTGGAAGTGGTTCAAATGGTAAGAATTTTTAAAGGGTTAAGTTTAAAGCATATGTGTATACACATATCTAGCTACTTACACATATATATTAAGAAAATATAATGGTGATGGTACATGTAATACACACACACCATGAGTTTGATGAGGAAGAGAAATGTAGGACATGATGTGAATGGATATGCTATTATGCAAATACATATATATATATATATATCGTTAAAATGAAAGGATAAGTAATGTAAAGTTTTAAATACACACACATATATATATATGTATACGAATATATAAATATATATACTAATGATATGATAATGAAGGATTAGTTTCGACGTAAACGTGAAGCCATCTAAATTGTTGTTCTAAGATAGATGATTTTGGTAAATGATTAAACGTGATTAAGATTTGTTTTGAGATTGTGATGATTTTGGTTTATAGTGACTTGGAGTAGCTAGGAGCTTGAGTCGTCATTCAAAAACTTGAAGAAGATATTTGCTAAGTGTGTAAGGTAAGAGATATATATCGGAACGTAAGAGATACTGATAAATTTTAAAATCAACTACCTTGTGTTTTATAAACTGTATTTTCTTTGTAGGAGGTTTTAAGAAAATTAAGTTGTTATGCTGTTAAATTTTTTGTAAAAATTATTGGTTTTGCGAAATAAGCTATAGCTAAGAAAACAATTTGAAAACAAGAATGCTCTAGCAAGCTTTGTTTTGAAAAAAAAAGAATGTGAAATAGCATGATTTTGAATATTTATGGAAATTTTATCCAAAACACCAACTTTCATGAAAATTACCAAAGTTTTGTATTTTTAGAATATATATATATATATATATATATATATGAAATTGTTTTGAGACATGACTAATACTTATTGTAGTATTGTTTTGGACTACTATGTGACCCCTGATCTGGTCCTCAGTAAGTATTGTTTTGGACTACTGTTTGACCCTGATCCAGTCTACAATAGTATTTCTGAATTGTGTGACTTTGATCCACTCCACAGCAGGCTTAGTTGACACCTGATGAATGCTCACTTTAGACCCCCTTTAGATTATGGCCATATGTCTATTTGACTTGCACTTTCCCTCACGGGAATATTTGAATTGCATGATTTTTGCTTAGTCGTTAATGTCTCTAGCTTAATATGTATACGCTTTTCGTACTTATTTCCGTATATGAATTTTGAACGTCGATAATTGGATTTCGAAACCTATATGGTTTATTTCGAAGATTTATACTGAAAGTGAATATGATAAATGCAACCATGTTTGGATTTATGCTTCGAATAAAATTGCTTTATTATAGTTTTGAATGAATTATTTTCTGATGAATTGCATAAGCATGATTTGGTTTCTGAAATGTATAAATTTCTATTTCGAGCCTTGATAAATGTTTTAGAAGCTTGCATATAGAAATTTGGTATTTGTCTGTTATATATATTTCTTGTTGAGCTTTATAAGCTCACCCCCCCCCCCCCCTCTCTACCTTCCAGATTAATTGTAGTAGGTGCTTGGTATGTGGGGTTTAAACACTTTCTTCGACGTTTTCATACCCCCCTTGAAGGTATGTGAGGTACAATTATTTATTTTGCATTCAAGCTTGTATTTCAGTACTTTTATAGTAGGAGATGTAATTAAAAGAAGTACATGATATATTTATGGTTTATAACGATGCATGCAACATTGGTGGGTAAATATTTTGTCAAGTAGAATTATTCAAAATTGTGAATGCGTGTTTAGTGAGAAAATTTGAACTGAGACCAAGGTAATTAAAGGATATTGATTTAGCTAATGTAAATTTAGCTTAATAATAGATTAGTGACACTACGTACAGCCCAGCCAAATAAGTAAAAAAAAAATTTAGTTCGTATTTTTTGTGTAAAAGGGACGTTACAGCCATCTTTTCATCTGTACAAAAACAATACCAGACTCCTTGAGAATTAATTATAGGTGGAAAGAGATTGAAGAAAACAAGATTTTTCCTGTTTGCTTAATTTAATTGCATGTTAATGCCTCTTTAAATAACTTTTTTTTATTTAATGCTGTTTAACAAATTTAACTTACTGGGAATACTTAAATCAAGATTTAAAATAAATCAGTACGTAAAATGCGAAATGTTAAAGAGTTAGTGGATTCATGTGAAAAATCTTCATAGAAGTATCTTAATCTCCATGGTAGCTATTGGGGTGAAATCAATACTGAGCTCAAGAGCGTGCATGTTTTCCTGGCAGACCAAGTTTCCAATAATCCGATTGATATGTTAAGTTAGAAATGTTTTAGTAACAAAAATTGAACAAACCATATCATTTGCATTAATTAGTTTATTTTATTTTCTTATTAGCCAGTCCCTTGTAATCCCATTGAACAAACCATATAATCCCATGTCCCATGCACTAGCAAAAGCTGAATAACAAAAGAAAAGACTTTAGGTCTCTTTGTCTTCTACTTACAAGGATTTGAGTAAGAACGCATATCTATGAACAAAAGATAAAAATAAAAAATAAAAAACACTTTTCGTCGAGATCAAATAATTTAGAATATATATATATATATATATATATATATATATATATATATATATATATATACATATCTATCTATAACTATATATATTTTTGTCTCCAAACCCTCTACATGTCAAGCTTTGGCTTTTTTTTCCTTTTTT
Organism: Heritiera fomes; assembly: GCA_032173925.1. Taxonomy (NCBI): domain Eukaryota; kingdom Viridiplantae; phylum Streptophyta; class Magnoliopsida; order Malvales; family Malvaceae; genus Heritiera; species Heritiera fomes. Next base: position 4,232,089 of record JAPDPM010000023.1, on the reverse strand, counting down.
TTTCAATTTTTTCCTTTTTTGGTTTTTCAACCTTTTTTATTTGTTTTTTTTTCATAAATTTAAAGAACAAAAAAAGTTATTTATATGTGAATTTTATTTTTAATAGAGAAAAAAATAAACAACATAAAAAATTGATCTTTAAATTTTATATATTTATTTCATAAAAAATTATTCGTTCAAATAATAAATTTTTATATATTTATTTAATATTTATCAATAATGATAATAAATTTTAAAAATATAAAATCAATCTCCAAAAATATTGTTTAACTAACACATAACAATTAACAAATACTCAATAATTAAATAATTCTTCAAATGCATATACCGTACATTTTTTTTAACGATAGATTACATTTACAAATGCATTTATAGTATATATTTGATAGATCATTAATTTCTATATATTTAATGTTGATAATTAATAAAATAAAAATATTTTAATATTAAATATATATGTTAAAAAATTTTAAAAATTAATTAAGTTAATAATTTTTAATATTATTTAAATTATATAAAAATCACTTTTTTTGCTCCATGTCCAGCTTCACATTGGTTCTGTCATTCACTCATTTTCTTTCACCTTTCTAACTCATACCATTCAATGTTTTATCTCCCATACGAGTCATGTGTCGTGTCTTAATTGATTTAGCATTTTATTTCTGTTTTTTTAAATATTTTTTTATTATGCCCTCTAATTTATTTTTAAGTTTTCATTTTTTTAGTTAAGTTCTTTAATTTTATTTTATTTTTAAATTTTTTTGTTATGCCTTTTAATCTATTTTTAAATCTTCAATTTTTTTTTCCAGCAATAATATGATTCGGCGCATAAATTAAAAAAATTCAAAATAAAAATATGATAGAGAGTTTAACAAATGATGCATTCTAAATATAAAAAATTAATAAAAAATAAAATAAAAAAATTCATTTATCTTTGAGTTGATTTTTAATCAAGGAAAAAAATCTAACAACACAAAAGCTAATTAATTTAGATATTTTTAATTAAAAAAGTTTAGATCTAATTTCTCTAAATCTATTTTTTAAAATTATATCTCCACTAGCAAATGTAAACTTACTAAATACGAAAAATATACTAGCTATATAAAATCAATCTCAAATCACAATAATAGGTTCTTCTCTCGCCTCATAATAAATTTTTTAAAACATTTTTTATATTTATTAATAATGATAATAATTTTAAAAATATAAAAACAATATTCAAATATATTATTTAACAGACACATGACAAATATTTAAAAATAAATAATACTTCAAATACATATAAACTATGTATTTTCCAAATTTTGCTTTCAAATAAAAATTATTATATGAAAGGGTTTTTTTCTCTAACTTTTCTAGGAAAAATAGTTTTACTTTACATATTGTACTTTGGAGTAAATATAAATAATTTAATTAGTTATTCTTAAAATGAAAATGTTTACAGATGAGTTTAAAACCTTACACATAATTAATAATATGAACAAAACGTTCTTACCTATTTTTTTCTTATTTCTTTTTTAAATTGTCTGAACCATTATGCCGTCTATAAAGATATATATATATATATATATATTAATGCTTTAGTTTTTATTGTTGTTGTATTATTATCTTAATTTGTTTGTTTCTAACACAAATTATCTGTTTATCATACTATTTAATTTAAGTATTGTGTATTTTTTTAATCCAAGCTAATCTAAATTTTTCAAAAAATTATTTTTGGATATGTTGTTTGATATATAAATTCTATCATTAGTAAACACGTTTCTTTTATAAATTTTTCCTTAGTAAACATGTTTCTTTTTTGTACTAAACATTATGAAGGAAATAAATATTTCTTATGTCCAATAACTCTTATTTAATAAGGATAATTATTACATACACTGACAGTGGAGTTTTTTTACTCCACAAGCAACGTTAAGATCGTGACACATGTTCTATTTTATTTGTTTTAATATTTTTATAGGACACATGTCATGATCTTAACGCTGCTTGTGGAATAAAAAAACTACACTGTCAATGTATGTAATAATTATCCATTTAATAATCAACTTAACTAACTTTAAAAATTACAAAATAAAAATAGACCCGTAGCATTACGTGGGCTTATATCTAGTGTGTGTGTGTATATATATATATATATATATATATATATATATATATATATATATATATATATAAAATGAATAGCGAAACGGGGGAGGGGAGAGCACATTTTCGTCAGTATAAAGCCTAAAGCTTTCTCTTTCTGATCTCTCTCTTCTCGAGTTTGCTTGCTTTGAAAGTGGGGTCCAAGTCCATCAAACGTATCCCCAACTGTCACGTATTCTCTTGCAACTATGGGCTACGTCTACTGTTCACTCTTCTCCTGTCTTTGGTCAACAACGTTGTAATATTATGTTTAGCTCTTTTCTCTACTTTCACTTTCACTTTCCTCCCCATTGTTTCTCTCTCTTCTATCCTCTGCTCTTCTTTTCTCCACTTTTTCCAGTCTATAATGCCTGCCCATTTCAGTTTTCTTCTTAAAGAATCAAGGGTCGGTGCCAGATAAAGCATTTTCTCTCTGCCCTTCTTTTCTTTTCGGCTGTCAAAAGATGCCGCCGCCGAGAAGAAATCCTTGTATATATATATATATATATATATATATAAGGAAAAGTAAAGTCTTCGTGTAGTTGCGATCTCCCACGATGGGTTTAGATAAGAAAAATAGAAGTATAATCATAAGAAAACAGAATTCAAAGAAATTAAGCTAGTCTTTGGATCAAAATTTTCTCTGTAGTTTCTATTGGTTGCAGATGTTCAAGTAACTTCCCAATATTTGTGGATTGTTGAAGCTTTTTGTTCATTTGAACTCAAAAAGGAAATTGATAAAATTTATCTAATTGAATATTTTATTAAATATTTTAATTAATTTTTATTCAAAAAATAAAAGTATAATAATAAAATTTGATAGTAAGTTGTAATATGATGATAAATTCGATTTTAATCCTAAAATTTTTGACTAATTTACCGTTAGTAAAGCTCAATTGATATTTGAACATAGAAAAGAATTGTTTTATGAAGTATTTGATGCATATACATGTATATAATATATATTAAGAATTATTATTTTATATACTGACAGCAGAATTCATAAATCGAATTGAAAATGGTTATGTTTTGTTTTTTAATTAAATTTTTATTTTTAATTAAATTTTTTATTTTTTAATATTCTTAAAAGGATCTATGTCACTTAATTATTTTTATGGAGTTTAAAAACTTTATTGTACTAATTATGCTTAAAGCTTTTCTTTTTATTTTCTTCGAACAAAGAATTGTTCTGTTAGGTCAGTTTTCTTTGATCCCTAGCTACTTTTCCTAAATTTTCGTTTCCTGTTATAATATTTTAGTTTTCTCTGTCTTTTTCTAAATTTTATTGACATAAATAGAAAAGAAAAGGCTGGTACATTATTTGCCTTTCCCGGTCCACAGAGTTGGTGAAGTAAAAAATCCATACAGTTTTAAAGCATCGATCCCGAGGAAGGTATGCTTCAATATATGATTTTATACTTGATGCAATGTATAACATTTATACATTGTGAATCAATCACATAAAAGTTTTAAAAAAAATACAAACTCCTAAAAATAAGTATCAATAATGTTTTTCGTAATTTTTTTTTAAGAATTTATGCATTTTTAAACTTTGTTTATTAATAAGGTAGCACTTTGTGAGCACTTGATCATCGGACCCAAGGACCAATTATTTCCTAAACCCAATGGAACGTTAAAATTCAAAATCAAAACTTTTATTTTATTTTTTATTTTTATATAAATTACAGGTATCCTCATCCGTTTTAATGGTTTGAAACTAATTTTATTCAGAGTTTGTCATAATTAAAGCTCTTCACCCCTCCTCAAAGATATGTTTAGTGAGAGTCGAACTCGAGAGCTTTCCAGAAACTTAGCTTGCATTGCCAACTGAGCCACAATCTTTGGGTAAAAATCAAAACTTTTAAGCCCAATTCAATTCAAAGCCTAACTTAATTAATCAATCTCAAAATCAAATAAATTTCCAAGCAAATCACTACTATAAAAAAGTTTAATGACTACATTTAAAAACCATAGTCTATGATAAAAGATTACATTTTCTAACCGTAGTCTATTCTACCATAATCTTCTCTCAAGTACAATAGAATACAATTTTCTCAAACATAATCTAATACTTGATATTAGATTAAATTTATGATCGTGATATGATATGTGATATTGGATTATGTTAGGAAAAAAGCCTAGTCCTTTCATCTATTAATTAGATTACATTATTTGATTTAAAACAACAAATTTTTTTTTGTTATATATCAATAATTAACAAAATAATTTAATAAAAAATATTAATGTATTATTCACATGTTTAATTTCATTATGCAAATTATAACAATCAAAAATTAAAAAAATCAAAACAATGAGCAAAAATAAAACTTCATCAACCATATATTATTAAACAACTATGATAATATAGCATGAGTTTATTAAAATATAACATTTTTCATAATAGTAATTGTTTTAACATAGATATATAATATGCAAAAGTGATCTAAACATTTTTCCTTAAACTTCATGAGCAACAACCAAAAAGCCAATTTTAGTTCAAACATCCACTTGATCAACCTGTAAATAAAGGAACAGTAACATTATTTAAACAACAATTTGTTAGGGAAAGAGCGAAACCTTTTTACACATAGTAGATTTAATGCAAAGAATAAAAAGGTAAATAGAGACAAAAAAACACATAGATTTTACATGGTTCGGAGAAAACCCTCCTACATCCACAATCGAACTAAGTTCTTATTATGTTTGAGAGTTACACAAAACAATAGGTGGCTAGCAACCCTTTCTAAAGGCGTGAATAAGGGCAACACTCTTTAATAGAGAAAATACAAAAGCACCCTTAACAAAAATTAGGCTTCACAGTTAACAATCTCCTTAACAATTATTTATAGAGCCCAGCTAAGGTTGTAGATAACCTTAGCTTTTCAGTTGTCACTGCTTTTGTTAGCATGTCTGTAGGATTTTCTGTGTCACATATCATTTCAAGAGTCAACGTTCCATCATTTAATAACCCACTAATAATATGATACATCAACTAATTGTGCTTCATTCTTGCATGAAACATTGGATTCTTTTGCTAGATGAATTACACTTTGACTATCACGAAAAAGAACGCTACTTCCTTGTTTCTTACCCTATTCCCCAAGGAAATTCTTCAACTTGATCATCTCTTTGCTTGCTTCAGTCACAACAATATACTCTCCTTTAGTGGTTGAATGAGCAACACCTTTTTTGCAGTTGAGATACCCAACTCATAGTAGTTCCACCCAAAATGTAAACATAACCACTAGTGCTTCCTCTAGTATCAATTTCACCACCTAAGTCTACATCAACAAAACCTTGCAAAGTCATACCACCCTTTTTGTTCAATCAACTGAATCGAGAAAACATCTAATGTGAAAGGAAATATGACTAGATATATGGTTTCCAATGAGATTTCTTTTTCATCTAAATTGATATCTAATAATTCAATAAAGAAATGTACATAAGAAATTGCCCAATCAACAAACCAAGTCCTTATCAACTCAGCTTCTGATAGATTTGTTTGTTTACTGTCATTAGAAAACACAAGCTATTTATATATGGATTCTTGTATAGTTCTTCCAATACAGCCTTGGAGATCCATTTGCAGGTTGCTTCAGTATAAGGCAAACCATCCCAGCTAACATACGAAGAAGGGTCATTGCAGCTGGTTCTCAAAGGCGGATTGCCGCAAGATATCGATGAGCTGTAATTGTATGGACCTCCTCCTCCACAACATGCTATCAAAGTTTTTGTAAATCCTGAAATCATGTGTAAAATATCAATGTGAACAAGTCAGTTTCTGATGATCATGATGAAAATATCCCCTCTAACATTAGTTTAGATATACCATAAGCTTGGTTTTCTGTACGAAAGTTACCAAATTGTTTTGTGGAATGGTAAAAACCCATTGCAATATTGTAATAGTCTGCATAAACGATATTGACATGAGGACGAAGCCTGCGGATTTGATCAAGTTCTTTCTGAAGCAATTCATTGTGCACTACTAGAAAATGAGTTTTTTGCAACACTTAAAGTCGTTGCCAAATGCAAATTTATCGTTGCTAAAGTTTTTTAACAACGATTTTTAGTCGTTGCAAGGTCGTTGTGTAAAATTCCGTTACTAAAAGTATACACAACGACTTTCATCGTATAAAATATCATTGCGAAAAAGTATTTATTGCAACGATATTTTTTGGTTACTAATTAAATTTTGTTTTAGCAACACAATATATTTGGTTGCAAATCCTCTTTGACAACACTTTTTTTATTGTTGCAATAGTTAGATTTGCAACGACTGTAGTCATTGCTAAAAATAGATACAAAACCACAATTTTGTCGTTTTTAATTTTTTTTTTTACAACAACTATAATCATTGCTAATAAAATAATTGCAACCACAATTTTATCTTTTTTAATTTTTTCACAACGATTATAGTCGTCGCTAAAAAATAATTATGAAATCACCATTTTGTCATTTTTTTTTACAATTATATTCATAAAAAATAATTACAAAACCACAATTTTGTGGTTTTAATTTGTTTTACAACTATAGTCATGAAAAATAATTAATAGACTAAAATTACAAAGAAGAAAGAAAACAAATGAAATCAAGCATTTGAAATAACAAAACAGTGTAACAAAAGAACCTTATATCATTAATGGTAAATCTTATACAATACAAATGATGTCTTCAAAGCACATTCCACTTCAAATTATTACATGAAAAATCCCAAACCTGGCTGGAAAAGCTAGAAATACTTAACCTCATACAACAACTAAGCATATTCTTGAACTCTGAGTATAAAAATTAGACAGGTAAATTTGTCCAACATTGGCTGGAAAAGCTAGAAATACTTAACCTCATACAATAACTAAGCTAAAAATGTTGTATATGTATATGAGCTTGCCTGACTGAAATACTAGAAGCTTTTCCCCGACACTTTTCATGGCCAATAATGCCACCTGAAATGTAAACAAAATAGTGAGATTCAACACCTACACTTTTAAATATTTTGGTCAGGAGAATGTATTTGAGTCTTGAGAAATCTCACATATAACATCATAGTATCAACCACTATTAAGTTAACGGTTGCAATTATGAATCAAGATGCTATTTGCATAAGTGAGATAATATAAGTAAATGAGAATTGAAAAGTATAAGTTTCAAACTTGCAAAGATCTATAATCACAAACTTGTTAGTAGCAACAAACATGCCTCTTAGTCTTTCAAGAAGTCTTGCCCTTGTTGCCCTTGCAAGCAGCATAGCTCTAGGAAACCTCTCATTCTAAATCAACCTTAGCCTAATTGAACAGCTATCAGCACTTCCATTTAAACCATTGCTTGATACAACTAACTTGTACCTTGGTCAAACCAACTAGATGTGAGCTCCTGACGAAACCAAATTCAATATAAAATTACTCAAATACACTCAAAATATTCAACATGGATAAAGAAGGTAAGGATTCTGTAAGATCTGATTTTACCCTACTGTAGACCTTAAATTCATAAAATGGATATTGGAAATTAAGTAAATAATAAATAAAGATTTATATTTTGATGAAAAGCACCTTAACTTTGGTTACAAATGGAGCAAGTACGGTGAAATAAACGTATGGGCGAGAATGTTGTTCAGCTCGCCAAAGGGCGAGAAGGTAGTATGTTCGCCAATTGGCGAGCAGATCACCAATGGGCGAGCAGATCGCCAATGGATAATGGCGAGGGCGAGTATATTAGTTACCCAAAATCTGCGAGGGCTCCTGATCGCCCTCACCAATTTGAAGAAATTAAAATGCTAAATAAAAATTTTCAAATGTGGGGAATCTTAGCAATTGGCGAGTTGGTTGGTTGGGCGAATGAGTTCGCCAAGGATGAAAGTGGATGATTTCCGTGTGTGTTGTGATAGCCCAAGGCATGTATTGGGCGAGTAAGGTGGTTACCCAGATAGAGAGACAAAGTGAAATAGATTTAAACCAATTTGCAGCCAAAATTGACTTGTAAGTCGTACGATTGAAGATAATGAAGGGAGAAGATGTTAAAGTCAGTAAGGAATTAGCCTTATTGGTTGAGAAAAGAAACGAGTCAATAGCAGAGGAAAAGGCGTGTGAAAGGGAGACTTTCACGCTATTGTCAGTACAATTTTCCTTCATGCATTTAAGGCATGAAAGACGTGAAATAAATAAAGAAACAAGATAAGGGACAGGCGGTAGCTTTGGATTGGATGGCACGGCTATAAAAGAAGAAACAATTGAAGATAACAGAGTTAGCCAACTCCAGCTTCTTCACGAGAGTCATTTCTCTGTTTCTTCCATTTCACTGCCATGCTTGATTGTAACGCCCTCGGAAGCCAGATTTTTGGGCTAACTTTTTCTTTCACTTCCTACGTTTTTCTCTCGCTCAGTGTAGCTAAAAACCTAATGAGTAGTCTTACTCTCATATTTGTTTAAGACTAGTTGTCTAAGGTCCCAGTATAGTCTTTTCGTAAGGCGTGCCGAGAACGACACTGAAGACTTCCGCCCCTATTTTATTTCGTTATCCATTCTCATACTAAGTACATCATTGTTTTAACCTATAGTAATTTCAAATCTCAATATAATTTCTGAAATACTTAGCTTCCATGGATTTCCATATATAAATATATCGAAAATTCAACTTAACTACATAACACAGTAGGTTTACATATTAGATCTTTTCTAGTTCTTACATCCCAAATCCTATACAATGTGCACACAAAAGAATTTAGTCTGGGATATAAACAAAAGAACAAAGATTATACCTTAATTTCCAAAATACAACTTTCTGCAACTCAACAAAAAGACTCTTGACGCACCACGCTCGTGCCGAGTCTACCTAAAATAATCTAAAGTGGAAGGGGGTGAGCTTTGGGGAAAGCTCAGTAAGAAAGCATACGCTAAATGATGTTAGGTTTCTACTATGTTTAATGCATGTGCATGCGTGAATAAACGTGCCCAAAACTCATGCTCAAAGATGTTTATTTGGAAATAATACCAAATTGATAAACCATAGTTTATAAGCTATAAAATGTTATGCCAAGTAATTCCAAAACAATTTAGTACTCAAGCATTCACCGAATCAAGATATACATAGTAGTAGTAGAAATGATACATTCGCTCGTCTTTGTAACAGTATCGTAATGTACATTTAAAAACCTTTACATGAGACGAGCATTAGGAGGTTCGGTAATGTAACAGGAAATCTTTGGAAATATAACCAAGAAGCTTTCTATGAAAGCATCCACTGTAGCTAGCAGTGGTCGGTGTCCCATACCAGGGCTCTATCTATGATCATGAATCATCCCAGCACCAGTGATCATCTGGTAGCTGAGGTACAAGTCACGACTAGTTGTCGGACAATCATACGTAATTACCGCTACCCATTTGCCACACAGGCGGGATCCATGACGCAATTACGTATACGGCGCCTCAATGCCACACAGGCTTACTGAATGCCACACAGGCATAATAAAACGCCACATAGGCGAGTGCCACATAGGCATTTCCAAGTGCCACAAAGGCATTTCCAAGTGCCACACAGTTATTATACATCATCACATGTATCATGAGTCAAAACTCGTTTAGAAATATATCTTACAAAATAGGTTGAGTACTAAAGGCATAAACCGTTCCACATATTTATAGTTTTAAAAATCTAATCGTACGAAGTCTCAATAACAAATAGCAGTGATTAATATGCATGAGGTTTTAAAGGCATTTAATAAATCCAATTTAATATCAAGAAACTTATTTAGACAATTTCTAACGAAATTTCGGCATTATAACGGCATAGGTAGAACACTACCCAGCGTCATAACCACAAATCAAATACCTGTAGAAAATTCACTCAAGCAATATATCTTCAATACATCAATTTCCAATACACATCCAAATCCAAATCCAAGTCTAAATCCAAAACATTATGCATTTAAAATTCAATCCAACGTATTTGGACAATTAACCAAAAATGCATTTAAATCCATAAATATTAAATAACATTAATTTAAACATGCATAAGCATAGTAGACTGACAGGCATTTACCGTATATTCCCTTACCTAATTTGCGCCACACAATTATTGGTGATAACACCCTTGTGCCCTTGAACCCCTCTTTTTTTTTTTTTTGCACTACTTTGCTTTCCTTCTCTTTGTCTTTAGTTTAGGATAGTAGATACCCTCTATCACCTTAAAATTCCTCCTACATTAATGTAACATTGTGTTATTTAACTATTTTAGGGAATTTCATATATGTTTTAAACCTAGTAGCATCCTTATACCAATAACATTTAAATAACAAAATACCACAATGTCTTTACCCTTTGAAAGCTTCATTTCATCCGTTTTGGAGTTGATATTTTCTTCAAAATATAGCAGCTTCCCTGCCTTTCCTACATCCAAAACCATTTCATAATATTATATTTACTTTTTCATTCAAGATACCACACAACATTTAATCTTTGAAACCATCACCAGCCAAACTTACCGTAGAAAACTTAGCCAAACTGAGTAGCTTTCAACTTTACTTTCTACTACTGCTGTTTCATCATCAAATGGGCAGCATCCATCATCCTTTAAACCTCTTAAACATTGGCTCTATACTTGCACCGAACAGACCTTCGACTTTTCATCCCATTGAATAGCCTTGTTTCTCCCACAATGTTTCTTGATTTCTCTTTTACTGGTTCTCTTTCGATTCCTAGTATATACAACTGATCAATGGCTACAGCAAAAATGAAGCCCTCGTGTCCCCTGTTTTGTCCTCTTCACTGCTACAACTCATCAGATCTGGCTACCTCTCCTTTGTCCACTCTTTTCTCTTTCCTTTCCTTCTCGTGAAGGCATTTGATGAACACCCAACTAACAGCCACTCCAATCCTTTAAGCCACAATTGAAAGCCCTCTGTTCACAACCTCTTATCTAGCAAAACTGAAGTATGATAGCAGCACCCGTGAATGCCCAAAAGTAGCCTGCACTAAACACCAATTGCTGCTACCGACGTCTGCTTGGATCCCTTGTATCTTCGCTTGTTCTGCTCTTTTGCCGTGATTGATTCTACCTTTCCTTCTCAATTTCCTTCAGCCGAGAGATGGAGTGTGAGTGGGGGTTGTTGGAAATTTAGGCTTCCTCGAGAAGCCACTACCTAAATTAAATATTTTACACACTTAGTCATTTCATCTCATATATATATATATATAGTGGTTTTGCACACCTACTGTCACGTGCAGTAACTAATATATTTGTTTATATGTTTTATTCATTTGTTATTTATATATATAGTTTAGTGTTAATATTATATTCATATACATATATATTTCAACATTTATTTTAAGTTTTGCAAAACATTTCGGTTATTACATTCTAACCACCTTAAGAAATTTGGTCCTCCAAATTTTTCATGTCGGGTTGGAATAGGTGGGGGTACTTCTCCTTCATTAAGCTCTCAAGTTCCCAAGTAGCTTCTTCAGATGAGTGATGCTGCCATAGAACTTTTACCAGAGGAATAGTCTTTGATCTCAACACCTTCTCCTTTTTATCTACAATTCTGATTGGCCTCTCTACATAACTTAAGTCTTCTCGAATCTCAAGCGGTTCATATGCTACCACGTGAGAGGGATCCGGATAGTATTTCCTTAACATGGATATGTGGAAGACATTATGCACACTCGATAGCTGTGGCGGCAAGGCTAATCGATATGCAACGTCTCCAACCCTCTCTAAAATCTCGAATGGACCAATAAATCGAGGACTTAACTTTCCTTTCGTGCCAAACCTCATGATACCCTTCGATGGAGAGACCTTCAAGAAGACACTATCCCCTACTTCAAATTCCAATTCTCTCCTCCTAGTGTCCGAGTAACTCTTTTGTCGGCTTTGAGCTGTTCGAAGTCTCTCACATATCAATCTAACATCTTCTGAAGCTCGCTCAACAAGCTCAGGAGTAAACAATTTTCTATCACCCACTTCTTCCCAACCGATTGGAGATCGACATCTCCGTCCATACAAGGCCTCATATGGCGCCATTCCAATACTAGCATGGTAACTATTGTTGTAGGCAAATTCGGCTAAGGGTAAATGGTCATCCCATGAGCCTCTAAAATCAATAGTACATGCCCTCAACATATCTTCTAGGGTCTGTATAGTTCTCTCAGATTGTCCATCAGTCTGAGGATGGAAGGCGGTACTGAAATTGAGTTGTGACCCCAAAGCTTCTTGAAAGTGTTCCCAAAACCGAGACGTAAATCTTGAGTCTCTATCTGAAGTAATACTTGCTGGGACGCCATGTAATCGAACTATTTCTCTCACATAAAGGTTTGCCAATGCATTTAAGGGATCAGTAGATTTCATGGCAAGAAAATGGGCCGACTTAGTTAATCGATCTACTATCACCCAAATTGCATCATGATTCCTTCTAGTTCTCGGCAATCCCATGATGAAATCCATGGTGACATGTTCCCACTTCCATGTTGGAATTTCCAAAGGCTTAAGTAATCCCGCTGGCCTTTGGTGTTCAATTTTCACTTGCTGACAAACTAAGCACCTTGATACAAACTCAGCTATATCTTTCTTCATCCCTGACCACCAATACACTCGGCATAAATTCCGATACATCTTTGTACTCCCCGGATGCATGGTATACTTAGAACTGTGAGCTTCATCCAAGATCTGCTTCTTCAAGTTATCATCACTAGGGACACATATTCGGCCTCTAAACCTTAGTAGTCCATCTTCGCCTACTTTATACTCCAAATTTTCATTTTGTTCAGCTTGATTTACCATCTCCACTAATCTAGAGTCTTCTCTCTGTGCTCGTCTGAGCTGTTCCACTATACCCGGTTCGATTCTTAGACTAGCAATTAGAAAACCTTCGGAAGGCTTTACATTCATACTCAGCTCGAAAAACTGCTTCATCAAATCCCATTCCTTGACCATCATGTAGGCAACCAAACCCATGCTCTTCCGACTCAAAGCATCAGCCACCTTGTTCGCCTTACCGGGATGGTACAAGATCTCACAATCATAGTCTTTCAACAACTCCATCCATCTCCGTTGTCTCATGTTTAACTCCTTTTGAGAGAACAAGTATTTGAGACTCTTATGATCTGTGAATATTTGAAACTTTTCTCCATAAAGATAGTGGCGCCAAATCTTCAATGCAAACACTATGGCTGCCAACTCAAGATCATGAGTAGGGTAATTCTTTTCATGGTCCTTAAGCTGTCTAGAACCATAAGCTACTACTTTGCCATTTTGGATTAGCACACACCCTAGACCCTGAATGGATGCATCACTATACACCGTAAAACCTCCCGATCCATTCGGGATAACTAGGACTGGTGCTGTGGTCAACTTCTGCTTTAACTCCTGAAAACTACGCTCACACACATCAGTCCATTGGAACTTGACTTCCTTGCGTGTAAGGCGTGTTAATGGAGCTGCTATCTTAGAAAATCCTTCAACAAATCTCCTATAGTACCCCGCTAAGCCCAAGAAACTTCGGATTTCTGTGACGGTCTTTGGCCTTTCCCAATTAACCACGGCCTCAACCTTGGACGGATCTACGGATACTCCATCCTTTGTCACAATATGACCCAAGAAGGAAATCTGCTCGAGCCAAAACTCACACTTACTAAACTTGGCATACAACTTCTTTTCTCTAAGTGTCTGCAAAACAATCTGTAAGTGTTGAGCATGCTCATCATGAGACCTGGAATACACTAGGATGTCGTCGATGAACACTATCACAAACTTGTCCAAAAACGGCTTAAAGACTTCATTCATCAAACTCATAAATGCTGCGGGTGCGTTTGTCAAACCAAACGGCATCACTAAGAATTCATAGTGGCCGTAACGTGTTCTGAATGCTGTTTTCGGGATATCTTGACTTCTGATCCTCAACTGATGGTATCCCGATCTCAAGTCAATCTTGGAAAACACCTCTGCACCTCGCAACTGATCAAATAAGTCATCTATTCTAGGTAGCGGGTACTTGTTCTTTATAGTGGCCTTGTTTAATAGCCGGTAATCCACACATAACCTCATACTCCCATCCTTCTTCTTCACAAATAGTACCGGAGCGCCCCACGGAGACACACTGGGGCGTATAAACCCCTTGTCTAAAAGTTCCTGAAGCTGAGTCTTCAACTCCTCTAACTCTACCAACGCCATTCTATACGGAGGCTTGGAGATTGACTGAGTGCCGGGAAAAAGGTCAATGGCGAACTCAGTTTCTCTTTCTGGGGGTAACCCTGGTAGGTCATCCGGAAAGACATCTGGAAAGTCTCTCACAATGGGAATTGCAGACAATGTCGGATGGTCCTTATTCGCATCTTCAACGAATGCTAAATAGCCTTCACAAGAATAACATTTCCACAAGTAAGATTCACAAAAGATATTAATTATATTTCATTTCTTACCTCCAAAATGTATTACAAGTGGTTCAGGTAGGGAGAAGGTTACAATCTTTTTATAGCAGTCAACATTGGCACGGTTAGCTGTCAACCAATCCATGCCTAAAATAACATCAAAGTCTAACATGTTCAACATGATTAAGTCTGCTATTAAATTCCTACCTTCCACCTTAACTTTACAATTCTTATATACTAGGTCGGTTGTTTGTGACTCTTTCATAGGAGTACTAACACACAATACGTAGTCTAAGTGTTCAGGCTCTATATGTAGTCTCTTAGCAAATGCAGGGGATATGAATGAGTGCGTGGAACCTGAATCAATTAAAACTAATGCTTCTAAGTCATGGAATAGAAGTTTACCCTTGATCACATTGGTGGAAGCGTCAGCTGCTTCCCGATCTAAGGCAAAGACTCGCCCTTGTGTCATTGGTTTCTTCCCCTTCTCCGTGGCCGTCTTTTGTTGACTACCTTGCCCTTCAACTTGTTTTGGAGGAGTCGTAGATGGAGTAGTGAGTGTTGGGCAATCCTTCTTCCAATGCCCATACTTTCCACAGTGAAAACAAGCATGAGTTGACATGTGACAAGGCTTATTCCCATGAAATTTACCACATATCCCACAAGTCTGAGATTTGGTGTGGCATGGAATGGTGTGGATTTCGTAAGCTGATGTCGAGTGTCATAAAACCTCTGCCTCTTGAAAGGAGTTTGATTAGGCTTATGTCTCCCCATGTCTAGCCTCTTCCCTTGACTCCTTCCATGGTCCTTACCCTTGGAGCCATACTCATTCTGTGTGAGTTCTATGTCATGCTCCGCTAGTTGGGCCTTTCTTAGGGCTTCCGGGTAAGTAGTGATGTCCAATACTGCCAATCGACTCCGGATGGACGGTCTCAATCCCGTAATAAACTTTAGAGTCTTCTTAGTCTCATTACAGGAGATATCAACATCATACCGAGAGAGGGCCGTGAACTTGGCCTCATATTGGTCCACCGTCATACTCCCTTGAGTCAAGCTCAAAAATTCTGTTTGCCTCTTCCTTTAGGCTGTCTCGGGAATATACTGATTTTGGAAGTACTGTAGGAAGACTTCCCATGTAATCTCCGAGTGTTGCGCACTCAATATTTTCTCAGTGGATGTCCACCAATGTTCAGCATCCGATTGCAACATAAAAGTGGCTAAGGACACCCTTTCCGTACTACTACAGCCCATAAACTTAAATGACTTCTCCATTTGTAGGACCCATTCCTCTGCTTGCACTGGATCCCTTACTCCTTTAAATACCGGGGGATTCATTTTCTGAAACTGTTTGAGGAGTTCCATATTCTTCTTAACTGCGTCCCCAGTAGAAGAAGATGATGCTGGTGGTTGTGGAGGCTCAGATTGTGGTTGTGGGGTACCCACTTGTGGTGGCGGAGGTACTTGAGTGCTCGGTGGTGGTGGCGGAGGTGCTTGAGGAGGTACAGCTGATGGAGGAGGTGGCGGCACTGTTGGGGCCAAGGGTGGCACCACCTGATCCGGATTAAACCTCGCCATGAACTAAGTGAACATGGTAGACATGGCATCCATGTTTCGGGACATGGTGTAACATCCCAAAACCACTATACAACAGAATATTCACTTGTAAACTACACTTATTTACCGGTTGGGCTGTCTGTAGTGCTTAACAACTTTTACTACATCATGAATTAATAAAGTATGTTCCTTAAGATGTATATACATTCCCTTCGTAGTTAAAGTAGTACTGTACAACTTTGCTGAATATATAAAAGAATATAACATACCTTCGATCTCAAATCTCTGGAAGGTAAGTCTCTTAGTTCAAATCAGTTATCTGTGGAGTGGAAAATAAGGAGTGAGCGACAATGTGCTCAGTAAAGAAGGTGTATGCTGCTTTTAAAAAATAAAAGTTAAAATCTCAAAACCATTTAATCATCCTAACGATCACACTCATTAGGAAATAATAAACACAGTTAACATAAAAACAGGATTTACCAGATCCTTTCATAAATCTTTAGAAACTGATAAGTTGAGACTAGGCAACAAATAAATCATGCTAAGAACACAAGTCATCCGCTTTTGGGGTGCACCCGTAGGCCATCGCCCCTCACGGCTATCTCATCTAGATGTATGGCCATAATCTGTAGGTGGTCCTCGGGTCTACTTGCCAAGTGACCTCGAGACCGCTGAAGACTTGGCAGGTCCATCAGCCCTGTGACGCCCCAGGGTGCACTCGCTGGTCTATTTGACCCGAGCCATCGCCCTAGTTAGGTCACGCAAAGTACATAAGTGATAATGCATGAACTCATGGCCTAATGTCTCAAAATCAAGTTATCATTTCCATAAAATGATTTAGTTTCCAAAAGGGTTTATAACAAGTAAAACAACCCTCCTTTTTCAACATTTTCTATGAAAGAGAGGCAGGTTGGGAGCCGGTTCGCCCACGGCTAATTCGCCCAGGGTCAGCTCGCCCATTAGCCCATTTCGCCCAAGGGACTACTCGCCCGAGAATCGATTCGCCCAAGGGACCACTCGCCCGAAAATTTGATATTTTCTATTTTCAAAATAATTAAAATACTTCATTTTTCATTTACGAAATTACATTTAAAAATCGTTCGCCAGAGCCTACTCGCCCTCAGTAGCTCGCCCTGACTACTCGACAAGACGGCGAATAATAGTCGCCCGCCTCATGGTTTTCAAAACACAATACGGCTGTTTTGCTAACAGTTCGCCCGCCTTTTACTTAAAATAAAGATCGCCCGCCCTTACACTTTAAAAAAGGTTCGCCCGATCAAGGCTTACCGGATTTCTCTTAAAAACAAAGGCACTCGCCCAGATCTCAAACAAAGAATTCGCCATTTGCTCGCCCGAGTTTCTGTCTAATACAAAACTACTCGCCCGCCTTAGTCAATTCGACCAACCAATGAACTTATGGCGGCTTGTAGCTCGCCCGAAACCAAAACAATTTATCAAACATGCA
The DNA here is from genome assembly GCA_032173925.1 of Heritiera fomes. Taxonomy (NCBI): domain Eukaryota; kingdom Viridiplantae; phylum Streptophyta; class Magnoliopsida; order Malvales; family Malvaceae; genus Heritiera; species Heritiera fomes. Next base: position 4,214,587 of record JAPDPM010000023.1, on the reverse strand, counting down.
TGTCAGAAAATAAAACAAATTCCGATATTTTCTTAACGTTTTTACTCCACAGGACATGCATTTGCATCACATACAACTTCCTTACCTCGTCTGATACGGCGTAGCTTCTCGCCCGCCTTGCTCAATTCCGGTCTGCAAAGCATTTATTCACATTATTAATATTTTCCAAAAAGACTTATATTTTTCCTAAAAATATGGCACTTTGGCGAACTCATTTCGCCATTCGCCCGTCATAGCACCCTTTTCATTTGCGGCTTATTCGTGGGAATTCGCCCTGTAACGAAATACGTTGGCGCCTTCTTTTTCACCTACTCGCCCTACTGGCTATCATCAACTCTACATGGGCGACTACTATTATCGCCATTCTCGCACACTGGCGATCACTGGTCCTCGCCCGCCGGGACCACATACTGGCGAACTCATATAAGCTTTCTCCTAACCTCGTCCCATCTTTTTGGGCGAGTACTACCCCATTTCGACTAGCAATTTCTACTCGCCCGTCGTGTTTCCTTACTCATTCTTGGTTATTTTTCCATCTATTTTCTTATCTTGTTCATCAATATTCAACTACAACCAGGCTATATCTATGATTAATATCAAGAGAACCATAAAAGCTATGAAACTCACCTTTACTGAGCTGCTCTTCCAACAACAGAATGCTTTCTTGCCTTCTTAGCTTAGTTGTTTGTTTCCTTAGTTCTTCAACATTAGAGGAAGGTTTGGCTAGTTAAGAGTGAGATTTTCACGGCTCCTGTACGTGAGGAAAGGGAAGAAAAGTTAACTTGCATAAATCCCAGAATTGGGTGAGACGGTTGTTTAAGGAGGAGAAGTTTGCTTCCTTATATAGGCATGTTAGTCCAACCAGAATTCACCATCTGCTCCTTATCCCTTCCTTCATCATTACCTCGTCTGATAGTGCATTAATTCATGAAGAAAATTGCATCAAGAGAACATCTGAACAGCATTAAAACGGGTAGAAAAAGTGCAGCAAAAGACGTCATGTTATTGACTAAATTTTCTCTTCTTCTCGCCAACTTCTTCCAGCCGCCCACGTTGATTGGCTCTCCTTCCTCTCTTTTCTCCATTCGTCTGACAGCCCATTAATATTGAAGAATTTCCAGCCAAAGGAACGGATTGCAGTCAAAAAGGCAACGGGCGACAGGCCTTCTGCACATTTTTGACTCCAATTTCTCTTTTATTCTTCTTCTTTCCCACGCCAATGTCAACCACAATTATTAACTTTGTCTTACCTCATTTAATGCTTTCATACCATAATAATTAAATCCCAACAATATCTTGTTACACTTTAATATTTGTTTCTCTTTCTTTATACACTACACTATAAATCATCTCTTAGATTGAAAAGTGGAAATTTACATTCGATTTAATTTCACAAAATTTTTATTTCCACTATCAATAATGTACACATATGGCATACAGTATAATAAAATTCGGATTTTACATTTCTCCCCACCTTAAGAAATTTGGTCCTCCAAATTTAACTTGGACCTATCACTGAAAGAGCTCCGGATACCTCTCATACATAAGGCTCTCTAACTCCCAAGTAGCCTCCTCCTCGTTATGATACTGCCAGAGCACTTTAACCAACGAAATCGTCTTAGATCGCAATACCTTATCTTTCCTATCCAAAATCCGCACCGGTTTCTCAACGTAACTCATGTCCTCTCTGATCTCCAATGGCTCGTGTCGAATCACGTGAGAAGGATCTGGGTTGTACTTTCTTAACATCGAGACATGGAATACGTTATGCACTCCTGACAACTCTGGTGGTAGTGCTAACCGATATGCCACATCTCCTACGCGATCTAAGATCTCATAAGGTCCAATGTATCGAGGACTCAACTTTCCTCTCTTCCCGAATCTCATTATACCTTTGGACGGTGAAACCTTTAAAAACACATAATCACCCGCTATAAACTCCAACGGTCGGCGTCTAACATCTGCATAACTCTTCTGCCGACTCTGAGCTGTTCGGAGCCTCTCACAAATTATTCGTACATCACGAGAAGCCTGCTCGACCAAATCGGGAGCTAACAATTTACGGTCTCCAACTTCTTCCCATGCTATAGGGGATCTGCATCGTCTGCCATACAAGGCCTCATATGGTGCCATGCCGATACTCGTATGAAAACTATTATTATAAGCAAACTCTGCCAGGGGTAAATGATCGTCCCAAGAGCCTCTAAAATCCAATGCACACGCTCTCAACATATCCTCGAGCGTCTGTATCGTACGCTCGGACTGCCCATCAGTCTGTGGATGAAAAGCGGTGCTAAAACTCAACTGGGATCCCATAGCCTCCTGAAATCTCTCCCAAAAATGAGAGGTGAAGCGAGAGTCCCTATCAGAGGTGATACTCACTGGAACACCATGTAACTTCACTATCTCCCTGACATACAACTCGGCCAAGGCACTAACTGAATCTGTAGATCTCATGGCTAAGAAATGAGCAGACTTAGTCAATCTGTCGACTATTACCCAAATAGCATCATACCCTTTCCGGGTCCGTGGTAATCCCATAATAAAATCCATAGTTACATGCTCCCATTTCCATGTAGGAATCGATAACGGTCGAAGCATACCTGCCGGCTTCTGATGTTCAATCTTAATCTGTTGACATGTTAGACATCTAGTAACAAAATCTGCGATGTCCTTTTTCATCTTAGGCCACCAGTACACTTTCCGGAGATTCTGGTACATCTTAGTACTACCCGGATGTAACGTGTATCTAGAGGTATGGGCCTCTGATAAAATCAACTCTCTAAGCTGCTGATCACCGGGAACACATATCCGACCTCTAAACCTCAGTATCTCATCGGTGCCAATCTCAAAATCCAACTCATCTCCTATTTGAATCTGGCTGGCTACCCCAATACAATAATCATCACTCCTCTGAGCTTCCTTAATTCGATCCATCAAATCCGGCTCGATACGAAAACTAGCTGTAAACCCATACTGGTCAGAGGAAACAACTGTCAAACTGAGGTTAGAGAACTGCTCTATCAACTCATGTTCCCTGATCATCATGTACGATATCATGCCAACATGCTTACGGCTCAGTGCATCAGCTACTACATTAGCTTTACCTGGGTGATACAAAATCTCACAATCATAGTCCTTTAATAGTTCCATCCACCGTCGCTGTCTCAAATTCAACTCTTTCTGTGAGAATATATACTTCAGACTCTTATGGTCTGTATATATCTGAAATTTCTCTCCGTACAAATAATGTCGCCATATCTTCAGTGCAAACACCACTGCGGCTAGCTCCAAGTCATGTGTCGGGTAATTCTTCTCATGATCCTTCAACTGTCGAGAACCATAGGCTATAACCCGACCATGCTGCATGAGCACACACCCTAAACCTTGAGCGGATGCATCAGTATACACCATAAATCCACCTGATCCGCTAGGAAGGGCTAATACAGGGGCACTAGTTAATCTCTTCTTAAGTTCACCAAAACTACGCTCACACGCATCATTCCACTCAAATTTTACATCCTTACGTGTGAGTCGTGTCAATGGAGCAGCAAGTCTAGAAAATCCCTCCACAAACCTGCGATAATATCCGGCAAGACCTAAGAAACTCCGTATCTCGGTAACCGTGTTAGGCCTCTCCCACTGAACAATGGCCTCTATCTTGGACGGATCAACTGATACCCCGTCTCTCGACACTACATGTCCGAGAAATATAATGTGGTCAAGCCAGAACTCGCACTTACTAAGCTTAGCATATAACTTTCGCTCTCTGAGGGTTTGTAGAACAATCTGCAAATGCTGCTCATGCTCCTCTGAAGTCTTAGAGTAAATCAGTATGTCATCAATAAATACTATGACAAACTTATCCAAAAATGAATGAAATACCTCATTCATCAAACTCATAAAAGCTGCAGGGGCATTTGTCAGTCCAAATGGCATCACTAAGAACTCATAGTGGCCATAGCGAGTTCGAAAGGCTGTCTTATGCACATCCGACTCCTTAATCTTCAACTGGTGATAGCCTGATCGAAGGTCTATCTTGGAAAACACCTGTGCACCCCTGAGCTGATCAAACAAATCATCAATCCGAGGTAGTGGATACTTATTCTTAACAGTAGCCCGATTCAACATCCGATAATCAATACACAACCGAAGGCTACCATCCTTCTTCCGAACAAATAATACTGGAGCTCCCCACGGTGACACACTAGGACGTATAAATCCCTTATCTAATAATTCTTGGAGCTGCTTCTTGAGCTCATTCAACTCTGTCAGTGCCATCCTATATGGGGGTCTAGAAATCGGCTCCGTACCGGGTACCAACTCGATCATAAACTCCGTCTCTCGATCCGGTGGTAACCCTGGTAAGTCCTCTGGAAATACATCCGAGAAGTCCTTAACCACATGAATCTCTTGTATCTTTGGATGCTTCCTCTCAACATCCTCCACACTAGCAATATATCCTTCATAAACATTCATACACAACCACAATTTCAGTACACATGTCATTTCACAACATAAATTCTCATACTTTTATTAATTTACAGTAACTTTACAATGTACTTTTCGGGATAAGAGAAGGTAATAAACTTAGTATTACAGTCCAAACTAACATGATTTGCAGCCAACCAATCCATTCCTAAAATGATATCAAAATCATATATATCCAACAAAATTAGGTTAGCTGTCACAATCTTCTCTCCTATAGTCAATTTACAACTCCTATATATAACATCTGTCATCTGGAAATCATTAAAAGGAGTTTTCACTCGCAATGTATATTCTAACAACTCCGGCTCTACTGGGGTCCTGTTGGCATATGCAGGGGATAAGAATGAGTGGGTAGAACCCGGGTCAATTAAGGCAATTACGGGAATATCAAAAAGATAAATTTTACCTTTAATCACATCGATAGAGGCGTCGGCAGTCTCCTGATCCAACGCGTACACCCGACCCTGAGTCACAACCTTCTTACCCTTTTCTGCGGCTGACGCTCGCCTTGGCTGTGAGGGTGTCGCTTTCTCTGGTACATTCTGAGCTGCCGGGGCCGCTATCTGAGGTACTGCAGGAGGTATAGTAGAAGCAGTCGACTCTCTACGCATCGGGCAATCCTTAATAAAGTGCCCCGTCTGTCCACATCTAAAACATACTCCAGTCATTACAGGACAAGGGCGCGATCCATGCGACCTTCCACAATGTCTACATAAGGGCGCAACACTCCTCTGAGTGGTAGTGGGGCCACTAGCAGGAGTAGAAACTGCTGGTCTATCAATTTTGCCCTCTGAAATCTGTATGCCCGAAGATCTGGTCTTCTTAAACTGCTCTCTACCTGGTCTATCCTCCATAAACCTCTTAGCTTTTCCTTTTCCTCTGCCTTTATTCTTGCTACTGAAATCGAGCTGGAACTGCTCATAGTCCCTCTCACATAGCTGAGCCCGTTGAACTATCTCATCATAAGTCTGTATAACAAATGGGGCTAGCTTTACTCTGATGGATGGCCTCAAACCCGCTTTAAATCTCGAAATCTTATACCGGGCATTTGTACTGGTCTGTGGATCAAAACGGCTCAAGGTAGTAAATTTAGCCTCATACTCATTCACTGACATACTACCCTGTACTAAATCCATAAATTCCTGCTGTAATTTATCTTGAGCAGTGTCAGGAATATATTGCCTTCTAAAAGCTTCCACAAACATATCCCATGACAGATCCTGATGCTGAGCAAATAATACCGTCTGGGTGGCCTTCCACCAATGTCTCGCATCATCTGCCAGTTGGAACACAGCTAGGCCCACTTTCTCTGTCTCTGAACATCTCATAATCTCGAGTAATCTATCAATCTCTATAACCCACTGTTCTGCCACCAATGGATCCCTAGTACCTTTAAACTTCGGTGGATCCAATTTCTTAAATGATTTCACCAATGCCACATTACAATATGACTCTGCATTTCGTGGCTGCTGAATCAGTGGCTGTGGTGGAGCTATCGGTGGCTGAGGTGCTGGTGGTGGAATAGGCTCAGGCTCAGGCACAGCTGGTGCCGGCTGTGGCGGTGCAGGTGCCTCTACTGGGGCTGCGGGAGCTGTAGCTCTCTCCCTCTCTGCCCTATCAGCGGCTCTATCCGCCTGATACATAGCCATAAAATCGGCTACCAATCTCTCTACTTGGTTCACACGAGCATCAATGCTCTCTAACTGTAGAGGACGTGGAGGTCTTGGGGCAGGTTCCGGTGTCTGTGGTTCCGGAGTCTGTGCCGCCCTACCTCGGCCTATACCTCTCACTGAGCGCACCCTCCTCCTTCCACTCATATCTGTAGTACAGAAATTGTTTATCACTTATCATTAACACATCCATTATATATTCAGTTTATACAGTACTACAGGGGAATGTATACTATTTCACTATTAAAGCATCACTAGACATCCGACCAACCCTGCTCTGATACCATTAAATCTGTAACATCCCAAAACCACTATACAACAGAATATTCACTTGTAAACTACACTTATTTACCGGTTGGGCTGTCTGTAGTGCTTAACAACTTTTACTACATCATGAATTAATAAAGTATGTTCCTTAAGATGTATATACATTCCCTTCGTAGTTAAAGTAGTACTGTACAACTTTGCTGAATATATAAAAGAATATAACATACCTTCGATCTCAAATCTCTGGAAGGTAAGTCTCTTAGTTCAAATCAGTTATCTGTGGAGTGGAAAATAAGGAGTGAGCGACAATGTGCTCAGTAAAGAAGGTGTATGCTGCTTTTAAAAAATAAAAGTTAAAATCTCAAAACCATTTAATCATCCTAACGATCACACTCATTAGGAAATAATAAACACAGTTAACATAAAAACAGGATTTACCAGATCCTTTCATAAATCTTTAGAAACTGATAAGTTGAGACTAGGCAACAAATAAATCATGCTAAGAACACAAGTCATCCGCTTTTGGGGTGCACCCGTAGGCCATCGCCCCTCACGGCTATCTCATCTAGATGTATGGCCATAATCTGTAGGTGGTCCTCGGGTCTACTTGCCAAGTGACCTCGAGACCGCTGAAGACTTGGCAGGTCCATCAGCCCTGTGACGCCCCAGGGTGCACTCGCTGGTCTATTTGACCCGAGCCATCGCCCTAGTTAGGTCACGCAAAGTACATAAGTGATAATGCATGAACTCATGGCCTAATGTCTCAAAATCAAGTTATCATTTCCATAAAATGATTTAGTTTCCAAAAGGGTTTATAACAAGTAAAACAACCCTCCTTTTTCAACATTTTCTATGAAAGAGAGGCAGGTTGGGAGCCGGTTCGCCCACGGCTAATTCGCCCAGGGTCAGCTCGCCCATTAGCCCATTTCGCCCAAGGGACTACTCGCCCGAGAATCGATTCGCCCAAGGGACCACTCGCCCGAAAATTTGATATTTTCTATTTTCAAAATAATTAAAATACTTCATTTTTCATTTACGAAATTACATTTAAAAATCGTTCGCCAGAGCCTACTCGCCCTCAGTAGCTCGCCCTGACTACTCGACAAGACGGCGAATAATAGTCGCCCGCCTCATGGTTTTCAAAACACAGTACGGCTGTTTTGCTAACAGTTCGCCCGCCTTTTACTTAAAATAAAGATCGCCCGCCCTTACACTTTAAAAAAGGTTCGCCCAATCAAGGCTTACCGGATTTCTCTTAAAAACAAAGGCACTCGCCCAGATCTCAAACAAAGAATTCGCCATTTGCTCGCCCGAGTTTCTGTCTAATACAAAACTACTCGCCCGCCTTAGTCAATTCGACCAACCAATGAACTTATGGCGGCTTGTAGCTCGCCCGAAACCAAAACAATTTATCAAACATGCATGTCAGAAAATAAAACAAATTCCGATATTTTCTTAACGTTTTTACTCCACAGGACATGCATTTGCATCACATACAACTTCCTTACCTCGTCTGATACGGCGTAGCTTCTCGCCCGCCTTGCTCAATTCCGGTCTGCAAAGCATTTATTCACATTATTAATATTTTCCAAAAAGACTTATATTTTTCCTAAAAATATGGCACTTTGGCGAACTCATTTCGCCATTCGCCCGTCATAGCACCCTTTTCATTTGCGGCTTATTCGTGGGAATTCGCCCTGTAACGGAATACGTTGGCGCCTTCTTTTTCACCTACTCGCCCTACTGGCTATCATCAACTCTACATGGGCGACTACTATTATCGCCATTCTCGCACACTGGCGATCACTGGTCCTCGCCCGCCGGGACCACATACTGGCGAACTCATATAAGCTTTCTCCTAACCTCGTCCCATCTTTTTGGGCGAGTACTACCCCATTTCGACTAGCAATTTCTACTCGCCCGTCGTGTTTCCTTACTCATTCTTGGTTATTTTTCCATCTATTTTCTTATCTTGTTCATCAATATTCAACTACAACCAGGCTATATCTATGATTAATATCAAGAGAACCATAAAAGCTATGAAACTCACCTTTACTGAGCTGCTCTTCCAACAACAGAATGCTTTCTTGCCTTCTTAGCTTAGTTGTTTGTTTCCTTAGTTCTTCAACATTAGAGGAAGGTTTGGCTAGTTAAGAGTGAGATTTTCACGGCTCCTGTACGTGAGGAAAGGGAAGAAAAGTTAACTTGCATAAATCCCAGAATTGGGTGAGACGGTTGTTTAAGGAGGAGAAGTTTGCTTCCTTATATAGGCATGTTAGTCCAACCAGAATTCACCATCTGCTCCTTATCCCTTCCTTCATCATTACCTCGTCTGATAGTGCATTAATTCATGAAGAAAATTGCATCAAGAGAACATCTGAACAGCATTAAAACGGGTAGAAAAAGTGCAGCAAAAGATGTCATGTTATTGACTAAATTTTCTCTTCTTCTCGCCAACTTCTTCCAGCCGCCCACGTTGATTGGCTCTCCTTCCTCTCTTTTCTCCATTCGTCTGACAGCCCATTAATATTGAAGAATTTCCAGCCAAAGGAACGGATTGCAGTCAAAAAGGCAACGGGCGACAGGCCTTCTGCACATTTTTGACTCCAATTTCTCTTTTATTCTTCTTCTTTCCCACGCCAATGTCAACCACAATTATTAACTTTGTCTTACCTCATTTAATGCTTTCATACCATAATAATTAAATCCCAACAATATCTTGTTACACTTTAATATTTGTTTCTCTTTCTTTATACACTACACTATAAATCATCTCTTAGATTGAAAAGTGGAAATTTACATTCGATTTAATTTCACAAAATTTTTATTTCCACTATCAATAATGTACACATATGGCATACAGTATAATAAAATTCGGATTTTACACATGGTGTCTAAATTCCTCTCAACTCGAGTAATACGGTCTCCTTCAGTTTCTGGCTGAGGAGGAAGAGGTGGCGGTGGCTCTGGAATCGGTGTTTCGGGAGCCTGCTCCTCTTGTCTCCTCCCAACTTTCCTCACGCTTCTATACCGTCCTTTCATTTCAGGTATACCTAATTATGATAAACATGTTTAGTACTCTAATCGAAAAAAAAACACACATTATCATCGTATCAAAACATCATTCGCAGTTTATATCCAGACGCACACAGTTACATGGGATGTAAGACTAGTTCCAGCCTATCTACACTGACACGAGACTAGACAAACTAGGCTCTGATACCATTCTGTAACGCCCTCGGAAGCCGGATTTTTGGGCTAACTTTTTCTTTCACTTCCTATGTTTGTCTCTCGCTCAGTGTAGCTAAAAACCTAATGAGTAGTCTTACTCTCATATTTGTTTAAGACTAGTTGTCTAAGGTCCCAGTATAGTCTTTTCGTAAGGCGTGCCGAGAACGACACTGAAGACTTCCGCCCCTATTTTATTTCGTTATCCATTCTCATACTAAGTACATCATTGTTTCAACCTATAGCAATTTCAAATCTCAATATAATTTCTGAAATACTTAGCTTCCATGGATTTCCATATATAAATATATCGAAAATTCAACTTAACTACATAACACAGTAGGTTTACATATTAGATCTTTTCTAGTTCTTACATCCCAAATCCTATACACTGTGCACACAAAAAAATTTAGTCTGGGATATAAACAAAAGAACAAAGATTATACCTTAATTTCCAAAATACAACTTTCTGCAACTCAACAAAAAGACTCTTGACGCACCACGCTCGTGCCGAGTCTACCTGAAATAATCTGAAGTGGAAGGGGGTGAGCTTTGGGGAAAGCCCAGTAAGAAAGCATACGCTAAATGATGTTAGGTTTCTACTATGTTTAATGCATGTGCATGCGTGAATAAACGTGCCCAAAACTCATGCTCAAAGATGTTTATTTGGAAATAATACCAAATTGATAAACCATAGTTTATAAGCTATAAAATGTTATGCCAAGTAATTCCAAAACAATTTAGTACTCAAGCATTCACCGAATCAAGATATACATAGTAGTAGTAGAAATGATACATTCGCTCGTCTTTGTAACAGTATCGTAATGTACATTTAAAAACCTTTACATGAGACGAGCATTAGGAGGTTCGGTAATGTAACAGGAAATCTTTGGAAATATAACCAAGAAGCTTTCTATGAAAGCATCCACTGTAGCTAGCAGTGGTCGGTGTCCCATACCAGGGCTCTATCCATGATCATGAATCATCCCAGCACCAGTGATCATCTGGTAGCTGAGGTACAAGTCACGACTAGTTGTCGGACAATCATACGTAATTACCGCTACCCATTTGCCACACAAGCGGGATCCATGACGCAATTACGTATACGGCGCCTCAATGCCACACAGGCTTACTGAATGCCACACAGGCATAATAAAACGCCACATAGGCGAGTGCCACATAGGCATTTCCAAGTGCCACAAAGGCATTTCCAAGTGCCACACAGGCATTATACATCATCACATGTATCATGAGTCAAAACTCGTTTAGAAATATATCTTACAAAATAGGTTGAGTACTAAAGGCATAAACCGTTCCACATATTTATAGTTTTAAAAATCTAATCGTACGAAGTCTCAATAACAAATAGCAGTGATTAATATGCATGAGGTTTTAAAGGCATTTAATAAATCCAATTTAATATCAAGAAACTTATTTAGACAATTTCTAACGAAATTTCGGCATTATAACGGCATAGGTAGAACACTACCCAGCGTCATAACCACAAATCAAATACCTGTAGAAAATTCACTCAAGCAATATATCTTCAATACATCAATTTTCAATACACATCCAAATCCAAATCCAAGTCTAAATCCAAAACATTATGCATTTAAAATTCAATCCAACGTATTTGGACAATTAACCAAAAATGCATTTAAATCCATAAATATTAAATAACATTAATTTAAACATGCATAAGCATAGTAGACTGACAGGCATTTACCGTATATTCCCTTACCTAATTTGCGCCACACAATTATTGGTGATAACACCCTTGTGCCCTTGAACCCCTCTTCTTTTTTTTTTGCACTACTTTGCTTTCCTTCTCTTTGTCTTTAGTTTAGGATAGTAGATACCCTCTATCACCTTAAAATTCCTCCTACATTAATGTAACATTGTGTTATTTAACTATTTTAGGGAATTTCATATATGTTTTAAACCTAGTAGCATCCTTATACCAATAACATTTAAATAACAAAATACCACAATGTCTTTACCCTTTGAAAGCTTCATTTCATCCGTTTTGGAGTTGATATTTTCTTCAAAATATAGCAGCTTCCCTGCCTTTCCTACATCCAAAACCATTTCATAATATTATATTTACTTTTTCATTCAAGATACCACACAACATTTAATCTTTGAAACCATCACCAGCCAAACTTACCGTAGAAAACTTAGCCAAACTGAGTAGCTTTCAACTTTACTTTCTACTACTGCTGTTTCATCATCAAATGGGCAGCATCCATCATCCTTTAAACCTCTTAAACATTGGCTCTATACTTGCACCGAACAGACCTTCGACTTTTCATCCCATTGAATAGCCTTGTTTCTCCCACAATGTTTCTTGATTTCTCTTTTACTGGTTCTCTTTCGATTCCTAGTATATACAACTGATCAATGGCTACAGCAAAAATGAAGCCCTCGTGTCCCCTGTTTTGTCCTCTTCACTGCTACAACTCATCAGATCTGGCTACCTCTCCTTTGTCCACTCTTTTCTCTTTCCTTTCCTTCTCGTGAAGGCATTTGATGAACACCCAACTAACAGCCACTCCAATCCTTTAAGCCACAATTGAAAGCCCTCTGTTCACAACCTCTTATCTAGCAAAACTGAAGTATGATAGCAGCACCCGTGAATGCCCAAAAGTAGCCTGCACTAAACACCAATTGCTGCTACCGACGTCTGCTTGGATCCCTTGTATCTTCGCTTGTTCTGCTCTTTTGCCGTGATTGATTCTACCTTTCCTTCTCAATTTCCTTCAGCCGAGAGATGGAGTGTGAGTGGGGGTTGTTGGAAATTTAGGCTTCCTCGAGAAGCCACTACCTAAATTAAATATTTTACACACTTAGTCATTTCATCTCATATATATATATATAGTGGTTTTGCACACCTACTGTCACGTGCAGTAACTAATATATTTGTTTATATGTTTTATTCATTTGTTATTTATATATATAGTTTAGTGTTAATATTATATTCATATACATATATATTTCAACATTTATTTTAAGTTTTGCAAAACATTTCGGTTATTACATTGATTTACTAGACTTCAACCTTAAGTTGGCCAAACACATAAACCAGCTTGTAAACCTTTCCTCCTTAGTGTGATGAGCAGAAGGAATAAGCAAAAGGAGGCCAACATGAGATGGAAAGCAAGCTGTTCTGGAAGTACAGTTGGTTGAGGTGAGTTTCATACTTTCTGGGGTGTTCTTGATGCTCAATGATAGATTTCTATGTTTTATGAAGTAATAAACATAGAATACAACATTGTTTTAGTTAGATCTTTAAAGAATATGGAAACAAGGGAAAATAATGGAATAAGTGGCGACAATGGCGACTATAGTGATCGCCCATGTTGGAAGTCAGAAGTCGCCAATGAGGCGAGTAGATAATAAGAAACTCGCCAAGGTAAATTCTGTGTAAATGGGCGAGATCGCCCAATTCTAATGAAGTGAAATAATGGGCGAGCTCAAATGCGTGAGGCATTGGGCGAGTATAAATGGCGGGCGAACTCCCACCTATAAGCCAATGTGAATGGCGAGATAATGTGTGTAAGCCATTGAAGAATGGCGAGCTCGAAAGGGCGAATAAGACCCCTTGCGGGCGAGCGAGTTGATTTTAAGTCGTATAATATATTGGAAATTTGGAAAAGGAAAATATTAATAATTTTAATAAATCATTTTTACAGCCGAGAATGGGAAATGGCAATTGGCGAGCAGGAAGCAGGGCGAAGCAGGGCTTCGTTGGACCAGGTAAGGGAGATGTGTGTGAAGTGAATGCATGTCCTGTGGAGTAAGTTTCATAGAAATTATTGAGAAATTGTTTTGATTTATGACATGCATTATTTTGATAGTTGTTTTGATTTGGGCGAGCTAAAGGCCGACCCTTATATTATGATTGGGTGAACTGGTATTGGCGGGCGAGCCAACCCCTTTTATAAAATTTTATATATAAACCCGTTTATAATTTTAAGGGCGGGCGACCCGTTTTGTTAAGTAAACTATGGGCGAGCCGAAATGGGCGAGCCAGTGTTTATGTTTTAAAAGAATGATTGGCGGGCGAATACATGTCCACCCGTTTGGAGTGACCATGGGCGAGCTGGGCTAGCGAGCTGACCATGGCGAATTGAGTTTCAGTGGTATTTTCTTGAAGAAAATTAGCCATTTTAACATTTTAAAAAAATGGAAAATATAAATTCTTGATATTGGCGGGCGAGCCAAATTTCTTATAAAATTGTGGCGGGCGACCACTTTTGTTATGATAGCTGAGTGGCGGGCGAATAATAGTTCGCCGTCTTGTCGAGTTAGTCAGGGGCGAGCCGTGAAGGGCGAGCTGACTCTGGCGAACAGTTTTAAAGAGAAATTTCTTTTGCGAAAAATAAATAAATAAATTTTTGAATTAATATTTTTGAAAAATAGAAAATGTGAAACTCTTTGGGCGAGTAGACCCTTGGGCGAGTAGACTCTTGGGCGAGTAGACCTTTGGGCGAATTGGCCAATAGGCGAGCTGACCCTGGGCGAACTAGCCGTGGGCGAACCAGCTCCAAACATGTTTTTCTCTCATCAAAAATGTTGAAATTAAGGGTTGTTTTACTGGTTATAAACCCTTTTGGAAACCAAATCAATTTATGGAAATGATACATATGATAACTTGATTTTGAGACATTAGGCCATGCGTTCATGCATTATCATTCATGTACTTTGCGTGACCCAGCTAGGGCGATGACTCGGGTCAAATAGACCAACGAGTGCACCCTAGGGCGTCACAGGGCTGATGGACCTGCCAAGTCTTCAGCGGTCTCGAGGTCACTTGGCAAGTGGACCCGAGAACCACCTACAGATTATGGCCATACATCTAGATGAGATAGCCGTGAGGGGCGATGGCCTACGGGTGCACCCCAAAAAGCGGAGGAATTGTATTCTTTGCATGATTTAAATTATTGCCTAGTCTCAATTAAATGATTTATGAAAGGATCTGGTGAATCCTGTTTCATGTTAATTATATTTGTTGTTTCCTAATGAGTTTGATCGTCAGGATAATTACATGGTTTTGAGATTATAGCTTTTATTTTATAAAGCAGCATATATCTCCTTTACTGAGCGTATGAATCGCTCACCCATTTGTTTTTAACTCCACAGATAAAAATGTACATGGAGTTGAGAAAATTCGCCCTCAGATGGGTATAGCTATGCTTAAAGCACTGAGGCATGGCACGTTAAACGTGACAGGTACAGTCTCTTCTCTTTTACATTTCAGACATATGTATACAGTACTACCTTAGTGAAATAAAGGTTAATATGGGATGTTAGATGTAAGGAAATATGAAAAGAAATTTCATATTCCGTTTTTGATAAATAAATGTTTATCATTTATTACTATTAAATGTTAATGGCATCGCAGACAGCCCAACTGATAAAGTTGTATGGAAATACGTGAAAAATGTGGTAACGGGATGTTACAGATTCAAACTCCATGCACCTGAATATAAGTAATTCTTGGAGATTGCATAATTAAATAATTCCTTGAAATAAAAACCCACATAAAAAATTAAAAATACAAAAAAATAATTTATATTAAAATTAAACCTATATAGACAAAAATACTAGTGGTAGGAACATGCTGAGGGAATACTTATCATTTCAAAGTATAGAGAAAAGTTTCAAATTATCAAGAAAAGTTTACACTATAGAACTGTTTTTCAGTAATTCATGCACTGATAAATTTCAATTCCTATGATAAATTCTTGGATAAACATATGCCACCAATAAATTATTGATACTATCGAAATTCACTAACTTCAAATAACTCTAATTCTTTTTGAATAGGAATTTAAACCTAACTGTCGATAGCCACAATTTAGATGCATAACAAAGCAATTTAAAATACAAAGCATAACAAAGAAATTTAAAATAAAAACCCTAAGCATAAAATAGAGAGGGAATTGTTAAAATTACTGCGACAATAGAAGAAAGAGGTCGGTGCCGCCTGAGTTGTGCGGATGGTGGGTGCTGCGTTGATTGGCTTATATCGCTGGTTGCAAATTTTTTTTAGTGAAATTTCTAAGGTAAAAAAAAACATGAGTGAGAGAAAAAGAAGTTGTGGGCGTGCGAGTGAAGGCAGAGAAAAGAAGGAAGATGAAAAAGGGCGTTGCAAATAAGAGGAACGTGAGTGAATAGAAAAAAGGGTGTATGCGACTGTGAGGGTGGAGGAAAAAGAGAGAAAAAAAGGGGAGAATGGAGATAGGGTTTTAAATTTTCAATGGTTATATTCTAAGTGGTCAAAACTACATAGTTTTGGCCTAGTGTAAGTAAATATAGTTATTTATATATAAATATATTAAGTATATATGTTACATTTATTTATATATTATACAAATATATGATATCCCTACTTAAAATTTTATGAATTTTTTTAATTAATATATATCAATTTTATTTTTGAATAAATTTAAGATGCACATGATAATATATTAATTATACAAAACAAAAATGGACAAACCCCCCTCCCCCAAAAAAATACAGTGTATATTTATTAAATATAGCAATATGTAAAGAATAAGTATATAAAGAAAAATAGAAAAATTTTGGATGATTTGCTTATTGGTGTTGCTTCCTCCATTCTTTTTTGGGGTTGTTTGGTCTCCAAGCTTAGAACATTCAACTAATTGTGTTAGTGCCTCTTAGGTGTTTGTTGTAAAGCCCCTTAGAGTCGCGTTTTTGTTCTCTATTGTTTTGTTGGGTTTGTTGTAGTAGGCTGCCATGCTTGCTAACTTTTCATCTTAGCTGGACTTGGCATCCAGTCCATTCAATAAAACTTTGCTTTTCAAAAAAAAAAAGCAAAATTGCAATTATGGGATTTTGAAAATAATAAAAATAATAAGTTTTCAGATAATATAGACAAAAATATAAGTTTTTTAATGAATAAAAGTTATATTTTCATGTGAATATAATATAGTTTAAGAAAAAAATTATATTTATGATTGTTCTTATTATATTCTTAAATAAAAAGTTTGAACTTATAAATATAATTTAAATTTCATAATATTATCAATGAAATTGCCAACGATATTTCATAATAATTATTTTGATCATTGTATAAAATTTTAAGAAATTTTTAATTTGAAAATGACTATAAAAAATCATTGTAAATTTAAAAGATTTTCATAATGATTTTTTTATCGCTATAAATATGATATAAATATCGTAATAAATTTTTTTAGTAGTATAATATATTAAAAAAATCAACCATGAAAATTGCTAATCTTATAAGATTCCAAAATGACATTCTTTTGCCGTTATATATGTGATATAGATATCATAACAAATTTTTTTGTTGTTGTATAAAATGTTAAGAAAAATTTAATTTGACAACAACTATAAAAATTCATTGCTAATTTGATAAGATTTTAAAATGACTTTCTTTTTGTCATTATGAATATGATATATATATATATAGTAACAAGTTATTTGATGGTTGTGTTAAATATTTTAAAAGTTTATTTGACAACGACAGTAAAAGATTGTTGCAAATATAATAATAATAATAATAATAATAATATATATATATATATATATAGTAACAAGTTATTTGATGGTTGTGTTAAATATTTTAAAAGTTTATTTGACAACGACAGTAAAAGATTGTTGCAAATATAATAAGATATCGTAACGATTTTTTTTATCGTTGTCAATTTCATAGGAATTCGCAACAAAAAAAAATCGTTGTATAAAATCTAAAAAAAATTAATTAATCAACAACTATAAAAAATCGTTACAAATGTCATGAGATTTTGCAACGACATTCTCAATCGTTGCAAATTTTGGTTGCTAAAAGCCTTTTTTCTAGTAGTGGTGGTACTCAAAGAACTGGTTAAGCCATGTTATACAATCAGTTAAGGCATCATATTCTGCCCTATCCGAACCTTGGAAATATGTTAGATATGCTGGGGAGCATTCAATTGGTAAGTTTCCGGGGACCAAAAATGTGATTGCTCCTAACTCAATTAACTCCTACATAGGCAATAACAACTATTATTACCTTATCCACTGATAGTGAAGTTCAAAAACTCCACAGGTAAATCTATTTATGCTTTCAGTTTTTTCTTTTCATGTTTTTTAAAAGGATACATGTGTATAAACAAGTCGGTTGTGAAGTTTTTGAACTTTACAATCATTTGATGGGATAATAATCATATATATTATTCTACATTGATTTCTCAAAATTTTGAAAAATTTTTCCTTAAAAACTTGTACATAATTAGCATGCTGGTATGACATCTTAAGTTTCTTACATTGATTGCTGAAGCTATGGTATGAACAACAAGAGGAACAAACTCTCGAATCTCCTCAGTGTTTTTGCCTTCCAAAAATGCGTGATTGTAATCATTTCCTCCAATCTCTCCCATGACAATCAAGGAGTTTACGAGCAACTCTTGACAATCTGTGACTCATAGCATATTTGAAACAACGATGGTAATTAAAGTAAGGTACTCATCTCCTATACAAACTCATAATTTCATAAGCAGCATCCTAGATACAATTATTTCATTTAAGGTAGCCAAGCAAGATAAAGAAACAACTATGAAAAGTGAAACACCCTTGATTTAGATATTAAGTTTCATTGATAGACTAGCCAATAACTTATTCACCGAACGATTGAAAAAAAATTGTGGTAGACAATAAAGTTTGAGTTCGATCAACTCTTATCTCTCTTATAAAAATAAATAAATAAAACTTCAATGGTAGTCTAAGTTTGACATTTTCACTTCATTTTCTCATCTTAGTTCACTGTTTGGAAATTGGGAAGAGAAATATTAGCTTAGATAGACAGTAAAATTGATTTCGATAAAATTAAAAAAAATTATTAAATATATATTTTTTTAATAAAATAATAAAAAAATTAAAATCAGAAGTGAAAGGATAATTCCTTTCACTTTAGTTGTCTGTAGTCCATTGTTCATTACGAGATACTAAGTAAGCGTAGATAATTGGTTGACACTTAACATCAAAATGAACAAGTGGATTGGTTTATTTCCATCTCACACTTTCCTTCCTACACCAAACACTATCTAAAAGGACAAGAAAACTTACCCGAAGAAGATGAGCAAAGAGATGGCAAAACATCTTTGAAAAATCCCAATTCAACTCCCAAAGAAACGTTTGTAGAGGGATTCTTGATTCCTCTTTCTTTGAAAAACGCGTCATCAATTGCTGTAGCTCCCGCCACAGCGAAATTCACACCGTTCTGAAAATTTTCTGGTCTTCCATGTTCATCTCCAAAATATGGTGGTAACAATGGAAGTCCAAAACCTTCAGCTGCAAAAACCATGGAAGAAAAATAATATAAAAAATGAAACCATATATTAATTATAAAGTCAGTAACCAATGTTAAAGCATGTATACATACCAATGAAATCTATAACCAGGCGGCCATCGGAGCATCTCCCTGTTGGATGACCAAAAAATCTCCGCCCATAAGGGGGAAAAGCACAGTGGGAAAGTTTCCTGGACTCTGAAAGTTGAAGATGAAGTAAGTTTCCTGTATCAGCTAAGGAATCCCCAAAGCTGAAGATTGATGTGAAGCATCCATTGACATGCGAGATGAAGAAGGTCACGCAAAAGAGAAAGCTAATAGCTACATGCTGTTTCAACAAGGAACATGAAGAAAAAGCCATTTAGAAAATGCAAGAAAAAGTTGCAGGCCAGTGCTTTGAACCTTCTGTTTGCAAAATATGCATGGTCAAACTTGCTGGTGTTTACTTTTAAGATCTTATTTTGATTTGCTGCTGCTTTTTTTTTTCATATTATTCCCTGTTTTTTATTTTTTAATAGGGCCATAATTAATGAGTTGGGGTGAGAGCTCACATGTGCCATTGATAAAGAGAGAAGCTGACTTGAATATCGGACAAAAGAACAGAAAGAGACACCCTGAAGATGACTGAAAGAGAAGATTCCTTTTTTTCTTTTGTACATTATTGATGCTTCTGTTTGTGCACATTTTGAGTGGTTGTTCTTTAGCCACCTTGCATTCCTAGTTCGTCGAGGAAGCGATGTGTTCCTGACAGGACCTCTCGTAAGTACCTTTCAACCAGAACTTTCTTACCAGCGTTGAAATGCAGCTTCCACTTTTTAACTTCGACTTTGTCAGAACATGATTCTACCGACAACTCCAGTTTGCAAAATCCTACGTTTTTCAGGGCAATGTTGCCTTTTGAAGTTCTACAAAGCCTAGTGCAGAACATGGTCTTCCTGTAAAAACTAAAAAACCTCCTGTAATTGTTGCCTTTATAACTCTTCCCTCATTTTCTTTCAGTACTCATTCTTTTTATCTGCAGTATGAAAGACGTTAAGAAGCAGTGATGCGTTCAACATACTGAAAGCACAGAGTCCACCATGGCAAATGGAGCAAAAACATTTTAGAACCTCTGCAGGTTACCACCTAACCAGGTAAAACTACCAGTAAAATCAGCCATATTGAAAGTGTTAGCCACTCAGCCTAGTAGTATGTAAATCAAATATAATATTACGTTTTAATTTGTTAAATTTAAATATAATTTTTATTAAATTTTAAGTTTTTCCCTTGTAATTTTTTGTGTTTAAAATCATCTATTCTAATAATAAGACTAAACAAATTTCATTATTTACTTTTAATATTTCTTTGCGGAGGCTTTTTTATCTCAAATACTTTAATGGCTCAATTAGAAAAAATTATCTCAAATGCTAATGGCTTTGAGCGGCCCATTATAAGCCCTATTAGATCAAATATTAGAAGAAGGTTGGTTTGTCTTTTGCATTAAAATAACAGTTAAAAAGTTTTTTTTTAGCCAAAAATCAACAGAGATCTTAATATAAATTCTTTTTTTGTTACAGAAGAAATATTAAATAATTGGATTCAAACCGAAGCCTTACAAGATGCCACACCACATCTTATCTTTAACCACTCAGTCAAGAGATTGTCAGCGGATCTTAATATAAATTATTTTTAATAAAAGATTACAAAATCAACAAATCAACCCCTCAGCATCTCAGCTGCTAATAGAATTGTTTGTCCACAGCCACCGGAAGACACAAGCTATTTATAATAGGATTCTTGTATAGTTCTTCCAACACAGCCTTGGAGATCCATTTGTAGGTTGCTTCGGTATAATGCAAACCATCCCAGCTAACATATGAAGAAGGATCATTGCAACTGGTTCTTACAGGCGGATCGCCACAAGCCATCGATGAACTGTAATTGTACGGTCCTCCCCCTCCACAACATGCTGTTAAAGTTTTTGTAAACCCTGGAATCATGCATAAAATACCAATGTCAACAAGCCTGCTTTTGAAGATCATGATGAAAATATATTTTCTAACACTAGTTCAGATATACTATAAACTTAGTTTTTTGTAGAAAGTTACCAAATTGGCTTTTGGAATGGTAGAAACGCATTGCAATATTGTAATAGTCGGCATAAATGATGTTGACATGAGGATGAAGCCAGTGGATTAGATCAAGTTCTTCTTGAAGCAGTTCATTGTGGTACTCAGAGAACTGGTTAAGCCATGTTATGCAACTAGTTAAAGGATCATATTTTGTCTTATCTGAATTCTGGAAATATGTTAGATAGGCTGGGGAGCATCCAATTGGTAAGTTTCCAGGGACCAAAAATGTGACTGCCCCTAACTCAATCAGCTCCTACACAGGCATTGCCAAAGTGAATTTTGTTATCATGTTGGTTCACTAAACCCAAAGATAATATATATATATATATAAATATATATATATATATATATATATATATATATATATATATAAGAGAAGATTATTATCTCATCTACTGACAGTGAAATTCAAAAACTCTATCAATAAATTTGTTTATGTGTAACCTGTACTTTTAAGAATCTTAACTTCATTCTTTTCATGATTTTAAAAGGACAAGAGTGCATAAACAGGTTTCTATGAAGTTTTTGAACTCGATAGTCATTAGATGTGATAACAATCATATATATATTTTTCAACATTGATTTTCAAAATTTTGGGAAAATCTTTTGTGAATATTTAGCATGCTGGCATGGCATCCTGAGTTTCTTACATTGATTGCAGAAGCTATGGTATGAACAACAAGAGGAACAAACTCTCGAATCTCCTCAATGTTTTTCCCTTGCAAGAATGGGTGATTGTAGTCATTTCCTCCAATCTCTCCCATGACAATCAAGGAGTTTCGGAGGAGCTCTTTGCAATCCGTGAATCATATTTGAAACAAAGACGGTGATTAAATTAAGATTCTCATCTCCTGTACAAACTCAAGACCTCATAAGCAGCATTCTGCATCCAAGATACAATTTTCTTTTTAAGAGAACCAAGCAAGATAAAGAAACAACAATGAGAAGTGAAACACCCTTGCTGTTAGATATTAAGCTTCATTGATAGACTATTTTTTTGGTATAAAAGAGATCAAAGCTAGAAAATAGAAAAAAGAATTAAGGGTGTTAGATTTTGAATCTCGAACCTATTGAATACCACTTCTTAAGAGAAACTACCTGAACCATTTGAACTAAACTCTAAGATCTCCGTAAAGTAACTTTAATATTCAATTTCCAGATCATTCTCCCATCCTACTTCACCGTTGGCTAAAATAGTAAATTGAACAAGTGGATTGGTTCATTTCCATCTCATACTATAGAACCTGGAAAGTACAGATCCTTCCCTTTTCCTTGCAACCAAACAGAATCTAAGGACACAAGAACTTACCTGGAGAAGATGAGCAAAGTGATGGCAAAACATCTTTGAAGAATCCCAATTCAACTCCCAAAGAAACGTTTGTAAAGGGATTCTTGATTCCTCTTTCTTTGAAAAATGCATCATCAATTGCTGTAGCTCCCACCACAGCAAAATTCACACCCTTCTGAAAGCTTTCTGGTCTTCCATGTTCATCTCCAAAATATGGTGGTAAAAATGGGAGTCCAAAACCTTCAGCTGCAAAAACCATGGAAGAAAAATAAAAAAGAATGAAACCATATACTATAAGGTCCATAACCAATGTTAAAGCATGTATACATACCAATGAAATCTATAACCAGACGGCCATCAGAGCATCTCCCTGTTGGATAACCAAAAAAGTTCCGTCCATAAGGGGGAAAATCAAAGTGGGAAAGTTTCCTGGATTCTGAAAGTTGAAGATGAAGTAAGTTTCCCGTATCAGCTAAGGAATCCCCAAAGCTGAAGATTGATGTGAAGCATCCATTGACATGTGAGATGAAGAAGTTTACGCAAAAGAGAAAGCTAATAGCTAAATGCTGTTTGAACAAGGAACATGAAAACAAAGCCATCTAAAAGATGTAAGAAAAAGTTGCAGGTCAATGCTCTGAACCTTCTGTTTTTAAACTATACCACCTACCATAACACTATTACCAATTTAGGTATATAATATATATATATATACACTGTTAAGATCTTACTGTGATTTTCTTCTTTTTTTTTTCCATATTATTCCCAGTCTCTAATTTTTAATAGGGAAAATTATCCATAACTAATAGGTTGGAGTCAGAGCTTACATGTGACATGAATAAAGAGAGAAATTTTGAATTGAAAATTGAAAAGATAAAGAACACAGTGAAAGCACACACATAAGAAGCAAAAGACAGGAGATAAAATCAATTGATAGAGCATACATTAAAAGCTGCAGAAGACTGGCAAGTATGACATTCAGTGAGCAGAAGAAATAATGTATACCTTGGTCGAGCAGAATGTTGTCACTCCTCTTGTCAGCCAACATGGCTAATGGAGTTTCTGTGTTGCCTTCCTCATCAAAGACCACCCTTGTCCCAACAAGTCTCTAAATATGTTGACCTGAAGCTCAGAACAAACAAAATTTGGAGGCTCTTTCACGCGTTCTTCAATTTTTTTAATAAACCAAACAATTAACATCCTGACATTGCCCTTAGAAATAAATACTGATATGGGTTTTGATTTGGTTCTTGTTGAGTTTGTTTATTTAATTGATTATTCAGGGTTTTGGTAGGGTTTTTGGAGTTTCCATGGCTGTTCTTTTTACTATTCTTTCTTGCGGAAGAGAGGATGGAAACGCCACGTCAATGACTTGGTTACCATTTCAGTTTCCTTTCATGACACGTATTTTTTTGTCAGCTTTTTACTATAAAAAAAATAAACTCAATCAATTTGTGTAATTCCCTTTTTCTTTTTGTAATTCCCCCTATGCTACTTCAGATCTGTCTATATATATACAGTTACAGAAATAATACAGACTTGTGCCCAGAAAATTCTCAATTGAATCTACTGAAAAACAGAGCTAAAAGAGTAAAAAACAGAGACGGGACACAAAAACAGAGCAGAAGAGGAGAACTCTTCAATGGACGAAGCTTTGCTGTTTGCTACCATGTGCATCATTGGTCTGCCAGTGGATGTGCACCTGAAAGATGGCTCTGTTTATTCTGGAATCTTCCACACTGCTTCCGTTGAGAAGGAATACGGTGCGTTTCCTTCTTTTGAAAGTTTTGTGCTTTTCTGGGTTTCTTTTGGCATTTCTTCTTTTGTTGGAACCCATTTTGGGTTTTGATTTTTCATTGAAATTGTATCTGGGTTTTGGTTTATTGATTTAATTATGGAAATTTTGTTTGTAAATTGGATGAGATCAGATTGGTTACTTTTTGGGGGGCTGATTTCTTCTTATCTATCTATTTGGCTACTAAGCATAAAGGTTATGATTTTAACATAGACATGGAGTTAGCTACTGGGTAAGGGGCACTATTGCTGCAGGGATAGATTAAAGGTGAAATTTTTAATAATTATTTTTCTTAATTGGTTTTTGCTTTTTTGAGGAACAAGTATGTTTGATTGTGTCATACAAGTCATTGGCTATTTTGTTTTTTTAGAAACCTTTGGAGGAAGTAACAAGGAAGTAGCAAAAGCAACGATTAAACTAAGTGGCTCGATTAAGGTGATATGTTACCTTTTGGGAAACCAAAGAAGTACAAAATGAAGTGCTTGAGTCTTTTCTTTTTGGGGAGAGAGGCTTGTTGTTAAGAATTAGTCATCTGTTAGTTGATGGTTTCTTTCTCTATTTGCTATGCTGCATTTTGAGGATGGCTATCTAATTAGTTTGTGATTCAACAGGTATTGTTTTGAAGAAAGCAAAATTGACTAAAAATGGGAGATGTGCCACCAATGTTGCAAATGGCAGTGTAGTGGAGACACTTGTAATCCTCGCTGGTGATCTTTTTCAAGTTATTGCTAAGGTATAATCACTCTTATAGCCCTTCTCCTAGGTATTGGCAATTTTATTTGTCTGATATATCATTGAATGATCCGTTTGACATGTAATGGTATTGTGTGTAGGGAGTTCCACTTCCATTTGATGGTTTTGCTGGAAATATAGCTCGTGGTAATGGAGAAGCTGCTTTTGAAATTCTTCCTTCTGCCAATCCATTGAATGGGACCAACAAGTTGAATAAGCCTACCATGGATAAAAGAAATGATTATAGGAAAAGGTAGCTGATAGAAATTTGCGTCAAGGATACAGAAATTTTGGTTTTAGTCTTATTATTGTTGGCTATATTCATTTTATTTTACCTATCAAAGCGGAGATTCGGTCCAAAATGAGAATGGTTTTGCTGATGATTTTGTGCCCACAAAAGCTGGAAAGGAACTTGAAGATCGAAAGTTGCTGCAGAATCCTATGGGAAATGCAAAGGAAGTTGAATATCAGAAAAGAAATGGGACAAACATTGAACAGGTAATTTTTTCCCAGTTCAAAAACTATCTTTTAATTAAGCCTTTCTTTTCTGGGGAAAAATGTGAAGCAGATGTCAAATAGAAATTAGCAAATATTTTTTTATCTTTGAACAATAAAAATTGAGTTGAGAGTAGCCTTCTGGAGTCCCATTAATTTGATCTGATGCTTCCACTATATATGAAAAGTTTTTGTGCTTCCCATGGGATATCCAATCATATTGCTTAGATCATCTGATTGGCTGGTTCTTTCTTCAAGGAAACTATGGAGTAAAGGGATCAGTTTCATAATAGCATACATTCTGTAGGGAAATATTGGCTGAGAGTGTTGATGCATCATTCGTCTTTGTTCTTTTTTAAATTTTCATTTTTTCTACATGCAGGGTGAAGATGCTTGTGGTGCCACTCTTGCTGGGAGGTAGAATACTAACTTTTCTTTTAACTTTTATGCTTGTTGATCAAGCTTCATACTGAATTTCAGGTCCAGAAAGAACATGCCTTTTTTTGGTTGAGAGATCCATGTTTATACATGAACATGCGCACAAAAAGCTCGAATTGGTCTCACCTAGTTGGGACTTGACTCACTAGTGTCTGACTCATAAGATACCCAAAAAAGAAGAAAAAGTATTTGTATTTAACTTAATCCCATTTGTTTTACTTCTCTCTTTATAATATTTTTGAACTTGGAATCTGAAATTACATTGACATCTCTTACATGAGGTTTAGGAAATTTCTAAAGCAACTTCGTTTCATTGCTTAAAGAAAATAAATGAACTTTCTGTTTTAAACAAGGGAAGGTATTGTTTGAATACCTTACCTCATGCGTTTGTTAGCTATAGATAACTTGGAAGTCATCATATTCATGTCAGATTCCTTCCTAGATGCACGAAGCATTATTCAGTATATAGATATTTTAATGTTTTCATACGTACAGCGGCATATTATCCTTTTTATTCTCAGATTTCTATCATTATTTTTCTGACAGACAGGTTGGAGACAATGGGGTGCAGCTTTTACAAGATGAATATGATCAAAAGATTGAAGTTCATGTGGAAGAGAGTGTAAGTCATGACAATCTTACCTGTTTTCTTCTCATAAACCTAGAATTAAAGCTAATATTCGACTCACCAATGAAAATGTTTCTGCAGGCAAAGGAAGTTGAACACTCAGTTTCAAGCTCAGAATCTGAATCTTCTGCTCTTGATACTCCTAAGCCAGGTTTTAAACTATCTGAGTCTCCTTTAAATGGAAAATAAAATGGCATGCCTTGTCTTAGGTATGAAAGTTTCATTATATTAATAGTCTTTTGGATTGTCAGTCATAGTTTTATGGTAAAGAGTTGTATATTGGTTTCCTTGGTGCACACTGAGGTTTCAGCCTTGTTATGTCTGTTTGAAGTCAAAGAACCGGTTAAGTTAGCTTACACTTTTCATCCTTTTAACTGCGTAGAAGAACTATGAGAATGAGGCTTGCCCGCTTTTGATCATTAATTTTCTTACATAACCATTTTATATGATGGAATACACTTCGAAGATGGTCTCCCAGCCAAAGGGTGGAATGCTATCCAGACTTTTTTTGTAGATTTTGTTGCGGTTTTGTTATGTATTATGATGAGTGGTCACCGTTATTGTTAGTATGAATATGTGTTCATTCTCCAATCTTTTATACTGTTAAACTTTGCAGCGGATCCCTTCCTTAATCAAGTAAAACCTGTTGAGGGAGGACAAGCTGAGATGACTAGTGAGATATTGCCAACTGGAACAACTCATGATGCTTCATTGGATGGTAAACTTGACAATCAATGCTGTGAAAAGCCCACTGCAGCAGACATTTTCCAAGATGCTGTTTTTTCTGGCGTTTCAACTTCTTCTAGTCCAGTTATGGATGTTTCCCCCGAATCATGCGAGAGTTCATTCGCTATTCCAACTGCCATAGTCCCTCCACAAAGTTCAGAATCAAATAAAAACTCCAAGGTAAGATTTGACCTCTAATGTCAAGCAGACAGAATAGTGGTGGATCCCTTTATCTTGACTTAAAATAGTCTGAATGTCTATATAATGAGACACTAGTAATGAGATTGCAGAGGCTTTAATATTACATTCTCTAAATGCTAACCCCATACTCTTATGTTTCATCAAGTTGTTTGCAGCTTCTACTTTGATCAGTCAGTTATTTTAGGCACCTCTAGTTATGAAGTTTTTAAGTAGCTATCATAACAATATCTTCTTTGTCTATGTTGATGGTTTACTACTTTAATGCGATTTCTTTTATCAGGAATTTAAGCTCAATCCGGGAGCAAAAATATTCTCCCCATCTTTTGCAAGTGCAATATCAGCGACTCCTCCTATAGTACCAACAGTAACAAATGTGTCTTACGTACCAGGCAACTTTCCTATGGTTGCTGTTTCTGGTTCTCAGCCAGAGGTTGGGATGGACACTTTTGCATCTCGTTCCTCTGCTCCTTCTAAGTTTGCCTCTTATGGTAACGTAACGGCTGCAACTGGTATCAGTGGTTCTCAATTTTCTCAACCTGTACGTGTTCTATAGGCTTTTGTAGTTCGTTAATCTTAACATTAGACTTTTATTTTCCAGGATATCTATGCTACACGGCCTACAGGACCATATTTACTCCAGTTACCCCCTCTCAATATTCCATCTTTTCCTTTCTCTCTATATTTGTCATTTTTGTCATCCAAAAGTCCTCAAAGGACTTAAAAATTTACTTGGCCGTATTTGAAATCTGTCAAGCTATGTATGCATCAGTTTTCTGTTTAATATAAGCTATTTATCAATATTGATTTGTTTCCTTTTTAATGAATTGCTGCTTGATTTCCAAGTGTGACAAATGATTTTTGGTGTCATTTGGCTATAGCCTGTTTTGAGTCTTCATATGACTATCATGTTAGCCGTCCAAGGACTTGGGAGAGTTATTAGTATATTTATTGGTGGAGCTTTGTAATTCTGATTATATTACTAAAGTCTTTTTGGTTTTTTGTCGATAGATTGTAGGGCATATGGGCAGTAGAACACAGCCAGTTAGATATGTTGGTCAATATCACCCTGTTCAGGCTGCACCAGCGTATTTGAATCCAAATTCACAAGCTGTAAGCAAAAGCCTTTCTTTTATTCCTATGTTGCTTTAGTCTCTTTTTTCCTGTCTAGATGGGGCAGGAATTACGATACTTGCAAACATTTTTTGCTGATGAAGTGGTCATTTATGATTACTAATCTCTCCATCCATGCCTTTCTTTCTCTAGGTTATGTTTGGGCGGCTGGGACAGCTCATTTGTGTGCCTGTTTCTCATGTAAGATGTGAAACACCCAAACTAATGAAATGGTCTTGTTAGCATGAAAGCACTCTAACAGGAAAATTTATAGTGTATAAAAGAAAATTTAGACCATGTGCTAGAGATTGGTAAGTGCAATACTTGGCTGAGCTCTATCTTTGCCCACATTTAGAGTGTGCAAGGAGAAGCCACGTTGAGGATGTGGTAGGACAAATCTTGTGAGGCATACCACTTATGTTTTGGTATTCAACAGTGAGAACTGTTGTTATATTACTTCATTACTTAATTGCATTTTGTCTCATTGAAGGATATGGTTCAGAGTGCAGCAGCTATCTCTCCAGTACCTGCACGTCATCCATCGACTCCGCATCGTGCCCAATTTCCAAAACACCAAGGTATCTACATATGTAATTTTCCCTTGGCCCTGTTGAATAGAGCAAAGTAGTCTTATTAGTTGTCACAACTTCGGAGCAAGATGTATAGCGCTATGTCATCTTGATCTCAAGCAACCCTTTATGACTGCAGGAAGTACACCAGGGCAAGGATTGCAGCTTTATGCACCTCAACCTTTCATTGCCGGTGGACAGCAACCATTGGCAGTGCCAACCCACATTCCATTTTTGCCGCCTCCCCTCCCTGCTGCTAATCATCCCATTCAAGTCCTGGGATCGAATGGTCATTTTAGCACAAAGCTTCCATGAAATCTTGTTACTTTGTTAGTATCATCATGAGTTCTGGTTGTTTTACGATACTAAAAATTTCGGCCTCTAAATTTTCATTTTTTGAGGGCAGATGCCTTGAGTCAGTTTCATTGTTTTATCCTCATTCAAGGTTATTCTTTTTGCCTTCACCTTTTTGGGTGATTGATTATGTAAGACCTGATGTAAAAGGTACTTGGGAAACGTTCTAATCAAGTTTGTAGTTCACCAAGAGGTGGTGGCAGCAATGTTATAGTTTCTCAATGATGAATTGCTAGGGAATGGAGGCTAATCTATAGCAAGGTTTAACCCAGTGCAAGAATCAACCAAAGTACTACAACAAGCAGGGTTCAGGAAAACCCCATGATGAATTTGACATCATTATCATTTGCATTTTCCAGTTTTTTTACCAATCTCGTCACTAATGATTCGATTTTCCATTTAGGGATACTTAAGTTTCCAGTTAATATGCTTGAGCACATCTCATGTCACGTGCTCAATACTTGGATGACAAAGTGATGACAAAAGCATAATGTAAGATGAAGATAGATTTTCTATAAAACTATAAAGTGAACAAAAGGCTTTTTTTTGGTACAAAAAAGTGAATAAAAAGCTTTAGTTCTAAGTAATGGAATCAGTTTTGATACTAAGATTAAAGCAAAGAAGATTCGATGCAGCTCTTTTGTACTAAGGTCAGAACTCTCCGGGGATCAGTAAGCTCCTTCACATAGTTTAGGAACACTCTACCAACATGTGAGCTAACCCAAAAGCTGCTAGTAAAATGCCTGTTGAATTAGACACTCGAAACCTGTGAATGCTTGCTGGAATCATGCATTTCTTTATCTCCACGCTCAGTTTCTCCAGAACCAATGGCTGGCTCTTCAGTGCAAGATGATTGGTTTTCCCTCATGTTTTCCTGAACAGCCTTGAAAAGAAGTGCAGTGTATCAGTCTGTCAAACCTCAGGTGCATAATCTATTATTCAACTAAGAATAAAATTTTAGTTTGAATTTCTTATACCTGCAACAGCTCAGTCATCTTGCCAGTCTTAAAATTTTCCAAATGTTTGAGCACAGAAGAAGAATGAGAAGGCTGTACAGCTTGCAGTGGTTCAATAGAGAGTGCCTGATCATCTTCCGTGTTATGTCCAGAATCTTCAACTGACAAATCACCTTGAGCCTCCAATGGTTGCGGTGGGACTTGAATTCTTTTCATGACTTCAGTTAATAGTTTCTCAAAAGGCATGCCAGACATTGACTTGGCTTCTTTCTCCTTCAAAACCTCGGTTGGGGTTTGATTATATGAAACAATTTCACTCTGTTTTCCTTTTGGCACAGTGTGGTTGGTGGATGTTCCCTCATTTGATGTATCAGCAGCTTCAGACACTTGTTTGCCTTTAGAGGCCACCAAATGAGCAGGCTGGCTTGCAACCAGAGATGGATGGTTGGCAACTGATTTGCCGTTCGATAAACCAGCAGGTTGGAGCACAACAGGCACCACATTGCCTCTGGTCATTAGTGGAGAAGCAGATTGTGTCGCCATCGACTGCACATGTCTGCTTTTTGAGCCTCCAAGATTTGAAGCCCGGGCTCGTGGCACCTGGTTGGCTATAGCTGGCTCATTGAAGGGATAAGCAGTTCCATTTCTACGAGAATTGGCATGCTGCTCATTCCTCCCCCTTGGGAAGGGAGTTTCATTTCTTCTTATCATTTGAACATTTGGAGCCACATCATTCTCCGCTGAAACAGGAACATAATGCCCAGGCTTGAAAACAGCACCCTGTAAAATGGTGTCAGATTTGCCAACCCTAACAGTGAGCAAATATCCTGCATTAAATGCTCCCTCAATAACACCATCAACAGCCTGACCCACCATTATATCATTTGCACCATTGATTGGATTCGCTTGACGGGATTGGTTTCCATTCACCCCTTCATATCCAGGCGGAATACAGGTATTCTCTGCACGGTTCAGATTTTGATTCCCCCCTTGATATAGATTATGTTTAGGATGTTTTCTCGGACGACCACGTTTGCGCTTTGACAGAACATCTGCTGATGCATCAGGGTCATTCTCTTGGTCATTGTCTTGATTCATCATAGTATTTACAGCAAAGAAATAGCTTTTTCCACAAATCTTAATAATGTTTCCTTCCTGGAAGACAAAGAGCAAGTATATTTTAGTCTATACAGTCCTTAACCAAAGCAATGAAAACCAAAAATTCAACTTCATAAACCACCAAGCAAGAATGCTGCCTTTTCAAAATCACTGCAGGTCATTAAGGCCATGTTGAACACAGACAGCAGATAAGTCGTAAGCATTTACTAGCAGATTACATCCAACATCTGTAAATTTATTAATTTACAAATCCACAACTGATTTTATTTTTCTTCCTATTTAATAAGCTCGATATACATATAACCTAAAAAATTCAATAATTACTGGTCATAATGGAACATTTGCAAGTACCGTGAGTTAGCTTCCAACTAAATTATAGAACAGTAAGGGAAGAAAAGATAAAGAAAACAGAAAGCTCCCAGTCTTAAGAGCAGTGGAACAAGTACAGTTAAAAATAACTCATTTGAACATCATCTCTATCAAATGAGCAATATGAATGGTAAGGTTGACAAACAAACCCTTGCTTTTTAGGAATATACCTGCCAACAATCATGTAACTTATTTAATGAAGCCACACAGCTGACATCGGAGAAAATGGGCAGTCACAATCACGTATCTTATCAAACATAGGGCATGCAGATATCAATAATACTCATGCAACATGTATATAAATCAAGCAAAGCATCATGTTAATAGGAATAAAAACCAAGAAATCATGACTGAGTGTATTTCAATCAAATCCATCTGCTTGTGTTCCAAAGTCAAAAAATAGCCTCTATTTTTTTTTTACCAAATATGAAAAAGATCTCTTCAAATTTCCATAGAAATCTTTAAACATAACATTAACTATTCATCGAGATTAGTAAACATTAGCTCAAGAAGTTCTAAACTGTTCTAACAATTCAAACTTTCCATGACTAAAAAGGGCATATTTTGATTTAAAAAAATTATGAAAACAATTTGATATGGATCTCCCGACAGCCTTCGATTCATTGAAGACTAAAGATAAACCGCCATTAACATGTTTTCTTTCTGGTTTTATGAACACCGACCTCATACAAAATTAATAATAAAGCTTCACGCAAGATTTTCTTTCTACCTCAAACAGAAAAACTCACCTCACGCATGCATGCTATGAGACAAGCTACACATTAATTCACTGAGAAAACTAAATCATAATTACAAAATAATTTTTTAAAAAAGCCTTTATCCAATAATAGCAACAAATTTGCATACAGCACAGTGACAGCAACATATAGAGATTCAAAGAGAAAAAAATAATGGATAAAGAACCCAAGAAAAGCCTAACATCTGAGTCAGAAGAGTATTAAAGCACTAAAAAAACCATTGAACAAAAATTTCCAATGATAATAAATAAAGATCCCATAAATTACTATTAAGAAAAGTGAAAAGAGTAGACCTTTTCGCAGCATTTTCAACAGCTTCAATCAAAAGGAAAATCCTGCAACAAGCATCAACCAAAGCATAAATTAATGAAAAAATGAAAAACAAAAAACAGAAAAGACAGGAAAGTGAACAAAACTGTGGAAAAAGAAACAAATTTTAAAACCCAAACTGTTTTTTGAGACAAAAACCTGAAATTTAGCAAAAAGTATAGATTTCTACAGAGTAACATGAATTTAAGGATAAAAAGAAAACAGCTGACCCTTTTTGGATGGTGTATTTTACCTCCGTTTCTGTATGTGTGTTTTTCTCCTGGGGTTGTTTAAGAAAAATTAAATTTTCGATTTAAGACAAAACATGTTTGAGAAATAATCGGTTTTCTATTCTGTTTCAATTGAACTTTTGTCGTTTGTCTGAGGCGAGGTATTGCGTTTTAAGTAGTGAGCAGAGACAAAACGACGATGAAAAAACATTTATTATCATCTTCTGATATTCATTAAAATGTGTTTGGGATAAATCATAAAAACTAATTTTTGTAAGCTATTAAAATTTTTAAATTATTAATAAAATAAACTTGATCAAAATATAACAACTGCGTAAAAAATTATTTTATAATTATTACATGAAAGAAAAAAAATCAATATCAATTGAAAAAATATATTATGATATTATATCTAGTAAAACTTTCATATAAAGTAGCATTATATTTAGTATAGAATATCATAATAAAAAAATATGAATAAAATAAAAATTAAATTTTAGTTTCATGATTATTTTATCTCATATTATTTTTAAAAATAATTTTTAACATAATTTTTATTCTTAATTACTTAAAAATATAATCGTAAAATTACACCAATTAAAAAATTAATTTAAAATTTATGCCTAGGTATTTTAATAATTTAATAAACTTATTTGACAGCAAAAAGAATGAATTTCAAAAAAGCCCCAAAAGATCTACATTTTGCATAATGTCCCACTAATTTAACACTTCCTTCATATAACGTACAAAATTTATGGGAGATTTTCTCGAAAGCTGGCTCTTTTGCGTTAAATAAGGGAGCAAATGGGAGATTTTCTCTCTATACCATCTGCCCTTCGTCTTTTAATTTCTTAAGTTTCTGTTTCTCTTTTTCTTAATTTTATCAACAGATTGTACCTCTAACCGGTAAGTTATGGTTCCTTTTGCTTAAAGCTAATACTTTTTTCTTTTTTTTTTTAAATTCGCTGGGTTTGGATTTTTCTTTTTAGTGTTGTTAAAGATATGGGTTTTATTTGGTTTCTGCTGAAATAGTAAGAAAATGGAAATTTGGGTCTTTGGGGCATTTGTTTTTCTTTTTTCTTTGGCTAACGAAGTTGCAGAAAACTTCAAATTTGGTGCCTTTTTTGTTTCTGTTGGAATTCAATTTTAAAAATAATTACTTTTTTCTTTTGGTTTCTTAGCTAATGGTATTTTAGAAATTAAGTAATGGTTTAATGTTGGTTTTCTTCTTTGTAGCTTTTGGTGGTGATGCTTTGAGGCAGGAGGAAATTTTGAGAATTTTAAAGCAATATAGTAGTAGAGTTTGATTCAATCAAGTTATTTAATTTCCTTTGTGGGTTTTGGATAAAATTCTTGTTTTTGGTGAGTTGAAATGAGTGTTGTAGGTTTTGATATTGGAAATGAGAACTGTGTTATTGCTGCTGTAAAGCAAAGGGGTGTTGATGTGTTGCTGAATGATGAATCTAAACGTGAAACGCCTTCTGTGATATGCTTTGGAGAAAAGCAGAGGTTCATCGGCTCTGCTGGCTCTGCCTCTGCTATGATGCACCCCAAAACTACAGTATCTCAAGTGAAAAGGTTGATTGGTAGGAAATTTCAGGAACCTGATGTTCAGAATGAGCTAAGATTATTACCATTTGAAACTTCAGAGGGTGAGGATGGCGGCATTTTGATTCACTTGAAGTATTTAGGTGAGACTCATAGATTTACGCCAGTGCAGATTATGGCAATGCTCTTTGCACATTTGAAATATATAACAGAGACAAATCTGGGAGTTCCTGTTGCGGATTGTGTTATTGGGATTCCATCTTACTTCACTGACTTACAAAGACGTGCTTACCTGGATGCTGCTACAATTGCCGGGTTAAAGCCTCTGAGATTGATGCATGACTGTACTGCAACTGCACTTGGTTATGGGATTTATAAAACGGATTTCTCCAATGCTGGTCCAGCATATGTCGCAATTGTTGATATTGGTCATTGCGATACCCAGGTCTCGATTGTATCGTTTGAGGCTGGACATATGAAGATACTGTCACATGCTTTTGATAGCAGCTTGGGCGGAAGGGATTTTGATGAGATTTTGTTTGAATATTTTGCTGCACATTTCAAGGAGCAGTATAATATAGATGTGTACACTAATGTCAGGGCTTGTATCAGGCTAAGGGCAGCATGTGAGAAACTGAAGAAGGTTTTGAGTGCAAATGCAGAGGCACCTCTAAATATTGAGTGTTTGATGGATGAAAAGGATGTCAAAGGTTTCATTAGGAGGGAGGAATTTGAGAAGTTGGCTTCCCGGTTGTTGGAGAGGATTAACATTCCTTGTGCTAAAGCTATAGCTGATGCAGGGTTAACTGTGGAGAAAATCCATGCAGTTGAGCTTGTTGGATCAGGATCCAGGATACCAGCTATAGCAAGACAGTTAGCTTCTCTATTTAGGAGAGAACCCAGTCGGACAATAAATGCAAGTGAATGTGTGGCACGAGGATGTGCTCTCCAATGTGCAATGCTCAGTCCAGTTTTTCGGGTTAGAGATTATGAGGTTTGTAATTGGGTTGGAAGCATTACTCGCTCCAGTACTTCTAATGATTGCTTTCAACATGGTTCTTTCTTTTGCTCACATTTGAATACTAGCTTCAGCATGTTTACATGTATGGTTATAATATGGAGTGCAGAAGTTTACTGCAATTTTTGCAAACACATTTTTCACCTCATTGCTCATTATTCTCCATGATATAACAACAGGGATCAGGGGTTAACCACTGCATGTTCTCCCATACGATCAACTATTTTTTTTCTTATTTATATGGATTGTTGCATATATTAAAGGCAATTTTGTTCATCATTTTTTTGTAGGTTCAAGATTGTATTCCATTCTCCATAGGAATCTCTTCAAATGAAACCCCAATTTCGCAAGAAGGGTCAAATTGCCTGTTGTTTCCAAGAGGCCAGCCAATTCCAAGTATTAAAGTTCTGCAATTACAGAGAAGTAGTTTATTCCATTTGGAAGCATTCTATATTAATCCACATGAACTACCCTCTGGTGCATCCTCAAAAATAAGTTGCTTCACAGTATGTCTACTTTAAATGGATGCTTCTTGTTTGAAGGGAATAGACTGGCTTATAGATTGATGATCATTTGGTTTTGCAGATTGGACCTTTCCAAGCCTCCGATAGCGAAAGGGCAAGGGTTAAAGTCAAAGTTCAATTAAACATTCATGGCATTGTCACTGTTGAGTCAGCTATGGTAAGTAGGATTTCACATTTTCTTCTATCTCCTTATTGATATTTCATTTCTGAGAGATTTTGCCTTCAGTTGATCGAAGAACATGTAGTTGATTCAGTTACAAGGAATTTTACACAGTCAGAAACAAGCACAAAAGAGGCCCAGCACGCAACAAATGGTGGCGAAGATAGTACCTCTGTGCAGTCCAAACCATCAGATGCTTCTGTAAGTTTGTATCATCATTAAATCGTATTCTTAATGTTT
Source organism: Heritiera fomes (assembly GCA_032173925.1). Classification (NCBI taxonomy): domain Eukaryota; kingdom Viridiplantae; phylum Streptophyta; class Magnoliopsida; order Malvales; family Malvaceae; genus Heritiera; species Heritiera fomes. The sequence continues at coordinate 4,177,940 of JAPDPM010000023.1, read as the reverse complement.
CATCTTTCTGTTTTTTCTTGGTCTAGAGTCCGTGCTATGCTATATGGCATGAATACATTTTGTTTCCAGCCCTGCAAAGATATAATTCTATTTCTCTCTCTCTCTGAATCTTGATGGAGGAGAAAGCCTTGCAGATGCAAATTTTATTTCCATTTTTCTTTTCTATGCAGGCTGATGGTAAGACAAATGATAAAGCAACCAGGAGGCTTGAGATACCTGTTTGCGAAAACATCAATGGTGCAATGACAAAATCAGAGCTCATTGAAGCTCAGGATAAAGAACTTAAGTTGGCCCAACAGGACAGGACTATGGAACAAACCAAAGAGAAAAAGAACGCCTTGGAGTCTTACGTGTATGAAATGCGGAACAAGGTAAAACACTTGATCTGAACCATGGGTGTTATATTTCTGTCCATTTTTCTCAATATGCTGACTTCTAATAATATTTATGTGAAGCTTTTCAACACGTATCGGGGCTTTGCATCTGATAACGAGAAAGAGGGCATTTCCAGGAGCCTGCAGGAGACGGAGGAGTGGCTTTATGATGATGGGGAGGATGAAACTGAGGCTGCTTACACTGACAAATTAGAGACTCTTAAGAAGGTTACTATTTATTTATTTAATCTTGAAGTTTACATCTCCTGTTATCTTCTTCTTGCCTCATTGCATTTTTTTTTTCTTATAGTTGGTTGATCCAGTTGAGAATCGATACAAGGATGAAGAAGCAAGAGCACAGGCTTCAAGAGATCTGCTGAAGTGCATTGTGGATTATAGAATGTCCACGAAATCTCTGCCAAATGAGGATAAAGAGTTGGTATGGTAATTAGTGATCACACATTATAATGCAATATTCACTAATATTCAAACTGACTGCAGCTATTTGTTCTTCAGATCACGAATGAGTGCAACAAGGCTGAGCAGTGGCTGAGAGAGAAAACTCAACTACAAGACTCTTTACCTAAGAACATCGACCCACTATTATGGTCAAGTGAGATTAAAAGCAGGACAGAGGATCTAAACATGTACTTTACTTCTGCTTTTAGTTTGCACTTCTCATTCAGATTCTTACTGTTCAACTTTGGTTTGTTAGAACAATTTTATTCACAGAATCTTAAATGTCATCTACTAATTTTTGTCTAATGGATTTCAGGAAATGTAAGCAAATAATGACACACAAGGCTTCTCATCAGAATATCGAGAACCAGGACCCGGACCAGCAAGCATAGGTTAAATGGGTACGGAACACATCTTTGGAAAAGTTTACAGTTCACACTTTCAGTAACAAGAAGAGCACACTGATTAACTGAGTTCGACATTGCAAGAGGCAAAATCTTCTCCAAATTCAGTGTATGGGGGTTGGAGCAGCTAATATACCATTGGCTTTTGATGCTGGTAACTCATTAGAAAGTTTGTTGTAATTTAAGAGCCTGCCAATTCAATCAGGTTTTTGTTAGACATACTCCGGGAATTACATACAAGTAACAAATTCAAAGGGTCTTTTTGAGAGTCTTGTTACTTGGGATAGGAGTTCCCAAGTATTTTACAGACACCTGAATCAAACATGCTTAAACTCATCTAATCTGTAACATTTTTCAGTACAAAAGAGGCTAAAGCGAGTTTGAGAATACAGGAAAAGATTGCCGGTTGCTAGGATTTAATGTACAGACTTGTTGGATGGTATTTTTTAAAAGTGATTGTATAAACCATTTGAATTAAATCTCATATCAAGAATGCGACTGCAATCATAGGTTCATTATCTATAATCTGCAACTCCATATGTGTCTCCTCAGCGGGTAGCTTTGTCCATTTCTTACCTACAAGTTGGCAGAGAGAAAAAAAAATTAAGAACTCTCGAACACTATCACCATGCTGCCTGGAGGTGATAGCAAAGAGCCGGTGAAGATTTCTTTTCCCATATGACTCAAACGAGCACTTGGAGCTGAAAAAGAAATTAAAGTCAAGCCAGCCAAGCTTGCATTCTAAGTTTTGGATGATCAGCCAACCAGTGTGGACACGGGCCACTTGGTACTTTGGTAGGGTTTGTTTTGATCACGTGGGTTAAAGTTTTGATAAAAATTGTATGAGTTTGACAAAAACAGTGACAATAATTTTCATATTTTAGACGATTTACACAAAACAAGCACAATACATATACACAAATAACTAGATCTACCTTAAAATTCAAATTAAATTGAGCTATAGATACACGGTTTTTTCTTTTTCTCTTCATAGGAAAATAATTAATTTCTTAGTATCCAAACAATATTGCAGTCATCTTGAGGTCATCAAGGACCCAAACCTTGATTTGGGTACTTTAATAACCAAATAGAATCAGAAAAACAGGGCATATGGGTCCTTCTCTCACATTATTAAAACATAAAACCAGATTTTATTCCAGCAACCATTACATTTCTTATAAGCAAAAAAAAAAAATCTAAAACTCCTTTCTTCGTAACGAAAGGAACAAAATCTTAATTTGAGTTCAGACCTTATCACATTTTTATTTTGGAATAATGTGAATCAAAATATATAATTACTTCACATTTTTATGTTATTTGTTAAACTTAAGTTTAAAATTGAAAATTTTGAAGATTTCCCTTTGTGTTTAATGTTTTTGGCATGCATTTTCATTTGTTGAAAATTGAATTTTTGAGTAGTTGCTATTTGAAGCATATTATCAAGGCTAGTTTTGACCCATCTATTCTTCATTGTTGTTTGTGTGATGTCTTTGTCATAATCTTTGGTAGTTGAATGATTGAAACGTTTGAAAGGCCACTTACTATTGAATATCAACATAGTGACTATACAAATAGTATTGATTTAAATAATCATATTTTTTTATTTGAAAATGTTGAAATTATTGAATATCAACATTTATATTTTTTTTTCTAAACTAAAGCAGACAAATTTCTTGAGTTGTTTAAGAAAAAATAAAACACCTACAAAATTATATAAAAATATATATAGTATTCTTTTCAAAAACTACTTATCCAATTAAGCGTTTAAGCTTTTACCCAAGTCCTTTTCAAATTAATAATTTGAGTTATAATTACCTAATTATTACGCCTGAATCATCTTCAACATATATACAAAGTCAGTTTTTAACAGAAATCAGTAAAAAAAAAATCGAAAAATTTAAAACAGCCATGAATGAAATAGAACTCTTTAACTCTATACAAAAAAACCCTCTTCTTTCTATATACAAACTGATCATCAACAAAATCTATAGAACTTTTCTCCACCCTCCATTTTCCTGTCACTTTCCCAAGAAAATAAAAGCACCATACAAGCAAGAACACCCCCACACAAAAGAAAACAGAGAGTAAAAGAAAATTTCCAGTTCTTTCCCTTCCACCATGATCAAGCTTAATTCACCTCAGGAATGCTTTGCAGTGCCGGCCTCCAGGACCGTTGATTTGCTGCGTATTGACTACTGACATTGATCAACTGCGCCAAAACCTGCTGCACTGACAACTCTTTTACATCAACCCTACCTAACAACTCCTCCAGCTGCTTCTTCGTTATCTTCAATTTCACTTCATGAGCAGCAGTAACAGTAGCTGAAGTTGTTGTAAAACCGATCTTCTGATGATTTCCAAGCAGACCCTTTTCTTCTACGTTCACCTTATATTCACTCGTGTCACGCCTAGTTTCGCCACCATAGAAAAACCCGTCGTCCTTGTCGTTCGCAGCCGACGTTCCCCAATCGTCGCCGGCCCATTGTGACGATGATTGATGCCGGAAACAATTTCCCATTAGAAATCTAAGTAATAATAGAGAGAGAACGAGGACTTGGACGATAATAAGCAGTGGGATATATATAATATATATATATATAGGAAGATGAGGAGGAAATATGCAAAGTGGGTGGGGGGTGGTGGGGGAGAAGAGGTGGTAAAGGAGTCAAACCTAAAATGTTGCCACGTAGGATGACATGTCGTCCGACGTGGCAGATGATAAATGGTTGACCTCATCACCAACTATTTCGGGTTGGTTTTGGCTTTCAATTGAATTGCATGTGATTGACTACTTCTTAGGTTAGAGATGTCGGTGAAGTTGGCTTGGCCATGACTATGGTTGAGCCAGCTTCTTTGGTTTTGTTCTTTGTGGCTGCCCATTTTGAATTAATTATAGTTATTAAACTATCGGGAAAATGACATTTTTTTAAATGATTAAGCTTCTTTAACAGTTAAATTAATTTTTGAATTTTACTAAAATATAGATATATTTTTATTTTTATTACATGAAATCATGGTTATAAACTTTTATTTATTGTAATTATATACATTAAATCTTAAAATGGATGAATGACCTTTGACAAAATTTTTAAAATAATATTCTCTTAAATAGTTGTCATTCAATTCATCCAAATGAATTTAAGGTCTTTTTTTTTACAATTTAAATCATCCAACCAAAAAAACTTTAACAAATATTAAATATTTTATACAATCAAATTTCAATTTAATTACAATAAAATATCAAGAGCTTATTTTTTACTTTTCAGTAAAGTTTAAAATTTTAATTTGTATTAACCAAATAAATTAATAACACATTCAAACATGTAATTCGATGATTAATATATAATTTTTTATTAAAAGAGTAAGATTTGAATTTTTTAAATAAAATAAAATAAATAATAAGATGTTGAACTTATAGTTTTTTAATCATGATTAAGCTTGTCTTAATTCAGAGCTATATAATAAGGATTAATTTTAGAACATTAGTGTAATCAACAATTTTTTTTTCACAAAATTTCAAGGGGCATAAACATTAAAAAATAATCTATTAGAATTCGAATTATTCCAATCAAGTTTCGCTATTAATTATTAAAAAGTTAGATTTTATTTTTTACTATGTTGTAGTTGCTGCATAATAATGTTAATTCAAAAAGTTTGATTTCTTATAATAGTAAGGATTTTTCGTTTAACTTGAATATATGAAAAAAAATAAAAAAAAAAAAGAGAAAGAAAAATTATATGGAGTTGGGGCAATGAATTCAAGCCATAAAATTCAATTAATAGCCAAGCCAAGCCATTTTGAAGCTTAAAAGTCCAAGCATTAGCTAGATCAAGCCGAAGATGGCTCAAGTGTGAACGCAGTTAGGGTGGAATCTAGCTAGTGTGAACGCGGTTAGTGAAAGGAATCTATCAAGCAAAGGTGCCATTTTGCTCTTTCACGTGTGCTGTTGCAGCCTCAGATGATATTGATTTATAATCCAATTACGTTTTGTTAATTAAGCACTTTCATCATTCCTTAATAATTCACAAAGATCAACCTTATCCATTTTAAGTAAGGAACAAAATCCACCTCATGCGGACGTGGAAAACTAGGAAACCAATTCCATTTTGTAACAAGTAGTTATTAAAATTATAAAAAAAAACAAAAAAAATGGAGATTAACAAATTCTTTTATTAGTAGATAGTGATATTGGAGTCGTTTTTAAAACGTAAGATTTGAAGTTCAAATCAATTGTTAAATCAGCGATACCAATGTTAGAGTCGGCTTTAAAATTAAAGATTTTAAATTTAAATAAATTATTGAATCGATGAGTGATATTGAAGTTGGTTTTAAAAGTGAATGTATCAAATGCAATTTTTAATGGCAACCTAAAAAAAATAAAAAATTGTAAAGAAAACCTTTTTTCTCCATTAATAAGTTTAGCATGCATAAAAAGATGTAAAATAAATATTTAAGTCATACTTTTTCTATCTTTTTTGACAAGGTAAAATGCAATTAATGTTGTTTAAATTTAGATTATTTTAGTACAAAAATAGCATTAATACCTATTATACCATAAGCCAATAAAAAAATGAACTGTGATGGGTACACCAATGGAGAAAGTTAGAACCCACCCTAAAAAAAATTAGCTAAAAAAGGTGACCCCTAATTGTGGCAGGTTGGTGAGTCTAAATTGGCTCCTAACCCCACAATCCCAATGCTACAATCCGAAAATCACTCACCAAAAAAGACTAAAAACCCTTCACAAATTGCTTTCATAATCCTAGCATCTACCCTGTCGTCATCTTGCAACTACTCGATGGGGCTAGCTTAGGTAGCTAGCTCTTTACAAGTGGCAGTCAATATGCATGGCTATGAAGAATTTCCTGTGAAGTATTTCTTGTGATGATTTTCATGCATGATCTTGATCGAGCACCAAGTTGTTTTGAGTAGCACTGTGGAGGAAATTGGGAGTCAGCTTTGCATAGTGCTGTTAAAAGCAACCATTGCAATTTGCCTAATGCTTTTTCTTTTTCTAGTCTAGGTGGAAAGTGGACGCAATAATGATTAGAACAAAGAGATATTTTTATTTGAAAGAAGATTTTCTTTTGTTTTTTTTTCAAGATATATAGGATTGTTTGATGAAATTTAAATTAAGAGGTAATGTAAATTTTTAATTTAAAAATTTCGCACTTGAAAATTAGGTTAAGTGCTTGTTTGAGATTCAATTTCCATTGAAGATTAACTTTTCTCATTGTGCAAAAAAAAAAAAACCCTTACATAAAAGGATAATGGTGAGACTTTACTTGTAAAATGAGAAAAGTTACCTTTAATTACTTTACAAATTCTTGTCAAAATCTTAATTTTATCAACTAATCCTTACTTTATAAAAGTTCCTTTTTATATATTAACAGGAAAAGTTTTTAATTTTACAAAGAAAATTAATAGATTTTGCTGATAGTACATGAGTTATTTTTTAATTATTTTTCAATTTAATAAACAATAGTTATTATTTCTTTGTGGGTACAATGATAGCCAAGTACGAGAATTCATAGATTCTTTCCATGGAAAATTTTAATCCCTTTTTCCATTATATTATAGTATAAATTTCTTGCTTTGGGGTAGGTGGTCGGTCGATATACGTTTGTACTTGGAAAATTTCCAGCAACCGGCCGTTAGAATTTCATGATTCCACAATAATTTATAAGCTTATTATAAAACAAATTAAACGTAATCTTTAAATTCCATGTTGATTCAACATTGATGGGTGAGATGAGGCCTATAATATTCTCCAATATTTATCCAAATTGGAAAATTTTCAGCCGCCAGCCTCCAAATTTTGCAATGTGTAAAAGCTAGCTCAATCAAATTTTGCAATGTATATTCTTTTGTCTAATCCAAGCAACTGTGCAATATTGAGTACAAAGCCTACAATTTTTTTAGTTTTTTACATATATAAAATAATGTTGTTATTTGATTTTGAGTATCGATTCAAATAATCATATTCTTACTTTTAAGCAAAAAATTTTACAAATTTAAAATTCCAAACTTAACATCTATATTTTTTTTGAAACTAGAAACCCACATGGTATGAAAATTATTAATATTCTTTTTCTGCTGTTAGTCCAAATTGTTCAGTTAGCAAAAGTGACCAAACAAATAAACAAACCATATTTTTTAGAATTTGACCCAAATTCATGTTCTTGATGATTATTGCTTGCACGTTTTTGAAAGAGATTTCAATCAAGTTGTAGTTATAATATAGACTATTATTTATGATTCTTTTCTCATGCATTGACTAAACTTATACGTATAGCTGACTTGATCAAGTAAAGAGTTTAGTTTAACATTCACATCGTAGGGTTTTGATAGAGGCAGGACATTTTCATGTATCCAATGATATTAAGGTGGGCTTTGAAATCAATGCAAAGTGATTGGAAATCTGTATAATTTAAGTGTAGAAATTAGTTAGTCAAAATTGTTTTACTTGGAGCAATTTCTATACATGTTATTATATAGGTACCGTAGTTCACTTTTGACTAAGTTTGGTAACAATTTTAATTATTAATACAAGAGAAATGATACAAAGAATCTATATTTGAATTTGATATCTAATTCAATCAGTGCACGTAATTTTTTTAAATAACTTTTAATAGGTTTGAGATTCAAATCCTGCTACTTGCATTATTTTTCTCTATCATCATTTACGGCCTTTTTTTGCAAACAAAAAATGATCTAAATGCAAAAAAACTCATTCTATTTATTTGAACCTAACCCAACATGATATTTAAGCAATAAAAATTAACAATCTGAATTGGATGATTATCCAATACTCTATGATTAAAATTTTTAGACTCTACGAGTGGAATTAAGTCATACTCCACTTAAAATATTAAAAAATAAAAATAAATAAAGCGGGAGTATATATCACTATTTTAATTTTATTTCTTGGGTCTAAAAGCTCAATTGGCTATTAGATAATAATCCATTTGAATTGGATTTGAATTTGCCTAACTCAAATTTGAAACAAACCCAAATTTTAGATTTTAATAGTCTCAACTATCAAGCCAGGTTTGAAGCATATAATCACTGCTTTTTATTAGAATTTTCAATTTGACTAATCTTTAGTACTATTTAGTCAGCAGCTTAATAGCCAAATAAGCCCTCAACCTTTAGCTTAAAATGAAATTCAGCCCTCAACGTTTTATCGCATGAAATTCAGTTCATAAACTTTTATTTCAGTGAAAATAAACCCTCAACCTTTTACAATTATGCAATTAAGTCAAAATCTGTTAAATGATACTAACTGCCGTTAGTTTTGCATACGTGGCAGCTGACGTGGATAGCTTAGTTAGCTGCCACGTGGCATGCCACGTATGCAAAACTAACGGCAATTAGTTCATTTAACAGATTTGGTCTATTTCCACCGAAATAAAAGTTTATGGACTGAATTTCATGCAATAAAACGTTGAAGGCTGAATTCTATTTTAGACTAAAGGTTGAGGGCTTATTTGGCTATTAAGCCTTTAGTCAGCAGACAATTGGTGGTAACTTTCTCTAAGACTTTCCCTATTCCTATTGCTATCATAGGGGTCGAACCGTAGAAGAGCAACTTTTTCTCCATTTAGACTCTCAATTGTTCAAATAATTTAAGACATAGGTATGAAAGGTACCAAGTTGTTAATTTGAGTCAATTTGTTTATAATCTTCAATTTTCCTTCCCTCTTTTTTAGGGCAAGCAAGAATGGGAAATTGAGCATTGATCCCATAGATCTCACCTACTCATATTTTGGCAACAACAAAATAGAGGAATTGAAGTAAAATATTTGGTCAACCACTAGACATTGCACATACAAAAAATCTAAACTATTTTTTAAAAGAACTTAATTTACAAATAAATCGTAATTTTGATATACTTATTGCATCAAAACACTATTCTTAAAATTGTTCTTGATGAACATCCAATGCTTAGTTGAGCGCCTGTTACCTTTCTTCAGAAAAAATTAAATGTGAGATTCGAATCTCCCTTCTACTCTTATTGTGTGTGTGAGTTTGATCTAATTATGATATTTTTTCTTAGTTATATACTGATTTATTTGTTTGATCAAATGGTTTGTTATATGGATCATGTAATAGCCTATTATAATTGTAATTTCTTTTGTAATTAATAATTTCATTAAAAATTGATAATTTAGTTTTTTTTGTTTCTAATTCAGACAAAATTCACTAACATTAACTGTTGCAATGAAAAAATGGTCAATCTGTTATAGATCACTCGAATTATAATTGGTCGAAACTTGAAATATAATGATAAATGGTTATAGAGAAAGTTGCCTTATAAAGTTATTATATTAAGCTTGTGATGACAAAATGTAAGGCAAAAAGATTCTGCTTTTGATGCTGATTTGATAGCGGAAGGTTTGAATTTTTAGATTTTGTTATTAATTATGTTTCAATCATATAACTTATTGACTAATTGCAGTTGGATTTTTGGTCTAAATAATTCGATTTAATATGAATTTAAAACAATAAATAAATTAAGAAAATGAAAAAAAAAAAAAAGAAGATCTAAACAATGAATTTTTTTTTATTATTATTAAACAGTTGGACATGAAAACGATTATTCAAGAATTCGTTAGGCCGTCTAAACACGTTCAACTATTTCATACTTAAAAGACAAAACATCCTTGTCACTATAAGAGTGACGAAAGTATGAGTTCAGTCTTATGAGAATACCTAAGCATTTTTCTTTTTTTTTTCCTTTAATCTTTTTTATTCTTGATAAAGACAGAATTTGATACCCTCATTTACATTGCTTTTTTTTTTTTGGTTTTTTGGTTTTTTTTCTTTTTTTCGGCTTGAGAGTCTTGTTTGGGTGTCAAGAGAAACAGCATTTATTGGGCTTTCAAATTGCAAGTGGGCAAAATAAACAGTCTCTAAGTAGCCTAGAACTTACACTGGCCTGTTGCTAGCTCATCTCCAAGTAAACTTTACAAAGAAAATTAATAGACTTTTTTTTTCATCTTTGACCATTCGGTAACCGCTTTATACGGCTACTCCGGAATCGGAGAACTGTCAGGTTACATTGAAGTAGTTTGCTCCATACGCATGACTCGAACTCGGATCATGCTTAAAGAGAAATAAATCTCTTACCACTCAAAAAATTAATAGACTTTACTCATGGTGCATGAGTTATTTTTTAATTATATTTCAAATTAATAAGCAATAGTTTCTTTTTTGGTCCAAAATTTAATAAACAATAGTTATTTATTTATTTCTTTGTGGGCAGAATGATAGCCAAGTACGAGAATTCATAGATTCTTTCCATGGAAATTTTTAACCCCTTTTTCCATTATATTATAGTATAAATTTCTTGCTTTGGGTTAGGTGGTCGGTCGATATACGTTTGTACGTACTTTCCTGGAAAATTTCCAGCAATTGGCCGTTAGAATTTCATGATTCAACAAAAATTTATAAGCTTATTATAAAACAAATTAACTGTAATCTTTAAATTCCATCTTGTTTTAACATTGATGGGTGACATGAGACCTATAATATTCTCCAATATTTATCCAAATTGGAAAATTTTCAGCCGCCAGCCTCCAAATTTTGCAATGTGTAAAAGCTAGCTCAATCAAATTTTGCAAAGTATAATCTTTGTCTAATCCAAGCAACTGTGCAATATTGAGTACGAAGCCTACAATTCTTTTAGTTTTTTAAATATATAAAATGATGTTGTTATTTGATTTTGGGCATCAATTCAAATAATCAAATTCTTACTTTTAAGCAAAAACTTTTACAAATTTAAATTTCGAATCTTAACATCTATATTTTTTTCAAAACTAGAAACCTACATGGTATGAAAATTATTAATATTCTTTTTTTTGTTGTTAGTCCAAATTGTTCAGTTAGCAAAAGTGACTAAACAAATAAACAAACCATATTTTTTAGAATTTGACCCAAATTCATGTTCTTGATGATTATTGCATGCACGTTTTTGAAAGAGATTTCAATCAAGTTGTAGTTATAATATAGACTACTATTTATGATTCTTTTCTCATGCATTGACTAAACTTATAAGTGTAGCTGACTTGATCAAGTAAAGAGTTTAGTTTAACATTCAAATCGTAGGGTTTTGATAGAGGCAGGACATTTTCATGTATCCAATGATATTAAGGTGGGGTTTGAAATCAAAGCAAAGTGATTGGAAATCTGTATATGTAAGTGTAGAAATTAGTTAGTCAAAATTGTTTTACTTGGGGCAATTTCTATACATGTTATTATATAGGTACCGTAGTCTACTTTTGACTAAGTTTGGTAACAATTTTAATTATTAATACAAGAGAAATGATACAAAGAATCTATATTTGAATTTGATATCTAATTTAATCGGTTCAAGTTTTTTTTTTAAAATAACTTTTAATAATTTGAAATTCAAATCCTAATACTTGCAATATTTTTCTCTATCATCATTTACGGTTTTTTTTTTGCAAACAAAAAAATGATCTAAATGCAAAAAAACTCATTCTATTTATTTGAACCTAACTCAACATGATATTTAAGCAATAAAAATTAACAATCTGAATTGGATGATCATCCAATACTCTGTGATTAAAATTTTTAGACTCTACAAGTGGAATTAAGTCATACTCCACTTAAAATATTAAAAAATAAAAATAAATAAAGCGGGAGTATATATCGCTATTTTAATTTTATTTCTAGGGTCTAAAAGCTCAACTGGCTATTAGATAATAATCCAATTGAATTGGATTTGAATTTGCCTAACTCAAATTTGAAACAAACCCAAATTTTAGATTTTAATAGTCTCAACTGTCAAGCCAGGTTTGAAGCATATAATCACTGCTTTTTATTAGAATTTTCAATTTGACTAATCTTTAGTACTATTTAGTCAGCAGACAATTGGTGCTAACTTTCTCTAAGACTCTCCCTATTCCTATTGCTATCATAGTGGTCGAACCGTAGAAGAGCAACTTTTTCTCCATTTAGACTCTCAATTGTTCAAATAATTTAAGACATAGGTATGAAAGGTATCAAGCTGTTAATTTGAGTCAATTTGTTTATAACCTTCAATTTTCCATCCCTCTTTGTTAGGGCAAGCAAGAATGGGAAATTGAGCATTGATCCCATAGATCTCACCTACTCATATTTTGGCAACAACAAAATAGAGGAATTCAAGTAATATTTGGTCGACCACTAGACATTGCACCTACAAAGAATCTAAACTATTTTTTTAAAAGAACTTAATTTAAAAATAAATTGTAATTTTGATATCTTTATTACATCAAAGCACTATTTTCAAAATTGTTCTTGATGAACATCCAATATTTAGCTTAGCGCATGTTACCTTTCTTCAAAAAAAAATTAGGTGTGAGATTCGCATCTCCCTTCTATTCTTGTACTTTTCCGTTAACAAAATAAAATATTCTTGATCGACACTCTATTAGAAATTGAATATTGAATTAAGTAACAAAGATCGATACACGTTTATACTTTTATTAAAGAATTCAAACATATATAATAATATATGAGATTAATCAAACTTAATGAATCAACATTGAAATCTCGAGATTCAAGTTTTATTGTGTGTGAGTTTGATCTAATTATGATATTTTTACTTAGTTATATGCCGATTTATTTGTTTGATTAAATGGTTTGTTATATGGATCATGTAATAGCCTATTATAATTGTAATTGCTTTTATAATTAATAATTTCATTAAAAATTGATAATTTAGATTTTTTTTTCTAATTCAGACAAAATTCACTAACATTAACTGTTGCAATGAAAATATGGCCAATGTGTTATAGATCACTTGAATTATAATTGGTTGAAACTTGAAATATAATGATAAATGGTTATAGAGAAAGTTGCCTTATGAAGTTATTATATTAAGCTTGTGATGACAAAATGTAGGCAAAAAGATTTTGCTTTTGATGCTGATTTGATAGCGGAAGGTTTGAATTTTTAGATTTTGTTATTAATTATGTTTCAATCATATAACTTATTGACTAATTGCAGTTGGATTTTTGGTCTAAATAATTCGATTTAATATGAATTTAAAAAAATAAATAAATTAAGAAAATGAAAAAAAAATGAAGATCTAAACAATGAATTTTTTTTTATTATTATTAAACAGTTGGACTTGAAAACGATTATTCAAGAATTCGTTAGGCCGTCTAAACATGTTCAACTATTTCATACTTAAAGGACAAAACATCCTTGTCACTATAAGAGTGACGAAAGTATGAGTTCAGTCTTATGAGAATACCTAAGCATTTTTCTTTTTTTTTTCCTTTAATCTTTTTTATTCTTGATAAAGACAGAATTTGATACCCTCATTTACATTGCTTTTTTTTTTTGGTTTTTTGGTTTTTTTTTCTTTTTTTCGGCTTGAGAGTCTTGTTTGGGTGTAAAGAGAAACAGCATTTATTGGGCTTTCAAATTGCAAGTGGGCAAAATAAACAGTCTCTAAGTAGCCTAGAACTTACACTGGCCTGTTGCTAGCTCATCTCCAAGTAAACTTTACAAAGAAAATTAATAGACTTTTTTTTTCATCTTTAACCATCCGGTAACCGCTTTATGCGGCTACTCCGGAATCGGAGAACTGTCAGGTTACATTGAAGTAGTTTGCTCTATACGCATGACTCGAACTCGGATCATGCTTAAAGAGAAATAAATCTCTTACCACTCAAAAAATTAATAGACTTTACTCATGGTGCATGAGTTATTTTTTAATTATATTTCAAATTAATAAGCAATAGTTTCTTTTTTGGTCCAAAATTTAATAAACAATAGTTATTTATTTATTTCTTTGTGGGCAGAATGATAGCCAAGTACGAGAATTCATAGATTCTTTCCATGGAAATTTTTAACCCCTTTTTCCATTATATTATAGTATAAATTTCTTCCTTCGGGTTAGGTGGTCGGTCGATATACGTTTGTACGTACTTTCCTGGAAAATTTCCAGCAATTGGCCGTTAGAATTTCATGATTCAACAAAAATTTATAAGCTTATTATAAAACAAATTAACTGTAATCTTTAAATTCCATCTTGTTTTAACATTGATGGGTGACATGAGACCTATAATATTCTCCAATATTTATCCAAATTGGAAAATTTTCAGCCGCCAGCCTCCAAATTTTGCAATGTGTAAAAGCTAGCTCAATCAAATTTTGCAAAGTATAATCTTTGTCTAATCCAAGCAACTGTGCAATATTGAGTACGAAGCCTACAATTCTTTTAGTTTTTTAAATATATAAAATGATGTTGTTATTTGATTTTGGGCATCAATTCAAATAATCAAATTCTTACTTTTAAGCAAAAAATTTTACAAATTTAAATTTCGAATCTTAACATCTATATTTTTTTCGAAACTAAAAACCTGCATGGTATGAAAATTATTAATATTCTTTTTTTTTGTTGTTAGTCCAAATTGTTCAGTTAGCAAAAGTGACTAAACAAATAAACAAACCATATTTTTTAGAATTTGACCCAAATTCATGTTCTTGATGATTATTGCATGCACGTTTTTGAAAAAGATTTCAATCAAGTTGTAGTTATAATATAGACTACTATTTATGATTCTTTTCTCATGCATTGGCTAAACTTATACGTGTAGCTGACTTGATCAAGTAAAGAGTTTAGTTTAACATTCACATTGTAGGGTTTTGATAGAGGCAGGACATTTTCATGTATCCAATGATATTAAGGTGGGCTTTGAAACCAATGCAAAGTGATTGGAAATCTGTATAATTTAAGTGTAGAAATTAGTTAGTCAAAATTGTTTTACTTGGGGCAATTTCTATACATGTTATTATATAGGTACCGTAGTCTACCTTTGACTAAGTTTGGTAACAATTTTAATTATTAATACAATAGAAAAAATACAAACAATCTATATATGAATTTGAAATTTAATTCAATCGGTTCACGTAATTTGTTTTAAATAACTTTTAATAGGTTTGAGATTTAAATCCTGATACATGCAATATTTTTCTCTATCATCATATACAGTTTTTTTTTTTGTAAACAAAAAAAATTGATCAAAATTCAAAAAAAAAAACTCATTCTATTTATTTGAACCTAACTCAACCTGATATTTAAACTCATTCTATTAAAAAAATGGTTATCCAATCCTCTGTGATTAAAATTTTTAAATTCTACAAATGAGGTTAAGTCATATTTCACTTAAAATATTAAAAAATAAAAATAAATAAAGTAAGAGTATATGTCACTATTTTAATTTTATTTCTAAGGTCTAAAAACTCTATTGGCTATTAGATAATAATTCATTTGAATTGGATTTGAATTTGCCTAACTCAAATTTGAAACAAACCCAAATTTTAGATTTTAATAGTCTCGACCGTCACGCCAGGTTTGAAGCATATAATCACTGCTTTTTATTAGAATTTTCAATTTGACTAATCTTTAGTTCTATTTAGTCAGCAGACAATTGGTGGTAACTTTCTCTAAGACTCTCCCTATTCCTATTGCTATCATAGGGGTCGAACCGTAGAAGTGCAACTTTTTCTCCATTTAGACTCTCAGTTGTTCAAATAATTTAAGACATAGGTATGAAAGGTATCAAGCAGTTAATTTAAGTCAATTTGTTTATAATATTCAATTTGCCATCCCTCTTTGTTAGGGCAAGCAAGAATTGGAAATTGAGCGTTGATCCCATAGATCTCACCTACTCATATTTTGGCAACAACAAAATAGAGGAATTGAAGTAATATTTGGTCAACCACTAGACATTGCACCTACAAAGAATCTAAACTATTTTTTAAAAGAACTTAATTTACAAATAAATCGTAATTTTGATATCTTTATTACATCAAAGCACTATTTTTAAAATTATTCCTAATGAACATCCAATGCTTAGCTAAGCGTCTGTTACCTTTCTTCAAAAAAAATAAGTTATGAGATTCGAATCTCCCTTCTACTTTTGAACTTTTCTATTAACAAAATAAAATGTTCTTGGTCGGTACTCTATCAGAAATTGAATATTGAATTAAGTAACAAAGATCGATACACGTTTATACTTTTACTTAAGAATTCAGACATATATAATAATATATGAGATTAATCAAACTTAATGAATCAACATTGAAATCTCGAGATTCAAGTCTTCTCGTGTGTGTGTGAGTTTGATCTAATTATGAAATTTTTGCTTAGTTATATACCGATTTATTTGTTTGATTAAATGGTTTGTTTTATGGATCATGTTTTAGCCTATTATAATTGTAATTTCTTTTATAATTAATAATTTCATCAAAAATTGATAATTTAGTTTTTTTTTCTAATTCAGACAAAATTCACTAACATTAACTTTTGCAATGAAAATATGGCCAATCTGTTATAGATCACTTGAATTATAATTGGTTTAAACTTGAAATATAATGATAAATGGTTGTAGAGAAAGTTGCCTTATAAAGTTATTATATTAAGCTTGTGATGACAAAATGTAGGCAAAAAGATTTTGCTTTTGATGCTGATTTGATAGCGGAAGGTTTGAATTTTTAGATTTTGTTATTAATTATGTTTCAATCATATAACTTATTGACTAATTGCAGTTGGATTTTTGGTCTAAATAACTCGATTTAATATGAATTTAAAACAATAAATAAATAAGAAAATGAAAAAAAAATGAAGATCTAAACAATGATTTTTTTTTATTATTATTAAACAGTTGGACATGAAAACGATTATTCAAGAATTCGTTAGGCCGTCTAAACATGTTCAACTATTTCATACTTAAAAGACAAAACATCCTTGTCACTATAAGAGTGACGAATGTATGAGTTCAGCCTTATGAGAATACCTAAGCAATTTTTTTTTTCCTTTAATCTTTTTTATTCTTGATAAAGACAGAATTTGATACCCTCATTTACACTGTTTTTTTTTTTTTGCTTAATACCCAAACGTGTCTTTTATATTTACCACAAAATAGAATTAAGTTTTTAACGTTTAAATGCATAGAAATCAGTCCTAAACGTTTCAAAATAATTGAATTAAGAATATTTCCGTTAAATCATTTAATTTCTGTTACCCATATCAGTAATAAAACTTAAAGGAAATCAAAAGATTTAACGGAAATGTCCTTAATTCAATTATTTTGAAACGTTTAGGACTGATTTGCATGCATTTAAATGTTGAAAACTTAATTTTATTTTATGATAAACATGAAAAATATATTTGAGTATTAAGTTTTTTTTTTCTTTTTTTCGGCTTGAGAGTGTTGAGAGAGGTTGTTGTTTGGGTGTAAAGAGAAACAGCATTTATTGGGCTTTCAAATTGCAAGTGGGCAAAATAAACAATCTCTCAGTAGCCTAGAACTCACACTGGCCTGTTGCTAGCTCATCTCCAAGTGAACTTTAGCCAGAGCCCAATTCACATTGTTATTACTTTCTTCTTGTAAAATTGATCGTGCAATACTCGCGTTTGTATGTCCAATAATTTTTTTATTCGACATGAGATTAAATATACCGCATTTACTCTTTTTGGGAGTGTATAGCTTGACATTCTCCACCTTCTAATCTTGTGATATTTTCATCATGGTTAACAAATTTTGTTTACTTTAATTATACCAGCAATTAATGTGAAGTCGACAGTTAATGATTGAATCGAATACTACTTGTTACCTTATCATTATTTTTTTTATAAAACTAATTTATTAAATGTGTAACATGTACATTTATATTAAATAAATGCAGTTTATCTACATTTTGACATGAAAATAAATGCAGTTTATCTACATTTTGAGGTGACATAAATGGTGATAATTGGTTTAAACACACCACCATAGTCCATAGCCCAGGCTAGTACTGAAAATCATGTACCAAACCCATGCAAATAATACAAGTTTTTTAGTTAGCTAAAAGTCTAAAATCCATGCAAATATTTTATACTATTATCACAAAGAAAACTAGCTGGAATGGTATGCTAAATATTTTGCATGCTTTTTAGGCATTAAGCTTTATCATTTAACAAATTCCCACTCATGCATGTCACTGATTTTGATGCTATTTTGTAATCACAAGAGCTTTTATTTCTGTCTTTGCCTTTCCTAATCTCCTTCCTGGTTCCCTAAAGTCCCATAGGTATCATAATTTCAGTCGTTAGCTATTTCTTAAAAGGTAGCTTATTAGCCATTTTATTATATGACATAAAATAAGTCTCCCTTTTGATGGATAACAGTTATAAAAAAAAAAATTAAATTAACCCTTTAGTACACAGAATACTTAGAATTAAGCTCGACATTAGTTATGAAAAAAAATGAATATAGATTAAAATTTAATAAAAATTAAAAAAAATGATTTAATATTTAAAGTGTCAACACAACTAGGATAATTTTTGTATTTTTACACAATCTGATACGAAAGAGACATGACATTAATGTACAACATTAATTTGCCAAATTACCTAAAGTAATTAAAATTTATTTTCTTTTATTTTTCACCAACTTCATTCAAAGATGTAAATTGTAAACTTAAAGCAATTTTTAACAGATATCAAAAGCTTAATTAAACAATCTCACCAAGAAAGTTATATCGATATGCATTAATGTTTGAGCTGATAAACTTTGAATGCAAAAGCAAAACAATTATTAGAGATCAAAAGCATATAATGTTAGTAAAATCAAAGCTCAGGCACAAGGCTTCAAGGTTATGTACCTTCTTCTACATGAACAAGTTAGACAGGCTCTAAATAATGTGTAGTGGGCACCATTTGTCTTTCCTCTTAGTGAAACTGTCCAAAAAGTAGGGTCTACAATCTACATATATTCTCATCTATTGTCTCCATTAAAGGGACACCAAAAGAAGAATCATGCGAGCTTGGAAAATTTTCTGGAGAACCCTTCCTGATTTAATAAGTTCTTCAAAGCTTTGTAATATGCAAAGAATGGTAATGAGAACAATGAAAAAAAAAATCAAACAAACAAACAAACAAATAAATATGGTTATAAAGCATAATTAGAATAATTTGTTTTACTGTTTTATTTTTTTTTTACTGAACAAAATCTTAATTTTAGGGATTAATTAATAATTTTATTAAATTTTATATTATAAAATTTATGAATAATTATTTCATACACCATCAGTAGAGTTTTTTTTATTTCACAAGCCAGATTAAGATCATAACATATGTTCTATAAAAATATTTAAAAAATAAGTAAATAAATAAATAAAATAAAATATGTCTCACGATGCTAATTCAACTTGTAGAATAAAAAATTCTACAATAATATATGAAATAATTATCCAAAATTTATATGGTCAAATTGTTCATGATATGGTTGGAAGCCTATAATTTGTCTTTGTATTGGTGGTCATGGATGAGCAGTCCCCCACTGAAGATATTCATGGGAATAGTGAACTGCAAACATGTAGGCCACACCTATCAGGGAACAAGTACTGATGGACCCCCTTCAATCTTGGCCTTTGTTGCTGGTAAGAATCATTTTCATGGGACTTTTCAAATACAAACAAATCCATTTTGACATTGTTTTCTTTTTTTAAAGATTTTTATTCGTGTTCTGTAAGAAAATAATTAGAAATATTGGCCCTAATATAGAGCTTCTCGAGTACAAATTTCAAGATATTAAATCCAAGAAACAAAAGAGATGTAAAAATTAAAATAAATTTGAGTTTGTTCAAATTGATTTTCATACATTTTTTTAAAAAATGACCTTTAATAAATTTAAAATTCAAATCATTTGCAGCTCACTGTATTTTTTTGTGGTATAAAAAATGTAAATAACATGATAACACTAACTCGAAAACTTTTAATGTTTCAACTAATAAAAGAATCGCAATTTCAAAAAAAAAAATCATACAACAACAAAATAAAACCAATGAACTTTTCATCTATAAGGAACAAAAAAAAGTCTATGATCAAGTGTTCATATAATCAAAGAGATACTATATGATTAGAAATTATTGATACCATTTCAATGCCGATTTTGATTTGTGAAACTTTTTTCCTTTTTTTTTTACAAGTGAAGGTGAGGGCTGAAATTATTTAGATTCGAATTCAAGCTTTATTTTATGCTACAACTGTCTTTCATCACTAGATGTTTAACTTTGCTAGAATTGGTTTATGAAACTTGGTAGTTAATAAATGGGATTAAAACATTTTGGTTTTGATTTTAGACGTTTTAAGATGAAGTCAAAGGGCCCACAAAACAAAAAGGATTAACAATTAATTCATTAGGCTTAATTTGATCATTAGCCGTAAAACACAATTGGACCCACATGGTTTAACAACAGATTATCCACAAAATCCCTTGGGAGACCCACTTAGTACAATGGCGAGGAGCCACGTTTTCATGTCTTTTTTTTTTGATTGGAACGTTTTCATGTCTTGTCTCTTGGGTGGGCAGAATCTTGATTTGTACCTAACAAATATAAGACAATAGTTTTCCTTAAATATGAGTATTAGCCGCAAAAAAAACTATAGGACAAATATGATTAGTTTAAGGGTTAATTTACCTTGGACTACTTAAACTTGGATCTTAGTTACCTATTTTATTCCGACAATGACTGATTTTTACATTTAAAAGTGAATACATAAAAATAGAATCATCTCAATCAATTCAATAAATTAATCTGTTCATCTTAATATAAAAAGATTTTTTGGATGTAGATCACAGGTATTCTCATCCGTTTTAACAGTCTGAGATTAATCCTGTTCGGAGTTTAGTCACAGTTAAGGCTCTTCACCCCTTCCCAAAAATGTGTTTAGTGGGAGTCGAACTCGAGAGTTTTTTTTACAAATTCAGCATACGTTGTCAACTGAGCCACAATCCTTCGGTAATATAAAAAGATTTTGACGTTTGAAGATAGATGATTTTTTTTGAACTACTCGAGGATAGATGATTAAATTTCAACAAATTGTGTAAAAAAATTTTACACCTTTGTATCATAAATTGAGGGTTAGAGCAAATTGTTGGTTGACGCTTGCCTATAATATAAATCTTGATAAATCAAGTACTAGGAATTTACCTATATATACTATAATTGAGGATCGAGACAATTTATTTGTTTTGATCTTATTTAACACATAAAATAGTATGATCTCCAATAAGTAATAATAAAATTTGAAATTTAAGTTAATTGGTTCGTACAATCACTGTTAAAAAATAATATTAAGTAAATTTGAAGTTGAAATTTTAATGTTGGTAATCAAATTTTTTAATTATTAATTAACTGAAGGTTAAATTAATTAAAGATTAGATCTATATCTAAGTAAAAAGACCATAACAATAGCATTATTCAATTTTCTTTAGGCTCGAACATCAAGTGAGCCCATGTGGGTGCAATTCGTCGGCATGTAAAGCTGCAAATGGCAATGGATTCAAATTACAAAAACAATGGGTTGATTCATTAATTGATTGGGGTCGACTTCCACGTTTAATTCACACATAAAAGCCATATAGTATTTCCCTCGGATGCCTTTTGGAACAGGACTAAATAATAATATGCATAAGAGTTAGATCTGCCAAAACCAGCCAACGAGAGTGGTGCAAATATTGTGTGTAAAGTACTCAACTTCGAGTCTTGTGATTTTTTGTTAGTAGACAATATATAAGTTAAAATATTCATAAGTGAAAATTTAATAAATCTATAAATTTTAATAATAAATTGATAGTTTATGCAAAGATGAAATAAATTCTATATTTTTAAACTTTTGGATGGTCTAAAATCTGCCAAAACCTAACCTTACAACCGAGGGGAGGGATTGTTGAAAGCTTGTGGACATGGGTTTTCAAATTGGCTATTTCTTCATTAATTTTTGTACATGTACATTTATATGTCATCAAAGTTTTTACATAAGTTTGTCACACTGTCAAGGAACATTAAAGCTGTTACATCAATTTTTGTCAAAAAATCACATATGAGGATTCATGCATATAATTCGTATTATGTCATGATAAATCATATTTGTTTCGTGTCAAAATATGAAACTTTCATATCGACATATCAAACATAATATTTTTTAATTTTTGTCAAATTTATATATACTTTTTATCAAATTTTAGATCATATTACTTTTTTAATATCATTTTCATATTTTATTATTGTATCGTATCTAAAATTTTTAAATCTACAAAAAACCAATAAAATAAAACAAAGAATTTATCAAATTATTATAAATATTTATCGCGGCATTTGCATCAATATATCACATATTATTATATTATAATTGATTAAATCATAATTCAAAACTATATAAGATTTAACATGGAATCCATACTTATAAATGATGAATTTTCACATAATAATTTGTTGAAATCATAATTGTAAAATTATAATAAAAAATTTCAGGTGAAAAATTCTCTCTATGTTTTTTTTTTTGGGTTACAAAAAATTCTCTCTATGTGCATCATTAAGATTTTACCCTAATTATAAAATATTCTCAAACCATCTAAACGAGGCCGTTTAATTCGCAAAAATTATAACCTACAACGTCTCTCTGCAACTCACCACTAATCTAATCAAGTAATCAACTAAAGTAATCAAACCGCTCGTGCAAAGGAGCGTCTTCGTCGCTCTTAAACGGCACCGTATCTAATCGAAATTCCTAGTATACCGTATACGTTGACCGTATACAAATAGGGTAAATGTATTATCGTATTTCTGTACACTTCAGCAGTACGTCCTTTTCTCCATTTCAGATACAAGCAAAGAAAGAAACATAAACAGACACACTCTCAATCCTCTCTTAGCTCAACTTTTCTCTCTCTTATTTTTTTTCTTTTTAAAATAGAAGTAAATTTTGAGTTTTGTTTTGGAACGTTGATGGAAGAGGTTTAAGTTCGAGAGGGATGAAGGTGACGGGGAAAGCGAGTTTAGGGACGACATTTTCGGGGAGGAATCCAACGGACGCGGATCTCAAGCCGACGACGAAGCGAAGGACACGGAACCCGAGGTGGAGGCGGGTCGGTGCAACGTCGGTGGGGAGGCGCAGCAGGCCGGAGACGCCGTTGTTGAAATGGAAGATGGCGGAGAAAGAGAGAGGGAGAGAGAAAGGCGCTGGAGTTGAGGAGGAGCTCGAGGATGAGGATGGTGAACGGAGAGGTGCGGGTCGGGGACGACGATGGAGGAAAGGAGCTTCGACGTTGTCTGCGAGAAAGCTTGCAGCTGGATTGTGGCGGTTACAGTTGCCGGAGACGGTAAAGTCCAGTGGCGTAGGGAGGAGGAGGGATCGCCTGGGGTTTAAAGTGAGATTTTTAACCTTTTTATGGCTCCAACATCACTTTTATGGTTTTTCTTTCTTGTGCTTACTTGCTTTTGTTATAATGAGAAATGATGTGATCAAAACTGTCATTTTGAAGGGATTATTCTTGGATATTTTTCCTGTTAAAAATTGTTAATTTGTTGCTTATATTTGAAGTTTTTAGCTTTGATACTGAAAGTAATGCTGATTCTTTATAATGCCATCATTTTTCATTGTTTCATTTTTTATTTTTCAATGTTTATAGTGCCTTAGATTCTTCCTGCACGTCGAAAAGAAAAATATGAATTTTGTAGTACTTGCTAAGTATAATTGATTGATTCCCTTTTTTGATGCATTTATCATGCTTCAAGTCTGTCATCATTGTATGCTATGGTATGGTTTTATTTTCTAGCTATGAGAGGCTTTTCTGGGCAGGGTTTTTGCAGAATTTGTATGGATATTTTCTTGATTAAGAGCTGCACTATACGTTGTTATTTACAATTTGCTTCATTCACGATGAATATATTTGACTATTTGTTTAAATTGCTTCTGAAAGTTGTGCTTCTTGCTCTGTCTTTATTGATAGTTTAACTGTTTTGCATCTTGACTGATCAGTTGTATTTAAGCATGGAGTGAAATTTGGTTCTTGATTTTGAACATTTTGAGTTCATTATGTTGTAATTTCTTGCAGCCTGGTAATTATTTTATGGGTGTCCCGTATCTTTACCACCACAAGGACAAAATTTATTGTTCTAATGCAAAGGATCCATTACAAAGCCCTAGTTCTGTCTCTGGCACGAAGAATGGCCTGTTGCGTAAGGTATGCTTGTTTTCATGAGCTTCTTAATGGAAACTTGTACTTTTAATGATCTGATCAATATGGAAAACGTTGAATGGAACTTGAATAGGAAGCCAAGCATTTGTCATCTGAGTCATGCGGCACTTGCTGCATGTGGGACCCACATTTGGTGGTTTCTTTGTGGGATTTTGTAAAAGAAAAAACCATTTGTTTTTTTGCTCTTTCTGGCATTTTGAATGTTACCAAAGCTGATTGCTTTGGTCCTAGATAAATGCGGAATTAAATTATTATTTATTGGTATGAAAATTTAATGATGTGCTGGACAGATATATTCTTAGTCTATTAAAACCTTTAACATTGTCATCACCAATCATATATTCTTGACAAATCTGGACAAACTAGAAGGGAAAAGAATAGAAGTACAGATTACTTGTGTTTATCATTACATGAGTCCACATGGTTTTATTTCTCAGTTGAATGAACAAGGTCAAAATAAAGAAAATGATTGCCACCAACCACTTGAACTCTGGTATAAACTAGGGAAATCGCTCAAAATGCGATATTTGTAAGAACTTAAATTTGAAAAATGAGGTTTTCTTCCTGTTTGTTTGCTTAGATTTTTAAATTATTCTCAAACATGCTTGTAGCTTGTTTTAATGCACAAAAAAACCAGGTAGGGGTTTGATTTCATTACTTCCCTACCTTTTAATTGATTTCTTTACTCTGCTTTTTTCCCTTTTAAGATTGAGCCTTCGATTCAATTTTCAAACTCTGTGATGGAGGGAGCAACGAAGTGGGATCCTGTCTGCTTAAAAACAACAGATGAGGTACGACAAATTTACAGCCATATGAAGCGTATTGACCAACAAGTAAGTGCAGTTTCAATTGTTTCTGCCCTTGAAGCTGAGCTAGAGCAGGCTCAAGCTCGCATTGAGGAGCTTGAAACTGAGCGCCGATCCTCAAAGAAGAAACTTGAGCACTTCTTGAGGAAAGTTAGCGAGGAAAGGGCTGCATGGCGGAGCAGAGAGCATGAGAAAATACGTGCATTTGTTGATGATGTCAAATCGGACTTGAACCGAGAAAAGAAAAATCGTCAGAGGCTTGAAATTGTCAATTCCAAGTTGGTGAATGAGCTGGCTGCTGCCAAGTTATCAGCAAAGCAATATATGCAGGACTATGAAAAGGAAAGAAAAGCCAGAGAACTAATTGAAGAAGTATGTGATGAACTTACTAAGGAAATTGGAGAAGACAAGGCGGAAGTGGAAGCAATAAAGAGAGATTCCATGAAGCTTCAAGAGGAAGTTTATGAGGAAAGAAAGATGTTGCAGATGGCTGAGGTGTGGCGTGAAGAACGTGTTCAGATGAAGCTCATTGATGCAAAGGTAGCCCTTGAAGAGAGGTATTCACAGATGAACAAGCTTGTAGCAGATTTGGAGACTTTTCTGAAGTCAAGGACTGGAACTCTGGATGTGAAGGACATGAGATTAGCAGAATCACTTAGACAGGCTGCTGTCGCAGTCAATGTCCCAGAAGTCAAGGAATTTAAATATAAGCCCACAAATCCAGGTGACATTGTCACTGTTATTGAAGAAGTAGCTTTAGCTGAAGCCTGTGAGAGGGAAATCGAACCATGTGTTGCATATAGTCCTGCCAGCCATGCCTCAAAAGTTCACATGGTGAGTCCTGAAATGAGCATGATAAAAAAAGACAGCATTATGAGACATTCAAATATATATGTTGATCAGAATGATGAGATAGAAGAAGATGAAAGCGGGTGGGAAACTGTCAGCCATCTTGAGGATCAGGGCTCAAGTTATTCACCAGAAGAGAGTGCAGCATCTGTGAACAAGAATCGTCGGGACAGCAATTTCTCGGGTAGTGGAACTGAATGGGAAGATAATGCATGTGGAGATACCCCAGTCACAGAAATAAGCGAAGTTTGTTCATTGCCTGGTAGACAGTTTAAGAAGGTCTCATCCATAGCAAGGAATTGGAGATCAGGCCTTAATAATGGAGAAAACTGCAAGATAATCTCAGTAGAAGGAACAAAGGGCAGGCTTTCAAATGGAATGAAGTATAATGGGGGCATTTCCTCCCCAGATCAAGGGTCAGGGAAAGGTGTGCACAGTCCCACGGACTTGGTAGGACACTGGAGTTCACCTGACGCAGGGCATCCACACATAACAAAAGGGATGAAAGGGTGCATTGAATGGCCTCGTGCTGCACAGAAGAACAGTTTGAAGTCAAAACTTTTGGAAGCAAGAATTGAAAGTCAGAAGCTCCAATTGCGGCATGTTCTTAAGCAGAAGATTTAGAAGTAGATGGTGATTTCAACAGCCTAGCTTGTTCACTTGGTAGCGGGATTGTCCCAACCGAAATAATTTGTAATATATTTGTCAGACATTAGGCAACTTCTGCTGCTAGTTCAAAATTGGTTAAAAGGTGAGGGGGCATGTGAATATGGACACCTGAGTGGTCTGATGGATTTATCGATTCTCTGGTTATCCAATTACTGCTTCTTAGGTCATGCTATGCTGAGGCTCTGTTTCATCCCTTGTGCTGATATCTTGGGACAATGTTCTTGATGAACAGTTGGACCATCTCCTTTCATCTGTTGCTGTAAGTCTGCCTGGGGGCCATAGTCATTCTCTTTGTAATCGAGAAAGCAATATGTGCCAATTTAACTGTATCCCTAGGATCGGAGGACATCAGGCAAAACACATTCATGATAGACTGAAATGATAACATTTTCCTCTGTAATTTTTTGTATTTTTGTTACCAGGGATTCCTCTTTGAATTTATTATTATTCATAAAATACGGGACCACCAATCTAATTCTCTGACCGATGGATTACTGTTTGTTAGACAAAACTGTTATATTTTCAGATTAAAGGGCAGATTAGATGTGGATCTTCATAAATGATATTCAAGCAATCATTAATGAGAACTAAAGAACTAAGTATTACATCCTGGGATTCTCACCTCTGCAATTCTGCTGAAGTTAACTGTTATATGGTGGGGGCAACTTTTAAAATGAAAGCAATTGACATAGTCTTGAATCTATTCTGTGTTATTCTTGAGGAGGACGTCAAATTTTAATACGGAGATCTTATAACATCCCACCCATGTCAAGATATTATGAGATTTAGCTATGATATATAAGTATAAATACACACTTGTAAGATAAAGCCTGAAACCTTTATTTCAAAGAGAACAACTGCTCACAGATTGAATATAAGTCTCCGCATTGTTTGGAATCTAATTCATTCAAATTTTGAAATTGGTTGCAATTTGTATCAAGTAAAAGTGAAGCACCTCTGATAAAATGCTGGATTCTTGTGGCTGGAAGGCTGCATTCACTAATGGATTCATTCAGAAGTTAACAGAACAGTGTGTGAATTTTCCTCTGATAACAGTATATGAATTGTTCTTTTCCTCTGATAAAATCCTACAGTTAACAGAGAGATGAAGTGAAGTGAACGAAAGTGATAATCATCTTTAACACTCGCTAAGGAAACAAGAAGATTTCTTGCATGAGCACGGGCAACAATCCACTCGAACAGGAAAAGTTCTAACTTTTTTACGAATGTAAATTGATGTAGTTCTCAATCAATACTCAGGTAGTCAAGGTTCGCATCTCGAAATCTGTAAGCAAAAACTAGTTTAACAGCTTCATCCTCCCACAGCAATCCATCCCACCAGCTCTTTTCTCCTTCAAATGACTTTAAACTGTTCTTTGCACCGTTTGAAGTCAATGGAAGCTCTCTCAGGTTCGGGCAGTTTCTTACATGGATCTCCTGAACTACAGGAAAAGGCCAAGCTTACCAGCAAAACAGCTGTAACCTTGGTAGATCCGACAAAGAAAGTGTTGTGAGATTTGAGAACAAGCCTGGGTGTTCATCAGTTGCTCCCCATTGCCAAAATCTCCGCGAAGTACTTCAGTTAACAAGTTGCATCTGCTTACTAAGAGAGTTTGAAGGAGCGGAGCATGAACAAACCATGACAAGTTCACCATGAACACAATCTGAATGTCCACAAGAGCAAGGTTTCGAAAGCATTCATGAACTCCAGAAACTATCTTTTAAAGCTTTGACTTTGCACAATATACAACAAATTTTGGCAAATTAGCCATCTGTAATAATATAAAAAAACTTTGGTTTACATTATTAGCATTAAGCCAGCTGTTACAATATGATATCCAAGACCCTTGAGTTTTTTCAGCTATCGAAAAATGACTGAAAAATATGATCTGTTAATATTCATATGATCCTCCTTTTCATTGTCAATAGTTGTTTTCTTGGCTTAAGCCTTATTTAATTTCCTTATGAGTTATGGTTCACAATTTAACTGTCTATGTGACTAGAAGTATAAACGAGTCAAGTTACTCAAGCTCAACTCGATAATTATTCAAGCTTGACTTATTTATTTTTGAGTCGAGCTCAAGCTCGAGATACTTGAACAAAAATATGAGTTGACTGAATTCGAACCTCTTGATAGTAAACTTGAATGTCTTGCTAGTCTAATGGAACTTTTTTTAATATATATTTTTAATCTTTTATTAATAATTTACCCTCATAATTCTAGTTGAAAATTGTTAAACTGAATCTATCAAGTCGAGTTTAAGCCTATCAAATCAAGGTCGGGCGTCTCAAGTATTTTGTCAAGTCAAATTTAAGATTCAAAATTCAAGTTTAATTGAGTTCGAGCAGAATTTTAAATCTTGAGTTTTCGAATCAAGCTGAGCTAAAACTTAATAGAGGATCATCTCCACTCGACTCGATTACATTCCTATACATGACCAAACAGAGTTATCTCAGCTCTTCTTTACTAACTCTATGGACAATGTGAAAGCATAAAGAATCAGATAATTCTAGCTTTTCCTCAGGAAGTATGTTTCCACAGACACGATTAGATATTAAATGATAATACGTGTAAGCGTGTTCTTTGCCAACTATGCTTTTGCTTGATGCAAAGCCCTATGAACTCTGCTGCACACGCACTCCACTGATAGATGATGCTTGGGGTTTCGTTGCATCTTTTCGCAGATACTCGAGGAAATCCATCACCACGTTATCAGTGCAAGGAGCTCCGAAGGGAGCCTCATCGCCGGCAACCCAACCCAAGTGACCACCCTGAGGTGTTACAATCAACATGCAGTTTGGATTTCCCTTAAAACATCAGAAAGTAATCATATCAGAAAGGAATTTTGGAAACCACATGGATGGAGAAAAGTCAGCATCGATGATGATTAAATTAAACATTCAGTACATAGTGGAATATGGCTCAGTGACACAAGATCACCCGCTTACCTTAATATCATCACGAGGAGTTCCCTCAATAGGAGCAATCGGATCATTTGCAGCCTGCAAACCACCATAAATGATTCAAGTTCATAAAGAATTACAGATGCTGGAGCCTAGCATCAATCTTAACAGATAAAAAGTGCCCATATGGTTACCTGGATGCAAAGCAAAGGAATTCGAACATGTTGTATGACATGACAACTACATGAATTTGAGTAATAGTCATCCACCGACTTGAAACCAAGTGACACTGCAATTGTGTTGAAGGAAGTAATCCAGTAATTAGTTGATGAATGCCTCGTAAAAAAAAACATTGTATGCAGAGTAAGGAGAAAGGAAAGCAAAACTAGTTATATGTTTGAAAACCATACCGCGAGTTATTGCTTCATCATATTCTCGTACAGTCTTCGGATTCAAACCCACTTGGACATTATATTCATCTTCCATATCTTCAAAGAGAAGAGCATGTCTGCAATTATAGGATAATTCTGGTTTATTGTTGTCAATAGAATATCTTCAAATTTTAATGTCAAATCACCGTAAAAATAAAAGGAATTTCTCGTATGATTACTTGGAGAAAGTTTCACAAAGACCTCCCCTAAGTGCTCTGTCATAAATATTGTTGAAGCCCTTGCGGAGGTTTTCATCTGCAATGACTAAATTGAAAGGATTGCATAGTGATGCAGCACCAGAAAGAGGACAGTTATTGTACTCCTGCAAGCAAAAAATGACAAACTTATGCATTAGAGAGAATCCATAGTCTGATTTAAAGAGAAAAAGTGGGATTAAATTGCAAAGTTCGGATAAGAAAATCCCCTTAACTTGTTATCTTACCCTTCCCAAGTAATTAACAAGAATATTTCCTCCTAGAGACCAGCCAACAGCATAAATATTTGCTTTGGGGTACCTGGAGGAAACATGAGCTACTACATGACATGTATCTGCTGTAAACGAAGCTGACTGAAGCTGCAAATCAGGGTCATGAGAGAAAACGTCAGAGTGCTTGAATTGGAATCTCAATTTATTAGCTCAATATTTTAATCAAAGTCGCAGGTAAAAAACACAGGACAAAATACAAATGTCAAGAAGAAGGTTCTGTTAGCCATGGTTCTCTGATTTCGTAAGAGAATCAATTCCACAATGCAATTTTTGCAGCCATGCCTGCCCCTTACAACAATCCTATTGCAGATATCTTTATTTCTTTTGTTTCTTTATTTGATTTGGAGAAAGGGTGATTAGAACACTACTCCTTGATTAAGAGATATTGTTTGCACCTAACTTAGGAGGTATTGTCTTACATTTTTACATTACAAAATGCATTTTATGAGTATGGGTTTAAGTGTTTACTTATATATCATAGCATAATCTTGAGATATCTTAATGTGAAATTGAGGTGTTACTAAATGGTGAAACTTTCCTAGCTGTGCAATGCAAATCAGTGCAAACCATGCATGATAAAAAAAAAGTTGTTTTTTCTTGAACCCATAATCTTCAAGCCATAAAAGAGCAACACTTACGGTTAAACTAAGGTTCCTCTCAAACCATGCATGATCTGGAATTAAAATTAGAAAATTGATGAAAAGGAAATCCAAAAATTTCTTGAAATTAGAAAAGTATAGTAGTAGTATAGTACCTGCGGAGAAGTAACAGGGCTATTTCCACAACCCCGGCTATTGAACACCACAACCCTCCAACCTTTGCTCCTAGCTTTCACCAACATATGCTTCACATATGAATCCTGACTCCCTCCTGTTAGTCCTGGCTGCAAATTCAATTTCATCAATCCATCGCAAATTCACAATCACTCAACTTTTCCCACCAAACAAACAAAAGGGTATCAAATTAAACTTGTAAATTTACCCCCCTTTCATCAAATTAAGCAAAATGTTTATTTGGAGAGAAGAGATATATATGAACAAACCAGTAAAATGAGGATGGGAGAGTCAGCAGGCAAGCTTCGGTGGTCGCCTCTGACCCAATCCAAGGCTATGGTGCCGTCGTCTTTGGTCCGGAGGCACTCCCGGCGATAATTGACCTCGGGGACTTTACGGAAAAAGGCGGCGAAAATGGTCTCAATATGGCGGTTCCAACCAATGATGGGAAAAGGCTTGTAAGGAAGGTGAAGGGTATTGAAAGCAGGTAGAAAGCGATCAACTGCTCCGCCGGTGATTTCGAGTGAAGGGTGGTGTTCTGGCATTGCGGTGGTTGTCACAGTACTGGCACTGGCGCGGATGGTGATGAGCGGCGGACGTTTGCAGCGGAGAGCTGTGACTGTTGGTAGTGGGGACGGTGGTTTGGAGGTTAGAGACAAGGGAGCTCTTGCCATTTTGGAGTTTACCAAGATTTTCTTTTGCTAGAAGTAAAAAGGCTGTGGCTGTTAAGACATGACGGATTCTCACCTAGATTCGTTTCATTGAACGTGGGGAACGATGAAATTATTGAACACATGATTCACAAAGGGATTGTCTTCACGTTTTTATTGCATGGGGACATGACAATGACTTAAGCATTGAATCTAAGCTTATGTTTTGTTCGTCTTCACACGTTGGAAAGGCCTGAAAAGTGAGAACTCTTTGAAGGCATAGTCCTTCTAAGATTAGAAAGGCAGCTGGTCCTTACTCCATTGTCCACTAGCTAACTCTTTTTTTCAAGGAAATTGACCAATGAGGACTTCATTTTCATGAATTTGTGAAAAAAACCAAGCCAAGATTTCTTATTTTTCCTTCGAGAAAAATAAAAATAAAAATATTGACCAACAAATGATTGAAAAAGTAAAAGTAGATTTTTTTCCTAGACAATTGAATAATGTTTGAATTTTAAAATCGTCATTGTCGCTATACTATTTATCACTTTCGATTTAAACAAAATTAATTTCGGATCATAAAACGAATAAAAATACTTGTAATTACACAAAAAAAAAAATCTTGAGCTATAAGCTTTTTTTACTTATAGTTTTGAGCCTCATAACAATGAGGAAAATAAGCTTAGCAGCCTTGATTGCCTGATCTTGCTCTCATCAATCCATCTTCCTTTGATCCTATTTACGTAGTGGATTTAATATTTTTGTCCAAATTCAAGTAAGAATGAAAAAACCTTTAGATTTGAGCAACCCACTTGACCCATGAACAAATAAGAATGAAAAAACCTTTAGATTTGAGCAACCCACTTGACCCATGAACAACTCCAGGTAAAATCTTAATCATTCTACACCTAATTTGGTAAATAAATCAAAATATGGAAAGCAACTCCTGTGGAAAAGAATTTTTGGTAAGTAAATCGAATGGAGAACTTTATTTGGTAAGTAAATCTCCAATTGACTGTTCATTTAGGCTTATCATTTAATAAATTATATGTTAATTTTCGCTAATGCCTATATTAACCCTATCAATCTTTGGTAGGATATCATAAAAACAGAAAACAAAAGTACCTTGTATAAATTAAAAGTATTTCTTGCCTAGAGAAGATGAAGTCATCAACCACAGCCACAGTTTTACTGCTCATGCTCTTAGTGTTCACATCTGGTACACAGCAATCCTCTGATTTTGGTTTTCTATATTTTAATCAATAATATATTTTAAAGAATATAAATTCAAAATTAAAAAAGTTTGTCAATGGATGGAGTATTTTTTTTCGTACATTTCTTGTTTGCCGACAATTAAATTTTAGTCACTGAAATTAAGAATCGACCACTCTATTAACAATCGATCACACGACTGAGGGTTGATTTGCAGGTTCTGTAAAGGAGGTTAAGGCCAGGGAAGTGGGTTGCAATGCTAATGCAGATTGCAAAGGCTCCCCGGAATGCGGCAATGATTGTCTCAGTCCGTCTGAGTGCGCTTGTGGCCCTACCGGTTCGTGTGCTTGCATCCATCTAAAGGTTACTGAAGAAACCATCTTCGGACGACTAGAAAGCCATGCTAAAGGAATGCCTCAAAACTAGTTCTTTGTAAATCTATACTATTAAAATCCGTGGGATTTTAACCTTTTTATTGGACCACGATTTCACTTCGGTTTGTTGACAGATCATTGATGGGACAATGTGAGCAGTGTTTTCTTTTTCCCCGTTTTGCTTGGTCTTCATTCTATCGCTTGGTTTGTAATCCGTGGGATTTTAACCTTTTTATTGGACCACGATTTCACTTCGGTTTGTTGACAGATCATTGATGGGACAATGTGAGCAGTGTTTTCTTTTTCCCCGTTTTGCTTGGTCTTCATTCTATCGCTTGGTTTGTTTTCTTTCCTTTGTTTTTGCGGGTTTCCTTCTTTCTCGAGGAGAGCTACAGATTTTCAATATCCACAAGCATTCATTAAATGCTTGTCTGTGTTTGCAGCTTTGGAATGCTAAAAAGCTAAGTTAAATTTATGATGGAGAGATATGGAAGAGTTGGACTCGGGCCAAAATGCTTGGGAAGAAAAAAAGTCCAAAAAAAAAATGGTGTTGGTAGATGTGAAAGGGAGAGAGAAATTCTTTTGTTTTTGAAGGGAAGAGCAAACGGATGTAGATAAACTTGTATAAACAGAGGTGTGGTAAGGAGAAGAGTTGATGGAGACCAAAATGTGCAGCCGTTTTTTGCTCCATTCATTTGCAATGATGTTTTGTGTCCTTTTTGTCCTTCTCTTCCAGGTTGGCATTTACGCTGCTTGTGATCTTTCTCTTTCTCTTTGTTTTTCCTGATTATCTTTGTTGTCTGCTTGCTTTTCTGATTTTATGTTCTTCATATTTTGTCTATTTTGTTGTCTCGTGGATTTCTCTTCGGTTCTTGCTGTCTTTGCTATTTCGGCCTTGTGTTACTCAGCTTGAGGTCTTTTATTCTGGTTGCTGTCAGCCTATTGCTTTTTTTCCTTGTCTCCTTGTTGTTCAGCTTGTCTGATTTTTCCCTTGTTTGAATGCTCTCGCTTTGCATGCTCGTGTTCTGTTTACTTGTATTAAATGTTTGTGCCTTTACTTTTTCCCCTGTTTTTTGCTTGCTTTGTTTGTGCTCGTTTATGTGGGTTTGTTTACTGCTTTTAATACTAGCTTCTTTACTTATTTAATCGATTTGTTTCTTTTTTTTATAGCTGTTGGTAACGGTTCTTTGTATTTATGGTTTCTCTTTCTCGAAAATAGTTTGGTTTGCTTGCTTGGTTTTTGCCTCCGTTTTCTTTTCTGTATCTTTTTTTTTATTTTCTACGTTATCTGATATTGATTTGGTGATAATTTTTCTTTATGTTAGTTTGTCTTAAATAAACGAAAGACAACTTAACTGTAACTTTGCAAAAAACATGTCACAGAGGTATCGATGATTTCACAAATTTTTAGATTTCGGATTTTTCTTTACTACAAATTGGTCAAAAAACATGGAGCATATGATGCAAAAAATGAAAGCAATTTCTGAATTTAATAATACCTTTTTCAGATGGTTTTCGGAACAAAAGGGTCGGTTTTTTTTTTTTATAAGTCTCAGATTTTCTGTTATGTAACTGATAATAAAAGCCAATTTGAATATAACTTTGGAAAAACCATATCAAAGAGGTATCAATAAATTCACAAATTGTAAGAGTTTGCACTTTTCCTTGGTACTATTTGTTGGAAAAACACACAACGGGTGACGCAAAAACTAAAAGCAATTTGTGAGTTTGACAATACTTTTTTCACATGGTTTTTTTAACAAATAGCTCGAATCTTTTTAAATGGTATAAATCTTTGGATTTCTGCTATCTAACTTGTTATATACTAATTTATTTATATTGATTTACTTTTCTTTTTTCATATAAGATTTTTTTTTTTGGTTTGCTTTTAGTGTGGTTTTATAACTTGTAATGTTTTCAATGTTGCTGTTGTTTTTTTGCTTTTTTTTCTTACGTTGTGTTATGTTGGTTTGACATAAGCAAAATACTTTCATTTTCCTCTTTATGTGTATTCCAGTCTTTCCTCATTTTGCTTGGAAACTTATTTCATTTTGTTTCTTATCTGATTCTCTTTTTTTTTTCTCTTCCAGCTTGCTTGGTTTGTAATTTTTGATAGCCAGATATTTTGTGCAGTTTCGGCTTTGCCAGGTTCGTCATTGTTTTTGACAGATAGCTCTTTCTTGTGCTTTTTATATAGAAAGTTTAAAATTGTTATTCCGCATATGGTCTAAGTTTATTCTTTTCTTTTTTCCTTTTTTACCAATTTTTTCTTGAGTTTTGTCCCTTTTTTTTCCCGTTTTGTTGCTGATAGTTGTTTGGGCTTGTTTCTTGCTTGATATTTTTTTTTTCACTTGTTTGCATATTCATTGTTTGCCAATTTTTATAATTGGTTCTTTTCTATGGTTTATTTGTTCTTTTGATCAAATGTCTTGCAATCTTTTTCGTTGTCTTCTTTTTTCTCTAATATCTTTGCTCTGATAGCTTATTATACAAGCTTTAGTTTGCCATTGCCTACGCCAATTATTGTCTTTGCCTTACGCCTTATTTACACTTGAATGAAAATTTAAAGTCTAAAAGTATTTGCTTTTTGCTGAACTATATTTGTTTTTGTTTTTCATATCAAGGTTGACAAACTGTCAATTACAAATATTGAGAGAGAAGGTATATGAATGAAAATTTAAACTTTGAAAGTATTTGCTTTTTGCTTAACTATATTTGTTTTTGCTTTTCATATCAAGGTTCACAAACTATCAACTGCAAAGATTGAGAGAGAAGGTATAGGTTTGATCAAAGCACCTTATTGCTATACTATTTTATTTTAAAAAAAATTAAACATAAAAAAGTCTATATGAAACTTATGACTATAATTGCCTAAAATATTTGGTTTTTTTTCCCGAATTGTTTCAATTTAGAACCTACCAAGCAAATGACAATTTGTGCTTTTAAGAATACCTCTTTGCTATGATTTTTATAAAAAAATTGTATAACCTTAATTGATTATATATCTTATTGTTTTCATGACATTATTCTTTGTGTCCAATGTTGCTTTGTTTTGTTTTTACTTTTATTTTATAGCTTGCATTGTTTTGTATGTTGCTCTTGTTTCTAACTTTCACTATTTTACTGTGCTATGTTTTGTTAAAATAACTAGAATTCTTTTGTTTTGTTCTTTATCTTTGTTTTTTTTTTATTTGCATGCTGATAGTTATTTGAGCTTGAATTAGTATTTTGCTCGATTCTTTTTTTTTCCTTAAATGTTATATGTTGGTTATTTGATACTCTTTGATAATTAGTTCTTTTTTATTATGTTTTTTTTTTGTTTTTTTTGCCTTGATTTTTTTTCTTCGTTTGTTATGTTTAGTCTTGTTTTAATTAGATGATATTCTTTTTTGCTGTTTTTTGCTAGCATGCTCTAGGTTTATCTTTTTTTTTTAGCTAATCTTGTATAGTGTTATATACTTTGTATTTTCTGATTAGTTTTTTTTTGCCTTTTTTTCCCTTTTTTTTGCTTTTCTCTCTTGCTTGGTTATTTTGGTTTTATTTGGATTTTGCTTGTCAACATATTGTTTGTCAAAGTCTATCAAATAAATGGAGTTTGTAATTTTAGTAATAGCTGTTTGACATGTTTGTTGCAACGAAATTCTCAAACTTTTTTCTTATCTTACCATTTCTTTTGCTTTTTTTGCTTGTTATGGCTTTTTCTTCTTAAGATATTACATATGAAAACCTATTAAGCAAATGAAATTTGTAATTTTGACAATCACTATTTTACATGCTTTTTATAAAAGAATTATCAAATATTTTTTCCTTGTATGAGTTTTTTACTTTATTCTATCTAAGTTCATATATGTTATTTTTTGTAATTGCAAATGCTTGGTTTCTTGTTATAAAATATAACAAATTAGTATGTACCAACTACAAACAATTCATGCTTTTAATATTACCTTTTTTACATGATTTTAATAAGAAGCTCGTACAACCTTAATTGACTATATATTTTGCTTTTTCCTTTTTTAGATAGTGCTTTTTTTCTTGCTGTATTGTTTTGTTTTGTTTTTTCTTTGTTTATATAGCTTGTATTGTTTTATTTGCTACCATTCTTTTTGAGTTTCTTTCTTGTTTTCTTTTACCTTCATTTAAAGATAGCTGGAATTGTTTTGTTTTCCCTTTTATGTTTATTCAATTTTTTTTTACATTCCAATAGTTTTTTCAACTTGTTTTTGGCTTTTTTTCCCCCTTTTTGGCATATTGATTGTTTGGTAATATTTGATAATTTGTTTTTTTATGCTCTATTTGTTCTTTTTTTCAGATGTGGTACTATTGTATTTGTTCTCTTGTTTTTTGTCTGATCTCTCTCCCTTGGGAGCTTGTTATTGTAAGTTTTGTCTAACATGAGCTACATCGATTACTAGCTTTTCATCAAGCTTTTTTTACACTTGAATGAAAGTCTGAACTCTAAAACTGTTTGATTTTTTCTGAGCTGCCTTTGTTTTTTGCTTTTGATATCAACGTTGAAAAAAAGGCAGTTGCTGAGACTAAGGCATGCAGAATAGATTTGACCAAAGCACCTAATTGATATACTTTTTTTAAAAAAAAAGATATTTAAGTTTTTTAAAAATTAAAACATTTTTTCGTACTTTCCATTATCGTTGCCAAAATACTTGTTGATGGTGTTTCTTGTCAAGTTTGTTATCTTATTACATTTTGCTTGTTTGTTTGGCTTTTTTTTCTCGTGTTTGGTTTTTCATATTCTTGTTTTGTGTTTTTCCTCTTTATTGATGATGTTCTGTATTTGTAGCTTTTTCGTACAAGGTATTATGTGTTAGAATCTATCAAGATATTATATACTAAAACTTGTGAAAAAAAACTATTTATGTATATTTAATAAATTGTCTTTACTATCATTTTGATAAGTAAAGACTATAAGCTTAATTATTTATCTATTCTTATCTGTACTATCTAACTTCATGTGTCTTAATTTCTCCGTACCCAAAGACCTGGTACTTTTTTTAATGCAACATGTATATTGCTTTGCCTTATTTTTTCTTTGATTTTATAACTTATATTTCTTTCTGTATCGTAGTTCCTTTCATTTCTTTTCCTGTTATGTTCGATTTGTTTCAATTTATAAAAATGGTTTTGTTTTCCTCTTAATGATCTATTTCTTACTTTTTATGCTTTCTTTTGTTCCTTGGCATTTATCTTGCTTCTTTTTATCTCTTGTCTGATTTTTCTTCTCTTCTACTATTTGCAGGTGCCTTGATTATCAACCTTCACCAACAAAATCTTGTATACGGTAGATTGCTCACACTCCTCTGTGTTCTATATTTGCTTGTTTGTATTGACTATAATCTTTTTCCTGTGTTCTTCGTCACATTTTTCTTGCTACATTTACTTCCATATATAACCACTTGTTTGTTATACTTATTTCTCTTATTTTATGTTGGTTTGCTACAATTATAATGGTTCTTATCTACTTATTTTGTTTTTTTTTCTTTGGATTTTTTCCCTATTTCATGTTGCTTGTTTTCCATGCATTTATTTATTTTGCATAGAAATTTGCACTTGTCAGTAAATCTTTGGACTTCATCTCATTTGTTTTCTAGTCTTTTCTGTCTCTCTTGTCAAAACCAACTTATCCATTATGGTTGAAAGAGAAAACAGTAAAACAAATAGATTAAAGCGGAATCAATTTCTAAGCAACAGGACACCAAAACGTCAGTGTTGCCAAAACACGATGGTTGATCAACAATACTCCAACAAAACATCAAGTCAAGCTACTTTGTTAGATCAACCAGCTACATCTAATAGTTCTAAAACATTAAAATTAACAAATATCAACCATCCCATTCTTCCCAACAATGCTTGGCCATCTCTGGAACGAACAAATATTATCAAGGAGAAAGTTGCAAATGCTGAAATTTTATCTGTTTCAAATGATGGATTCTCCAAATCTCAACTGTCCGATTTTCGTATCAACATTCATGGTGAGCTTATCATCACTTCCTTTCTTAGTTTCTTTTTTTTTTTCTCTCATATTTTCTTATCTTGTTTTCCTTGACTATATGATTATCTTTAACTTAACTGTTATTTTTTTGTAGATTCTGGGCAAATGAAGAAACAAGGTGAATAAGAAAGAAATGATGTGTTATTACTATTGGCTCATTCTTCTTTCATGAGCAGCTTCTAATTCTATCACCATTCTTTCTCTCCTTGATTAACAAATCTTTTGGCTATCCTCTTGCTATTTCCCTGAGCTTTACCACACTTCTTTACTTCTAGCTTTCCATCATAGCAAAAGTTTGCACAACAAAACAAATCAAACGAAGCATACTTCCTCTTTTAGATCGCAACGTAAAAGGTATGTATAATTTGTTTCTTTGCTTTCTATTTTTGCTTGTCTTTTTGCTCACCTGTAAGTCATTTGTTTTGTCCTTACTTTGTTCCTCTTGCGTTTTGTTTAACTGCTGTCATTACACATTTCTCAAAATAATATTTTTTTTCACGTTTACAATATTTTACTTTACATTTTCTTCCCTTGTAGTTTTGTTTTACATTTCTCTTCCTGCACTTTCTTTGTAGGATGAGTATTGCAGCAAGTTTCCAATCCCTACCTGAACAAGATATATCTTCAAAAACTGTTGTTCTTGCTGATGCTGTTCATACCAACAACCAACCAAAACAAACAAACATTTATGGATTGGATAATCGCTCCTGGACATCACACGACTCTGGTTTACATTATCAAAACTTATCATCTCCTTCCAACACTATTTCATCTGGTATTATTTTGCTTTTTTTTTGTCTCTTAACCACTGAGTAGCTAATATTATTGTATAGCTTTATTGACTAATTGTTGCCATACATCTTTATTATATAGATTATCTAATCAAGAAAGCTTTCTATTTTACATTGACAACATATTGTTCAACTTCTCTTTTATTTTGTTTCATTGTTCTTCTCATTGTTTGTTACTTATTTGTTTATTTATTTTGTTCCTCTTCTTTTGAAGCTCATCCAACTGTAAGAACTGATTTGTTTACAAAGTCTGCAACAACCAACTTACCTCACTTTCATCCGTGTAAACAATCTGTTTGCAACCAAGCTAGAACTGGTTCTTTCAGCCAGATTGCATTCGTCCAGAATTTATGTTCAAATTTTACCTCTATTGCCAATTTGCATTCAACAGTTAATTCACGTGGTGATCTAGAAACAGTTTGCTCTCAATCTTCTGTTCTGCCAGTTAATCATCATGAACATTTGCAGTTGCAATCTTATAGTATCTCTCCTTTCTATCACATTGGTTCTAGCAGCCAGTTCAACTCCTTCCCAAGGTTGGAACATAATTCTGCATTATCCCCGCCTTCATTATTAATCTCTCATCAGCATGGCGATGGTATCTCTCCAGTTAGCGAAGTCCTGTCTGGTAGTTTTCTCATTTGATTTTTTTGCTTGATTTATCTTTTTTTGTGCTATCTTATTAGTATACACATCTCTTACATATATTTACTATCAATGTCTATATTTTTTTCTTCTTACAAATATTTTGCTTCACAATTTTATGTACTTGCCTGCTACTTTTCCCCTGCATGATTTTTCTTGCTATTGTTTCATCCTTTTTTATCCCCATACTATTTCTTTTTGGAACTATTTTTAGTATAAATATCTACTTTACATATGTTCACCATCATGCTTCTTTTTTATTTTGCCTTATTCTTGTAGTTTTTCCTGTAACAAATTTATTAAACTTGTTTTATGTTGTTACTTATAACATTTTTACCTCTTTGTTTTTCATTCTTGCTTATTTTGTTTTTCTTCTATAGCTTTTCCTTTTCTCACTCTCCTCTTTGTTCTCTTTTACTTATTACTCTTTTTTGAAAATTTTTTTCCCTATTTTTGTGCAGTTAATCAAATGCAAAATCAAACTCAAAAACGTAAGCCAATCTGCTTCTTTGTTTGTTAATGACAAGACCAATTGTTATTAGTATTTATTTGTAATTTCTTTATTTATAACTTTTTCTGACATTTTATTCTACTGTGCTTTTCTTGGTTGGTTTTGCAGGAAAGTATTTTGAGCCGCTTAATTTGGGAGGTCTGGACTATGAATGTCCATATTGCTCTGCGAAAATGTGGTATGAAGAAAGATTGAAAAAATGCCGCACCACAAAGTATCCGGTTTTTTCTTTATGCTGTAAAGAGGGAACCATAGCTTTGCCTTCAACAAGAATAACACCCTCATTCCTTGATTGCTTATTAAACTATCAAGGAGCACAAAGGGAAAAGAAATTCAGAGATAATATACGAAGTTACAACTCAATGTTCCAATTCACATCTATTGGAGGCAAAATTGACAATTCTATCAACAATCAAACTGGACCATATGTGTTTAAAATTGGAGGTCAAGTTCATCACCGAATGGGATCTTTGCTACCACAAACTGGCAAAAGTCCAAAATTTGCACAGCTGTATATATGTGACACTGAGAATGAAGTTGCAAATCGAATCAGACCTTTTCAAAACTCTGAGTCAGCTAATACAATTGATGAAGAAATTGTTCAAGGCTTGATAGACATGTTTGATCAAGTTAATTGCATAGTAAAGCTATTCAGAATGGCCAGAGATCGATTTGCTCAAAATGATTATATTCCTATTCGTCTACGTCTGATAGGACCAAGAGAGCATCATGATCGACAATATGATTTGCCAACAAATTTGGAAATAGCTGGATTGGTTGTTGGTGAAGAAGAAGGCCCACAAGATAATAGAGACATCATAATTGACCATAGATTTGATGGGTTGAAACGGATTAGCGAATTACATCCATGGTTTATGTCCATGCAATATCCACTCCTCTTTCCTTTTGGTAATGATGGATATCATCTTGGTATTAACTACAGAAACTCAACACAAAGGCCTGGCAAGCAACGCAAAACAGTAACAATGATGGAATATTATGCATATTTCATTCAACAACGAATGGCTACTGGTCATACTCTTTTGAGAGGAGGTAGACTATTCCAGCAGTTTGTGGTTGATGCATATCTTTGTGTAGAACGAATGAGACTCCAATGGATTCGTGACAATCAGAAACAGTTGAGATCTGAAATTTTTCAAGGCGTGCAAGATGCTGTTACTAGAGGAGATATTGATGCTCGCACTATAGGCAAGCGAATAATCTTGCCATCAAGTTTCATTCCCAGTCCTCGATTTCTATTTCAGCATTACCAAGATGCAATGGCTATTTGTAGACAATTTGGTCAACCAGATTTATTTATCACTTTTACTTGCAATCCAAAATGGCCAGAAATTGATCAAGCATTGTCCATGATTCCAGGACAAAAAATTGATAGCAGACCTGACATATTAGCAAGACT
Source organism: Heritiera fomes (assembly GCA_032173925.1). NCBI lineage: Eukaryota > Viridiplantae > Streptophyta > Magnoliopsida > Malvales > Malvaceae > Heritiera > Heritiera fomes. The sequence goes on along the minus strand of JAPDPM010000023.1, from coordinate 4,135,119 downwards.
ATTCAAGCTAAGACTAAAATGTCTTATGGATGATTTGATTAAACACAAACACTTTGGTCAAACTACAGCAGGTCTTTGTCTACCCTTTTTTTTTATATGTTGTGTTTTCCTGCTTGTTCATAATTTTTTTAACTGTCTTTTTCTATATGCAGTTATATATACAATCGAGTTTCAAAAGCGAGGTCTGCCCCATACACATATTCTTTTGTGGTTACACCATGAGAACAAACTTTCAACTGTTGAGGATATTGACAGATATATATGTGCTGAGATTCCAAACAAACAACAAGATCCTGTTGCATATGAAGCTGTATCTAACTTTATGATCCATGGACCATGTGGTGCTGCTAACCCTCGATGTCCATGTATGAAGAATGGTGCATGTTCTAAATTTTTCCCAAAAAGATTTCAAGCTGAAACTATTGTGGCTGAAAATTCAGTTGTTACATACAAAAGAAGACCTCCCATGAATGACAACATGGTTGTAGAAAAGAATGGTATCATCCTTGATTCAAGATATGTTGTTCCTTATAATGTTGATTTGCTTGTTCGTCATCAAGCACATTTAAATGTTGAGGTCTGTGTGAAGACAAAGTCGATCAAGTACCTCTTCAAATATATCAACAAAGGTCCTGATAGAACAAGAGCTGTAATTGAGCAAAGTTCTGCTGGAAGCACATCAAACAATGAATCTAACTCACTTGACATTGATGAAATTAAAGCTTTTCTTGATTGTAGGTACATATCATCACATGAAGCTTGTTGGAGAATATTTGGTTTTGAAGTACACCACAGAGATCCTGCAGTAATCCGACTTCCTATACATTTACCAAACCAACATTACATTACTTTTACTGAAGAGTCAAATCTGTCCAATATTTTACAGCAACCATTCTTAGAAAAAACTATGTTTACTGAGTGGATGCAAGCAAACAAAATTTATCCAAACGCTCGATCCTTGACGTACACTGATTTTCCAACAAAATGGGTATGGTCTCAAAAAGAAAAATCCTGGAAACCTAGAACAAAAGGAAGAGCAATAGGTCGTATAAATTTTGTCCATCCTGCAGCAGGTGAAGTTTATTTCTTGAGATTATTATTGAATATAGTTACAGGAGCAACATGTTTTGACGATTTAAGAAGGATAAATGGAGTTCTCTATCCTACTTTCCAATCTGCATGTCAAGTATTGGGTTTACTAGGCGATGATCGGGAATGGGATCATGCTATTGAACAAGCTTCATTTTGGGCAACAGGATATGAGCTAAGACAATTATTTGTAACTCTTATCCTTTTCTGCGAAGTTGAAAATCCTATGGCTTTCTGGAACAAACATTGGATGTTGCTAGGAGAAGATATTGTTTACCAATCCAACAATGTGTTTGCTACAACTCATGCAGTCTTATTTGAAGAAGATTTGAAGAATCAAATTCTGGTTTCACTTGAAGAACTTTTCAACAAAAATGGCTCATCTTTGTCAAATTTTAATCTTCCATTCCCATCAAGTCAAAGCATTCACATTTATCAAGATAGACTACTTAGAGAAGAGCTTAGCTATGATCTGGTTCATCTTCAAAATGAACATACAATCGGACTTTCTATGTTGAATGATCAGCAAAAAATAATTTATGATGCAGTTTTAAAATCAGTTTCTTCTGATGAAGGTAAAATGTTCTTTGTTTATGGTCATGGTGGGACAGGAAAAACTTTCTTGTGGAATATCATATTGGCAGCTCTACGATCAAGAAAAAAAATTGTGCTTGCAGTAGCATCATCTGGCATTGCTTCTTTGTTGTTACCTGGAGGTCGAACTGCTCACTCACGATTCAAAATTCCATTGAAAGTTGATGAGATATCTACTTGCCAAATAAAGCGAAACACAGAACTTGGCCGGCTTATTACTATGTCATCTCTTATTATTTGGGATGAAGCTCCTATGATACACAGGCACTGTTTTGAAGCTTTTGAACGTACTCTTCGTGACATCATGTTATCTGGTGTTGATCAAAGGCCAGATCTACCATTTGGAGGAAAGACAATCTTGCTTGGGGGTGATTTCAGACAAATTTTACCTGTCATTACTGGCGGAACTAGATCTGAAATTGTGTCTGCATCAATTAGCAGATCACCTTTATGGAAGCATTGTCAGGTTTATACTCTTAGTATTAACATGCGATTGAAGTCTTATTTTCCTGATTTACAGTCAAAAAGAGAAAGAGAACAGTTTTCAAAATGGATTCTAGATGTAGGAAATGGTGATATCACACCTGAAAGTATAGACTTTCATTCTGATGCATGTTGGATTAAAATTCCTCCAGATTTGTTGCTTGAAGATATTGGCAATCCTGTGCAGACAATTATAAATGCAATTTACCCAAATCTGCAAAATCGCTTTGCTGATTCAGTATATCTAAGGGAGCGTGCCATCGTAACTCCATACAATGATACTGTTGATTTAATCAACTATGAAGCCTTCTCAATCATTCCAGGCGAAGCCAAGCTTTATTTAAGCTTTGACTCGATTTCAAATGTTGATGGTGACATTTTTGAGCATGAAATACTATATCCTCCAGAATTCTTAAATTCATTAAAATTTACAAATGTTCCAAATCATGCACTTTCCTTAAAATTAGGTTGTGTTGTGATGTTACTTAGAAACATAAACCAAACATCAGGATTGTGTAATGGGACTAGACTTATAGTGACCCAATTAGCTCCAAATGTTATTGAAGCAAAAATAATTACTGGCAACCACATTGGTGATAGAGTTTTCATTCCTAGAATATACTTTGTCATTAATGATGTCAAATGGCCATTTGTTCTAAGGAGAAAACAATTTCCTCTTCGACTATCATATGCTATGACCATAAATAAAAGCCAAGGTCAAACACTTGAGTCTGTTGGCTTATATTTGCCAAAGCCTGTCTTTACTCATGGTCAATTGTATGTAGCAATTTCAAGAGTAACAAACCGAGCTGGTTTAAAAATCTTGATTGCAAATTCAGATGACCAATCACATGGTTTGACTAAAAATATTGTCTATTGTGAAATTTTTGATGACATACAAGCAGGTGCTCTATTTCAATTCATCTCATTCCTTTACTTATTTCCTTAGTATTTGCTTATGTTCGTTACTGTTATCCAAGCTGTATTGTTTGCTTCATACTATTTGCTGACTGTTATTTTCTATTTCTGCTTGATATTCTACCAATGCAGCTGCTCGTCTCTAATATAGACATTATCTAGATTCTTTTTCTTCTTTTCTTTTTTTTTCTCTTTGTTGACAGGTAATTACTTATTTGTTATATTCAGAAAAACCTTTTGATTCCTTTTGTAATTTATACATGCAAACAAGTTTTTTCCAATCTGTACTTTACTGCCTATAATTTTCATAATTTATTTTTCATCCTACATTCATACAATCCATGTAAAATCTTGTACTGCTATTTATTTATTAGATTTAACAGCTTTTCCTCTTTTTTAAATAATTATTTACTATTTCTGTTTTCCAGCAAATGAAATGAACTACCAACATTTATCTGAGCTACAACCCTTAGAGCCTTGCAACAAAATTCGAGTCCGTGTGCTTAGAATTTGGGATACCATTTTGCCAGGAAATGAAAGAAAATTTTTGACTATAGATATGTTAGTTGTTGATGAAAAGGTGAGTTACTTGCTATTTTGCTATTTACCACAAAAAAAGCAAAACTTATTTGTCCATCTTATATCATTGTCTTATCCTTATATGTTTTATTATGAAGGGCAATGCAATGCAAGCTTCAATTCAGAAAAAAGATGAACACCTTTTCAAACCCTTGATTACAGAAGGATCAGTTTATGAAATTACAAATTTGTTTGTTGGCAAAAGAAAAGGCTCATACAATGCAACTTCTGCTGCAGCTGTCATTAACTTTACCCGTTACACAAAGCTCAATAGAATTTCTAATCCAGTTGATGCAATCCCTATTTACTATTTTGAATTCATGCCATTTTACATGTTGGATAGTCGATCTGCCAGTAACAACCAATTCACAGGTAGACATAACTTGCAATCAATGCTACTTATATGTATCTTTACGTATTGGAGAATAGCTATTATAGTCAACTTCAAAGAATAGGAAAAAAAACCTGTTTATGCTTATACCACCTTTTTCTTTTCTAGATACACTTGGAATTCTTGTAGCTCTTGGAGACTTAACAAAAGGATTTACAAAGACCAGCCCAGATCCTGTTGATCGAAGAAATATTAGAATCCAAGATGAACAGTTAGTACATTCAATGTTCTTTTTTTGTTAACTTATTTATAATCAATATTCTGTTTTTCGTAACTTATTTATAATTATTTTTATTTCAATATTTTCAACTCTTGACAAACATTCTTATCATGTTTTATGTTATCCAGCGGAGACACTGTTGATGTTACATTATGGGCAGCATCTGCCCGTTTTTTTTCAGATTATACTGACATATTTTCTGCAAGAAATGCTGTTGTTATCTTGGCTGGCATGACTGTTCGTAAATTTCTTGGTATATAAACAGACAATTCCTTCATTAATCATAGAAAACTACTTTGTTCAGTATTTTACTATATATGTCAAGCTTCTTTTGTTACAGCTGTTCCCACTTTATCAAGCTCAACTGCAACAAAGGTTTATATTGATCTGGACATACCTGCAGTCAAATCTTTGAAAAACAGGTTTTTTTATAAATAGTTAACAAGGTTCTTTCAACATTTCCAACTATGAGTATAGTTTTTGTTCATACAAGTCACTTTTTTGTTGATAATAATTAGATATGCTGATCAACCGCTTCCAGTAACACACCTGGATGAACAAGCACAACCAAGAAGACAAGGTGCAGACAACATAGAAGAAAACAGGATGACCGTCGAACAGCTTTTAAAAATAGATGTTTCACGATCAAAGGTTCCTATTGTTTTCTATTACATCACAAATTTCAATTTCTTTTACCATTCTTAAATAATTTAGATTATCTTGTGTTAAACAAATATTTTTTTTTTTGTGATTTGCTGTAGGATCTTTTCTTCACTTGCAAAGCAAAAATTGCAAATATTGATCGTTCTAATGGATGGTTCTATAATTGTTGCAACAACTGTCCAAAAGCTGTCAAAATGGTTGATGACAAATTACAATGTGCTATTCATGGTGAACAGACACCAAAACCAGCGTAAGTAAATTATTCTAGAATTCACTCAATTGTCATTCAAAAATCAACTACAACAATAAAAAATTTATGTTACTCTCTAATTAGCTGAACTATTTTTGTCTGAATGTAATCAGTTACAAAATCTTCATCAATGTTCAAGATGAAACTGGTGAACTAGATTTCATAGCATTTGGAAAAACTGCTGAGCTTCTTGTCAAGAAACCAATTGAAAACTTGGCCAAAGAACAAGAACTAGATCAACAAGTAATACCTGAAAGCATAAAAGCATTGATCAATGAAGAAAGAGTCTTCAAAGTTAATCTAGCAAGACAATCATTTGAAACTGGTGTACCAACTTTTGTCATCAACAGAACATTTTCTGCTCAAACAGACAAAGATACAAACACAGAACCATCAAATTCTGATACATTACAAGCTACTGCTGTTCAAACTGCAATCAACATGGAATCACTTGCTCAAAAAAACCAGTTAGCAATTGAAACTCCATTGGACATTCCAGCTGATTTCTTTTCTGATATATCTCCTATTTCGCAAAAGGGAATCAGGTTTATCTATATCTTGCATACATTTATTCCATTTAACTATTAATATTGATTTGTCAAGAATGAACTACAGTTCTCTTTGTTTATGAAATTCATGCAGTATTCGAGAACCAACTGAAAAAAGTACTCAAGTCAAAATATCACTTTTCAGGTTTGTCTACTATGGAAAAAAAAAACTTGTACTCAATTTACACTGCTATTTACTTATTATCTAAAATTCCTTTTGTAGTCAAGACAAACAAAAACAAGTTGCAAGTGTTACCCAACAGCCTCAATCAAAAAAACGCAGCTTGCTTTCAACATCAAACAAGGAACTCAGGTTTGTCTGCTGCTTTTACATTTACTTATAAACATAAATATACTACTTTCACAAAGTTTTTCTTGCTGCTCCTAAACTAATTAAAAAAAATGTTTGACAAACTAGTGTATCTTTCTTCACATAAAAACATAAGATTTATATTTGTTTGCCAAACGAGAAACATCTATTATAATATTTGAAAAACCTTGACTTTATGTGTCTACAAAAATCTGTATTTATTCTCATCCTATATTGCACATATACTATCCAGCAAATCAAGAGAAAAACAACCATTCAAGCAACAGGACGAACCAGCTAAAGAAGACATATTTGATGATGATGTTCTGTTGAAGAAACTGAAAACCAAGTAATATTCATACCCTTCCTTAATTATAAAAAGTTTGCTCCTCAAATGACTAACCGTGAACTACATACATTTCTGTTAAAAAAATATTTTCATCATTTCTCCTGCAATTTTTGCTTTACAATTTAGTTTCCCAAAACTGAATATTACTTTTTATGCTGAACTAACACAGAAATAAATTTTGTTATACAAAAGTAGATATTACTTTTTATTAAAAACTTTTTTCACAAGGTTTGTCTATACTGTTAGCTTCACTATTAGACATTATTTTCCTGAACAGCTTACTTTATTCCTCCTATAGTATCGCAGTAGTTCATCCTTCTAATCAATTACTTTTCCTTTGCTTTTTTTATTTGTCTTATCTTGCACAATTCCTTCTGTTTTTGCTAGCATTTGACTTACCTTTTTCCAATATATTGTTTCGAATATTTTATAGTACTGTGCTATATTAACCACACTTTGACATTAAACTTTTACTCATGCAGGGGCAAACAGAAAAAAAATGATTGATAGCAGTCTGTTCATCAATTAACCAACTTTGTCGTATCAAAATTGCTAGCTACGAACAAACAAACCAAGTTATCTTTTGGATTCTATGGCTTTTTGATCAAGACTAAACATGAGCTCAGTTCCACTTCTTTGATGTCTCATAATAGTTTCTTTCGTAGCTTGTTATTTTGTTCTGAATATAAACTATTATCTATTGTTAGACAGACTTAAATATTTACCGGTAACATCTTTTTATTTACTTTGTAGTAACAGATAATTATAAAACATATAATGAAATTATGTGATATAGTTTACTGCATATATATCCTTTAACCATATTAATTTATTTTTTGCCTAAACTGAAGCATTATTGCTTAATCCTTTTTTTTTTGCTAATTTAAGTACTTGTAATTATTTACATAAGATATGAAAAAAATTTTGCAAAAAAAATCAAAATCAAATTGTAACTTCTAATATATTCAAATTGATAAACAAACTTTGATCAACAAAAATAGTATGCGATTATATGCGAAACAATCAAACTTTTTTTTTATCTACAAACAATCAAATTTTATGAGTTCACAATCTTGTGCTTTTTTTTTTCTTGTTTCTCTATTCTTTCTTGTTTTTCCTCTTTTTTGTTTGTTCTTTGCCGTATCTTTCATTCATTTTTCAATACCCACAATTTCCTTTTTTTATTAATAAAATACCAGGGAAAAAAAATAAAAAAAATCTTAAAATATTGATAAAAAAACATTTTTTCTCTGTTTCATATTTTCTATACTTTTCTTTATGTTTATATCATTTCAACTAAATACAAAATATATATATATATATATATAAAATTTCCTAGCTACATTATCTTTTAAAATAACAATTCACTATCTATTATTCGTCATAAAAAAATATCTTTTATTTACAAATTATATATAATATATATACAACTATAAAAATATGTTCACTATCGGTGTACCTTTTATTTGCAATTCATATTTATCTTATCTTTTTGACCTTTTATTGTTCAACACCTATTGTTTCTCATTTTATTATACATAAAAAAACTAAACCGATTTCCAAGAATAATTAAAAACTTGTACAGAAATTTGGTCCAAAACAAACAAAACTTTTACTCACTTTTTCAACCACTACTTTAACACCAAACACACCCAAGCTTTCCATTACTCCCCCAAAAAATCTAAAACAGAAAAGTACCCATCCGGCTTAACTCACCACACTCGGATCCAACATTCTTCAAGTTCTTTTGCCGATCCAGCATGCATAAACACATTCCGGTAAGTACCAAATAGTCCCAGTCCTTCTCCAACACTATTTTCGCTTTTTTTTGCCCAGTTGCTTTATTTTCTATTTGTTCTTTGATTGCTTTTTTGCTCGCCCTTATCTTTATTTTCCAGAATAAATTGTCTTTTTGTTTTGCTGCACTTTTTTTTCACTCGTGTTTTGTTTAAAATTTTCTTTTTCCTTTTTCTTTGCTTCACATACATTTGACAATCTCTCTTATTTCTCTAATATTACTGTCAGCTATCTACTGCTTTTTCGTTTTTGCATTCTTAGCTTTTAATATTCTCAACAATTTTTCCTGAAACAATCTTTTTCAACCAGAAACACCTCAAATTATCTCCATAGTTTGCTCAATCATTCTTATTTATATTATTCAATTTGCCATCTTTTGTTTGTCAAGTACACGTGATACTATTATTTTCTCATTGTTTTCAAACCTATAGTTATTTTGCCTTTTTCCTTCTGTACTTATCTTCTCCCCCTGTTCGTCTTCTTTAAATGCTTCCTTTTCTTTCCACTTTTTCTTTGTTCTCCTCATACCTAGCTATGTACCTGTATGTCTGTCTATACATACATATATATATATATATATTTTTTAGTACTTACAACTTTATATAAAATTGAAATTAACAGAAATATCTTTGCAATTTTGCCAAACAAAAAACATTATTAGCAACCAAACATTCTTTAATAAATTTTTTTCCTATTCTAACAACATGATTTCAACTATAGTTTCAACCTTAACAATTTATTTGAAAAAAAAAATATTATTTTCAACAACCTTCTAATCAATTCTATATATATTAATTACCTTAACCATGTTTATACACATTTGCCATTAAACTCTTTTTTGCCATGTTCTGCAAACAACTTATACACATTCGCACCAATTCATGGATTTTTAATTCATATCGCTCTTTTTTTCTTGTCATTTCTATTCCTAACCATTTTAACATCACTTATTTTCTCCTACAACAAATGAATCCTTCTTGTTTTTCTTTCTTTCCTTTGTTAATAATACAAGGAAGAATAGTAGCAAATATAACAAATAAAATCAACACTATTTTTGTAAACAAATCATTTGCCTACCGCATACATTCTCCAGTATTAAACATTATAGAGCCTCTGCTACCACAGCCGAATCCCAGTTTCCGCCTAACCATGACTGAAGACCTTATGCATGGCAAATATTTGGCGAATAATGTATTCACACTTAACTTTACCTGATTTCTTTACAAAAATATGCCTGACTATCTATTAAACTTTCTTTACTAACTTGCTCTTTACATTGTATTCTCTTTCATATACAACATGTGTAAATCATAATATCTTTGTCAACCTCTTATTTCTATCTTTTTCATTTACTGTAAATGTTCTATGATCAATGAAAAACCAATACACATTAGCACTCATAAATTCTATCATTAACCTTGCAGTGTATACCAGAAAAAATTGGAATTCAATATATGCAATCCTACCGTTATCAATGCCCGATTATCCTAGAAACTACCTTGCTTGGACTATTTAAAATGACACTAGTATCTGTAGATAAATATTTATCTTTGATTGATGGTTGGGAGAACTTCTTCGATGCACATTGCTTGAATCACAAAGACATGCTGGTCTTTCATAGAAAGAAAGAGATGCATTTCGAAATCAACATCTATACAAGAGAAGGACTATTATTATCAGCACAAGCTATTCAAAACAGAAAAGGTCTTTCATTCATCAAAACCATAATTAACCAGCAACAAATTCATCCATACTAGACCTTACTAACCTTTCCTTTTTTTTGTTTCATGCGTCTGATTGCACTCTCGGATACAGCTGGACCATCACAAAAAGTATCACTTGACCAACTTGAACAGCAATTCCAGATTTGCAATTATCCGAAACAAACATGTAACATCAATCTTGATCCGCCCTTCTTTACAGCAACAATGACAGCAGCAAATACAGAAACATGTTATGTTCTGGTACATCTCATTCCAATTACCCTGCTCTTTTGTTTTTGAATTTTCTGATTTTTACAAATGTTTCATATAATGTTTATGCTAACAGCATGTGCCAAGATTATTTGCACATAACTGCCTTCCAAAATCCAATGTGCACATGCTATTCTCAATGTCTCAAAAATCAGACACATGGAATGTTCGCTATATATATACTGACCAAAACAAGTGTTTCTCAGTTGGTTGGAAAAAATTTGTTCTTAACAATGATATCAAAGTTAGAGACACTTGTAAATTCTCAAAAATTGGAAACACACACATGCAAGTTAGCAAAGGTAATACTAACAACTTTTTTATGCTCTGTTCAGCATGAACCACTTTTTTTGCTTAGTCCTTTTGGTTCTCATAAACAAAACAACTTATATTTGTTTCCATTTGAATTTTTTGTTTGTTTTATTTTCTTACTTGTATTTAATTTGCTAATCTTTACAATTACTCTGATATGATAACACAGGTAAAAAACGAAAGCCGTATCATGGCTGGATCAGCAACAATAACGATGATGACCAAAATCTTGTCTACCTGCCACCGGATCCAAAATATCTTTGTTAATTTCCAACTCCACAACCTCTTACATCACTTGTATTTAACTCTCTTTTAACTGCTTTCCTTTTTGCTTTCAGCCATGCTCTTGCTAAACATGTACTTTTTTTTAGCTTTACTAAAAAAACATCAAACTCTTTTGCCTTTATCGTTTATAATTATGATAATGAATTAACAATATTAGATCAATGACTTAAACTTTTCCACCAATTCTATTAGTAGACAAACTAACAAAAAATACTAGAACTTCATCTCTTGTTATACTAATATTTCAACTGACACTTGCAATTTTACTAATACTAAAATAGATTTTTATAAAACAAGAAACCAATATTATTATTTTAATATATTACCTATTTTTGCCCTATATATTTGAGTAAATCTTTTTTCACATACAAGATTAACAATTCAACCAACCAACAATTAATACTCCTTTTTCGCTAAACCCATAAAAAACAAATTCAATTTTCCTGGTTATCACTTTTCCTTTAACAATAATATCTTTTTTCATTGTTCTTATTTAACCAAAAAAAAAACAACCTACGTAAATAAATCAATAAACAAATAAATATTTTCATAACTATTATATGATCCAAAAAAACTTATTTTAAAAAAATAATAAGCTTTTATCTTTTTTTTCCTTTATATTGAACACCTGTATAAATATTTTTTCAGATATTAAAAAAAACTTTCTTGTTTATTTGACTTTAATATCAATTTTTTTACTCTTTTGTCAAATCATATCTAGATTTACTGATTGCATTAACTCTATTGTCAAATCACACTTATCTTATTGTACTAAAAACCACCAAACCCTCCGTCTCCCAATGCTATTACTCTATTTCTACCTCTCTCACCATACCTTGCGTAACTGCAACCACACAAACCAAGAAAACAGCTCATCTCAGTCATTATTTCACTTCTTCTACACTCTTCCCTTGGCTACTTTCTACGACTCTACACTTCCATTCTTTTATCAACATCGCTTATCTGCAATTAACAGCAAATAGTTCCTTCATCGAACATGGCAAGCAACCACCCACTTCTACCGCCACGATTCTTCTGCGTTTACTTAGAAAGGCAAGACCAGAAAATTTCTGTGGTAAGCAAAAAACATTTTCATCTCTACCCTCTTTTGTATTACAAGTTAAAACTACATACTATATATTTATATAAATCTCAAACATTGTTTTATATATAAAGAATCACTTGGCGTATTAAATTTCTTAATCCTTAACAGAACTGATATTGAACTCCTTTGCCATACTAAGCTTCATTTTTTTGTTTCTCATATCTGACTTCATTTGATTTTTTTTTTCATCGCTTTTTTATCTCATTATCAAACACAAACAATTAACATTACACACATCAAATTTTCGCTTGCTTCACACAGCTTCAACATTGCCTGTACTAATTGAAACTCTTGCCAATTACTCTGTTCCCTTGTTATTTGTTAGCACATATCATATAAAAATTCCATCATATCTGTTTTCCCAAAAGCCTTTTTTCATATTTATTTATGCTTCATATTTTTTGCTTCTTGCGTTCGATTTTTTTTACTCTGGCTTGTTATATTTGACTCCCATTTACTTCCTATCTAATAATATATATCTGTAAAAAAAAAAACACATTTTTGCTAACAATGTGCTTGCTTATATACCAGACATTACCTGACTGGTTTGCAAACGAATATTTCTACAACATACAAACACCACTCGACTGCAGCCTCAAAGGCGTGCTTCCACAGACCTTCACCATCACGATGATGCAAACACATGAAGGACTCTGCTTAGCAAATGGATGGTCAACCTTCGTTCAAACTCATGCATTACAATATGGAGACTTGATCGCAATTCGCTTAAATGACCAACATAATTTCAACGCCTTTATCTACCACAAGGAAACCTCCTTGCTAACACTAGAACAAATTGAGTCAAGAAAAGGTAATATCATTTCCTAAACCTTTTTTTTATACAAACAAACGTCAGAATTTTATATCAATCTTTTTGCATGATCCATTTATGTTTCTTAATATGCCAACAACTAGCTGGCAACATATCAGATCAAGAACAAGCAAATCAATCTGAAGATGATGCTGAACCAACCCACTACTACATAGACTTTGGAAACAAACCAATTTGCAACCTAGATTCAAACCCTCCTACCTTTGCATGCACAATGACAAGGACCAATGTTGAAACATCCTGTGTACTGGTAATCTTTTCTCTGCCTAATTCCTCTACATATATCCATATATTCACACCTTATCAAACAAAAGCTTTTGTTTTTCTCGCAGCATATTCCTGCACTATTTCATGAAGCCTGTTTACCCAAACAGAGGATTGAGCTGACCTTATCCATCCCAGAAAATCCACAAACATGGACTGTTCTGTATATTCACTCAAAGAAAAACAAAGTATTCTCAGCAGGCTGGAAAAAGTTTGTGCTTGATAACAGCATAAGAATTGGAGACCAGTGCGAATTCGCAATGATACAACCAACAGTCTTTCAAGTTTCGATCTACCTTGCAGAAAAGGGCTATTTGAATTTATGTAATTCGCTTTATTTCTGTCAAAACTACCAATCACCAACTCCTATAACTCTTTTTGTTTAATATCTATTAGACCTTTAACTTATTTCAAATTGAACAACTACTTTAGCTCTTTAATTGCATACTATCTTACATGTAATCACTCTTATTCTCTCATGTAATCTACTCTTTTTTTCCCAGTACCACATTAAATCAAAATTTTAATTATTAAACATAACTAACCTTTTTAACCAAGAGAAGAATAGCTCAACCATCCACTTGAACAGACATAACTGTTCATCTTTCATCATAAGCATTATATCTATCTGAATCATACCTTTTCATTTCTCGTACATTGCATTTGCATTAAAAACTAACAAACATAATTCCTCATTTTTTTTTCGTAACTGTTTATCTATCTCAATGATACATTCTCCTCTGGTTTTATCAGTATATATATAACTAATAATGGCACTTTCAATGTCTTTCTCAAATAACAAAGACCATTTCAGCTTACAACAAAATCACATATTGCTCACCAAGTCATCTGTCCCACTACTTTGAAATTCGTTTTCAAGATGATAAACAACAACAAAGTCTATCTTGCACGTTCTGTCCAATAACTATACCTTTACTAATATTATTACTTCTTATAATGTTCTGTCTCTCTCAGATACTACCCAAACCATTTGTTCAGCTTTATTTTGCCAATTTCCAAACACCAGCCAACTCCATCATAAAAACATAAATACCCAACACTTTTCTAATTCAACTTCAACACAAAAAATGAAACAACAAAATGAAATCAATACTTTACCAATACCTGCAAAAACTTTCTCGTTGATAATAACATAAAACAAGAACATAGATGTCAGTTTTTATTTATTAGTCTAGCCAAAATAACTGCTAATATTTTTAGATCAAAGTCTAACATCTATCAACTTATGTAAAACATTTTCTTTCCTATCTCAAAACTTTAAACTTTACTAATTTTATCAATCATATAGTCTTTATATAACCACCAATAGTAATCTACCCGCGCAACGCGCGGGATCAACCTAGTTGAATTATTAATGTGACAACAACAATAATAATAAAACTAATAAATGTTCTATTACTTATCTAAGTAGCTTTTCTTTTGTTAAATTTTCTCTTTCGTTTATTGGCAAATTAAGATTTCCCATTGTTAATTTTATATTTAAGTTCTCATTTGGCTAAAATCCTAATACTTTTATAATTTTATTGCATTTAAATAAGCCCTTAAGCTTTAATTTGTATTCAATGAAACTCTTATATTAAATAAAAAAGATTACTCGTGAGTAAAAATCCAATCAAATTAATTTATATCTATTAAAATTCAGTTAATTAGATTTAAGTAAGTTAATTTCGAGTTTAAGTCGGTTTTTTAGGTTGGTTTATTCGATTAAGTCGATATCTAAAATTACAAATTAAACTAACTAAATTAATTGATCATATGTTTAAATATATTATATAATATAAATAATTAAATATTATATAATATATTATATATAATCAACATTTTTACACAAGAAGTTGGGTTTCAAAACCTATTCGAAAAATCAATGCATTACTCAACCCTATAAAAAATTTAATTTATGTTAAAGGTTCATTTTGGCACAATGTATGTTAGGATTAACATAAGTAAATATGGTTTTGAGGCGTGTAAAATTACATTATCTTGAGTGTAATATTATTTCACACAAAAGCAAGTTACCTTAGGATGCAACAAAGCCTCAAAATTTCTTTGTGCAAAGTAAAAAAGTAAAGTTTCTAGAAATCAAAACTCTTTGTATAGAATGTGAAGAGTTATAAATGAATGGTTGTAATTGTTTGTTAATTAAATCTAACAAAAAAATCAACTAGTCACTCCTTTAAAAGATTGATTTATGTTAATGACTTATGTAGATATAAATTAAATGTTAAGGGCTTATTTGATTATCTGAGTACAAATTAAAGTTTGAAGATTTATTTGAATTTCAATAAAAAGTTAAGGGTTTATCTAGATGCAATAAAAGTATAAAAGCCTATTTAAATAAAGTAATAAAGTTCAATTGCATTTTTAAATATTTTAGCTATTATGGAAAATTTCAAAAGTTTAAATTAATAACGTCTAAATATCATATTTAAGTTTCAATACTCCTGTGGCGTGAAGGATTAAGAGAAGTAAACAGTTGTTGGGATTTAAACTCAAAATATTTAATATGAAATAATGTTTAAACTGTTTAATATGAAATATAAATTATAAATATCTTGTTACACATAAATTACATTAGGCAATTATATTTTAAATTTTTAGTTGAATATGACCATGGTGCCAAATAGGGAAAATTGAATTAATATATAATATTTTTTGACTTTTCATACTCATATCATTTTAGTCATAAAAGTAAAATATGAAAGGTTTTCAAAATAATGAAAGTGTCTCATCATGGGCATTTTGTCATTGCTAAATTCTTGAAGCTTAATTATTCGGCATAAAAATAAGAAAAAAGATCTCATAAATGACATTTTCATTGTATTATTCCTTGAATGTAAGTAAATACTCTCATTAGTGTGATTTAAATTATTATTATTATTATTATTATTATTATTATTATTATTATTATTATTATTATTATTATTATTTCACAAGTAATCAATGAATATTTTTATTTGGGACAGCATTTTTTTTAATTGGGGTAAGAGTTGAGGTTGTTTAGGCTCAATCTCAACCATACAACATATCACAATTTTTCTTTAACTACTTGCCGGATAGAGGATGTTTACAAAATATTGATTCTAAAACAATAGTTCCCAAGCTATATGGGACAACCTTTTGTAAGAATCCAATGAGATAACTTATTAACCAAATGATACATAAGTCAAATGAAATTAGGTATGAAAGAGCTCATTCAAATAAAATGCATCCCTAATTTTCTGCACACACCACCTTCTATCATCTGTATTCTTGAAAGTTCACATCGCCTGTTGCTTGTGCATGCTCCACCGCTTCCTAAAGATTCACAACATATGTGACAAGCACAGTGCTAAAGAAATCAAGTAAGGCTGGATAAAAGGATTGAAAAACTTGGAAGCTAGAATAAGCAGAAATGAAAAATGGCCTTCTGACTGACCACTTCGATTTGGTACACTCCACAACGCAAAGTGAAGTTGGCGGTGTCAGTGTATCTCCTCTTCCTATAAATCATAAGATGAAATTAATCGACGTCAGTTGAGGTCAAATGCTCATTAATTGTTCAAATTCAACCTCTAAAACAAATGCATGATAGCTATTGTTGTAAACAAATTCAACCTCTAAACCTTAGCAGCCCATCTTCACCGACTCTAAAATGAAATATACTCCAACTAACACTCGCACTTACTATATTTAGTTTAAAGTTCTTTTTCTCTGGGTGTTCGGAGGACAATCTCTAAGTACTGAGCATGTTCTTACTAGGATCTAACTAAGTTGAATTCTAACGAAAATCTGGCAACATAATCTTTTAGAAAATGGAACCTCCTACAGGTAGATTGCAATAAACCACAATCTAATTTCAACAATTTAAATCCACATCAGTCCCAAATAAAATTTTTAAATCCCCAAATCAATCTTCAACGGTGTTTAAAATCCCCAAATAGTTCCAAAGTAGTTTTAATCCACAAATCAATTCTCAATAGTGTTTAAAATCCACAACTAATCATAAATCACTAATGCTCAATACATTTTGTAATCTATAATTTTAATCGTAAATAATAATATGGCACTATCACCAACTTAGCATATGTTTATGACACATAAAAAATATATTTCCAATCTCAAATAATTCGTGCTTTGTATTCCAAATCCAAGCATACTTTAAAATTCTTCAAGGATTCACTTTAAGTGTAAAATCATTGACTTAATTCACCACAGTCCAAATACTCTTTATGATCATGTAAAAGAATATATTTACTTATATATAAGTACATATATATTTATATATGAATTATGCCTAGAGAAATAAAAATAATAGCATGGCATAAGACCACCACCTTGGCACGAAACTCTCATCAACATTTATCATCACATCCACAATTACCTAAAATATTTCCTTCAATCATTGATATATATATATATATATATATATATATTCATCCACATAGCGTATTCAAAACCTTGAAATTCAATACATTAAATAAAACAATTTCATTAACCACATTCAAAATTTCTCAAAGTAATATGATTTATATTTACCCAATGTATATGAAATGTGTGGTATCAATATGGCCAACCACAACTTAGTAATAATTTTCTTACCTCTTTATGCCAAAGCTTAATGCTTTGCAACACCACATATGCACTTAATAAATTGTCGCTTGTTTCCTTTTCCTAAGGTCGTCAACCTTTATAGGCTCCCTTGTGTTTTTTCTCCACTTTGGAATAGCTATATCAATTCACTTTCCTTTCTGTTTCTCTACACGTAAATACCCAATATCAATCATTACTCTAGCATACATACATATGTATATATAAATAGATCAATGTAAAGGAATTACTTTACTCTTCGACATCACCTTAGCCGAACCATTTTACCAAATCTCCACCATGCTTTTCAGCAAATCTTACACTATATCTTATTTTTATTTCAGCATGTCATCAATATTTCATTACATATATTTATACTTAACTCACTTTGGATAGCCTTTATCATTATTCCTTATAATGGCCGAACCTTATGCTTCTTGTTTCCTTTAATAGTTTGGCCACAACCACACCTCCAAAACAACAATTGATTTTTTTTCAAGTTTCTCCAGCCAGCTATCATCACACAACTCCTTAGCCTTAATCCACAACACATACATGTATTACTCTCAAGCTAAAAGGATAAGCCCTAACCTTGGTTTCTTATAATAGTCAAATCTGTCCCCTTACTTTGTTTAGGATTTTTTTTAACATCAATTATGATGAAGGTTCCAAGCTTAGGAAAGAAAGCAAATGGGGTAGAGTAAGTGTAGGAATTCTCGCCTTTCCTATTCTTCCTCTTTTTCCTCTACTTTTCCTCCCCACTTCAAGTTTTCCCTTACTGCTATTCTGTTCAGTTTCTAGTAGCAAGGATCAACACTTTTAGCTCCCTTTCCTCGTTGTTTCTACTTCAGCCACACCTCCATCAAGTTCTTTCCTTATCCTTTACTTTTCTTCTTTCTTTTCCCCCCAATGTCCAGGTGTCAACCGGTTACTGTGAGCCCCTGATCTAGCTCTAAACAGCACCAACTTGGAGACCTCTCTCAGTACTCGAATCAGCATTCTATCAACAGCAAAAGAGGACAGCCTCCAACCATCGGCTTTCGCTCGATTTTCCATAACCAATGTAAAAGCACCACTAATTGTGACTCTCTATGTCAGGCAACTCTTGGCTTTATGGTTTACCTTTTCACACTTAAAACAAGAACCTGTCTTTGAGTAGCTGAACTTAATCCCATGATACTTACTATAACACAGGGACGACTTAGATCCCGATGTAGTAATAGGATCAAAACTCAAGTTGAGGAGTTACTATTCTCTACCTCCTCCTGGGGCATTATTCTTAACAGACTTCCTGTTTCTAAGCCACATGCTCTTTTCCTTGCCTTATCAACCACCTTACTAGCTCGCAGAGGTGATACAATTTGAGGTTGAGGCAATTACAAAGGAGAAAGTAGTGGCGATGAGGTACTCGTGAGAGTCAGGAGTTGTAACCAAAATGCCAAATAGACATGACATTAAGAGCATTAACTTCATGCTGTAGATGGGTCAATCAAGTATTGAAACCATCATGTCATATGAGCAAGTTTAGAGGTGAAGATGGGGTCCACCAGTCGCACTTATCCTAATTCGGGTTTTCTGACATCGAAAACGAGCATCGTAGCATGCTTTCAAACATTATTCGTAGTTTATATCCAGATAATACACAGTAACATGGGATGTAAGTTCAATTCTAACCTGCTTACACTGACACGAGATTAGACAAACTATGCTCTGATACCATTTTATAACGCTTTCAGAAGCTAGAATTTTCGGGCTTAACTTATTTTTCATTTCCTTACTATGTTTGTCACTCTCTCAGTGTAGCTAATATCTAACAAGTAGATTTCTACTCGTTTAATTGTTTAAGACTAGTTGTCTAAGGTCCCCTTTAAGTTACCTCGTAATACGTGCTAAAAACGAAATTGAAAAATTCCACCCCTACTTTGGGATATCACCCATCCTCATACACAATAGAACATCATCTCAACCTATGGCACATTACATTCTCAATATACTATCTTAGACATCTCTTATTCACCAATTTGTAATATTGAGAATACAATCCACTACAATGCACAGTTCATATACAATCTCAATACCCTCTTAATAATACATCCCGAATCCTATGCACTATGTATACCAAAAACAATATTTAAGTCTAGAATATAAATAGAGATATTAAAGGGAGCTATACCTCAACATAAAAGTATTAACACTTGCGGCCCACGCATCGAACTCTCTATGCACCATACTCGCATCTGAGCCTATCTGAAATAATCTGAGAGGTGGAAGAGGAGGGGTGAGCCAAAGCCCAATAAGAAAAATATACGCTAAGTGATGTTAGGCTTCTACTATGCTTAATGCATATTTATGCGTAAACAAATGCGCAAAGTTTGTGTTTCAATGTGTTTTATTGAAAATAGTGCAAAATCGATATACTATTGTTTATAAGCTATAAAACGCTATACCGAGTAATTTCCAAACATATTAGTGCTCACGCATTCACAAAATCAAGATACAGTAGAAATAGAAATAATACATTTGTTCTTCTTTATAACAGTATCAAGATATACATTTAAAAACATTTTCATGAGATGGGAATACATTTATGAGATTTGGTAACGTAACAGGGATCTTTGGAAATATAACCAAGAAGCTTTCCATGAAAGCATCCACTGTAGCTAGCAGTGGTCACAGTCCTATACTATGGCTTTATCCATGATCATGAATCATCCCTGTTGACACCTAATTTTGACCCTTTTTGTTATTATTACTATTATTATTATTTGTTTATATTTAATTTTTTTATTATTTGGTTTTATTATTATTATTATTATTATTATTATTATTATTATTATTATTACTTTTATTACTTTTATTATTATTATTATTTATATTATTATTTTTATTTTTATTTTTATTTTCTTTGTTTCTTTTGGTCTAATCTGCCATCAATCCCCTGTCACCCATCCCATCACCGCCGGCCACCAGCTACTCCTACCAGCCATCCCTTCTACACCAAACCCATATAGCAGTCCCTCTAAAAACCCTCAATGACCACCCAAAAATCGAGGATCCCAACCCCACTACCGTAAGCCACTGCCTAACCCCAGCAACTGAAGCACTCACCCGAGACCACCACCACTATCACCGAACCAACCCTTGTACCGCCCCTACCCAAAGCAACTACCATCACCACCATCGCAACCATCAGTCCCTCAACCTCACAGCCACCAACCATTAACACCCAAAATAAACTCCCCTAACCCAGATCTGGAAACCCTAGAGCTTTACCACCTGAAACCTGCAAACAAAACAAAAAACAACCATCTTCCTCACCGCATCGGTGAGAAACCACAACCAAAGAAAACACAAAAAAAACCAGAAAAAGGGTTTCGGTTTTGGTCAGATTCGTGGGGCTAGGGAGTTCTTTTGGTAAAACGGTGGTCAGAATCGGGCTTAGGTGGTGGAGAAGAATCAGAAAAAGGAAGACTTTTTGTGTTTTGGCCACTGAAAGCGGCTGCCGGAAATCGCCTTGGCGGAGAGCTTCACAGCTCCGGAAATTTTTTTTTGAGAGAGAGGAAAAAGTGAAAGAAAAAAAAAGAGGGAGCTTTTATAGCAAAAAAAAAAGGAACGACCCGCGCGCGACCCGGTTCCGACCCGGGATCCGCGCGCCCGGTCCGCGGGGGGAGAAGATTCGCGTGTTGCTCCAGAATCTGACCCGACCCGCTCACCCGGTTGAGGACCCGCGTGCCCAGACTGGACCAGGCCCACCCGTGTGGCCCCCTTGAGCTTGCGCTATTAATTGGGCCTCCATGCTATTGGGTTTAAACCCAATTAATTTGGGTACATTTTTTAGCCCTTTTGCTTTATTATTATTATTATTATTATTATTATTATTATTATTATTATTATTATTATTATTATTATTATTATTATTATTATTATGTTGTTATTGTGTTGTTATTATTATTATTACTATTACTATTATTATTGTTGTTGTTGTTGTTATTATTATTATTATTATTATTATTATTATTATTATTATTATGTTTTTATTATTGTTATTATTATTATTATTCTTATGATGTTATTATTATTATTGTGCTTTTATTATTATTATTATTATTATTATTATTATTATTATTAATGCATGTTGCAAAATAAGAAATTGAAAAATTGTCTTTTACTTATATTTTCATTAATTATTATTATTGATTAGAAAATGTATCAAAAATTAAAAATAAAAAAAATAAAAAAAATAAGTTTTTAAAAGAAAATCCAAAAAGGGAAATTAATAATAAATGTCCGATGATGGGATGTTATGAAACTCACAAGTAGTGATTTCTTAACTGATCCCTAGGTGAGAAGAGTCATACTAAATGTTACCAGAGTATTGGGATACTTAGTATGATTTTTCAATAATTTATTTTTTATTAAAAATAAAAATAAATAAGTTTTTTTAAAAAGAAAATTGAAAAAGGAAATTAATAATAAAAATTAAATTTAATTAAATATTTGTCTGATGATGGGATGTCATGAAACTCACAAGTAGTGATTTCTTAACTGATCCCTAGGTGAGAAGAGTCGTACTAAATGTTACCAGAGTATTGAGATACTTAGTATGATTTTTCAATAGTTTAAATTTTTATTAAAAATAAAATAAATAAGATTTCAAAAGAAAATAGAAAAAGGAAAATTAATAATAAAATTTAAATTTAACCAATGTGAATGCCCGATGATGGGATGTCATAAAACTCACAAGTAGTGATTTCTTGACTGATCCCTAGGTGAGAGAAGTTCACTAAGTGTTACCAGAGTATTGGGATACTTAGTGCAATTTTTCAATAATAAAAATTTTCATTTAAAATAAATAAAGAAATAAAAAATAATAATTAAAAAATTCATTTGCATCATTCATTATCTATTTGCATCATTTACATTCATAATAATTTTTGAAGCAAGTGTGAATTTTCCGATGATGAGATTCTATAGAATTCACAAGTAGTGATTCTTAAGAAATCTTTAGGTGAGGAAAATTATTTCAAATGTTACCAGAGTATTGGGATATTTGATTTAATTTTTCAATACAAAAAGGTTCACATTCACTTTTGAAAAATAAAATTTAACTTTTTAAAATAAAACAAAATGATTTTTTTTACAAATAAAAAAATGACTTTGAATAAAAAGAATAAAATTGATTGTAATAAAAATAAAAATTATTTTTAAATATTAATTCAAGACCATTTTATTAAAACCAAAGGATAACATATGATTACAATGGTACCGTTTTTTAACAGGCGTCGTAGGGGGTGCTAATCCTTCCCCATGCGTAACCGTACTCCCGAACCCGATTTTTGCTTTCGCAGACCAAAATTGTCTTTTTAATAAAACTTAATTAATTTTGAAATTTTGTTAAAGAGATAAATATTTTTAGGTGGCCAATCACACCTAGACAAAAAAGATTGGTGATGACTCCTTGTTTTTAAATGTTTTTCAAAATCGTCGAGCACGAAGCCGTTACGACAGCTTGGCGACTCCGCTGGGGACGCTTTTTGAGGGTCAAGCCATTCATTAATCATGTGTTATCCAAAGTTTTAATTTAATAGTCTTGATTGATATTTAAACTTAATTCACATGGATTTTGAAAATAATTTTGTTTGCATTTGCATTCTATGTTATTTATTTTATGTTTTATATTTGTATATATTGTTATTAATAAATTGTTTGGACATATAGTATTAGATTCGTAGTGTGATGAATGATTGGCGTGTTCCCTCATGCACACACTTGCACATGCATTTGCATAACATGAGCTCTATACCCGGATTCAGTCCTTCTTAGGAGGGAGTAAAGTACCTTTGCTCTCGTGAGATAATCACCTCCGCAATGGCAATCGAAATACTCACACTCAAATTAAATCTTACTAGTCCAGTGTGGATGACAGTGAGATATAATTTGGGAACCTTTAGATCTTCATATCCCAACCCAGCATGTAAAAGGCCCTAAGAATCCAATCCTAGCTAGAGCCATGTCCGATTTTTGTAGAAATTATCTTGAAATTAGGACACATGAGGGATCATTTTACTACCTTTTTTCATATCATAACTCTATTGATTTTTCTAATTCATGCTCTCATAAAAACAAAACATATTTGTTTTTCAAATAAAATTTCACATTTTTACAATTTTATAGAATAAAACAAAGATTTATTCGGTTTTTCTTCTTTGTCAGAAATAACATGAAAATATTCCTTCATTTTTTAATACAATTTGAAAAAATAACAATAATGTTTTTTATTTTTTTAAACTAATGCATAGACATTAAAAAGAAAGAAGAATTTTGATAAGAAAATAAAAGGTAAGTGCATTGTCACATTCCTTTAAAAATAGATTAAATAAAAAGGGAAATTAAAGATAATAAATTGTGGTGTGAAAATAAGATTTTTTTTAAATAAAAAAGGAGAAAAAGAAAAGTTTATTCTTTACAAAAAAAGAGAAATCATCAAAATTTAAAATAAAGAAAAAGGAGAGAATTCATTCATTGAATTTAAATAAGAGAAAATTTTGATTCTTTAGCATGTCATATTTCATTACATTCATGCATTCACATCACATAATAAGGAGAGTATTTGTCTTTTTGGATTAAAGGAAGTCAAAGACATGGGAGATCAATTAGAAGCTAGATTTACTATTTTGGAGAATAATCGAGAGAAGTTTGGACATGATATACGGGAGACGAAAGGAAAGCAAGCTAAGATAATGCAGATGCTTGAAAGTTTTGGAGAGGCTAAATTGGTTCATTTTCAAGGGTCGCTGTCGTTTCCAGAACAATTACATGTTGAATCATTAGTAAGTGGAAACAGATCGACTTTTCATGAAATGGTCAACCAGGAATCTACAATGCTTGATTTGTTTTTGAAAGACTTTGAATGTTGAGGGCATTAGAATAAGGGAGAGTTAGTAAGGAATTCTTGGATCTTGTAAACAATTCCTGTATGAATATGAAGGTTACAAGATTTTTATGTAAGCTTGCATTCACTTCATTCATGTGTGCATAACACGATTTTGACAGAAAATAATAAGGTTAATAATAATTGTTTCAAAAAAGAAGCAAAAAAATGATCAAAGAAAAAAAAACAATTTTAGTTCATAATTTTTTCCTTTTGGTGTGTGACTTGTGATATTGTAAAATAATAACAAATTTGAAATTTCTTTTACATGTAGATATACAATTTCAATACAATAAAAGCTTCACATAGCATGGCAAGCATGACATCTAATTTTAGGTTGTGACGGATTTGGTGTAGATATAGCTTGATCATTGAAAAGCTTCGGAGATAGTCTTGGACCATGGAAGGGACAGAAATGAGTCGAATGGAAAGGATGGAAAAAGCTCAACAAGAAATGAGAGAGCAATTGTCATAGATTACAGGTTTGTGGGAAAAGCTGAACAATGGAAAAATGGGAGAATTAGCTACTCAAGAGGGGCATCAGTTGCGAAATGCCGAGAATTCTTTTTGTCCAATTAACAACGGCTCACGAGAAACCCAAACATCTCACGAGCCACAAGCAATACCCACCAAAGATTATGTATGCCTTAATATGCCATCTTCAATTGACCCTAGTCGGTTTCAAGGGCATGCAACTCCTACAATGAACCCCCTCAAACCAATTCATGTTGCCAATCTGGATAGTCACAAAGAGCAAAGGATGCCACAAGTGGAAGAAGGCTCAAGTTCCCAACAAAATATAGAGCTTATAGAAGAAAGGCTTCGGATTGTTGAAGGAAAGGATTTTCATGGATCTTTAGATGCAGCCAAATTATCTCTAGTACCTGGTGTCGTCATTCCTCCAAAGTTTAAAGTTCCAGAATTTGAGAAATATGATGGGACCACTTGTCCAAAAGCCCATATCACTATGTACTGTAGAAAAATGACAGCGCATGTGCATGATGACAAGCTGTTAATCCATGTTTTCCAAGACAACCTTAAAGGATCTGCTGCTAGGTGGTATACACAACTGGGCAGGGGCGATATTCACTCATGGAAAGATTTGGCAAGGGCATTTGTTGCCCAATATAAGCATATTGTGGATTCGGCCCCAGATCGTTTATCTTTGCAAACTATGGAGAAGAAAGCTACTGAAGGCTTTAGAGAATATGCTCAGAGATGGAAGAATGTTGCCACCCAGGTCCAGCCTCCCCTCACGTAAAAAGAGACTGCAACTCTGTTTCTTAGTACCCTCCAAGCAACATACTATGACAGGATGATTGGGAATGTTACTAAGAATTTTACCGACATGGTAGCCTCTAGAGAGATGATTGAGAATGCAATCAAGAGGGGCAAGATCAAGATAGATGACATTGCTGATAACAAGTCAGAAAGAAGGGAAGAAGAAGTACAAGCTGCAACGTTTGAGGGACAGTTTCCCAGAAATTCCATTCCATATAATCCCTATTTGTCTCATCCATTATACCGTCCAACCTCGAACAATGCTTCCTGTGATCCTTATCTTTATTCACCAATCCCGCAACCAGGCTTCCAAGCAAACCCTTACCCTTCAACGGTTGTTCATGCGCCTATCTTCATGCCTAGGCCAGTAGCTCAACCTCCTCAACCATCAATAAATAACAGAAAAAGATCGAGAAGCAATCAAGGAAAAATCCCAATTCCAATCTCTGATCTTTTACCTTTCCTAGTGAAAAACCAATATTTGACCCCTTTACCTTTGAAAGCAGCACCAAACCTGTTGGCCAAGAGCTATGATCCGAATAGCAGATGTGACTATCACATGGGGGCAATTGGGCACTCCACAGAAAAATGCAGACAGTTGAAAGAAAGGATTGAGGAGCTCATCAATGGTGGAATCTTGACTCAAGAACTTATGGGACAGTGGAAGTCCACTTTGGTGTAAAATCATGGCATTTTGGCAGATCAATCTGGAGGAAAACGAAGATTTTGAAATTTTGAGGTTTGTATTTAGTTGGAAAATGGTTGTCAATTCCATTAGCCTAGGTGACAGTTGTATGAGCACAACTTTTTGCATAATTTATTTTCCAGTGGCATATGACAAGAATGTTTCTTTTCTTCACAATAATGATAAATGATTATAAGAAAATTGGTGATTACTGTCAAAGATGAATGTATTGAATCATTCTTGGATCACATCTCAATAAAATCTAAGTCAGTCGAGAGCCAAAAAGCTAAATTGGGGCATAAATTTTTGAAAGTTCGATTTTGTTTTCACTTTGACCATGATAGGGCTTTATTGTTAATGATTTTCAAGAAATAACCGATTTGCAAAACTTTTTGAGAATTTTTTGGAAATCAATGACAATCTCAAAGATTCTGGATAATGACGGTCAAATATGTGGCAAGATCATTTTGAAACACCTTTCCACCTAGATTCTTGTACAAATCCCAAATTCTTCAATCCTGTATTCCCTAGATGCCTTTTTCCCATGTTTTGAGGCAAGATAAAAAAAAAGAGAGAGAGAAAAAAAGAGAACCAAAGTCGAGGATTTTTCCATCAATGTCCATCTGCGTAATACCTCGAGCTGTGCATCACCTGTTTCCTTAAATGAAGATGTGGTGTGTGAGGTCAAGTTCTATCATATTAAAATGGTACATTACAAGAAAATTTTGTTCAAAAAGAAGAAAAAAAAAGAAAAGAAAAAAGAAAAAAATGAAATGGATCATGACACCATGCAAACATGATATTCAGATGATTTTAAAAGCCAAAAGAAAAACTTGTCCTAAGAATTGCTTTTCAATGGAAGCATCTTAATTTGAGATGATGAATGGCCATCTTTCACATTCCATTCACAAATATAAACGTTATCCTTTTGCTGCCCCTTTTGAGCCTAATAATTTCTTTCATAATAAACCTCCTCCAAGGATCACCCTCCACACTGGGGGGCATGTGCAGAAAGTATCTTTTCAAAGAAAATAAATGATTAAGCTTTTGTTTTCGATCAAATAAGATTTACTATGTTTTGGAAATCTTGGATAGGAATCAATAAAAAAAAGAAAAAAAGAAAGAGAAAGGAGGAAGGATACATGTGAAAGTACACAAAGAAAGATGCTTCAAAGGTTGAATAGGATTTTGAAAAAAAAAGAGAGAAAGAAAAAAAAAGAAAGAAAGAAAGAAAAGAAGAAAAGGAAGAAATACATGGAAAAGTAAAAAGAGAAAAGGTGCTTCTAAGCATGTAAATGATAGATGTCTATATGAAAAGAAATGATTCTTGGATTGATCACCTTCAAACACATTTTGGGCCTGTTTATCTATTCTTTCAGAACCCTGAACCATGGCCTACATTACGTACCTAAAAGTTCATTTTGATCAAATATGGATGCTTGTATCGAAGAGCTCTTCTTTGGAATATTCTCGCCATTCTTTGGTTTGAATGAAATTTGAATTCTTGAATGCATGGTGGAACAATCAATCAAAAAAAATAAAAAAAAAACAAAGAAAAAAGAAAAGAAAAGAAAACAAAAGAAAGAATGAAGCTCTAGGGTGAAAACCCGAAAAGGGCAGTCTAGAGCGAACAATGAACTTTTCATGCAACCAAGTCAAGCAGTGACATGAATTGAAAATGTGGAAAAAGAATTAACAAGCCTTGAGAAATCCTCGAGATATCCAAAGATTTTGATGTCATTTGACTGCTCAACATTGTTTTGGGAAAAGTTTGAACCTTCCCTCTTGTACACACTCTTCCTAAACAGAACAAAAAAAAAAACCCTCAATCATTCATGCCTAATCTTGACATTTGAAGAACGCCATTATTCGAGAATTTAAGAGATTGTCAAATCAAGTTGTGAATATTTTGTTTCTTTTCTCATTCAAATTTTGTTACCAAAAAAAAAGAAGGAAAAAAAAGCGATGGTATTTTAAGAAAACTATTTTGAGCCAAGAATGGAACCATTGTTTTTGGATAATTGTCCAATTGAAAAGATCCGGATAGAATTTATGTCAGTCATCTTGAAAAATAATCATTAATTTTTTTTGAAAGAATTAAATATCACTTGTGAAATTTGGATTCATTCCCTCCTGGAAAATAGTTATGGAAAAATTTTTCGTGCTTTTCGTCAAAAGGCTATGATGTGAGTACAAGAAATCTGCAGAAATAGGAAACAGAAAGGAGCTTTCATGATCATGTTGGGGCAAAGAAAATAAAGAGACAAATAATGTGCCTCTTTTGGCAAGACAAGATTGAGTTTCAAAGTTAGAGAATATACATGATTGAGTGTCATGCATACATGCATACATACACTATCATACAACATCAACATTGAAAGTTTTTGTGTAAAATTTTGAGATGAAAACATGTTTCTCAAGCTGAAGACTCAACACCATTCAATCAAGATTTCAAAAGTTATGCAACCTTTTCCAAAAAAAAAAAGAAGAGAAGAGAAAGAAAGAAGAAAGAAGAAAAAGAGAGTAGAGAGAAAAAGAGAAAAAAGAGAAGAGAAAAGAGAAGAGAAAAACAGAGAGAAAAAAAAAGAAAAAAGAAAAAAAGAGAGAAGAAAGAAGAAGAGAAGAGAAGAGAGAAAAAGAAGAGAAAAGAGAAGAGAGAGAAAAAGGGAGAAGAGAGAAAAAGAAAAAAAAAAGAGAAGAGAGAAAAAGAAAAAAAAAGAGAGAAGAGAGAAAGAAAAGAGAAAGAAAAGAGAAGAAAAAGAGAGAGAGAGAAAGCAAAGAGAAGAAAGAAGAGAAGAGAAAGAAAAAAGAGGGGCAAGTTTGCTCATGATAAATAAAATTACAAATCCAGTTTTACCAGTGCCATTTTAATTAAGATTAAAGTTTGATTTTCAGAAGATAAACAAATCTCAAGTCCTCCGGGCACCAATTCTAAGTCCTCCGGGCAAAATTTTTAAAGTTTCAATGCCTCTGCTGCAAGAGGAGCACTTTTCAGAAAAAGAATTTAAGTCCTTCGGGCACAAATCTTAAATCCTCCAGGCACCAATTCTAAGTCATCCGGGCAAAATTTTTAAAGTTTCATTGTCTCTGCTGCAAGAGGAGCACTTTTCAGAAAAAGAATTTAAGTCCTCCGGGCACCAAATCTCAAGTCCTCCGGGCAAAATTTTTTAAAGTTTCAATGCCTCTGCTGCAAGAGGAGCACTTTTCAGAAAAAGAATTTAAGTCCTCCGGGCACAAATCATAAGTCCTCCGGGCATAAATTGTAAGTCCTCCGGGCATAATTCTAAGACCTCCGGGCATAAATCTCAAGTCCTCTGGGCAAAATTTTTAAAGTTTCAATGCCTCTGCTATAAGAGGAGCACTTTCCAGAAAAAGCATGTAAGTCCTCCGGGCACCAATTCTAAGTCCTCCGGGCACAATTCTAAGTCCTCCGAGCATAATTCAAAGACCTCCGGGCACAAATCAAAGACCTCCGGGCACAAATTTTAAGTCCTCCGGGCAAAATTTTTAAAGTTTCAATGCCTCTGCTGTAAGAGGAGCACTTTCCAGAAAAAGCATTTAAGTCCTCCGGGCACCAATTCTAAGTCCTCCGAGCATAATTCTAAGTCCTCCGGGCATAATTCTAAGACCTCCGGGCACAAATCTAAGTCTTCCGGGCATAAATTTCAAAGGCCTCCGGGCACAAATTCCAAATTTAAGTCCTCTAGGCACAAATCATAAGACCTCCGGGCACAAAATCTAAGTCCTCCGGACATAAATTTCAAAGGCCTCCGAGCACAAATTCCAAATTTAAGTCCTCCGGGCACAAATCATAAGACCTCCGGACACAAATTTAAGACCTCCGGGCACCAATCATAAGTCCTCCGGGCACAAATCATAAGTCCTCCGGGCACAAAATCTAAGTCCTCCGGGCATGAATCCTAAGACCTCCGGGCATAAATTTCCAAGTCCTCCGGGCACAAATCTCAAGTCCTCCGGGCAAAATTTTTAAAGTTTCAATGCCTCTGCTGTAAGAGGAGCACTTTCCAGAAAAAGCATTTAAGTCCTCCGGGCATAATTCTAAGACTTCCGGGCACAAATCAAAGACCTCTGGGTACAAATTCTAAGTCCTCCGGGCAAAATTTTTAAAGTTTCATTGCCTCTGCTGCAAGAAGAGCACATTTTCAGAAAGGAATTTAAAGTTTTATTGCCTCTGCTGCAAGAGGAGCTTTCTCGAAAAAAGAAAAAAAAACAAATTTAAACTTTAAAGTTTCATTACCTCTGCTGCAAGAGGAGCACATTCCAAAAACAATTTAAAGTTTCATTGCCTCTACTGCAAGAGGAGCACATTTTCAAAAAGGAATTTACAAAAAAAGAAGATAAAAAAAAGAAGGAAAAATTTAAAGTTTCATCGCCTCTGCTGCAAAAAGAGCACATTTCCAGCAAGAAAAAATTTAAAGTTTCATTGCCTCTGTTGCAAGAGGAGCACATTTTCAGAAGGGAATTTAAAGTTTCATTGCCTCTGCTGCAAGAGGAGCTTTCTCGAAAAAAAAGAAGAAGAAGAAGAAAAAACAAAACAAATTTAAATTTAAAGTTTCATTGCCTCTACTGTAAGAGGAGCTTTCTCGAAAAAAAAAGAAAAAACAAAACAAATTTAAATTTAAAGTTTCATCGCCTCTGTTGCAAGAGGAGCGCATTTCGAAAGAAAAACAACATTTTACGTTTCATTGCCTCTGCTGCAAGAGGAGCTTTCTCGAAAAAGGAAAAAAACAAACAAAACAAAAAGAAATTTAAAGTTTCATCGCCTCTGCTGCAAGAGGAGCACATTTAAAAAAAATGGATGATTTAAATTTAAAGTTTCATCGCCTCTGCTGCAAGAGGAGCGCATACAAAAAAGGAAGAAAAAAAATGAGAAAGAAGAAAAAGAAAAACAAAAAAAGGAAGAAAAAAGAAGAAAGAAAGAAAAAAAAAGAGAAAAGGAGAGAAATGAGTCATAAGCCGAACAAAATTACTGTCAATTGTCTTTGCTCTATTCCTGATCCTCAGCAATGAGCAAAGAGGGGCAGCTGTTGACACCTAATTTTGTCCCTTTTTGTTATTATTACTATTATTATTATTTGTTTATATTTATTTTTTTTATTATTTGGTTTATTATTATTATTATTATTATTATTATTATTATTATTATTATTATTATTATTATTATTATTATTATTATTTTTATTACTTTTATTATTATTATTATTATTATTATTTATATTTATATTTTTATTTATATTTTTATTTTCTTTGTTTCTTTTGGTCTAATCTGCCATCAGTCCCCTGTCACCCATCCCCTCACCGTCGGCCACCAGCTACTCCTGCCAGCCATCCCTTCTACACCAAACCCCTATAGCAGTCCCTCTAAAAACCCTCACTGACCACCCAAAAACCGAGGATCCCAACCCCACTACCGTAAGCCACTACCTAACCCTAGCAACTGAAGCACTCACCCAAGACCACCACCACCATCACCGAACCAACCCCTGTACCGCCCCTACCCAAAGCAACTACCACCACTACCATCGCAACCATCAGTCCCTCAACCTCACAGCCACCAACTATCAACACCCAAAATAAACTCCCCTAACCCAGATCTGGAAACCCTAGAGCTTTACCACCTAAAACTTGCAAACAAAACAAAAAACAACCATCTTCCTCACCGCATCGGTGAGAAACCACAACCAAAGAAAACACAAAAAAAACAAAAAAAGGGTTTCGGTTTTGGTCAGATTCGTGGGGCTAGGGAGTTCTTTTGGTAAAACGGTGGTCGGAATCGGGCTTAGGTGGTGGAGAGGAATCGGAAAAAAGAAGACTTTTTGTGTTTTGGCCACCGAAGGCGGTGGCCTGTGGCGGCCCAGGCGGCTACCGAAAATCGCCTGGGCGGAGAGCTTCACAGCTCTGGAATTTTTTTTTTGAGAGAGAGGAAAAAGTGAAAGAAAAAAAAAGAGGGAGCTTTTATAGCAAAAAAAAAAGGAACGACCTGTGCGCGACCTGGATCCGACCTGGGATCCGCGCGCCCGGTCCGCGGGGGGAGAAGATCCGCGCGTTGCTCCAGAATCCGACCCGACCCGCTCACCCGGTTGAGGACCCGCGCGCCCAGACTGGACCAGGCCCTCCCGTGTGGCCCTCTTGAGCTTGGGCTATTAATTGGGCCTCCATGCTATTGGGTTTAAACCCAATTAATTTGGGTATATTTTTTAGCCCTTTTGCTTTATTATTATTATTATTATTATTATTATTATTATTGTTGTTGTTGTTGTTGTTGTTGTTGTGGTGTTTTTATTATTATTATTATTATTATTATTATTATTATTATGTTATTATTATTATTATTATTATTATTATTATTATTATTATTATTATTAATGCATGTTGCAAAATAAGAAATTGAAAAATTGTCTTTTACTTATATTTTCATTAATTATTATTATTGATTAGAAAATGTATCAAAAATTAAAAATCAAAAAAATCAAAAAAATAAGTTTTTAAAAGAAAATCCAAAAAGGGAAATTAATAATAAATGTCCGATGATGGGATGTTATGAAACTCGCAAGTAGTGATTTCTTAACTGATCCATAGGTGAGAAGAGTCATACTAAATGTTACCAGAGTATTGGGATACTTAGTATGATTTTTCAATAATTTATTTTTTATTAAAAATAAAAATAAATAAGTTTTTTTAAAAAGAAAATTGAAAAAGGAAATTAATAATAAAAATTAAATTTAATTAGATATTTGTCCGATGATGAGATGTCTTGAAACTCACAAGTACTGATTTCTTAACTGATTCCTAGGTGAAAAGAGTCGTACTAAATGTTACCAGAGTATTGGGATACTTAGTATGATTTTTCAATAGTTTAAATTTTTATTAAAAATAAAATAAATAAGATTTCAAAAGAAAATAGAAAAAGGAAAATTAATAATAAAATTTAAATTTAACCAATGTGAATGCCCGATGATGGGATGTCATAAAACTCACAAGTAGTGATTTCTTGACTGATCCCTAGGTGAGAGAAGTTCACTAAGTGTTACCAGAGTATTGGGATACTTAGTGCAATTTTTCAATAATAAAAATTTTCATTTTAAATAAATAAAGAAATAAAAAAATAATAATTAAAAAATTCATTTGCATCATTCATTATCTATTTGCATCATTTACATTCATAATAATTTTTGAAGCAAGTGTGAATTTTCCGATGATGAGATTCTATAGAACTCACAAGTAGTGATTCTTAAGAAATCTTTAGGTGAGGAAAATTATTTCAAATGTTACCAGAGTATTGGGATATTTGATTTAATTTTTCAATACAAAAAGGTTCACATTCACTTTTGAAAAATAAAATTTAACTTTTTAAAATAAAACAAAATGATTTTTTTTACAATAAAAAAATGACTTTGAATAAAAAGAATAAAATTGATTGTAACAAAAATAAAAATTATTTTTAAATATTAATTCAAGACCATTTTATTAAAACCAAAGGATAACATATGATTACAATGGTACCGTTTTTTAACGGGCGTCGTGGGGGTGCTAATCCTTCCCCATACGTAACCGTACTCCCGAACTCGATTTTTGCTTTCGCAGACCAAAATTGTCTTTTTAATAAAACTTAATTAATTTTGAAATTTTGTTAAAGAGATAAATATTTTTAGGTGGCCAATCACACCTAGACAAAAAAGATTGGTGGCGACTCCCTTTGCTTTTTAAACGTTTTCAAAATCGTCGAGCGCGAAGCCGTTACGACAATCCCAGTACTAGTGATCATCTGGTAACTGAGGTACAAGTCACAACTAGTTGTTGGACAATAAATGTAATTACTGCTACCCATTTGCCACACAGGTGGGAATACGGCGCTTCAATGCCACACAGGCTCAATAATTGCCACACAGGCATAATTAAACACGCTGAGGTACAAGTCACGACTAGTTGTCGGACAATATACGTAATTACTACTACCCATTTGCCACACAGATAGGATCCATGACGCAATTATGTAAACAACGCCTCAATGCCACACAGGCAAAATAAAGGCCGCACAGGCGAGTGCCATACAGGCATTTCCAAATGCCACACAAGCATACACAGCATCACGTGTCTCATGGGTCAAAACTCATGTAAAAATAACACTTACAACATGAGTTGAGTACTAAAAGCATGAATCATTTTAAATACTTATAGTTTTGAAAATCTCATCGTACGAACTCATGCTTAAAAATCTCGATAACAAGTAACGATGCTTAATATGCATGGGGTTTTAAAGGCATTTTATAAATCTAAATTAATACCAAGAAATTTGTTTAAACAATTTCTAACAAAATTTCGGCATTATGACAACATAGGTAGAACACTACCTAGCGTCATAACCACAACCAAATATCTATAAAAAACTCAATCAAGCAATATATATTTAATTTACCAAATTCCGACACCATTCAAATCTCAAACATTTTGCACTTTAAGCTCAATCCACTATAATTTGAAATTTAACCAAGAATGCATTTAAATTCATAAGTATTAAATAACATTAATTTAGACATACGTAAACATAGCGGACTAACAAGCATTTATCATATATTCCCTTACCTAGTTATGTCAAGCTTAATGTTTAGCAATACTATCCTTGTGCACTTTTAGCAAATTATGTACCTCAACTTCCTTGAGAGATTCTATAATATCAATACACCAAAATACTTAGAGTAATGCCATGTACGTAATGGAACTCCAATCACTTCACATAGGATTAAACTCACCCTAAGAATTCTATTAGGCCATGAGCCTCCACAAAGTATTTTCTTGTATAATTTTTTTTCTACCTACACCAACAATCATCTAGCTCATTATTTCCTTAGAAAATTCATAAATTAAAAATAGAAGAGGAAAACCAAAACAATTCTTAAAGGTTTTTCATTCCTTCTTATGCCAAAATTAATTGTATAACATCTTAACATACTCACATTTTAGGCAAAATTCATAGAGTTGTTCTTTGCCTTTAAAATCACCTCATGGCCAGACTTAGTGCTGCCCTCACTCAGAAAATAGTTGTTAGACTTCCTCCCTACAGTAGTTGCTTCAAGTTTCCAATGAGCTTTTCATCCTACAACATCTTAGAATTAACCCACTAAACATATACATTAGCCTCAATTAATTAGGACAAGCCTTACCTTTAATTTTCTTCAAGGTAACCAAAACTTGCTGCTATTTTTAACCCAGAATTTAGTTGCTGTTTCATCTCCATAAAGTCTATCTTGCAGTATCGAAAACGACAGCTCCTAACGCCTCCTTGCTGTGGCACCTAATTCCAGCCTCTCAAACCCTGTTACATCCCCTGTACATAGCTCAAACATAGCCTTTAGCTCCAAACTAGTCTCGACATAGCCACAATTTGAACCCCAATCAGTGCCACTTCCAGCAACGTTCTGGTGTTTCAAATGTATTTGTTTCGATTAATTCAACCAAGCATGAAGCCCCCTAAAAATGTCACCAAATCCCAACCTAGAAGACCATAAACCTACGCCCTCAAATAGCCTTCATTTATGGTGGTTCAAGGACTAATTTGGCCCTTCAAAAACTCCTTATTACAGCTCCTTTAAACTCTGTTTTCTTCTAGCACCCAGAGCCACCCAAAATCAGCCCTGAAATTCCTTTCTTCAACCTCTATTTCCAACCCTTAAAATGTCGTTTCTTCCTTTGTCACAACCTTTAACTCTACCCCTTTTTTTTCAGCTCTCACGTCTCCTTTGCTGCACTCTCTCGGATCTAGAATGCTCAGCACCAGCTTTCTTCCTTTCCTCTTCCTCCCTTCTCAGTTTCTGTCTTTTTTTCTTCCTATTCAAATTCCAACTGATTGCTACTGATAAACCCCTGCAGCAACCCTATCTTGAGCACCAAAAAGTCACCGGTTCAGCTTTGTTTTCGGCACTCAAAACTCAACTTCCAGATGCCCCTGATCCATACTTATCTCGGTCGTAAACATAGCCACCTGGTCAGCCCCTTTTAGCCACCATTCGATCTCCTAAATTAATGCCCCTCTTCAGTTTCTTTCTTCTCCAGCTGTTTTCTACTAACCTTCACGCCTGGTTCAGCCTTGAAATCCTGAGAATGAAGCTTAAATCTTTCTGCCTCATGCCTTCTCCTTACCGTTAGAGTGCCAAATCCTTCAACCCCCTCAATATTTCCTTTCCTTTCCTTTCCAGCCGAGAGAAGCATCCTCTGATTGTCTTCACTCTTTCTCTCCTTTGTTCTCTCGATTCTTTCTCACATTTCCAGCCAAAAATGGCTTTTTCTCCCCAACAATCTGCTGCTTTGCTGACAATGAGGTAATGGAGTTGTTGGAGTAGGCTTCTTCAGGAAGCCATGTTTTAAACTTTAAAATTTAATATTCATTTCCATCACATGCCATATTATTATTATTATTATTATTATTATTATTACTACTATTATTCTTAGATTTATTTCTTTTTTTTTATACCTCTGATATACATTTTAAATAATACATATATGTAATATAAATTATATTTCCTACTATTTAACTATCACTTAAATAATTAAATTCCTATGTAATTAAAAAAAACACTTTAATCCACTAGATAAATCTTTTATATCACTGCAACGTGTCCCTTTGCAACATATATAACTTCCATGACCTTAATTCCATAGATTTCACCTCTCATAATTTCAGTACAATATTTGCTTGTAAAATCTCAAACCTTAAATTTCCTATTAAACTCCCATAGCCTCAATTCTTCAAAAATCACTTTATTTAATTCCTCCAAATTATAATTTCCCATGCTTAACTAATTTATTTTATATTTCTCATACTTCAAGATACTTTCCCCATTATGAAATCCAATTCCAATAACTCCTTAATTCACTTACCATATTAGAAAATTTGCAGTTGTCATACAGATTGTTGGGAAATTCTTTAAGTGGGCTTACGTATATTAATTAATTATACATTACAGGCTATCTGGTGTGTTTAGTTCATTTAAAGTGATCAAATGAAGTTTAAGTTATTGGACTTTAGGACATTTTAATTAGTATAGGCTTTGTAATGTGTAGAGACCTAATATTTTATTTTATTTTCATGATGGGCCAAGATAAAATAAAATATACTTCAAGTATAAATAAGTTATGATCCCTAGTCTAAACATTATGTAATTCTCCCTTAAATTCCATCATTGAGTGAGATACAGATTCTCTCAAAAGGTTTAGATGTGAAAGACTCTAACCCCAAAGAAATCAATCTCAAGGGATTCAGGTATGCTTCCGTATTATTATTTTCTTGATGATTAAACATGAAATCTTGGGTGAATTTATCTATATGATTTTCTGTCAAATAAATCGAAATTTGGAAAGCAAATCCTATGGAAAAGAAATTTTGATAAATAAATCGAGTGGAGAATTTTATTTGGTAAGTAAAATCTCCAAAATTCTGGCTTATCTTTAATAAATGATATGTTTTAATGTTCACTAATGCCTATATAAACCCTAACATCCTTTCGTAAGATATCATAAAACAGAAAAAAAAATACCTAGTATAAATTAAAATTATTGCTTGCCTAGAGAAGATGAAATCATCAACCACAGCCACAGTTTTACTGCTCATGCTCCTAGTATTTTCATCAGGTACGTAGCAACGCTTCGAGTTTGATTTTCTATATTTTAATCAATAATATATTTTGACGAATATAAATTCAAAATTAAAAAAGTTTGTCAATTACAATTCAAATTGAAACTATATTTATAGAATGGACGGAGTAATATATATATTTTACATTTTTTGTTTGC
The DNA here is from genome assembly GCA_032173925.1 of Heritiera fomes. Classification (NCBI taxonomy): domain Eukaryota; kingdom Viridiplantae; phylum Streptophyta; class Magnoliopsida; order Malvales; family Malvaceae; genus Heritiera; species Heritiera fomes. Next base: position 4,096,865 of record JAPDPM010000023.1, on the reverse strand, counting down.
CGATGATTAAATTTTAATCACTGAAATTAAGTATCGATCACTCTATTAACGATTGATCACACCACTAATGGTTAATTTGCAGGTTCTGTAAAGGAGGTTAAGGCTAGGATAGTGGGTTGCAATACTAATGCAGATTGCACCGCCGCCAACGCCTGCCGTGGTGGTTGTCCCAGTCGGGCTAAGTGCGTTTGTGATCCCTACACCCATGGGTGTGCTTGCGCCAATCTAAAGGTTACTGAAGAAGCCATCTTCGGACGACTAGAAAGACATGCTAAAGGAATGCCTCAAAACTAGTTCTTTATGAATTGAATTATTAATGTGACAACAACAATAATAATAAAACTAATAAATGTTCTTTTTCTTAGCTAAGTAGCTTTTCTTTTGTTAAATTTTATCTTTCGTTTCTTGGCAAATTAAGATTTCCCATTGTTAATTTTATATTTAATGGCTAAAATACTAGAAAAGCACCTAAACTTTATCAATTTATTTAAATAAATCCTTATACTTTTATAGTTTTATTGCATTTAAATAAACCCCTAATCTTTAATTTGTATTCAATGAAATCCTTATATTAAATAAAAAAAATTACTTGTGAGTAAAAATCCGATCAAATCAATTTATACTGATTAAAATTCAGTTAATTTGATTCAGATAAGTTAATTTTGAATTTAACTCAATTTTTTAGGTCAGTTTGTTTGATTAAGTCGATATCTAAAATTACAAAGTGAATTAACGAATTAATTGATCATTTTTAATATATTATATAATATAAATAATTAAATATTATATAATATATTATACATGATCAACTTTGTCGAAAAATCAATGCATTACTCAACCGTATAAAAAATTTGATTTATGTTAAAGGTTCTTTTTGGAACAAAGTATGTTAGGATTAATAGAAGCAAATATGGTTTTGAGGCATGTAGGATTATATTATTTTGAGTATAATATTGCTTCATACAAAAGTAAGTTGTCCGAGGATACAACAAAGCCTTAGAGTTTTCTTTGTGAAAAGTCAAAAAGTAGAGTAAAATTTCTAGAAATCAAAACTCTTTATATATAATATAATGTGAAAAGTCACAAATGAATAGTTGTAATTGTTTGTTAACTAAATCTAACAGAAAAAATCGACTACTTACTCCTTTAAGAGATTGATTTATGTTAATGGCTTATTTAGGTATAAATTAAATGTTACAGACTTATCTGGGTACAAATTAAAATTTAATGATTTATTTGAATTCAAATAAAAAATTAAGGGTTTATCTAAATGTAATAAAAGTATAAAAACTTATTTAAATAAAATAATAAAGCTCAACCACATTTTTAATATTTTAGCCATTATGGAAAATTTCAAAAGTTTAAATTAATAAGGTCTAAATACCATATTTAAGTTTCAATACTCCTGTAGCGTGAAGAATTAAAAGAAGTAAACAATCGTCGGGATTTAAACTCGAAATGTTTAGTAGGAAATAATGTTTAAGGATTTATATATGATGCACTGACAGTGTATAGTTTCTATACATTGTCAATACATACGAGGTTGACACCTCATCAATAAGCCTTTATGAGCAAATATAAATTAATTTTTTTAATTTGCTCATAAGGGCCTATTGATGAGGTGTCAACCTCTGGTGCATTGACACTGTATAAAAACTATATACTGTCAGTGCATCATATACAAACTCAATGTTTAAACTGTTTAATACGATGTTACGTTGGATATAAATTATAAATATCTTGTTACACATAAATTACATTAGGAAATTATATTTAAATTTTTACTTGAATTTGACCATGGTGCCAAATAGGGAAAATTGAAGGTCAGACGCATCCACATTCATCTTTGCCCTTCACCTCCTCTGCGTGATGGAGCCGGAAGCTAACAATAGCCCTGCTCTCATCTCTTACCTCTGTTCCATCCCAATCTCTCCCAGCACTCTCTCAAACAACAAGCATTTCGTCCCTATCTCTTCAACCGACTTTCTTTTTGGCAGCTTACTTAGTGTAAAATTTCTTTGTTGCCGATGCTTTCACTCGACTGTCGATTCAAGTCGGTAGTTTCCCGAAGATATGGCTTGGGAAAAGGAATTGAGAGGGTAATTCCAAAATGAAACATTTTTTTAGTGTTTTTTTCTTTTCACTTTTTTAGTGTAATTTGGTCCTTATGTTTTTGGTTGACTTTTGAGTATTTTCCAACAGAGGATGAGGAGAGGGAGTTGCTTCTTTAGTCAAAGAGAATTTAGAATTATTGTACCAAGGTATTTTTAAGCTAACTATACACAATAGATCTGCATAGGAAACTCCATGGAATTGCCATTTGGTAGTATTTGTTAGCTGTATTTTTAGCATATGATGACAAGTGTGTAGATCTTGGAAATGCCATAAACCAAATCTGTTTTTAGCGGCTGCCTTTTCAAAGTTAAAGTACATAAAAACTTAGTAATGAAAAAATTTCAGGCACAGTACCATCTAATTGATGATATTAGTAGAATTGTAGAATTGAGTAATCGGTTGTTCTTGTAATTAAAATTATTATGTGACCAACTGACCATATCATAACAGCTAGATATTTTTGAAGTGATGCTTTTTAAAGTACTTGATCATTTGTTTTGTTCTTTTAAGATGTGATGTTGCTTGGTTCTTAGCTCAAAAGATTTCTATTCTTGAGATTTTGCGATCTTATGTTGCATTTAGCAAAATTTTCTTTCAAATACTAATAAACTATTTTGTCATTATTGTACTTTTCAAGATTGAATGAATCAATTGAGACAACAATGGTGGCCTTTTGATGTAAGTAGCAAATTGGAATTTCTTAAATTTTGATTGCTTTTAACTCCAATTTTCTAACCAAAGCTATGCAATAATATGATGTATTTTTGTAATTCTTGCATACTAGAATGCTTTAACTTTGAAAGAAGCTGATAATTAAACCATTAACTATGAATCTATCTCTTACTGCTCATGTAGCATGCAAGCATTGTTGATTGTTTAGATGAATCACTTATTTAAGATATTACGTTCAAGCTAAAGCTGAACATGAAAATAATTTTGCTGATATATACTTCTTGTGTGATTTTTTTTGTTTTTTATTTACATCATATTTAGAGGTGGCAAAAATTGGCCCGAGCCCGAAAACCCGCCCGAGACCGAACCGGGACCAGCCCGAATTGATCAAAAAAGTCAAAGGCCCGTAACCGAAAAAGCCTGTAACCGAAAAAGCTCGGAACCGAAAAAGCCCGAAACCGAAAAAGCTCGAAACTGAAAAAACTCGAACCCGACACAACCCGAACCCGACATAACCCGAGCCCGATACGATCCGAAACCGAGACCGACCCGAACCGAAAACCCAAAAAACCGAATTTATAACCCGAGAAAACCCGAATTATAATTATATAATTATTATTTAAAAATAAATAAATAATTGATACACTTTTTTAATTAAAAAGTTTAAAATTTTGAAAACAATTATTATTTATTATACAATTTTATCAATTATATATTACCAGCATAATAAATATTGAATCTTTTTAATTAAATTAAATTAATTTAAAACACCATAATATATGATATAATATATGATATCAAATAATCTTTAATATTATCCTTATTGCATTTATAATAATAAATATATTATTAATTTGACATTTGATTTTATTATAAAAATCATTTTAACATTTTATTATTATTATTTATAATAAAATTTTAATTTTAATACAATAATAAATCAAATATATAAAAATTATATAATTTCAATATTTGTTTGAAACTTTGAATTTGATATCTTGTGCAACACATTAAAAATATTTTTAATAAAATTAAATTTAAACTATATTTTCTTAACGTTTCAAGTATAGAAAGATATTAAATTTGGATTAAAAAAAACCTAATCTTAAAATTAAAATTAAAATTTTTAAGATTAGAAAAAGCTAAGTTATTAAATTAAACAATACAAGTACAATTTTTTTATACTTGGGTATCATTAAAAGAGAAAATTATAATGGTAATTTTATTTTTAGCCTTAAAACAAAAGACATTAAAAAATCAAGCTAGTGATAATTAATTATTTATTATATTATAATAATCTTATACATGAATAAACGAATTTGGTATCTTGTAATAATGATTTGTATATTATATTATAATAATCTTTTAAGAATAAATTATGTAATCTCCTAGTGTGTAAGTATTTTTTGATAGAATTAAGTATTTATTAAAAATAATTTCTTTATTATCTATTAAATGTAAAATTAAAGTGTGGACAAAAATAATAATTCTAATAGTAAATTAAAGTGTAATTTAATAATATATTAGAGTTGTATTACTATGTAAGTGGTAATTTTAATAAAATTTATTTTTTATACTTTGTTAATATTATTATTAATTATATTTAAATAACTAGCATTATATTAATTAATTTAGTAATATCTATTATTTAACATTTTAATTAGATATTCAATCAATTGGTGTATATCTAATATTATTATGTTAATCTAATATTATTATGTTAATGTGAATATGAAAAAAATTAGTACTCAATTTGGAATAGTTTTTTTGATGGCAAATAAAATACATAATATAGTTAATAAATAATATCTTATCATAATGATTTGTATGTTATTATAACTTTAAAAATAATATTTTATCATGTGATATATAATCAACTATACAAGCTCTTAATTATATAAAATAGATTATTAATATATTTATCTTATCATAATAATTTGTATGTTACATTATAATAATCTCTTACCATGTAATATAGAATAAATTAAACAATCTCTCATAGCATATTATAGTTTTAATTTCAGACATTTTTCATTCCAATTTCTTATCATGCTTTTAGAATATACTTTTGTTTTTAATTTCAAACATTTAATCTCTTAGGATGTTTTCATGTAATTTAGTTTAACTTGATCAATTAATAATCATAATATTGTATGATTAAATAGATATTGACATTCTCAACTACTTTTTTAGTCAAAAAAGTGTTTTTTTAATTTATTATAATGAGTTACAAATAAAATAATAAACATAATATACTATATATATATATATTAAGATTTACATTATAATAAAATGTCATATATGTTAAATTTATTGAACTAAGAGTATCTAAATTCCAATGACTCAATAAGTTATTGTTAAGAGTATAAAGCTATTTATATAAATGTTTAATAGTTTAGTGTGATTTATTTATAATTTGTTAGTTATTTATTTGTATAGCTAATACTTTTGGATTTTCACTTTCTTTTAGTTTTACTATATATATTTGGCTCATTTAAAAAATAAATTTTTATATAATTATTAATATAAAATTATATATTTTATAACAAATGTAAATATCACAGGAAATTAAAAAAATAAATAATAATTATCAAGTAATAAAAACATTAAAATGTAAAAATTTATATTTATATAAATTTAGTCAAAACAACAATATTTTATTTATGAGAGTTTCGTGTGAAAAGAGATCTGTTTGATTTTCATTTTTCAATTCCCTCCAAACAAGCTTTTGCCATATTACCAAAAAATTTCAAATTCTTTGGGAATATGCATTTTCCCTCCCTTGAGAATCACATGAAAAAACTTCAAAAGCAAACTTTGAAATATATTTATCTCAATATACTGTCATGCAATGTAAATATGATAATTAAAAAGAAATTGTGTTTGGTATATCAATATAAATTTTAATACAATAATTTTTATATTTTATATGATACAAATATATTTGATGCAATACGAATACAATATATATATACGAATTATTAAGTCTAATATAATGTAATGTCTATTATAATCGTTTTAATTATAATCAAAATTCAAAGATGATTTTTTTTATTACAAGGGAAATATTAAATAACTGAGGATAGAGGTGTTGGATTCAAACCCAAGACTTACAATATGCCACAACTCATCTTTAACCACTAGGTCAAGAGGTTGTTGGCAATTCAAAGATGATTTTTAGTAGTCAGAGTTTGTGGACAAAAAAATTAATTAGTACATAAATCCAGATGCTTCCAAGGCAAAAGTTTACAATAGCAGAAATGCTTTCATTTCTTGCAAATGCAATGCAAGATTTAAAACTTTTTCAATGTCTTTTACATCTTCGAGTATTTTACTTGTTATTCTTTTTACGATAATTAATTAATTATAATTAAAAATTATGTATTGGTCCATCATTTACAAGTGCGAACTTTATGTATTATTTTGATAGATCTCACGTGACTTTAAATTTTGATTAATTAATTATAATGTAATAATTATAGATGATATGTTCTCTTTTATTATTGTAGATAACTATATTCTTCATTGGTCCACTCCCAATGTTTTCAAAATCATCCGAACCAAATTTTTTAATATATATTATACAATTTTCATTTATTAAATTTTAACTTTAATTTAGCATTTCTATTATATTTTTATTTAACTATATAAAATTAAATTAATTATTACATTCAAAATTATAAAATATTTATAATTTATAAAATTTTAAAATAATTTGACTAAGCCTGCTAAGCCCGCCCGATTAAAACCGGACCGAACCCGAAACCGGACCGAAACCGAGAAAACCTGCAACCGAAAAAACCCGAAACCGAGAAAACCCGCAACCGAAAAAATCCGAGACCGAGAAAACCCGCAACCGAGAAAACCCGAGACCGAAAAAACCCGCAACCGAGAAAACCCGCAACCGAAAAAACCCGCAACCGAAAAAGCCTGTAACCGAAAAAACCCGGACCGAAACCCGCCCGAACCCGCCCGTTTGCCACCTCTAATCATATTGTCGCCTCCTGCATGGAATGTTCATCTGCAATATTGTAGCAAAGCTAAGGAGAATAAACCTATGGATTACATTGTTGAGTCTTTTTCTATTCCTTGATTATGATAAAGTTGATATTACAAGCAGTCCTTTCAAAATTTTAAGATGTCGTTCTAACACTTCTAATAAAGGTGAACATAAAGGTAAGTTTGTTAAGACTAACATCTGCAAATCATCACTTATACTGCCACTTGGAATTTTGGAATTTTTAAGCATGTTAAGAGTGCTAAATGACTAGGTAACAATTGAGCACCTGGATTTTTGGATTGATGTCCTAAGAGTAGGTAGGACTTCTATTTATCTTACATATTTTTTATTTTTAAATTTGCAGTATTTGGATACAGCAGAGAGCTAAATGCCTTTTAGCAATTTAAGGCAATTTTATATGATAAATCCAAGTATATAGCATCTTTTAAGTATCATACTGATGCTGAATGTTATTTAGACCAATTCAAAGTTCCTTTTCACATGTTAATAGCTTAAAAGAAAGGCAAGAGGTGTTCAAATTGAAACTCATCTCACATGACAAATTGTAAATGAACTTTTCTTTTTAAATATCTTCATCCATCCTTTTTGAATTTTTGAAAAGTTCTTATGGTTTTAAGTTTATAAACCCATGTTTAGGTATGTGGGTATATGGAGACACAAGTAACAAGCTCACACCCGAAATCATTTGTTTTTTAGAAAGTTCACATCCAAAATCACATTTTCACTCTCCCCAAAAGATTCAATTATTTTTACAAGTCTATGAAGTATTAGGTGATATAAGCAATTTTTTCGTGGTTCAATGTTGTAATTGAGTTTCCTGTTGAATCATGTAGTGGTAAATCTATTGATCAAGCTATCAGGTTTTGTGTTGTTGAAATTTTATTGGAATTGTTGCTTTTGAGGTCTAGATCTTGAGTAGCCTGAACCTACATAGTAAACTGAAATTTATGGTTGTGTTAACTTTTGGATGTTTTATCAGTAGTTTGGATGTTTATTAAATCCTTTAACATCATATGTAGGATTGTTAAACATGTTGGGGTTGCAATGAGAGGTACTGCAGCAAAGCAAATTTCTGTTTTGATTAGAATTATGGTTGAAAGGAAAGCAAGCAAGAATGTGCTTCAATTATTTTTGTACACTTTGATGCAAGTTGGATCATGAGCTGTTCCACAAGAAATATTGCAGATTTTGTTATTAAATTAAGAATCTTGCTATCTTCAATGTCAAAAATCTCAAATTTCAAATAACAATCTTACTATCTTCATTGTCAAAAATTTCAAGTTGTCTCTCATCATTATCTTTAATTCTTTTCTTTCATGCCTGCAGCATAGTGTGGGCAACATACTAGTTGGGTATGAAAGAGCTCATTCAAATAAAATGCATCCCTAATTTTCTGCACACACCGCCTTCTATCATCTGTATTCTTGAGAGTTAACATGGCGTGTTGCTTGTGCATGCTCCACAGCTTCCTAAAGATTCACAAAATATGCGACAAGCACGGTGCTAAAGAAATCAAGTAAGGCTGGATAAAAGGATTGAAAAACTTGGAAGCTAGAATGAGCAGAAATGAAAAATGACCTTCTGGCCGACCACTTCGATTTGATACACGCCACAATGCAAAGTGAAGTTGGCAGTGTCAGTGTATCTCATCTTCCTATAAATCATAAGATGAAATTAATCGAAATCAGTTGAGGTCGAATGCTCATTAATTGTTCAGTCAAGAATGAAAACGTTAGGGATGGTAAACGAACACAAGCAGCATATATACACGATGCCTGGTTAATAGTTATAATTTCATACAGGTTCACTCAAAGTCACCTTTTTAACAACTTATTATCTGTGCATGTTGGCAAACATGCAAAATCACATGAACATGATCGTGCATGTTTCAATTATCCTCGATCGGAAAGAAAAAAAAAATGCGAGAAGTAACAAACATTTCTTTTCAGAACTCCAAAACTACGATCCCTAATGCCATCATGGTGTGTTGTTCAACAATACGGACAGCCTCAACAACAATACACAGAACATAACATAACATAATCTGCTAGTATTGAAAGCTCAATAGCACCTTCATAACAGAACATAACATAATGAAGACAGCAGGATCAAGTAATTAATTAGCCTGAAGAATGTTCTAGTAATAGATTTTGATAGAATGAATAACTAGAAAAATGACCATTATAGTCCTGTGGACATGGAAGAGGAAAAAAGTTGAACAAACCTCCCCACTTTTCTGAATCAAGAATCCATGAACAATACTCTGCATTTGGCCTTCCGAGAAATGCCTCAGAATATTTTGTAGGATCAACAATTTTGCAGCTATAACCTTCAAAAAGTCATAAAATACACCAAGTATTTTACGAAATTTTATTTTTCTTTTTTGGTGAAAAAATTTCTAAATTATTGTAAAACTATGCTGAATTCGGTAAGCTATTTATTTTTTATTATTCCTTTTGTCGATTAATAAACCGTATGCGAAAGATAATAACTAGTAAAATGATTGCATTGATAAATGAGATATGAAAAATGATAAATAATTTCATCCCATGCGTGTGAATATTTTACAAATAAAGTTAGCACATAATTCTTCAAGATATATTTAAAAAATAAAAAATAAGTAAAAATATGAAATATACTATAATTTCTTAATCCGCTTACAAAGTTCAAAATTTTCACTATTAATCTATAAAAACAAACTGGTGTATATACCAATCAATGTGTACTTTTTTTTCTTTCCCATTTTATCTATTAACTAAAGATGTTTATTTACATACAACTATATTTCTGAACACTAATAGATAGTTTTCATTTTGCATGAACATTGACCATTGATTCACTCTTGCTCACCATCAAAATTCTTGGTGACGAAAAAGAAAATAAAAACTTCTGAATTTTTCAATAGGCTCAATCCATGTTACTTGAACACTGTGCATGAAATCTGGGTCTTTGTTCAACATGAATCCATTCAATTTTTTCAAAAATTTTCATATATTTGGAAGGTCGGACCTTATCCTTGTTTGTCGAATATATGCCAAACACAAATACTTCAAGAAAAGTGGTACATTGTCCGGGTAAACAAAAGTCATATGCATGCACGCCAACAATTTCTTGAACGAGCGGTCAAAAAAAAAATGGTAGCATATCGTAAGACTTAAGTTTGAACTTAAACAATCTCACATTGACTCTCAATCGTCGAATATTTCCCTTGTAATAAAAAAATAAAAACATAAATTCATGACAATTTGTAGATTCAGCCTCAAATATTATTAAGTTCAAAACCACATTCAAGTTTACTCACTGCAGTTGATATGCAAAAATTGCGGGGATCACTAACTGCAATTAGGTAACTGCATCTGAACTAGCCTCTTCTCTTTTCAAGTCTTAAACAAGTTCACTAATGCAATTAGAACTGAGAGCTAAATCCGAAATTGAAAAGACAAAACTCCTTTTGATCATGCCTTGAGTGCAGCAATGCACTCGATTTCAATTTTGGCATCCAATGGCAATGCTGCGACCTGATATGTTGAACGAGCTGGAGCAGGTGAAGGAAAGTCTGCAACACAAACCATGCAGGGAGACTTAATTAAATGGCTGGTTTCTACAGATGTTGTCATCAGGTATGGCATTGGTAAAATCAGAAAAAGAAAATATTCTGCCCAATTTAGTTGACAATTTTGACAAGTACAAGTTTATAGGAGAGCTTCATCAATAAACAAGTAAACTCCCCACGTTTAATTTTTGGATTTTATTTCGATGCAGTGTTCAGATATATACATGTGACAGCAGTCAAAGTCCTTAGGGACAACTAGACTCAAACTTTTCAGTCAGATATGCTGAAATGACAATAGTATCAGCATCCATCATACATAGCCTAGAACAAGCTCATTGATTGTAATGCCAGATGTACAAGACAATAATTCATGGGTTTCAAATAACAAGTTCTTTCATCAACCTTATCGATGAATATGAGGTTTAAGACAAACACGAGAAACCATATAGAAAGCACTTTTTGAATATGAAAGAGAATTTGAGTATACTATGTACTCACATTTGGCATAGATCTCATTAACTTTCTTGAAGTCTTTCAAGTCAGCCAACCTGCATGATGGAAACCAGAGAAACAATAAAGATCTCATCCAATTCAGATTATCAACCCTTATCAACGTAATGAGCAAAATGGCAGAGAAAAGTGAAAAAGAATAGTACATAATAGTCGTCTTAACCACAGAGGAATAATCAGCACCACTAGCTTTCAGTATTTCTCCCATATTTTTGAGTACCTGTAGATTGGCATAGAAGTGTCTATTACCAAACATACGTTCAGCTCCAAAACTCGAAAGCTAAAATAGCACGGTAACAGAACCATTAGTTCATATATTAGTAGTTTACCTGCTCTGTCTGATCCTCTACACTGTCTGAGATGAACTTTCCAGTCTGGAATAGAAAACCAATAGACGTGATCAGCACCTTGTCTATGTAATGAAAATCTAGGACTACAGCCTTAACATGTCAAACATCTTCAATGAACATGTCACAAACCTCTGGAATAAGACCCAGAACACCAGAGACAAAGAGAAGATTATTCGCCTTGATGGCCTGAGAATATGGTCCCAATGCAGCTGGAGCTTTGTCAGTAGCCACAGCCTCCTTTATCCCTACAATCAAGTCATTGTCACGGCTCACAAACCTTAGGAATCAAATGACACCGAAGCCCATGTTTAACAAAAGCAGAACTGTGCAAAAATCCTAATCTATGATCAATTTATTCACAGCATTTCTCTTACTCTTCCATCTTCTTAGCCCCTAATTTTTCATACTGCAGTTAATCAATTCAACATGTACTCATACACAGCCAAACCACAAAAAGTCGAAAACATTGTTGCTTCTAAACCATTCAATGAAATTCAAGTTGATTTTACAACAGAAAAAATCCTACATTTGGGTTTATCAGATATTTGATTTCCAAGCACTATAAAAATCCTAAAATTGCAATAAATCAACATAAATCCCATGAAAGTCTAATTCAAAAACAACTAACACGCAAAAAAATCAATTAATCATCATAAATTCAAGCCCAAATATCCCATTCCCTTCTTCTTTTATGATTCAATTCAAACTAACAGTCAAGTCCAAATAAATTCACCCATTTTCAACAACCCATCAAGGAAAACTAGAAATCAAACAGTAAAAAAGGAAAAAAGAACACTTTTTTGCTGATAATCTTGGTTTTTTTACCAGGAGAAGTGGAGAGGCTTAAGCAAGCAAAAGGAGAGCCATTTCGGGAAGAAGATCGCCAAAAGGAAGAGCCAGCAACAACTCCTCCAGCTGCGGCTAATGGAGAGCGAGTGCGTAGTACACCAAGATCGATGGTTGGAGCATGGATTGACCTTAAACAACACCAAGCCATTTCACCCTTTTGTCTCTCTTTCCTTCTCTCTCTCTCTTCCTTTGGCTTTGGTCTTGTCTTTCTGTGTTGTGCAGTGAACTGAACAGAGCTGTGAAAAATGGAATATTCCTGTTCTTTTCTCCATGTTAACCAGATTGCCCTTTGGTTGGTGAAGCCTCAACTGGTGATTTTGGCCCATTAATGTTAAATTTTGGGCTTGGGAAATGCTAAACCACTAAAAATCTTGACCCAATCCACTGGGCAAATCTTAAATCCCGGTATCTGTCGTTTCTGAAAAGGAAAAATAGGTGACTTTTTGAACCAATGCTTTAAATCTACTAAACCTCAATTTTGGAAGTACAAAATATTTACTTAGCTTTCACACTTCATTTATGCTGATGCAAATGGTTTTTTTAAAAGTTATTTTGATATTTTATTTGTTAAAAATTGTAAATTGACTTGGGAGGGCCATCTAAACTTCTAACCCTTTTACCCAAAGGCAGAAAATATGGAAATTTTGAGAGGATTAAGGTTTAGTCAATTGTTGAATTAGAATGAGTGTAAGACAATGACCAAAACTTTTGTCTAAATCTATTTATTTTAGCATAATTTTCCTTTGCAATTTTCTCTTTTAATTTGGCAAAAAGTTGTAGAATATTGTTGAAGAAAACCAATGCTCAATCAAAAGTTGCAATGGCCCATATTTACAACAGATTTTTCTTTTTCTTTTTGTTTTTTGGATCATATCCCATAATTCATTTTCCTTTCAAGTTGTACAGTGGCACAATTCACAGTTTCAAAAACCAATCACCATTTTTTTTTTCTTTTGGTGAATCAAAATTTGATGTTTTACAGTTCATCAGCATTAATAGAAACGTGTTCTCTGCACATGGGACAAGTGCCTTGCCGGCTCAGCCTTTCATCTATGCAGTTCAAGTGGAAAATATGCCCGCAGCTGGGAAGATTTCTAGCCAATTCTCCATTCTTTAGTCCCTACAAGATATATAAACATCTGATTTGACTGTTATTTGATTGAAAAAAAAAACATGTTTTCTCATTGATCATTTCTTCTTACCTGTAAGCAGATTGAACAAAGAAGATTCCTGCCTTGATTTGATAAGCTCACTAGCATGAAATTCATGCACTGGAAGCTTTTGAATGCAACTTCTGGACAAACCGTTTGCTCCATTTACATCATAAATGCCTGAGATTTCTCTGTATGTTGATTCCAGTGAGTTCATCTGAAATTTCATCAGGTTCCACATTAGATGAAAAGTGAACCAAAACCCCAATGCTTAAAAGAAACTACAGTTTTGTTTGCTTACTGAGAAATCTTACTTACTTGCCACTGATAAGCTTTTAACACTGCTGGACTTACCCATTCAGTGAAGACCTTGCCATTTACTAAGCTAACTAATAAAGCTACCTGTTAAAAGGGTATTTAAAAAAAGCAAATTTCCACTTGGATGTCACTGGTGAATGATGAAATTAATGCAATGTTAAAATGTGGTAATCTGAAAGTTATTTCTCAGAATGTATTAGCAAATGCTACTATTATTAGTATACCTTGGACAATGACTCCCCATCAGCCAATGATTCCAGCAATTGAACAGCTGTGATTGCACCTGCAACAGCACCAATTCCAGCTCCCCTGAAGAACCCAGTTTCTGTTGTCTGGCCCTTCATTGCTCCTGCAACAGTTCCAACTATTGCCCCTCCTAGAAAACCATAGAATTTTGAGTTCAAACAGATGGAAGAGGTAGACTTTGCACAAATTTCCCATGGTTAGATTGTACAGTTTACTTCGTTTGTAGATTTATTTTCATGAAGAAATGTAAAAACTCAAAAAATAGAATCTGCTGCAAAGGCCAAGATAAATGATACAACTCTGCATATGTAACCGAGTATTCCAAGAGGTAACTAACAAGCTGCAAAGAGTACTAATGTATTTATTAGCCATCTGAAAGGTTGCTTGTAAATTAGATCCAACGATCTTAGATACGACACGAAAACGATACGAATATAAAACACAATGTGAAATTAAGTAAAAATTGTATATCAATATTGTAAAAGCTAAAAATAAACTAAAAATAAGACTTTATGTTTTCCGTGTCAACATAAATTTTGACACGAAATTTTCGTGTTTTGCACAACACAAACATGATTTTATATGACACGAAAACGAATTAGAAACACGAATTACCAGGTCTATTGTAAATGGTAAACTGTAAGAACCTAAGAATGCTACATTCTAGTTGAAACAAATTTCAATAATGAAACTGGTATGTTTTGATTTTGATGCTTGGAAAGTAGGTAGTTATACTTCCGAGCAAGGAAAAATGTAGACAACTGAACTGCTAGTGACTTCACTATTAAACCCAAGTAGCTGAAAAGCAAAGCTTTGATCATAGAAAACATACCTAACGCAAAAATGCAGGTTAAAGCAGCAAACACAGTTCTCTTCAACATTTTGATTAAGAACCCAATGCCAAGATCTCTCATTGCAGCAAAAACCCTCAAAGAGACAGCTTCTCCACACCTAAATACCACCTCAGTTATTCCCGGAAACCACCCCTTTAACATTGGAAAAGATCTCAAAACAGAAGGAAAAGGAGTGTGGAAAAGTTCCTTGAACGTTTGAAATGAAAGGGCTGGTTTTCAACAAGTACGGAAGTTTGTGATGTAAATACAAGCATTTATAGTGTTGAGAATGCAGTGCAGCATTTATGAGGGGCTGAGGCCTAGGAGAAAGATGACAGTAAGGATTTACGTTTACATATGTGTATAACTCATGACAGGTAATGAAAAACTTTAGCATACAACTGGTTGAAGCTAAACTCCCTCAGAACAAAATATTAATGGCATTAGGTGAGAATAAGGCCTGAAATCAAAATAAATTTGTGGTATTGTAGAAATGTTTCCATTATACTTGCATGGTTTGTTGAAAAGAAATTAGAAAGCTACCCTTTAGCCTTTCATGTCTAAAGTTGCTTTTAATTAAGACAAGATTTAGTTTGTAGACAACATATAAAAATCCATGATTTCAGAAATGTCCACACAACCATACTCGAGAGAGGTTCAAGTTGCAATATGGGCCCAAAAGTGAGCAGAAAGGAAGAAAAAAAATGGGAAGATGGTTGAATATGCAATCTATATTGAATGCTGCTGACTTTAGTCATCCAATTCTTTGTAGTCTGAATTCTTGTCTACAGACCAATGGCTGAAGAGTAATGAACGAATTTGGGTTAAATCATATTGGACATTGGAGGAAGAGTCCTGGCAACTTGTGTGCAAACCCTAATAAATTGGAAATTCTGACATTGGTTGGCCAAAGTCAGATTTTCTAACAATGTTTAAACCAGTAGAGTTCATGTAATAAAGGGTTTGCTTTTGCTTTGGCTTGTCAGTTGCCTAAAAAGAAAGCAATGAGCACCAATAGCAGGCTAAAGGAGAGATTAGAGGAAAATCTCAGGGAAACCATGTGCTAAAGTAAAGATGGGGCTTAAATCCTTCTGTGGGCTGCTAAACTTGAGACAATTACTCTGGATAGAGAAGTGGTGGTCCTTCAAATGCATTAATTGTTCTTGCTACTGCTGGATACTTTAGCGTGCCAGGTTAGGCATCCCTCGTTGATTCAGCCTCTGATATTTTTAGCTGCTTTAATTGATATTCACCAGAAAGAATGTATCATTAAGACTGTTACTTGTAGTTTCATGGCTTTTGAGAGAAAATCGATAAATAAAACAGAAGTTAATGGTTTCTTAATCTTGGTGTAAGCAAGCCAGAAAATATCTATGGAAACTAATGTCACATTAACCATCCAAGATATTCATCAAACTGTAATATTGCAACAGTACTTTGTCATAGTCACCAAATGGTTATAATCGAGATTGGCAACAAAGAACTTGGACGTGTACAAAGGTTGGTTGTAGTATATGTATATCTATATGTGTACATGTATATATATGCATACGTGTATGTGTATGTGTATGTATATGATTTGAATCCCTTATTAATATTTTGAACAGCTTTATGAAGAATGGTAGAAGTTTATATATTCCATGAAAGAATAGTTTCCTGCTTGACTATTACTACGGAATGTTCTACTGCTGAAGAACCTAATCTGTGGAAAATAATGCAATAATGCAGACATGTCAAAGTATGTGACGTGCCAAATTTCTAATATCAAATTTCTCCCCAATCAGACGTTGAAGTTTGACCATTCTAGCTATTCTGCTTTCCACTTTCCAGGAAGTTGTTCCATTGAATCCTAAGATCACGCAAAACCTGCAGGCAACTTGCTCGGGCACTTGTAAAGTGCTAACTGCTGGAGAAATTCTGATGCAGAATCAGTCTTTTCACATTTGAGAATCATAATTGAACTCCTACCTCGAGAGATTCAATGATCCCCTTACTTTTTCATAGTCATCTTTTCCTGCTTATCCTTGTAAGCATCCTTTCAATTCTTGCAACACTTCAGGCTCGGGGTAATGTAAGTATAGGTGATTTTCTATCTGCAAATGATAAAAACATGGCATGGCAATCGCCATCAGGTGATTTTGCCTTTGGTTTTCATCGGGTTTCTGGTGAAGAAGATCGGTTCATTCTTGCAATCTGGTATGCTAAGATACCGCAGAGAACTATAGTATGGTATGCTAATAGAAAGAAGCCAGCAACCGAAAGAGAATCAAAGGTAGAGCTCACGGAGACTGGACATCTTGTACTTAAAGACCCTGAAGACAGAGAGTTATGGAGGTCCGAGAGCCTCTCTGATGATTCTCAAGTGTCGCATGCAGCCATGCTTGATACAGGGAATTTTGTGATTGCAAGCAAAAACTCAGGCAACATCTGGGAAAGCTTCAAACATCCAACTGATACAATCTTACCAACTCAAGAATTAGATGTTGATGGCAATCTTTTTTCTGCTTTTTCTGAAACAAGCATCAACGAGGGGAAATTTCAACTCCGTTTCAATGGAGGATCTCTCATACTGAATCAAGTAGACATGTTCACTAGAAAACCTTTCAGTGGTTATCTTAGAGTTGGAACCGGTTCTCGGTTGATCTTCAACAAGTCAGGGAATATCCAACTCCAGAATTCAAATGGAAGTCTACTCAACATTGCACCACATGATACTGTTCCAAATCCAGAGTCAAACTACTACAGGGCAGTGCTTAATTTATATGGAGTTTTTACTCTCTATTCTTATCCAAGGAACCCCGGTGGCGGTGGAAGCTGGTCTGTCTTGTGGTTTACGCCTGAGAACATCTGTAAGTGCTTTGTAGACAGTACAGCTACTCTTGGAAATGGTCCTTGTGGTTATAACAGCATTTGTAAACCCAACGAAAATGGGAGGCCTGATTGCACATGTCCCCCTGGATTTTCTTTCTTGGATGAAAATAATCCATACATGGGCTGCAAACAAGATTTCATAAGTGACCTTGCAGATTGCAGTCCGGATGGATCCACCATTGAAGAAGACCGCTTTGAGTTCAACCGAACGGAATTTATTGATTTTCCTTTCAGTGACTATGCAATATTGAAACCTGCAAATGAGTCGGAATGTAGACAATCTTGCCTTCTCGACTGTTCTTGTGCAGTTGCCATTTTACAAGATCCAAATGTAAGTAGAGATGGCATTGGAACTTGTTGGAAAAAGAAATTACCACTTTTAAATGGGATGTTCGACAGAAATGCTATTGATAGAACTGCTCTATTTAAGGTACTAAAATCAGATGCTTCAAGGAAAGAGCCAGACCCTCCAAATTCATGCGAGAAAAATCAGAATCAAGTTATTTCGATTCTTTCAATTCTCTTTGGCAGCTCTGCAGTTCTCAACTTCTTTTCATTAGCTGCAGTTTCTCTGATCTTCTTCTACTTATACCAAAGAAGACTTGGAGACTTAAACGATAGTCGTAGCAGAAGAGATTTAGAGACTAATCTGCATTATTTCACATACAAAGATCTTGAACAATCCACAAACAGATTCAAAGAAGAGCTAGGAAGGGGTCATTCTGCTACAGTTTACAAAGGAGAATTGCCATCAAGTTATGGAAAATATGTTGCTGTGAAGAAAATAGAAAAGTTTGTTCAAGACGTTGAAAGGGAGTTTAAAACAGAAGTGAAGGCTATTGGACAAACTCACCACAAGAATTTGGTGAGACTACTTGGCTATTGTGATGAAGGTGAACATAGACTTCTGGTCTATGAGTTCATGGAAAATGGTTCTTTGTCTAGCTTCCTTTTCGGAGTGCTGAGGCCTAGTTGGCAACAAAGACTGCAAATTGCATCAGGGATTGCAAAAGGCCTCACTTACTTGCATGAAGAATGCAACACACAAGTCATCCATTGTGACATAAAGCCACAAAACATCCTACTGGATGATTCTTTTACTGCTAAAATATCTGATTTTGGGTTAGCAAAGCTTTTGATCAACAACACCACTCGGACAATGACCGGCATAAGAGGGACTAAAGGGTATGTGGCACCAGAGTGGTTCAGAAACACCCCAGTCACAGTAAAGGTAGATGTTTACAGCTTTGGAGTCATGTTGCTAGAGATCATATGCTGCAGAAGATGTGTTGAAGTTGAGATGGAGAAAGCAGCAATTCTAACAGAGTGGGCTTTCCAATGCTACAGTGAAGGGATGGTCGAGAAGCTGGTGGAAAATGATCAAGAGGCCAGAAGTGATGTTGAGAAGCTGGAGATGCTATTGAAAGTGGCAATTTGGTGTGTGCAAGAAAATCCATTGTTAAGGCCTCCCATGAGGACTATTACCATGATGCTTGAAGGTTCTGTCCAGGTTCCTACTCCACCATTCCCTTTCCTAGTCACTGATTCAATGTCATTAATCTAGTTGATTATTCTCTTTTATCTTCGAAGTTTGATCCCATGATTATATATAGAAGTAATTTACAGGTTTAAAGAGTTCCAGCTTTCAATTTTGAATCTCATGACAAGAAAAAAAAACTGAGAGGAAACCACTCCATTCTCGCATTATGAGATTTAAGACCCTCCACATTAACGGAGTAGTTGTTTCTGTAACTTGAACTCGTAACCTCCAGGTCACAAAGATTACGCTCTTACTGCTAATAAATGGAATAATACCTAGTAAAGAATCTAAGATAAGAGAATAGAAACAATGACAGCTTTGTTTAAATTAGTTCAGTGACTGGCATAGTCACTCATGATTGAGTGACTATTCAAAAAAAAAGCATATTAAGCCAACAACTTCATGATCGAGTGACTATGGAATAATACCTAATAAAGAATCTAAGATAAGAGAAGAGAAACAATGACAGTTTTGTTTAAATAAGTTCAGTGACTAGCATAGTTTTCTTATTCAAAAAACTAGCATATGAAGCCAACAATCTCGTGATCTAAGTGATTAAAAAAGAATTGTGACATGTTATAAAACTTGGGTTCAAACCCAATCAACCTTATCTCCTACCTCTAATTATAAAAAAAATAGCCTCCGAATTCTGAAATCCCTTTTCTCAAATTAACATATATATATATATATATATATATATTTATATATATATAGCATTACAATTAACAAAATTGGGTTGGATTGGGAAGCAAATATAATAGAATCATCAGCGGCTATTTTTGAATGGGAAATGATAACAACTTGATAGTTGTTGATGTTGACCATCAGGGGGAATGGAAATTGAGAATTGTTGAAGCCTAGTAGCAAATAGAAAATGGAGTTAAAAAAATGTTTGATAATCAATATGTAAAATGTTTCCTTGCTCATTTATTTTATAGGATTTGACTTTTTTTTGAATTAGCACATTATCAGAGCTTATATATTGAAACTTCAGACCATGCATAAAGCAGAGGAAATAGCCACGGTTGTGGGTGCCTTGCGTGACTTAAACAGCCAACAGGCTGAGGCGGTGAGGCCCTTTAAACAGTCAACTGTTAGAGAAATTCTGATATAGAACACTCTCTTACCTGAAGTATTAGAGTTTTTCATTGTCACATTTGAGAATCATACTTGAACTGCTAGTTGGGGACATTCAATGATCTCAGCACTTTTTCATAGTCATCTTTTCCTTATAAGCATCCTTGGGATTCTTGCAACAGTTCAGGTTCAAGGTAACGTAAATGTAGGTGGTTTTCTATCTGCAAATGATAAAAACATGACTTGGCAATCTCTGTCAGGAGATTTTGCCTTTGGTTTTCATCGCAGTCTGGGTGAAGAAGATTGATTCATTCTAGCAATCTGGTATGCTAAGATACCGTACGCTAATAGAGAGAATCCAGCAACTAATTGAGAATCAAAGGTAGAGCTCGCAGGGACCGGATAACTCTCTGAAGACAGAGAGTTATGGAGGTCCGAAAGCCTTACTAATGATTCTCAAGTGTCGCATGCAGACATGCTTGAGACAGGGAATTTTGTGATCATAAGCAACAGCTCAGGCAGCATATGGAAAAGCTTTGAATATCCAACTGATACAATCTTACCAACTTGAGAATGGGATGTTAATGGCAATCTTTTACAGGCTTTTTCTGAAACAAGTTTCAATAAGGGAAAATATCAACTTGGTTTCAATAATGGAACTCTGACATGTTCACTAGAAAACCTTTCAATCATTATCTTAATCAAGTAGACATGTTCACTAGAAAACCTTTCAATCATTATCTTAGGCTTATCCATAGCAAAGCATATCTCCTATTTGTTTTCAAACTATCTCAAATATAGGTATATGCATATACATAAATAAAATCATATTCAAAAAGTCAGAACAAAATCACTTTCGCAATTCATAACAAAGGAATCATATGTGTGTGTATATATATTCATGCTTAACCCGATTTTCAAACAAAAAAGGACAAATCAATATATTGAGGTGAATTTTTTTTTTAAACACTAAAAAAATATCAAGTCACTTACCTTATTTGCTAAAACCGAAATCAAAGATAAAACTTTTGAAACCTCTCAAAACCTATTATTTTATATATTCATGCTTAACCCGATTTTCAAACCAAGGGGACAAATCAAGATATATAATCTAAATATATTGAGTTGAATATTTTATTTTATTTTTTTATTAAAACACCGAAAGAATATTAAGTTACTTACCTTATTTGCTAAACTGAAACCAAAGACAAAACCTTTAAGACCTCTCGAAGATTATTATTTGGTTAGTGGAACGATTTTTTTTTTTTGGGGTAAGAATAAGGTAGAAATAAGATGAAGATAATTAAAATGTCCTTTTAATATAAAAATATTAAAATTGAGTATAAGTTTCTTCTTATTTTGGTATTTACTGAATTACCTTTATATTTAAATTTTAATTACGAAAATACTCTCTTTTACACCAATCACAAAACATCTGTTGTTAGCACAATTACTAAAATACCTTTCTATCTTATTTTTTAATATATTTTACCATTACAATTACCAAAATACCCCTCAATGTTAATTTATTAAAATTTGATTTTTATATTTTTAATTATCAAATTCACCATAATATTATGTGTTGCTATCACAATTACCAAAATAATCATTAATATTAATTTAATAATGTTTCACATATAATTTTAAACCTAGATATATGTAAGTAGGAAATTAGTCATGCAATTTCATTTTTCTAATTACAAAAATATCCTATTATACTCAATTCACCGAAAGATCTATTGCAATCACAATTACCAAAAATATTTAAAATAGAAAATAAAATATTTATTATCTATATTACATATAAAATAAATAATAATAATTTTTATTTATTTTAAAATTATTTTGATTAACTAAGCTGAAGAATATAAAAATAAACTATCATGTACATTAGTTAAATATTTAAAATTATTATTTGCTAAACAGTTAAAATTTATTTATAAAATATATAAATTTACAAATATACTTATAAAATATTTAGAATTATTATTTTCCATTTGGAAACCATTCTACAAATAGATAGCCTTCAACATAAAGAATTCGAATGCCCCACAAAAATGAAAACTCCACCCAATTCTCAACAAAAACGGGAACCTTTCTTGCTCGCCTGGATATGGAGAATTGGCAATGCAAATAAAGACATGTTGCACTCCAAGCAAGTGTTTTGACCACATGATCAGAAAAAGTTACTAGCTTATCCTCAGACGAACCATTTTATACCAATAAAAATAACTTAGCAAACGCCATTAAAAGTTGAAGCAACAAAACAAGAAGTAAATTTTGCTTATAGCACGAAATCTTCCTTTGCCTTAATCTCTCTTTGGACCTTCTCCACCAGCTTCTTTAACTTTGCTCACTAAGCAAATGACCAACAAGAAAAGCAACAAAACTATGTGTAATGATGCAGAAAACTCGTGAAAAAGGTGGGTTTTAGAGGAAAACCAAAAGTAGTATCTCAACTAGTTAGTAAAAGTTTTTCTGAAGCAAAAAGATTCATGTTTTGGAGATTTTAATGAAGAAAAAATATGGGTTTAGGCTATGCTTGGTACAGCAGAAAAATAGAAGAAAAGAAAATGACGGAAAGAAAAAAGGAAGGAAAACAAATTTTGAGATTGCTTGGTAGAATAGAAAATGAAAAGGAAAGAAAAAAGAATGTAAAATTGTTTTCTTTCCTTCAAAGATAACTAATCTGCCCAAATTGGACAGAAAAGTGGAAAGAAAATGTGAGCATGAGATTAAATAAATTGAAAATACAAAAATGCTCCTAAGTAATTTTAAAATTATGCTCTTTTTTTTTCTTCCAAAACACCTCACCACAACTATCACCACGCTATCCCTGATCTCTGTGATTGATATCAATGAATATTTCATTGAAGAAATGCCACTGCTTATAATTATCATTGGTAATCATCACAAATAAATTAGAAATAATAAATTAATTATTAATTATAATCATCACAAATAAATTAGGAACGCCACTGCTTATTAATAATTTATTTGTGATGAAAACTCAATAATTTATTTATAATGATTATAAGCAGTGACGTTTCTAATTTACTATGAATATCTCATCACAAATAAAATAAAAATAATAAATTAATTATTAATATATTATTTTCACAAAATGTTTGTTTTAAAAATATCTTATTGAAAATGGAAAATCAAAAAGTGCAATAAAAAAAATTACACTTGATAAATTTTTGTATAAGGGATAGGATGGTAAAATTATATTATTTCTAATTTTCTTTCCTCTCATTTTTCATTCTACCAAGTGATAAAAAAAATTTATTTTCCATCAATTTTTCTATTTTTCTTACCAAGCATATTTAAAGAAAAAAATCAATATTTTTTATATTTTCAATTTTCTCTTCTTCTAATTTTCTATCTCTTCATTTTTCTTTTCACCTTATCAGGCAACGCCTTAATGTTAAAGAACATTTTGTAGAACGTTTCTAATTTTGTGTTTGAAAGTTTTTTTTGGAGTTCAATAATGAGTTGTAATTTAAACAAAAACAAATAGACTGAAATTGAAAAAAAAAGGAGATGAAAATGGAAGATGATTTTCAGTAGAAAGATAGAACAGAGTCTGGAGAGATTAGTGATGCTGTGTAATTTTGGGAATAAGTTGAGGACACATTTGTCCACAAAATTTTTTTTTCACTCCGAAAACCGATTCTTTGCTATAGAGATGGATTAACTTTTCCTTCCAGGCCAGCAAAACTTTTCTCCAAAGAATTAGTATTCTTTGGATTAAATGCAACCAAAAGTATGAATTGGTGGGCATATTGGAATATTGAGGGAATTGATTTTGAATTCCCCTAAAGCAAACACGCCAAAAGGCTAAGAGAATGGGTTTGGGCTTTTGGCCCGGGTATGACATTGCTAGCTGCCCGCCAGACCGATGTGCTGTTAATGGAAATCAAGTTTTGTTTTTACATCTGAAGTGGCTGATGTTTATGGTTCTCTTTCCTATGATTTTACCCCATCAACTTGGTCATGGCTATGAAAGCCACAAACTTTGAGTTTGTCAAATCTGGCTGCCTCCCTTTTTATGCCCATTCCACACTGATCTGGAGAGAAGTAATTGACTTGGGAACTTGGAAGAGCATTATAATTTGCAAAATTGGGTTGTAATATTTATGTTTAGTATATTAGTAGCCACTTGTGTTTCTTGCCATTCCAGGAAATAAACTTAGTCTCCAGCTCTTTTATATGTAGCAATGGCATTATATTTTTATATTTAAAATTTGAAGCATTTCAAAATGCTTTCAATGTATTTACCCACAACTCATTTTCAGAAAGAGACTTCAAGCATATGTATATGCATTTTATTTGATCATTATTATGAGCAATGATTTGAATCCTTCAGAAATATTTTGAGCAACTTGTTTGAAGAATGATAATAGTTTTTATATTCCATGAAAGAACAGTTTCCTGCTTGATTATTACTACGGATGTTCTGCTGCTGAAGATAGAGCTGCAATTCCTGCTCTCATCTTTGGATTTTTGACATGGTTGGCTTGTGAAAGGCTCAGGTTGATTGTTAGTAAACTTTGAACAACAAATGTTTGCAGTTGAATGAAAATTCAAACTTCAAGATGTCGCGTTATTTACAGTAGCATGATTCCATCTTCCAGAAATACATGACTTTGGACATTGTTAGAAACACAGAAATCGTAAGATACAAACAAATAAAGCTCTAACAACAAGCTTGAGATATTTCTACTTCACTGACATATGACCTAAACTCTAAACCAATTGAAACTTATCAAACATCTTCGGAAATTAATGCAATAATGCAGACATGTCAAAGTATGTGATGCACCAAATTTCCAATCTCAAATTTCTTCCCAAATCAGACGTTGTTGAAGTTTGATCAGGCAAGCTATTCTACTTTTCACTTTCCAGGAAGTTGTTCCATTGAATCCTAAGATCACGCAAAACCAGCAAGCTGCATGCGCAGGCCCTTATAAAATGCCAACTGCGGGAGAAACTCTGATATAGAATCAATCTCTTATCACATTTGAGAATCATTCTCGAACTCCAACTGGGAGAGATTCAATGATCTCAGAACTTTCTCAGAGTCATCTTTTCCTGCTTATTCTTATAAGCATCCTTTCGATTCTCGCAAGAGTTCAGGCTCAAGGCAACGTAACTGTTGGTGATTCTCTATCTGCAAATGATAAAAACAACACTTGGCTATCACCATCAGGTGATTTTGCCTTTGGTTTCCATCCCATTCCAGGTGAAGAAGATCAATTCATCCTTGCAATCTGGTATGCTAAGATACCGGAAAGAACTATAGTCTGGTATGCTAATAGAGAGAATCCAGCAACTGATAGAGAATCAAAGGTAGAGCTCACCGAGACAGGACATCTTGTGCTTAAAGACCCTGAAGACAGAGTGTTATGGAAGTCCGAGAGACTTACCAATGATTCTCAAGTGTCACATGCAGCCATGCTTGATACAGGGAATTTTGTGATTGCAAGCAAAAACTCTGGCTACATATGGGAAAGCTTCAAACATCCAACTGATACAATCTTACCAACTCAAGAATTGGATGTTGATGGCAATCTTTTATCAGCTTTTTCTGAAACAAGCTTCAATGGAGGGAAATTTCAACTTCGTTTCGTTAATGGATCTCTCATACTTAATCAACTAGACAAGTTTACTAGAAAACCTTTCAGTGGTTATATTAGTGTTGGAACCGGTTCTCGGTTGATCTTCAACAAGTCAGGGTCTATCCAAATCCAGAATTCAAATGGAAGTCTAATCTACCTCACACCAAAAAATACTGCTCCAGATCCAGATTCAAACTACTATAGGGCAGTGCTTAAGTTTTATGGAGTTTTTACTCTCTATTCCTATCCGAGGAACCCCAGTGGCAGTGGAAGCTGGTCTGTCTTGTGGTTTGAGCCTGAAAACATTTGTAATCAATTTATAGACACTGGAGCTACTCTTGGAAATGGTCCTTGTGGTTATAACAGCATTGGTGCACCCGACAGTGATGGGAGGCCTGATTGCACATGTCCCCCTGGATTTTCTTCCTTGGATAAAGATAACCCATACATGGGCTGCAAACAAGATCACATAAGCTACCCCGGAGACTGCAACCCGGACGGATCCACTACTGAAGAAGATCGCTTTGAGTTCAAGCGACTGTCATTTATTGATTTTCCTTTCGGTGACTCTGAAACATTGCGACCTGCAAATGAGTCTGAATGTAAGAAATCTTGTCTTCTTGACTGTTCTTGTGCAGTTGCTCATACAAAATTTTTTTATTATTTATATTGTAACTAGACATTTACACTTTGGTTGATAAGCAATTTTATTATAATATATATATATATATATAAACACATTTATACATATATTAATTTTATAGAAAAATAAATAAAGTACTTTTATAGTTTATATAAATAAATATAAGTGTGAATTAACAAAAAACAAAATAAAAAAACAACCTTATCCAAAGAATATTTATGTTTTCGTTTTAGTTTTCATTGTATATAAGAAAGCAATCATTTTTATTCTTCACAATATAATAATAGGATATGAAATATATTTGTTTATTTGAAGTAAATAATAAAATTCGATAGATTTTTTCTTTCCCGTATCATATCTACTTTTTAAAAATATTATTAAAGATGATTTATCTATAATACAACAGTGTTTGGTCTCGAGCACTTTTATATATACTTAAAATAAATATCTAGCAATGGCATTATATTTTTATCTTTAATATATTCAAGCAGAACTCATTTTCAGAAAGAGACACGTCAAGCATATGTATACATATATGTATACGGACTTGTGTATATATATATATGTATAGAAGTTAATATTTTGAACAACTTCGTGAACATTATTCTGAGCATTGATTTGAATCCCTTAGTAATATTTTGAACAACTTCGTGAAGAATGATAGTGGATTCTATATTCCGTGAAAAGATAGTTTCATGCTAACTATTACTAGTTTACAACAGTTGTTCTGCTGCTGAAGAACCTGTGCAATTCCTGAAAACAGCTTTGGATTCTTGACATGGTTTGCTTCTGAAAGGCTTAGGTTGATTTTTAGCACATTGCAAACAACAAATGTTATTGAAACTAGAATGAAACCCACGCTGCACCGCGGGATCAATTGACAATTTGATGTATAAAATTTATATATTCAAAATAACAAGACAAATAATACAATGTTAACGACAAAATACATGTGTATATAATATCCAAAATTTTCATTAAAAAGATATATGAAATTTAATTATCCAAGCATAACAATATCAAAGTCTCGTTGATCTCTAAAAGGTAAATTTGGCATGATTTGAATCAAGTATGGATAATTTGTCTCCAGGGAAGCAACCCAAAGCAAAACACTGTTTGATAATTGATAATGTCCAATAACGATGGGTTGAGTTCCCACAACAGCTGCACATATGTTATAGCCAAAACAGATCAATCTTATATTCTCCAAAACAACAATAATGCCTACACTTGGCAAATAACAATTTTGAAAATCAACGAAAATCAATTTAATATATAAAGCACCTACCAAGTGCACACGCATAGAACCCAATCTGGTAGTCAATCTCAATAATATGATGCTTAGAAATATAAACAGCATGCCCCAATATATGCAGATGAAGGATGTGTAAACCACTAAAGTTTTGCAATTTGCAAGAGAGCAACACTTAATTAGATAGGGAAATGAGAATGTCATCATTTCTACTGATAAGATAATTTATCATGAAGTGCAGATGAAATATCTGAATCAAGTCAGCAAGGAAACGTTAAAAAAAATTGTTTTAATTGCTATGAGCTTGTTTAAAAAGGCCTTGTTCTATCTCAACAATATTCTTGTAAAGCCAAAATGACCTTGTCTAAGTAATAACTAGCTTGTTTGCTAGAAATGTATCAAAAAGGTTTATTAGCATTTAGCAATAACTATAAAAAGACACTACCTATCCATTTTTCCTCACCAACATGCATCTGGGCATTCTAAACAACTTTTTAGACATTTGAAAAGGAAGGAGCCTATGATAGGGAGGAAGTTTTTGGTTAACATTCACAAAAATAGGAAACCTTGTTACAGTCATGGGACCAAAAATCATAGATGCATCTTGGAAAATGCTTAAAAAAAAAACCAAAATTACCAAGTTTTCAAACAAATCAAGATAGCTTTATTCTAACATTTTAGCCATTTATGTATCATAAATTTAAGCTATCCATGTGTTTAAAGGGCAATGAACTGGGCAGGTTTGAAAATTTACACTTGAAGGAATACAAATTGGACCGAAAAAAAAATCACAAAAGTTTTATGACAATCCAAGCAAAAGCAACATAGCTCTTACATTAAATTATCTTTAACATTTCAATTTAAACTATCCATTTACCTAAATGAGAAAGAACTAAGATAGGGCAAAAGTTCAGAAAGAACAAAAATAATTAATAGAGAAGAATGAAGAACCTCATCCTTCGAAACAAATTTAACCAAACTTAACCAATAAATACTCTCCCAACATCAAGAAACAAAGAAACACATCCTCAAAGAAAAAAATGTAAACTTATTAGTCTCTTATTCAACAATCGAGCATAAATAGAAATAAAAGTCTACTTCTAGGATAAATTGCATTTAATTGAATATCTTAATAGTGGAATAAAAATACGCAGTCAAAGCAAGTAACACAATGCAATACAAGAACGTTTACCTCCATGGCTTTTGTTATCATGGCCTAAATATGAATTTAGTAAAGTTCATTTCAAGATAGGCAGGAATGAAAGCAACCAAAACAATTATGCATTACATTACAATCTTAAAAAAAATGAAAAGGAAATAAAACAAAAATGCTATTCTTAATTTTTAAAGTCAAATCTTTCTTTTCATAGCTTATTAGTACAAAAATATAAACAAAAAAGCAGTGATAATAACCTACTTACTTTTCATGATCTTGTTAAAAATGATTAAAGCCAAGTACAAAAAACATGGATAAAATTATCGAAATGAACCTTCAAATATGGCAAATCTTAAGCTTGCATGTGTACAGTGCATTAATTTCCTATAATCTTTGACAGAAAACATGGTTTGCTAAGGTGAGCCATGAGAAAAACAAAACATAACTGATCAAGACATTTGCTGAAAGAATATCCATATCATTAAATTTTAAACATCAATCTGTAGCAGCTGGATTAAGTGAATATCTTAACTGAACAGATAACATCATCAAACAATATCCACTGTATGGAGTTCGAATTCCAATTGATAAAAACATTAATTACATCTTAACAATTATCATTCAAACATAAACATTTCCTGGATATGGTAAGTAACTTTATACTTAATATAGGTTAAAGAGGACAATTATTTGAAAACAAAAAAGAATGCTCAATCTACCGCGAGTGTTCAAGATTCAAAATGTTGTCACCAAAGTGTATTTAACTCTAATATTAAGAAGTAAAGTTAATATCCACCGTTCAAGAAAAGGTTCCTAGTTAAAGTCAAGTTATGCCATCACCGGGACATGAAGTAGTAAAAACAAAAAATGTTATGTCTATGCCTTAATTCTACCTAACGATGAGTTAATCAATTTTTGCAGTGGATGACATCATTAGAACACAGCATAGTAATCCTAGAGTTACCAAAAGAGTCAAAACGGACATTGGCTAGCAAGATATTCAGGGCTAAAAGAAATAGATATATGATAAGACCATTGTTCCTATAAGAAAGGTACTTCCTTAATGACAAAAAGAACAAAAGACCATAATAATATGCGAAACACACAAAATGCATCTTATATTTGCCATTAACAAAAGACCATAATAATATGCGAAACACACAAATTGCATCTTATATTTGCCATTCTCCATGGTTAATAAAAAAAGTAATGCTAAAAGGTCATACTAAGTTTCCCAAGCTTGGACTGGATGGGCAAGAACAGAGTATTGACAGTTATTAGACATTCTTTTTTTTCTACTAAGTTATTAGACAGAGTATCCCTTTTTAAATTTTTGTTACCTGGTGGCAACCAATTTATTTCCATCAGAAACATGCTAATTTGAAAGCATTGGATTTGCAAAACCTGATTAAATAATATCAAAGCCATATATCCAACATAAGGAACATAGATTTGATAAAAAAATTGCATTATGACATCCATTAAGAAATCCAAAATACTTGTAAAACAAATGGCATACACAATAAAATTAATATAAAAGCTAAACATAAGTCAGCTTTCTTCTTTCTATGGATCAATGTAATGTTCTATTTTACCAATTTAGAGCATTAAAATTGGAATTTCTTGCCTCTCAAAATCCATCTCATGTAAATAATTGTTAATTAAATAAGGTATGCAACCAAGACAAGCCATATTTCAAAGCTTTAGTTATTGATCAAGCAGATAAAACTAATCCTGGAAAGTCTAAAAGGCTATCATATATTAAAAGATATTTACCAAAGATCAAAAGAAAATAACTGAACTACAAATTATTTATCACCTAATGCAAAAAAAAAAAAAATCCAAAGCAACTTCAGCTCTAACATAAGAAAATCCTACTTTAGCATTTTTTATACAACCAAATGCAATAATAAGAAGATGGTGCAGGATATATATATATATATATATATATATATATATATATATATATATATATATGTAGGTATGACGTTATGAAGTTCTTAGGTTGAGGAAGTCTTGCAGTAGCAGCAAGCAAAGGAAAAGTGAAGATGCCCTAAAACGCATTAAGGAATTATCACGTAAAAAATAATCTATCTTTAAAAGGCTAAAAAGCAAAATTTTAGAAAAGAAGAGACTGCAATTGCAGGCAAACAATGACATTAAATATAATTTCATAAGCATTGCTTGCAGAGAATTACTTCATAGAAGAGATCAAAGTTAGAGCAAAACTATATTGTTGTTGCATTGTTTTGCAAGTAAAATGCCAGTAACTAAAACAATGCTTAATTATCACATTTTTTAAATTTTTTTCTAGCTTAACATTTGACAACACAAAGCAATCAAAACTATTTCTTTTAGTTTTAGTAGGCACTCCATCTCAACTCAAAATGCAAACAGAACCTTAAAATCTGACTCACCAGGCATCTAGCAAACTCGAGAATGAAGAATAGAAGTGGTAATGCAGTAGACTTGGGATAATCCTTATGTGTAAAATCATTCCAAAATTGTGTGAACTTCAACTTGCAATACTAATACAATGTAAAAAGGGAAAAAAAAATCAAAAGTTAGCCATTAGAGCCATATAGTTGTGAAATAATGTATCATACCTCATTGATTCATTCCCTTGTTTTCTCGGTTCTTCTCTCTGTTCTTTTTATTCTTTTGAAGACTCTGTAAAAATAAAATGTGTCAAGTACAGAAATGAGATGAGAAACAAAAGCCTGGAAAGTTAAAAATCAGGAAGGAGCAAAAGTAAACACAAATAACACAGAAAAACCAAAAAAAAAGTAAAGATGAAGAAAGACAGGCAAATAGACATAAAAATGGCAGGAAACATAAAAACGGGAAAATTTAAACATCTGAAACAGGAAAATTTAAAATTTTGTAGGTTCATGTATTAGAGAAAAGACAGAGTGCGAGAGGGAAGATGAACTCAAGTGCAAAAGAGAAGCCAAAAAGCTATCAGATAGGAGCATGACATATTTCGAGTGAGGGAAGTGAAATTTGGGATCAAAATGGAAACATCTGAGATTGGATTTCAGGAGGTTTTTGATTTAATTTATTTTATTTAAAGCGAAATATGAAGGATCAAGATGAAAGAATCTAAAATCGGAAGCTGCAAAGCTATCAGATAAGAGCCATGACATATTTCGAGGAGGGAAGTGAAATGTAGGATCAAAATGGAAACATCTGAAATTGGATTCGAGAAGATTTCTGATTTCATTTTTTTTAAAGCGAAATTTGAAGGATCAAGATGAAAGCATCTAAGATGGAGTTATAGCATATGACAACCTACCAACAAATGCTCTAAGCTAAGACGACAAAAAATTTAGACTATATCACATCTAAAGATGATTGCAGCTAAAACTTGTTCATTAATAATGCAAAAACATGTAAGAAGATTCGAACAAAGCCAAAATCAGGATGCCATGTCCTTAAGTGCTTAAAATCTAGTGGAGAAGGGGATTTCTGGATAGCAACAAAAAAGTTTCCCTAATTTTAAAAGACCTTCAGTTCTTTGAAGGGAGTGGGATGTTCGACGCACTGCCAAACCTACAATTCTTCTCCACCTCTAGCTACTTTGCGCTATCGTCGCCTTCAACCCTCCCCTAGCCCACGACCGTAAGATGGACAAGATCTATTGTCCCAATCGCGGACAAATAATGTCCAAATCTCATGTTAGGGATTTTGGTAGGTTAGGGACTACGGTGGTTAGGAACTGTAGGATTTTGGTAGGTGGGACTACAGTGGTTTTGGTTTCTGAGGAAGAAGGGGTGAGCTATTGATTGCTACCACTGGCTACTGCAATGTTGACATGGGGAGTTTGGAGGCCAGAGGATCGTTCTGCTGGCTACTGCATTCCTGAGTTGGGAAGTTTGGAGGCTGATGCCTACGGCACGAGAAAGGCCATTTTTTTCAAAACAGTTTTTTTTTTATAACTTTGTTAATTTTTTTATTTGTAACAACTTTAAAATATACTAGAATAAACCCGGTGCGTTGCCACCGTATTGAGTTTAATAAAAGATTAATTTAGATGAACGATAAAATTAGTTTTGGTGAGATTAAAAAAATAAAATGATTATTCAATAAAAATAATTATTAATAAAAATTTAAAAAAAGGTAAAAAATAATTTTACATGTGTTTTTTTTTCTTTTGTTATTTTTGTCTTGTTTTTTCTATTGGAATCAATTGCACCTCCAGTGCAAACTAAGCTAAAGTCAAATAATCATATCTTTCAATACAATCATATTAACAATATCAGATCTCACCATTTAATTTTTTTAAATAAAAAATATTTATTTCAAGGCAATAAATTTTTTTTTCAAGGCAATAAATTTTTTTTTCATGAATGAAAAACATTTAACAAACAAAACTATATTGGTTAGGGAGAAAATGGAGTGAAAAAATAACAAATATATATGTTTTCATTTTGTGAAAAATGTGTTTGAAAACCAACACAACACAAATAAGTATAAGAAAATTACCAAAACATGAGAACTAAAAGAGATAACCTAATAGGAATATATATAATATATAAACATAGATCATTTGTTGAAAAGTAACAAAAAGTTACAAAATATAAAATCATACACATCCCCAGATAGCAACTAATGTTTATGAGAGTTAATTTACGATTAAATTATATTTATGTGTATATATTTTAAAATATATATCATGATGATACCTCAAATATACTATTTGCACAAAAATTCAAAATCGCACAAATGCTTATACAATAATGTATTGGATAATATTTCTATTTGCATTACTATTTATCATTTTTAATTTTTAATTTTGCTTTAATCTCATTATAACAATGTCATGACCTCTAAAATATGAGGCTGCTGCCAGTAAAGAAGGAAAAAACAATCTAATGAGCACGAAAATTAAAATGGTAAAAAGATTTGGGAAAGTTTACCAAAAAAAAAGATTTGGGAAAAAAAAGTTAAGTTATGACCAATATTTTACTTTATTTTTTCAACCTTTTTTTCCAA
Organism: Heritiera fomes; assembly: GCA_032173925.1. Classification (NCBI taxonomy): domain Eukaryota; kingdom Viridiplantae; phylum Streptophyta; class Magnoliopsida; order Malvales; family Malvaceae; genus Heritiera; species Heritiera fomes. The sequence continues at coordinate 4,063,092 of JAPDPM010000023.1, read as the reverse complement.
GACCTAAGTAATGGTCCACTTTTAGTAAAATAATTATCTAAGGTAAAAAAAAATAAGTAAAAAAAGTTTTTACTTCCTCACCTCTGACTTTGAGGTATTTGAACAGAATGCTTTTTAACAAATAGCAGTCGACTGTCCCATATAGCAGTCGACTGGTTTGAAATAGAATACTTTTTGGGAAAATGGTAGTCGACTAGCTTACATAGCAGTCGACTGGTTTGTCTCAGTTTTCGAAAATCTCCTCTTTGGTTGTCTCTAGGCAGTCGGCTGCTCCTAGCCTAATTGGTATTAGGAGTAGACCCAAAATGTCCCTTTTTCCTGCACTTAAACCAACAGTTGTTTCTCTCCAAATACACTTCAAATATATTTAAAACATACAGACATAGCCTCTCTACGTCCGTTACATAAATTCCTTACCTCGATTGCCAATATTCCACCACTTGGTAGCCAATCAACCCTTGTCCTTTTTCACTTCTTCAAGGCTGCATATTTCATAAAGTCAACCTTAATAATTACACTCTACCAACTCTATACAACTCCAAACCATCAATAAAATCAACTAAAACCACCTAACTTTCTTACCTTTGCAATTCACCAATTTCAGGATTTTCAAATCTCCTTAACCACTTGGATTCAGCCTTTCATATTAAAGGCTTAGCTTGAGCTAGCGACTAGGATCGTTTTTCGTTAATGAAGCTCAACGAATTGATAAGGGAATAAGGTAGCTTGTCAAGGTGAGCAAATGGAAACTTAGAGGAAATGGAGTGGAAACGAGAAGGAGAGGAAGTTGGGAAAAGAAGCTGTCGTGGGTTGATGGAGATGATAGTGAGTCATGCTATTCCATTAAATGCCCATTAATGCATGATCATCATCTTAGCCATTGACCACCTCCTTTGACCATTGATTATTTGACCCTCAATTGGTTTAATTCCATCCATATCCCATATCTCATTTATATATCAGAAATTTCATATTTATTTATTTCATTAAAGCTGAAATACTATACAAATATGGGAAATTACAGGAAATTGGGGATTTCACAAGTTTATGTAATACATGAGTATAATTGTTAAATGTAAAGTGACTTGATATGATATCTCAATTGAACATAATAGACTATGAGATTGATGTGAGCATGAATTAATAGTATATGATATTCAAGTTATATAGGATGTATTGTTGTACGATACATTGTAGTATAAAAACAAGAAGGTTGTAAGTGATTTAATAGATTTGTTTAAAGGTTAAACGATGGATAGATGTCGGGATTGGAGATAATGAGGTACTTCAAATTTCCTTACATCAGTACTCCAAAACCCTCGCTCACTTATAGTCCTTAAGACATGATCTTGTTATAAGTATGAAATGTTGTCGATTGAGATGGTGAATTGTAATTGCAAACTTGTAGGTTTTATGCATGGCAGTTAAGACAGTATAATTCTACTCTTGCATTTATATTAGTATCTTACTGAGCCGTGGTTTTGCTCACCCTACTTAATTTAATCTCTTTTCAGATTATTGAGTTAAACTCTGCCATGAGGGCTTTTGAGTGGGCCTCCAGATACGATATCTAGGCTTGGTACTAGCCTTTTGAGGTATACATTCTTTATAAAACGCTTGTTTATATGTAAGACTTTAATTGATGCACAGTACATATTTTGTTAAATAAGTCGGGATGTAACTTAGAACCGTTTCCTCGCTAGTTTAGTATTTAAGTGAAATGACTATAGTTCACCTAGATAGTATAGTAACTACATTGACACTGAATACAAACCGTAAAATGAAAAGGAAAAACTTAGTCCATAAATTTGTAGACTAAGAAAAGTATAAGTATCAAGTGAACGTTGCGGCCTTCGGGTCGTGAAATTAAATTAAGACCATTTTATTAAAACAAAAAGGATAACACATGATTACAATGGTACCGTTTTTTAACGGGCGTTATGGGAGTACTAATCATTCCCCACGCGTAACCGTACTCCCGAACTTGATTTTGTTTTTACAGACCAAAAATTATCTTTTTAATAAAACTTAATTAATTTTGAGATTTTGTTAAAAAGATAACTATTTTTAGGTGGCCAATCACACTGCGAAGATCGCCAATTTTCCTACAGTATTCGTAAATAAATATATAAACGAAATAAATTAAGCATTGAACTTAAAATTTTGGAACTAGTAATTATCATGAATTAAAAATAAATAAATAACATATAAATATTTAAGTTTGGCACACTTGATGAGAAATACTATAAAAATGATAAAGATTTATGTGTATGTGTGTGTATATATGCACGAGTGATAACCATAAATTTTCGTACCCCATTTTGTACCAAAGTGTAAATTGTTTATGTACTAAGTGTAATTAAGTGATTTTGAGAATTTAAATATACTTATGAGAGTGAATTTTGGATATATTATGTAAATAAAGAAATGAATATATATATATACACACACACACCAAACAAGTACATATAATACGTACACAAGTATGAGAGATATGTGTGTGTGTATATGCATACGTATATATATATATATGTACAGCCAATAGAAATATAAAATATGTGTATATATAAGATATATATTAATATAACCTATATATATTTATTTAATAAAGAACTAAATATCATACGAATATAAAAAATATATAAATAATATGATAAAGATATGATATATGTATGTATTAGATATAAAGATGTAATAAATCTATATGTATTATAAATTCAAAATATCTAATATATATAAATATATATATATATATATATATATATAAAATATATATAAATAAAATAAATAAAAAAATTAAAATATATTTAAATTATATGGGTTGGTGGGACAACCCATACCTATTTTCTGTGCTCTGTCCCGTGACAGAGCACTATCATCATCACCTCACTTTATCACTCAAACTCTCCTCCACTCATCGTCTCTCTCAGCTCACAACACTCTCTGCATCAATCTCATTTCTTCTCCATCTCAGTGCACACTTTCTGTCCCTCCTTTACTGCAACTCTCCCTCATCTCATTGTCTCCTCCCTTTACTCTTTCATTCACTGGCGTCAAACAATAAAAAGGAAAGAGTGAAACTTCAGCAACTACGCGAGAGAAAGAGATCAGTAGCGAGAGTGGTGAAGGAGATGCATGAGAAAGAAATTACAGCAAAGTCAATGCTGCTCATGTGGGAAGCAAGAACCATAAAGCAAGGAAGCAGAGGACCAAACCAAAACTAAAATGAGAAGAGAGCAGCGAAGCTGCCGAGAGTGGGAAGAAGCGAACATGGCCCATACAAGGTAATTCTTGGTTGATCATCGGGGTTGATTTTTATGAGTATTGGGTACTGTGTTGAAAGGTTTTGACAGAGGGAAAGTGGGGTTGTTTGGGCTGATCTTTTTGGCTGTTGAGGAAGGCTAAAACTAAAGCAAGTGGGAGACTGGTAATAGGCGAAGCATGTAGGAGAAAGCTAGGTTGTTCGGTGACTTGATGGTCTAAAAAAAAAAGAGGGAGAAAAGGAAGAAACTCAGCTGGAATGTGGCTATAAAAAGGGATGTGAGGTTATTTGTTTTAAGCTAAAAATAGCCTTGATCATGGACCTAATGGAGGTCGGAAACAAGCTGGTTTGGAAGCTGAACTTGGCGAGAGCATGCTGTTTTGTTGGCTGTCTTTAGACTGGAATTTTGCTATTTTTGCTTGCTGCATTTGCTGAAACCTATAGGTATTTTAAGTGGTTGTTTTAGGATTGAATCTTGTTGGTTTTAAAGGCTGCAATTGAATCAGTGATGAGGGGTTGATGTGCGTGTGAAACAAGGGCATGAAGGTGGTCTTATGAAGGCATGAACAGGGCTCGCGGCTAGCTTTTCTTGGACTGACGTAGAGAGCTAAAAACCATGGTTTTAAGACTGTGAGTGAAAGTCATTTGAAAGGCCAGAAAGCGGTGCACGAGAAAGAGAAATGGTGAGGAGAGAAACATAGTGAAGCTAATAGAGAGAGTTAAAGTTTTCTTTATGAAGAAAGGAGAAAAAGTATTGGGGCCTTCATGCTCGTCTAAAACAGTGCAAACATAGAGGCTAGAGATATCATTAAAAATAGCAGAAAACGTTGAAGCCAAGAGGGAGAAATTGGGGTTGGTGGAAACTTGAAGTGTAGCAAAAAGGCAAACAGGGTAAGACCCTATTGTGTACTTAGGATACTAAAAGTATTCAATGTATATGTGCATATGAATATATATACCCACATAATGTGTGTGTATATATATATATTATTTAAGTAGATACATATATATACATTTTGAGAATGTTAAATGGTGAAGAGTAATTAACTTAATATTGGAATCTTGGTAATTAGGTGTTGTTGGTGAGAGAGAGACAACAACACAAGTGGAAGTGCAATGGCTAGCAAGGATTTTGTAAAGGGTAAGTGACATAATTCTTGGTTTAAGAATTAATGAGTATATATATCTCGGTTTAAAGTTAATGTGTGCTTATATATAAGTACATGTATATACAAAATATATACACACACGTCATCCGCATGATAAAGATGAGTTGATGTTCATGGTGTAGAAGTAAACTTGATTAATTGTGGTTTAACATACATGTCTTGTAGTATGAACTAAGTATGATATGAGTATATGATTGAGACAATATTGGAATGATTATAGTGACTTTGATTGGAGTGAAAAGGGGTAAAGTTCGAATTCGGAGGATCGAAGAAGATATTGGCTAAGGGCATTAGGTAAGTGGGTTAAGTAAAGTATGTTAGCATCATCGCGTAGAATGATTTTAAATTTGATAAATATTTCAGTTTATTCTTACGTTAAGAAAATACAAAAGTTGTGATTGGACAATGAGGTAAAGTTAGTTTATGCTTAGCTGGATTAAAACTCTTTTTCTGCCTTGTGTGTTGTGGCCAGCCAAGCGTGCATGTTAAACTAATTGAGTTAATGCATATGTGCATTTACATATTGCATATTTTGAGCTATTTGATGTCTCTATTTTGACGAATTGCATCATGTTTTCAATTATAAAGTTTTGGTTTGGACTAACCCTTTGAAATAAATCGAAACCTTTGCATATTTGAATCTCAAAATTTGTTAATAAGTGTTTTGAAATTCGTGGAAGTCAAGTGCTACACGAGGAAATTGTTTTCAAATCGTTTTTGAGTGCAGGCATATCCTATGACCTTCGAGTCATTTCTAGCCTATCGAGCTAAGCTCTAGGCCTTATTGCCTATCTATCGAGCTTTATGCTCTAGACTATTGTATTGTACCTATCGAGCCTAGTGCTCTAGGTAGATTGTTACTTGTTTGGAAAACCAGCAGGCAAGTTCCAGCTCTCGACTGATCAGCGAGACTGGATATTGTTTTATGGCCATAGATTTAGTGTTGCTCGCGACACCATTCCATCGCTAGCTAGGATGGATGTCGATTGATTGAGGATCATTGCCTAAACTCTACTTACTACGGTTTCATTATCAGCACTGTTTTCAGTGAATCGAGGCAATATGCCTAACCGTTATTGATTTCCTGATTTATGACTCAGATTATTGAAGTCCATATTGATCGAAATTATTGTAGTGTATATTGATTGTTTTATCAAAGTGTTTATTGATTGCTTTATCAAAGTGGTTACTAATTAATTTATTGAAATATTTTAATCGTATATTCAAAATGCATAGCGTATCGAATTTAACCGATTGCATAGTGAATCGATTTAGTCGAAATGCATGGAAAGTTTGAATTTAATAACGTGCATCTTGAAAGCGTTTTTAAAACTGAAATGTACGAAGAAAATATTTGACTTAAAACCGTGCTTAAAACACCATGCTTACTTGTTACTTCAGCATTATTTTCTACACATGCATGTAGATCGACATGAGTTTGACATGCATTTACTTAAACTACTTACTGAGCCGTGGTTTTACTCACCCCTTTCTAACAACATCGCAGATCATACGAGCTAGACTCTACACTTGGAGTTTTGGTGCAAGGCCTCGAGGACAATCTTTAATTAGCAATACTGGTCCGAGTCCTCCGAGTGCTGTTTTTGTCTCACTTGAGGTATAAAAACGGTTATTTTGTTTATCATGTATGACATTTTAAATACACAGTACATGCTTATAGAATTATTTTGGAATGTAACTTAGGATCGTTCTAGATTATTATAGATTGATATGATTATCAAGTGCAATCCGAGAAATGATTGATGTACGACAAATATGAGTTTGTGGAATGCCACATATTTAACTAATGATTTTTGGAAGTATGTTTAAGTATATGGTGATATAGAATGTGGATTATGGGATTGAAAGATATTGTTGAGAATAGCTGTTAATTTGCAGGTTAATTACTGGAGAAAATCGATTTTATATAAGGGGGAGTTTTCTATCTTTTTCTTTTACCCATTTAACATTGAATTAAAATATAATCAAGTTGAGTTGTTTAAGAGATAGTAATAAATTAAATAGTGAATGTAAATCGAATTAAGAAATACGAATTTAGTTTAGAAGCGACACTGACACTGATACGAATTAAGAAATACGAATGTGGATTCTGAGATTGAAATATATTGTCGAGTTATTTGATGTATATGAATTGTGGGATGTAAGATAGAAATTATAAATATATTGTTTTAGAATTTATTCTGAATTTGTTATTGCCTAATTATAGACTAAATAATTTTAATAATATGAAGGTTTAACCAAATGGAAATTGTATAGTCAACTTACACTGATACCAAACGCAAACCGACTAATACCGAATAAGTGAATAAGAAAACTAGAAGTGAAAAGGAAAAATTTAGTTAGGAATTTTCTAATTCCGGTCGTTACATCTTTTTCCAAAGATCTTAATGTCTCATGTCATTTTTACTTCTTATCATCCATTTCATCCATGCATTTGTAAACATGCCATATGCATTTTATCATCAAGCAAGTTAGGTAGTTATTAAAAAAAATCAAGCTTCACTTTATTCGCATTGAGCATACATTGCATTTCATGCAAGCATGTTTTGTAATCCATCCTATTGTAGCATATCTAATGCATTTTACATTGCATTTCAAGGTGAAAAAAAAATTCTTTTTGATTTTTATAAAAAAATTGACCATTTTTGTGGGGCATAAAATGATTCTTTGATTTTTTAACTTGTTATTTTTACATGTTTCAGTTTTGATTCTCCAAGCTGATATGTGAAGTTGTCAAATATGAAAAAATTTTCATCAAGAATTTTTGTATATTTTTACTTCGTTATGCCATTAATTGTTGTAAATAGATTTTTTTGAAAATATAATAGAAGTCTATAAGGAACACATATACATTTCATTCTTCTTTTACGATATGATTAGGATGATTGATTTTTCATGTACATTTTTTGGTTTTATTTGTCATGTACATTTTTATTATGTGAAAAAATTGTATATGATATATATATAAATCGCATTGATTGATTCTTTTTATAAAGAAGTCATTTTAAAAAAAAAACAATGATTCAAATAAAGCCTCACATGACTAAACCAAATGATCAAAGAAGTTGAACAAAATGACAAAATAAAAAACTTTGAAGAAAGTTTTAAAAAATTGGTGATCATTATCAGAAAAAATCATCCCATCAACTACCTTCTCCAATTATTTCCCCCAAACCTACTAAAAGGCCTTCATGCATTTGAGGAGGATAATTTCAAAGTTCATGATCCATGTTCACTTGATCACAATATGCCATTAAAGTGTAATGACCTGTACCTAGGCGATGAACGATGAAACAATCAATTTGATAAAATTCATTTTTGGATTCCTTGAATAATCAAGCGTGACACTCTTTTAAATTTGAATTTTGGTAATTTGATGTGCATCAAAACTATGCTAGAAATTCATACTTGTCAAAATTACCCGAATCTGTTTGAAGAACACAAACCATGAAATTCCTTGGGCCGTTTCTTAATCTCTAATTCATTCTTGTGACACAAACTAAAATCAATGAGGACAAAGTACCACACCCTTAACTTGCCTAAATAAGGCAATAACTTCTTTCCTCTTTCGGTAGAAACACCATAAGCAACCTACAGCTGAATAAGCCAATTCGAATAGTTTTCACTGGCTTGTGGGCATTTACCAGATTAGAGAAGTCAAATGGAGCATCATGTAGTGATGTTTTGTTGTCGCATGAGTTGCAAAAAAAAAAGAAAAAGAAAAAATGAAATAAAAAAGAAAAATCGATTGTGACATCATGCATTCAGGATATTTGAATGATTCCAAACAACAAAAAGAGAGAGAAGAGGAAGATACCAAAATATGCAAATCCAAGAAACCCAATCCAAAAAAACCAAAAAAAAAGAAAAAGAAAAGGACAAAATGTTTGACCCTTTTGACTCAAGGAAATTTTCATCAATTTAAGTAACCATGTTTGAAATGACAAATGACCATCTTTCATCATCCTTTCACAAATATGAAATTTATCCATTTGCTACCCTCTTTGAGCCTTATAAATTCTTTCTAAGTAAACCTTAACCAAGGATCATCCTCCACATTTGGGGCATATATAGAAAGAGACATTTTCCAAGAGTACGAATGACTAGCCCCAATTCTAGGTCAAAAAGGTTTATCATGTTGAGGGGAAAATGTGAGATGAATTAGCTTTACAAAATTTTGATGTCACTCCATTTAAAGTGAAAAAATGCAAAAAAAAAAGAAAAAAAAAGAAATTGCAAGAAAGAAAAGAAAAAAGAGAGAAGATGAAATGAAGGAGTGGTAAAATAAGAAATAAAAGGACAAATGAATTGAATAAGTCTTCACATCATATTAAATAATCCTTGGTTGATTACCCTTAAACACATTTTTTAGCCTTATTATCCATTCTTCCAGAACTCCAAAACTTGGCCTACATTACATACCATGAAAAGTCCATTTTGATCAAACAGGGAAACTTTAAATTGAGGAAATTATTACTTGAAGAACCATTATAACCAATGACACATTTACCTTTTTCCTTTGCCAATATTGCCTTTTGGAAACCCACATACTCATTTTGGATGAATTTTGAATTCTTAAGTGCATGATGGAACAATTGCACAAAAAAAAAAGAAGCAAAAAAAGAGAATGAGGCTTTAGGGTGAAAACCCCAACAAGGGGCATTCTAGAGCTAGAACAAAAATATTTGTGAGGTCATTCATGGTGTTGGCAAGGTTACACAAGAAGTAGAATTAAGGAAATCATTTCGAAGCAACCCATAAGCATCCAAGACTCTTAAGAGAATCAAGAATGGTCATTTTGATGATCCATTGAAGGGATTGATATAGAATTGTAAACTTACTCTCCATTCCCAAATAACCCATCAAAAGCTTTGGCCCATTATGGCTAGTTTTGACAACTATCAAGATACTTAATTTCGAAATTAAGAGTGTCAAATTTCAACTTCATTTGAAGATAAACCTTCTTTTTTTTTAAAAAACAACCATGATTTGCAGGGAATAAATTAATTTTTTTTTTAAAAAATCAAGTTTCATTTGTGAGCCTAGAGGAAGGAACATTCTCCATTCCCATCAAGCTGTGAACCTTTTCTTGATAAACAAAAACATTGATGCCACCTTATCCGTTTGATGAGGATAAATTATTATTCCCTCCACATCCACCTAAATAGTGATCACCAATCTTCAAGAGATTCAAATGTCATAATTCTTGATTATATTTGTGTTTAACTGTCTTTGATCATAGTTATGTGGGGCAATTTTGTTCTAATTTTTTTATTGCTGATTAAATAGGGAAATTTGATAGTTATTGTGGGGCAATTTTGTTCTAATTCTTTTTATTATTGATTAAATAGGGAAATTTGATAATTATTGTGGGGCAAAGATTTTATTGTGCCATTTTAGGGCAATTCTTAAAAATTGTGATTGTAAAATGAATTCTTATGGTGTTTCAAAATGTAATAGTAAATGAAAATGTGATAATTGTCTTGGGGCAACCTTTGTTGCACAAGTAAACAATGGATTCAAGTGATGAGACAAATGTTTTAGGGTAAGATAAATGAGAAATTGGAAATGAAAAGGTTTTGGTCAACAAGAAGAGAAAATCAAAAGAAAATTTTGGATAATTGCATTTGCATCTTTATAGTGCACATATGCATGAAACATTTGCATTTGCATCTTGATAGAATTCATTTACATTTGCATCGTGATAAAATTTGTATATATCTTGTTAGCTTTAAATTGACATATATATTTTGAAATGACAAAAACTTAAGTAAGCTTTAATGTTTTAATTCATATTGTAAATTGCCTTATCACACATGATTTTCTCAATCCATTTTCAAGTGAACATATCAAACATTAAGACCATAATTTAATGATACATCCTTATTGGTCTTAATACTTTATAAATGTTTTGAAATCACTTGATGAATTTTTGGACTATGTTTTCATTTGAGAAAGTCAAGAAAAACTCCCACAAAAGAGCCAAAATGTTTTGGGTTGGATTAGGATCAAAGACCACATCATTTCTAACTCAAAAAGTGCAGGAAATCACCTTCTGGAAAGAAAGGATCGATCCCTTAAGGGAAGGGATCGATTCCCTTTTGGCAGTAAGCACCCCAACGCAAGAAAAGGTCCCTCAGCCCAGAAAAATCAATTCTGGAAAGAAGGCAGAATGGCTCCCAACGGCTAGAAAAGGTCCCTCAGCCCAAAAGATTCAGATCTGGAATGAAGGGATCGATCCCCTATGGAAAGGGATCGATCCCTTTGCTCGAAAATAGCCTATAACGGCTAGTTTTTGTGAGACAACGGTAATATTCAACTTTTGGCTCCACCCAACGGCTAGAATACATCCAAGGGACTATAAATAGAGGCTTAGAAGCTAAAGGAACCTAGAGGAACTACTCAGCAACTCCAAAACTCATATTCCTCAAATCCTCAAGTCTCAAACAACAAATCAAGAGCTACAAAGTCTTCATCATCTATCATTCTCTTATTCCTTGTAGTGCTTAGCACAAATCTTGTATAGGTTTTCATTGTGCCTAATTTCTGTAATCATTTACCTATTTAGAGGTCTTCTTTGATTACATCTCTTGTAAACCAAAATCACACCTTGTAAAGGGGAGGTTTCTCTTTAGCCTTAGAAAAAGAGGGAGGTTTCTCTTGAGCCTAGAAAAAGAGAGAGGTTTTTCTTTAGCCTAGAAAAAGAGGGAGTGTAACAAATTCAAGGATAGTGAATTTGGGAAAATCCTTGGGAGCGTCTCAAGGTAGAGGACGTAGGCAAGGTTGCCGAACCTCTATAAATCGCTTGTGTAAATCTCTCTCTCCCTACTCTTTATTTACTTGCAATTATATTGTGTTTATTGCATTGAACTTGAATTGCATGCTTGCCTAGCTTAGAGAACTTAGAAAATATCAATCTAAGCTAGAAAATTTAGAAGAACCGAAAAACAGGCTTAAGGTTAGCTAAGAACCGATTCACCCCCCCTCTCGGTATTGCCTATAAGAGCCAACATATCTGCATCATAATAGTTGGCTATTCATTAACATCATTGATAAAGAAATTTGCATTGGCATTGTTGATATTGCATTTGTATCAGTGATCATTGCATCTGCCAAACATTGAAAAAAAAGGTGAATATAGGAGTTTTTGGATTGAAAAATTAATTAAAAAAGGGAGGAAAATTTGTTTAAAAAAATGGAAGAAATAAAAGGAAATATCTTGTTGAAAATAATAAGGTGATGAAAATGTAGTTTGAAAAGAAAAAGAGAGATTTATTTTTAAACACATAAAAGAAAAAGCAAGAAGAAGCTTTTGGAAAATGGGAAAGTCAAATAAAAAAGAAGAAAGAAAAAAAATGAGAAAAGGTAAATAGAATATTTGAGAAGATGAAAAATAATTAAGAGAGTTTTCATATTTGGAACATTTGAAGAATACTTGAAATTGAGAGCTTTTGAGATGAATATACATATCAATGATTCTTGAGTTTTGAGTTTTTAAGGAAAAGAAAATTCCAAATATAAAGGAATATTATTCTTAAAAAAAAAGAGTTTTTATGAGCATCATATGAGAATTCAAGCCTAATGTAACCGGCTTCAAGATGTCACGTTATTTACGGTTGCATGATTCCATTTTCCATAAATACATGACTTTGAACACCGTAGGAAATACAGAAAACGCAAGAGACGGATCGAAAAGAAGTCCAAAGACATAGACAAATTTCTACTTCATTCTGTTCATGAAGTGAGTCCAGATTCACTGACATATTACCTAATGTTTAGACCAATTGCAACTTATCAAACAACTTGGGAAAATAATGCAGTAATGCAGACATCTTTAATTTCTCCCTAGTGAGACGTTGTTGAAATTTGATCAGGCGAGCTATTCTGCTTTCCACTTTCTAGGAAGTTGTTCCGTTGAATCCTAAGATCACGCAAAGCCAGCTGGCAACCCTTTTAAAATGCCAACTTTTTCGTAATCATCTTCCAGAAGTACATGGCTTTAGACATTGTAAGAAACACGGAAATCGTAAGAGACGGGGTCCAAAGACAGAGATAAACAAATCAAGCTCTAACAATAAGCTTGAGATATTTCTACTTCACTGACATATGACCTAAACTCTAAACCAATTATTTCTGAAAATAATGCAATAATGCAGACAAGTCAAAGTACGCGACATGCCAATTTTCTAATCTTTAATTTCTCCCAAGTCAGACGTGAAGTTTGACGAGGCGAGATATTCTACTTTCCACTTTCCACGAAGTTGTTCCATTGAATCCTAAGATCACGCAAAACCAGCAGGCTACTGGTTCAGCCCTTATAAAATGCCAACTGCTGGAGAAACTCTGACATAGAATCAATCTCTCATCACATTTGAGAATCATACTTGATCTCCTACTGCGGGAGATTCAATGATCTCAGCACTTTTCCATAGTCATCTTTTCCTGCTTATCCTCATAAGCATCCTTTCGATTCTTGCAACAGTTCAGGCTCAAGGCAATGTAAGTGTAGGTGGTTTTCTACCTGCGAATGATGAAAACATGACATGGCAATCTCCATCTGGTGACTTTGCCTTTGGTTTTCATCGCATTCCGGGTGAAGATCGGTTCATTCTCGCTATCTGGTATGCTAAGATACCGGAAAGAACTATAGTCTGGTATGCTAATAGAGAGAATCCAGCAACTGATCGAGAATCAAAGGTAGAGCTCACAAAGACCGGACATCTTGTGCTTAAAGACCCTGCAAACAGAGAGTTGTGGAGGTCCGAAAGCCTTACCAATGATTCTCAAGTGTCACATGCCGCCATTCTTGATACAGGGAATTTTGTGATTGCAAGCAAAAACTCTGGCAACATATGGGAAAGCTTCAAACATCCAACAGATACAATCTTACCAACTCAAGAATTGGATGTTGATGGCAATCTTTTATCTATTTTTTCTGAAACAAGCTTCAACGAGGGGAAATTTCAACTTCGTTTCAATGGAGGATCTTTCATACTGAATCAAGTAGACATGTTCACTAGAAAATCTTTCAGTGGTTATCATAGTGTTGGAAGCGGTTCTCGGTTGATCTTCAACGAGTCAGGGTTTATCCAAATCCAGAATTCAAGTGGAAGTCTACTCAACATTGCACCACAAAATAATGTTCCAAATCCAGAGTTAAACTACTACAGGGCAGTGCTTAATTTTTATGGAAGTTTTACTCTCTATTCTTATCCAAGGAACCCCGGTGGTGATGGAAGCTGGTTTGTCTTGTGGTTTTCGCCTGAGAACATTTGTAATCGCTTTATAGACGTTGAAGGTAGTCTTGGAACTGGTCCTTGTGGTTATAACAGCATTTGTGGACCCAACGACAATAATGGGAGGCCTGATTGCAGATGTCCCCCTGGATTTTCTTTCTTGGATGAAAATAATCCATACATGGGCTGCAAACAAGATTACATAAGCTACCCTGTGGATTGCAACCCGGACGGATCCACCATTGGAGTAGATCGCTTTGAGTTCAAGCAAATGCCATTTATTGATTTTACTTTCAGTGACTCTGAGAAATTGCAACTTGCAAATGAGTCCGATTGTATGAAATCTTGCCTTCTTGACTGTTCTTGTGCAGTTGCCGTTTTTAAAGATCCATATATGAAAGGAGATGGCCACGGATATTGTTGGAAAAAGAAATCACCACTTGCAAATGGGAGGTATGCAATTGGTGTTCTTGCTAGAACAGTTCTATTTAAGGTACTAAAATCAGATGCTTCTAGGAAAAAGCCAGCCACTCTAAATTCAAGCGAGAAAAATCAGAATCAAGTTATTTTGATTCTGTCAGTTCTCTTGGGCAGCTCTGCAGTTCTCAACATCCTTTCTTTCGCTGCAATTTCTCTGATCTTCTTCTGCTTATACCAAAGAAGACTTGGAGACTTAAATGATATTCGCTGCAGAAGAGATGTAGAAACTAATCTGCGTTATTTCACATACAAAGATCTTGAGCAAGCCACTAACAGATTCCAAGAAAAGCTAGGAAAGGGTCATTCTGGCACAGTTTACAAAGGAGAATTGCCATCAAGTTCTGGAAAATATGTTGCCGTCAAGAAAATAGAAAAGTTTGTTCAAGAGGGTGAAAGGGAGTTTAAAGCAGAAGTGAAGGCCATTGGCCAAACTCACCACAAGAATTTGGTGAGACTACTTGGCTATTGTGATGAAGGCGAACATAGACTTCTGGTCTATGAGTTCATGGAAAATGGTTCCTTATCTAGCTTCCTTTTCGGAGTGCTAAGGCCTAGTTGGCAACAAAGACTGCAAATTGCAATAGGGATTGCAAAAGGCCTCACATACTTGCATGAAGAATGCAGCACACAAATCATCCATTGTGACATAAAGCCACAAAACATCCTCCTGGATGATTTTTTTACTGCTAAAATATCTGATTTTGGGTTGGCAAAGCTCTTGATCAACAACAAGACTCGGACAATGACCGGCATAAGAGGGACTAAAGGGTATGTGGCACCAGAGTGGTTCAGAAACACCCCAGTCACGGTAAAGGTAGATGTTTACAGCTTTGGAGTCGTGTTGCTAGAGATCATATGCTGCAGAAGATGTGTTGAAGTTGAGATGGAGAAAGCAGCAATTCTAACAGAGTGGGCTTTCCAATGCTACAGTGAAGGGATGGTCGAGAAGCTGGTGGAAAATGATGAAGAGGCCAGAAGTGATGTTGGGAAGCTGGAGATGCTATTGAAAGTGGCAATTTGGTGTGTGCAAGAAAATCCATTGTTAAGGCCTCGCATGAGGACTGTTACCATGATGCTTGAAGGTTCTGTCCAGGTTCCTACTCCACCATTCCCTTTCCTAGTCACTGATTCAATGTCATTGATCTAGTTGATTATTCTCTTTTATCTTTGAAGTTTGGTTCCGTAATTATATACAGAAGTTGTAATTTACAATTTGAAAGAGTTCCAGCTTTCAATATTCAGTCTAAAGTCCAGAATAAAATTGAAAGATAACCATTCTTAACCAAGTGGTTAAGGATGAATTGTAGCATATTGTAAGATTTAGGTTTGGATACCAAACAACCTCTCTCCTATGCTCAGTTATTAAATATTTCCCTTATAACTAAAAAAAAAAAAATTGCCTTACTGCTAATAAATGAAATAATATCTAGGGTCTGTTTGGCCTACCTAGAGCTTTTATAAAAAATGTTGTTCAAGTAGTACAGATAAGAAAAGTTAAATTAGTCTTTGGCAAACTTAATATAAAATTACTGTAGAATGTTAAAAATTATTTAATAGAATTTTGTATATTTTTAATAAATTTAAAAATAAAATAATAAACGTTATTAAATTAAATCACAAGTTTTTAAATGAATAGATAAACAAAATAAAAATATTTTAAAGTTAAATAAATATAAAAATTGCACAAAAGTAAATAAATTAATGTAAATTATTATAATTTTGTGAATTATTGAATAATAAAGTAAAAAAGTAAAAATTTTCACTAAATACATGTTGTTAAAATTAGTGCTTCTTGAAAAAGTTTTAATTTATAGCTTTGTTAAAAGGCTAAAATTTACTTCTTGCATAAGCTAAAATTTTAAAATCAGTCAAACACATCTTTTGCTTAGTAAAGAATCTAGGCCAAACATGCACCTAGTAAAGAATCTAAGATAAGAACATTAGAAACGATGGCAACTTTGTTTAAAATAGTTCATTAGAGCATCTAAACATTTGGTTCAATGATTAACATAAAGTTTTTATTCAAAAAGTAGAGTCCGAAATTAACAATCTCATGGCCGAGTGGTCAAAGAAATGTTGTGGTATGTTTTAAGGCATAAGTTCAAGTTCAAACAACCTCATTCGTTACCCTGACTATGAAAAAATAATGTTCGAAACTTTAAACCTAATGTGCAACGTATGCTCCTCTTACATCCATTCCTAACAAACTAGCCTTTCACAAACAGTGTTAGTGAATTTGGCGTTAAACTTGGTTAGTGAAGGGTAAGATTATTTTTAATGCTTCAATTTTATTGATTATTATTTATTTGAAGTTAATTTAACTGGTGCAATATGTTTGTAAGGATTAGTTTGTTAGTTTTAGAAGTAAAACTGACCGCTGCATTTTGAACTCACCTTGATGCAATATACAATGGTCTTGTTAAATGTACAATGATTAATAATCTTCTGCTTTTTCAGGGACTATTTTGGTTTAGTTACTTAGCTGTGATGTCTGAATTATTCCAAAGTAGTCTAAGAATAATGCCCATAGATTAGGGACGTGTTCTTGTGGTTATGATAGCTGTTTTATGCGCTTCGAGTAATGGGTGTTTCAATCCATCCAGTCAGCTGATTCTATGGCATTTCAACTTTAAATGGATTTTGGAATTGGTTGAAAAAATGAGTTGGGTGTGAAAGATGGTTATGCAGGTTATCTTCCTCCGTTTCGTCCAAAAATGGTGTACGTCTATCCATAAATTTCTTCTTTAGCCAAGCTACTCTACATAGTTATTTTGGTATGACAAAGTGATTCTTTTGGTGTCATGCCCCGAACCCGAGACATAACAGACGTCTCATACTTGTAAGATATAATCTTACAAATATGCAAGACTTTCATTATACAAAAATTTATCTCCTTCCGATATCTAAGTTGAAGAGTCTAATTGCTCATCTTGTTCATTTAATCATATACTTGAAAATTGTGTGCCACGATAAAAGATAAAAAAACTAATTTACGAATTTCTAAGTCTTAACTTAAAGGTTTAAAATAGGCAGCCAAAAATATTCTCAATTTCTCTTTGACAATACCCTGTGAGTATTGAACATTCTCTAATTCCAAAGATGTCACTCCCCAACATCTCCGCATTCATCACCAACATCAAAACTTTGTAAGATGTTGAGTAAAGAATTAAGCAATTGACATCCCTTCAATTGGGTTAAGCACAATCGAACCGTTTAGGCCAAAACTAGATAAATTTTCATAAAACAATTTCTCAAGGTAATCACATATTTATAGATAACTTATTTCGAAGTCAGATATCAATATAACAAAACTATAAAATATTGAAATTTTAGTTTCATAAATTCATCTCCCTTAATAATCTATGACCACATTTAACTCTTGTGGCATAGGTAATCAATAATCGAAACAATCAATGATTGCACAAAGCAATGAAACTACTATTTTTAACTGATGGTTCAGTTCATAAGCAATCAATAGTTGCACAAAGCAACGAAATCACTATTCTAATTGGTGGCTCAATTAGAATTGATTACCAATAACAATGCATGTCGATATGGCCAATATATAATCCTTATTGGCGGGGTCATAAATATCATAGTGTACCATTAGACTATTTAAATCAAATCATTTTAGATGATCCACAACATTCAATAACATCATTTCCTATTTGCAACAAAACTTTCAAATCACATGGAAACTATTTATATTAAATCAACTTAGATTACCCACATATACAAAGCAATATTCATGTATATTTTAAAACTTATCTCGTACAAATCACATTTTGTATTTCTTTTCAAAATATCTTGTATAACAAATTATATTCTCAATGATAACAACAACAAAAAATCATTTTCCTAATTCATATCAAAGGAATCATGCGTTGTGTGTGTGTGTGTATATATATATACATATACAATGAACAATTATTCAATATACCGTCAGTAAAAGTTTTTTCTCTACAAGCAAGATTAGAATGATGACACATGTCATATTTTATTTTTTTAATATTTTTATAAAATATATGTGTGAAATCTCCAATTTCATGTAAAGCCCTCATGTTTGTAAAGTAATTCAAAATGATTAAGTAAATATAAAGTTTTGATGTATAAATAATATATGGGACATATGTAGAATAAATGGAATTGATAGTCCAATAATTAAGGGATAAATTCTGATGTCATGAGAATGACTGGATAATGGTAAAACAAATATCAGATTTTAGAAATTAATAGACATGTGTCATATGAAGAAAGAAGAAGAGGAAGAAAATGGTCAAATGTCAAAGGGTCAAAGGGAAGTTAATGACTGAGATGATTAAGGATAGGAAAGCATTAAATGAAATGGCTTAGTCATCATCTTCATCAGCCAAAGCAGGCAGCAACCCCAGCCCCTCTCGTTCCACTCCATTTTCTCCAAGTTTCCATCCCCAATTACCTTGACAAACACCCTTGTCCAGTCATTGATTCATTTAGCTTGTTGAACGAAAAACGATCCTAGTCAATAGCTTAAGCTATACCTGAAGTTTGGTGGATTGAATCCAAGCAATTGAAGAGATCTCATTTTGCTGAAATTTGGTGACTAACCAAAGTAAGAGTAGAAATTGATTCTTTCAATTTCGTGCATGGTTTGGAGTCACATGGAGTTGGTATAATATGTTTATAAAGGTTTCTTAAATGTTTGATTTAATATGATGTTACAGCTTTGAAGAAGTGAAGTGAAAAGCTAGGGTTGATGCAACCATGCTAGTGGATCATTGGTGATTGTGGTAAGGAATTTATGTAACGGATGTAGGCTGGCTATGTCCGCATGTTTTGATATATTTTAAATGTCTTTGGGATGAAACAAAAGCTGGATTTGAAGTGCAGGAAATGTGATTTCGGGTTTTACTCCTAGTGCCAATTAGGCTAGGAGCAGCCGACTGCCTTAAGTAGCAGCCGACTGCTTAGAGACAACCAAAGCGTAATTTTTCGAAAACTGAGACAAACCAGTCGACTGCTATTTTCCTAGTATGCATTTTGTTTCAAAATAGTCAACTACTATATGGGACAGTCGATTGCTTTTACTTAAAAAGCATTCTGTTTGAAAACCGACCGACTGCCCTATAAGACCAGTCGACTACCCTGTTTTCAGAAGCATTCTGTTTCAAAAACAGTCGACTGCTATATGACCAGTCGACTGCCATTTCTTGAAAAACATTCTGTTTCAAAACCAGTCGATTGCCCTATGTGTTTTCAGAAAAGAAAAATATCAAAATTTTAAAGGAAACTAATTTTGATAAATGAAAATATGAGGCAGCAGCCGACTGCCCTATGAGGCCAGTCGACTGCCCTGTTTGAAAAGAGGTTTTAAAACTTATTTCAAGAAAGTATAAATGTCATAGCAAATAGATATATGACAAATGTTTTGAGACTATGAAGTACTTAATGATTATGCACTTCTGTATATGTTCATGGCTGAGGAGCTCTAGTCCAGCTCTCAGTGCTACAGATGTCACCTGACTAGTGTTCACTGTAGCCACCGACGTTTGGCCAAATTGTCTCTGTTATATATATATTGGCTAGGGGAGGATTCTTGGCTCTTACATGTAAGACCTGATTCTACACTACTGTAGAGTCTAATTTCATAAAAGTGATAATGGAAATTAAATAAATAGAGAGTATTGATTTCCATTTAGTTGAAAAGCTCCTTAACTTGAGCTGAGAACGGAGCAAATTAAGTGAAATCCTCTACGGACGAGTAAGAGGGCAGCTCGCCAATGGGCGAGCAAGATGACAACCGCCATAGGTGATGGTGAGTTGGACGATGGCGTGGGCGAATAGTGGAGTTCACCAGCAAGTCATTTGGGGATGGTCGCCCAAATGGGCGTGGACTGGTGATCTCCCATATGATAGCAAGTGGGCGATTAGGATTATAAACTGTGATAACCAAGTGAAGGAAGTCAACTCATAAATCACCACATTGTATGTTGGCAAACTGAAATTGGTGTTGGTGAGCTGAGGTTTCTGGTTGACTAGACGAACTGGAACTGGAATCAGTACATGATCATTGCAGCCAAAATTGACTTGTAAGTCGTACGGTTGAAGACAATTAATGGAGAAGATGTTGAAGTCAGTAAGGAATTGACCTTATTGGTTGAGAAATAAAACAAGGTCAATAGAAGCAGAAAAAGGAGTGTGGAAGGGAGACTTTCACGCCACTTGTGCTGCAGCTTTTCTTCATGCGTTAAATGCATGAAAGACGTGGAAATGATGGAGGAAATGGGATAAGGCCAAGTGATGAGTTCTGATTGGATGGCACAGCTATAAAAGAAGAAACAATTGAGGATAATAGAGTTAGCCAACTCCAGCTTCTTCTGCGAAAGCCATTTCTCTGTTTCTTCCATTTCTCTGCCATGTTCGATCTACTAAACTCCAACCTTAAGTTGGTTAAATACATAAACCAGCTTGCAAGCCTTTCCTTCATCGTTTGATAAACTGAAGGAATAAGTAAAAGAAAGGCCAACATGAGACAGAAAGCAATCTGTTCTGGAAGTGCAGTTGGTTGAGGTGAGTTTCATATTCTGAGGTGTTCTTGATATTTAATGGTAGATTTATATGTTTGCAACAAAAGAAACATAGAACACAGCCTTGTTTTAGTTAGATCCTTAGAGAACATGAAAACAAGGAAAATAATGGAATAAGTGACGAGATTGGCGACTATAGTGATCGCCCGTCAGGAAAATTAGAAATCGCCAATGTGGGCGAGTGGGAAATAAAGAACTCGCCAAGGTAAATTCTGTGTAAATGGGCGAGATCGCCCAACTCTAGTGAAATGAATTAATGGGCGAGCTCAAATGCATAAGGCATTTGGCGAAGTGAATGTTGGGCGAACTCCCAACAGATTAGTTTCAAGTAATGGCGGGCGAGCTCCCACATGTAAGCCAATGTGAATGGCGAGTTGAGTTGTGTTTGACGCCCACATTTAAGACAATATATGAGGGCGAGATGATGTGTGTAAGCCATTGAAGAATGTCGAGCTCGATAGGGCGAATAAGACCCCTTGTGGGCGAGCGATTTGATTTTAAGTTGTACAATATATTGGAAATTTGGAAAAGGAAAATATTAATAATTTTAATAAACCATTTTGCAGCCGAGAATGGGAAATGGCTATTGGCGAGCAGGAAGCAGGGTGAAGCAAGGCTTCGTTGGACCAGGTAATGGAGATGTGTGTGAAGAGATGCATGTCCTGTGGAGTAAATTTTGTGAAAATATTAAGTTAAATGTTTTGTTTTCTGACATGCATTGTTTGAGGAATTTATTTGATATTGAGCGAGCTACTAAGCCGACCCTTATGATATTTCTAAACCAATTGGTATTGGCGGGCGAACAACCCTTGTTTTAATAAAAGGCGGGCGAGCCATTTGGGCGAACCCCTTTATATTTTGTTTGGGGCGGGCGACCCCTAATTTGAGAAAGTTGTTTGCGAGCCACTGAGGTTGAGCCAGTTTTACATAATGTTTTAAAAGAATGGATTGGCGGGCGAATACATGTTCACCCGTTTGGAGTGACCATGGACGAGCTGGACTGGCGAGCTGACCATGGCGAATAGATTTTCGGTGGTATTTTTCTTGAGGAAAAATTAGCCATTTTAACATTTTGAAAATGGAAAATATAAATTCTTGGTATTGGCGGGCGAGCCAAATCTCTTATAAAATCGGGGCGGGCGACCCCTTTTGTTATGAAAGCTAAGTGGCGGGCGAATACTAGTTCGCCGTCTTGTCAAGTTAGTCAGGGGCGAGTCGTGAAGGGCGAGCTGACTCTGGCGAACGATTTTAAAGTGTAATTTTCTAAACGAAAAATGAATTATTTTAATATTTCGAAAATAGAAATATGAAACTTTTTGGGCGAGTTGACTAATGGGCGAGTTGACTAATGGCGAGCCACTTAGGGCGAGCCAGTTTTGCTCTTTGATTTTAAAAGCAATGTTGGGCGGGCGAATACATGTTCTCCGCACTGGGGCGAGCTGCCATGGGCGAGCCAATTAGGTGAGCAGACCATGGGCGAGCAGTTTTAAAGGTTGAGATTTTGGAAATGTTTTCAAGGGTTTTGTAAACCGAAAACCTAAACCTTTTTGGGAATTAGATCATTTGAGTTAATGATAATGTGGGTAAAATAATCCCTTAAAGGTTGTCATGAGATATGAAAATGATTTTGAGACTTTAGGCCCTGAATTCATGCATTATTATTCATATAGTTGCGTGACCTACCTGGGGCGGTGGCTCGGTCAATGGACCAACGAGTGCACCTCAGGGCGTCACAGGGCTGATGGACTCGCCAAGTCATCAGCGGTCTCGAGGTCACTTGGCAAGTGGACCCGAGGACCACCTATAGATTATGGCCATAGATCTGAGATAGCCGTGAGGGGCGATGGCCTACGGGTGCACCCCAATAGCGGCAGATTCCGTTCTCACAAGGGGAAGGGGGAACGATGATAGCATGATTTATTTGTTGCCTAGTCTCAACTTACCAATTTCTGTTTACTGTGAGGATTTATTGAAATCCTATATAGTGTTTATTACATTTTAAAGTAAACTGTTTAGCCAGTGATTTGAATGGTGTTTTAAGAGAGTTGTTTACTATATATCCACTGTCTTTTCTACTGGGTTATTGTTAAGAAAAGAATAAATGCGTTGTGATATATAGTTTTGCTTTATCTAAAGCAGCATATGTTTCCTTTACTGAGCGTATGAATCGCTTACCCCTTTGTTTTAACTCCACAAATAAGAAGTACACGGAGTTGAGAGAATTAGCTCTCAAATGGGTATAGCTATGCTTAAAGCACTGAGGCATGGCACGTTAAATGTGACAGGTACAGTCTTTTCTCTTTTACATTTCAGACATATGTATACAGTACTACCTTAGTGAAATAAAGGTTAATAGGGGATGTCGGATGTAAGGAATAATGAAAAGAAATTTCATATTCCATAATTAATAGATAAATGTTTATCATTTATCACTGTTACTGTTGAATGTTAATGGCATCGCAGACAGCCCAACCGATAAAGTTGTATGGAAATACGTGAAAAATGTGGTAACGAGATGTTACACTACAGGAGTATGCCACATGATTCAGTGCATAATTCTGTTAAAATGCGAATAGTCTCTCTGTTAATTGAAAGCTATATGATGTATGTTTTAGAGAAAGAATATGATGCATGTTTTGAAGAAAGTATAAGATGTACGTTGCATATGCTATTATGAAAATATACCTGCATATGATGTTTTGAAAGAAGTATATGATGTATGTTTTGATGAAAGTATACGAACATGCTTTATAATGATTTTACATGACATTATAGAGCCAAGCAAGAAAATTGCATATAGAAGCATAGTACACTCTTTTACATATATTTCTCACTGAGTGTAAACTCACTCTTTTACGAACATTTCTCATACAAACTATCTGAAGTGATTCCCCGCTCTCGATAGAAGAGCCTACTAGTGGATCTTGAAAGTTCACCTTCGAGATACGCTTCTAGAAAATAGTTGAAGGTATACTTATGTTTTCATGTAAATCAGATAGTACTACAGTACATTGATGTATATAAGATTTTGGGGATTTAGGTTATGTAAGATGTGTAAGATCCTGCGAAAAGGAATGATATGTATATATATCATTATTATATTTTAATTGAAATCAAATTCTTTTGATGAACTAGTAAATATCAAGTTTGAGAAGAAGAATGAATGACATTGACGAACGAGTCTAATCAAGTCGTATAAGATAAGGAAAAAGTTAGATGGAAAAATGTAGTGACGAGGACGTCACAATATGTCAACATCTTAACACTACTTGTGAAGTTATAAAACTACAGTGACAGTGTATTGGATATATATATTTATATATATATATATATATGTATATATTTGCATGCTTAACCTGATTTACAAACCAAATGGACAAAGCATCATAATCTACATATATAATGTAAACATATTAGGGTTGATATTCATTTGGGTATGAAAAACACGAAAGAGATATCACGTCACTTATCTAAATTCGGTAAATCGAAGCTAAAGATAAAATCTCATAACCCCTTGAAGCCTATTAGTTAAAATATTCAATATCTTATAAGTAAACTATAAATTTGATGTAGACTAAATTATCTAACAAAAGTCGAAAGCCTATATATATATATATATATATATATATATATATATATATATATATATATATATATATTACAAGTTAGAGAAAACACTTGGAAGGGGAAATTTACTCACCTTTGAAAAAGCACTCTATATATCTTAGAGAAAACACTTAAATCATCTTCATCGTATTTCTCTTGCTCTTACCCTAGCCACTTAGCAAAATAGTCCCTCAATCTCCTTTTTCCTTATTTTTTTAAATTTATATATATATTTTTTGCTGAACAACATCAACTTCAATCTCTTTCTCTTTGCCTCTGCCCTCTGCGCCGTAGATCACTTCACTTTTTAACCCTAAACTGTTAAAACTGAAGAGACTTCTCCCTTTTTATTTCTTTTCTCACGCACACGGCCCTTGGGCCTTTTAAAGCTAGGCCCGAGTATTACATTTCGCATGATATATATTTGCGGGGTCAATACAAGGTTGGTGTGCTCGCCTATGTGATATTGTTAGCTGCCAGATTGGAGTGCTGTTCATGGAAATTAAGTTTTGTTTTTACATTTGAAGTTGAACTGCTGATGTTTATGGTTCCCTTTCCCATGATATTACCCCATCAACTTGTTCATGGCAATGAAAGCCTTAGAATCTACAGAAACTAGCTTGTTATTTTACTTTTAACCATGTTTCTTTTGAGTTTTAGTTTCTTTGGAATCACTCTTCTGGAGTCCATACACAAACTTTGAGTTTGCGAAATCTGGCTGCCTCCCATTTTGTGTCCATTCCACACTGATCTGGAGAAAAGTTATTGACTTGGAACTTGGGAGAGCATTTTTATTTAACAAAAATTGGGTTGTAGTGTAGTATTTATGTTTAGTATATTAGTAGCCAATTGTGTTTCCTGCCATTCCAGGAAATCAACTTGGTCTCAAGCTCTTTTATATGTAGCAATGGCATTTTATTTTTATCTTTGAAGCATTTCAAAATGCTTTCTGTGAGGGCCCGAAGTACCTTACGGGTCATTCATCACCTCACTCATCCGTACTGTCCGCTCTGGGTTCTAGAGGTGGCCCCCGTCACCCAGACGTGGCACTTAGCCCCTCACGGATTTATCGGGAAACTTATCCCAATTCGCGTCCGCCGCTACTCGAACCCCTTACCACTTGTAAGTGTCGAGTAACGACTAACCATTGGACCTAGTGGTAAGGGGTTCGAGTAGCGGTGGACGCGAATTGGGATAAGTTTCCCGATAAATCCGTGAGGGGCTAAGTGCCACGTCGGCGTAACGGGGGCCACCTCTAGAACCCAGAGCGGACAGTACGGATGAGTGAGGTGATGAATGACCCGTAAGGTACTTCGGGCCCTCACAATAAAACGCGCAACAACCCTTTATACCAGAATTATGAACCAATTTTTTTTTCTTTTCTTACTTACATTATTGGGCTGTACATAATGTCTCAAAATCTACTCAGAAGCTAAATGTATACTAGCTAGATGAATATTCTTCATAAACCCGGTCCCAAGTCAAATATCCAAGCCAAGCATGCATTCAATTCTTTAATCAATTCACTTAGCAAAGTTTATAATTGATAAAGATGCATGCATCATCATAAAGCATAGATATAATATGTAATTCCTTTAGCTACATCCCCATGTTCTAAAAGTACTGAAAATGCAAGTCTGAATATAAGTAAATAGCTGTACATAATATACCTCTAAGGTGGAACCAAAAGCCTCGAAGGACGCGATAACTCCCCACGTATATGCTCCTACTGAAAGTAATCTGGAAGGTGGAGGAGGGGGGGTAAGCTTTTTGGAAAGCCCAATAAAAAATATCTATAAGAGACAGATACCGAAATTCTATATGCAAGCTTACAAAACATTTACAAAATTCGGAGCGAAGGTTCATACGAATTCATAAACCAAATAATGCTTATGCAATGCATCAAAAAAAACAATTCCTTCAACTGAAATAATCAGATAAGTTCCTAACATAAATCTGAACATATAAGCATTTATCGTGCTTAAATTCATATACAAATAACCGAGTAAAATCATATCGGTTTCGAAGTCCAAATATCCAAACGTTCAGAATTTCATATACGAAAATAAGTTCGAAATGCATACACATACTAAGCTGGAGACATATAAACGACTAAGTACTCATCATGCAGTCCAAATATTCCCGTAAGGGAAAGTGCAAGTTAGTTAGACATATGGCCATAGTCCAGAAGGGGTCCACAATGAGCACTGATCAGGTGTCAACTGGGCCCGCTGCGGACTGGATCAAGGTCACACAGCTCAGAAGTCGAAATACTACTGCGGACTGGATCAAGGTCACACAATAGTCCGGAAGTTCTAATACTGCAGTGACTTTGGTTAGTCATGTCTCAAAACATTCATATATATATATATATATATATATATATATGTTTCGGAATTCAAAGTAGTGTTTTCAAAACTTTATCAAGAATATACATATAATTTCTTGCAAATGTATATATATCTCGTAATTATTCATAAACATTTCTAAAATACAGTACTTTGGTAATATCTGAGCAAAACTGAATTTCGGATAAAATTCCATAAACATTTCAAAATCATGAAACGTAATATTTTCCAAAACGAAGCTTGCTAGAAAATTTGTTATTTTCAAATGGTTACTTAAGTTCAAGCTTAATTTACAAAACTGAGATTTTCATAAAAATTCGACAGCATAACGACTTAATTTTCTTAAAACCCCCTGCAAGAAAACACAGTTTATAACCACAAGGCAGTTGATTTTAAATTGACTTCAGTATCCCTTACGTTCCTATATATATTTCTTACCTAAAGGTATAGCATAAGTATAGCTATAGCACCTTTGTTCTTCTTGATTGCCTCTTTCTTTAGTTTTTAATTTAGTTTGTTAGTGTCCCCCATCTTATATCTTCTCCTCCTACATTAAAGCATAAAATGAATAACATTTATATTATTAATTTATCTTAAATAAGTTTACATTTTCTTTTCCTCAAAAAAATACCTTAGTTTAAACTTAAACAAACCTCAACATTAGCTTCCTTGCCTCATAGTCAACCCATCATTTGCTTTGGTTAACTTCCACGTGAGTTTGATAGCCCAAACAAAGAAATCTGTTACCAGTTATATGTCCAAACCGAGACAGCCCTTGCTGTCTTGCTGAGTACCGAAGAGAGGCAATCTCTTTAGGCTGCTGTACACATTTGTGGTAATGAAATAGGACACCTTGCAGCCCTGCCCTGTTCAGCCAACAGAAAACCCTCACGCCAGTAGCTGTTGTCCAAACCAAGAACAGCTTCTGTTTTCAGCTTTAAAATGCCTTACTTCAAACCTCTTTTCCACGTGGATATAGCAGCCAAATAAGAGGGCTTCCACGTGAATAAAAGAACTCCAAAAACAGCCAAGATTCACGTTCTTCAGCTCCCTTTTTTTTTTAACCCACAACAATCTTACTTCACGCCTTTACCTCATGCACCCTTGCTGTTTAGTTTGTACAGCCAAAGAAACCCTCGTTTTGCTTTCTTTCCTCCCCTTTATCAGCCCCATTTCACAGCATTTTTAGAAGCCATTTTCCATTTATCATTTCTTTCTTCACCGAGAACAAGCTTATGCAGCCACTAGCTTCAGTCGATGTACTTATTTCCCACGCCTGAAACTTCCCAACTCAGCCTTCTACTCACATTTGCATCCTACAAAATCTATTTTGTTTCAATACAGAAGGAGGGTTAAAACTTTGCTGACTTCCCCTGTTTTGGCTCCCAAAAATTAGACCCACATTCTTCTTTATCGTCCCCCTCTTCTTCCTCCACCCTTGCTGTCGATACTAGTTGGTTTGGTTGCAACAAATCCGTGAGAATGATGAGGGCTGTAGTACTTTCGTGCAGCTGAAAAAGAAACGGCAAAAAAAGGGGGCAAGATGGAAGCACTAAGATGAAGATGATGATAGACGGTGATGAAGTGAAGCTTAGGTGGTCGGTGATGAAACAAATTAGTGGGATTTGTTTCTGACGAGGCTTCTTCAAGAAGCTATTCTCCCTCAAATATATTTTATTCTCCACTATATTATAATATATATTTTATTCATTCTCTATTAACCCTATTATAATATTTAACAAAAGTATATTTCTAACTAGCTTATTTTGTTATATATTTATCCCACTAATATTTCATAATTTCTATTTTTATTAGTTTATATCATCTATAGTCTCTTAAATTTTAAAGTCTTTCATATGATTTAATTTCCTTCATGGTCTTCATTTTAAATCCTTTAATTATATCTTCCCATAATTTTTAATTCTCCATAATTTCTCATAAATCCAACTTTACAAATTCATACAATGCTAATTCTCAATTTAACTCTTCTTAATCATCATAGCTTCAAGTTAAATTCTTAATATACAATTTGTCTCCAAATTACATTGTATAATCCACCAAAATAAAGAAATTTTCACTTGTTACACTTTCAATGTATTTACCCAGAACTCACTTTCAGAAGGAGGCTTCAAGCATATATATGTATATGTAATTTGATCATTATCATGAGCAATCATTTGAATCCATTAGAAACATTTTGAACAACCTTTTTGAAGAATGATAATAGTTTCTATGGATGTTGTGCTGCTGAAGGAAGAACCTGCAATTCCTGCAATCAGCTTTGGATTTTTGACATGGTTGGCTTCTAGAAGGCTTATGCTGATCTTTTGTAAACTCCGAACAATAAATGTTGCAGTTGAATGAAAATTCAAACTTCAATATGTCACGTTATTTATGGTTGCATGATTCCATCTTCCATTAATAAGTGACTTTGAACACTGTTAGAAACACAGAAATCATAAGAGATGGCGTCCAAAGACAGACAAACAAATCAAGCTCTAACAATAAGCTTGAGATATTTCTACTTCACTGACATATGACCTAAACTCTAAACCAATTATTTCTGAAAATAATGCAATAATGCAGACATGTCAAAGTATGCTACGTGCCAATTTTCTAATCTTTAATTTCTCCCCAGTGACGTCGTTGAGGTTTGATCAGGCCACCTATTCTGCTTTCCACTTTCCAGGAAGTTGTTCCATTGAATTTTTTTCTGTGCTGCGATGGGTTCCTCTCAATTTCTTTTCTAGTCATGTGACTCAAAATTGAAACCTGGAATTTCATCCACTGGACACTCGGGCTGTTTCTTTGTTAAATTCTGTTGATAAACAATTTACAGGCTAGCTCTTACATAACCGGATTTGGCCATTGTCAGTATGATGGTGAGAAATAGTTAGCCAAGAAGATGACTTTTAAACTTGGTCATGTCATCAGGTTCTGTAACTGTAGAAACAGTGATAAAGAAACTGTTAGCCAAATGTGCAAAACCCCCTTCGAGCTCACAGTAAATTAAGCCAGGACTTTAGTTTTCCTGTCATTTTATATAGTTATCCAACTCTGCAGCTAACAGCCTCCGTTGTCAGGATCAATGTTTATCCTGATTGAACATTCAGGACGGAACCAACAGAGAAGCTTGATGCCCTGACAATGTAAGATGACGGTTCCTTCCATTTTCTGTTTCTTTTTCCTTGTTGCTTGTGTTGTAGCCAGTAGGAAGATCACAAGTTTGTCAACTGACTAACATGACAAACACTAAGAATGGGCTTTGGGCTTATGGCCCGTGTATTACACAGGGTCATTACAAGAAACACAGAAATCGTAAATGACGGGGTGTAAAGACAGAGACAAACAAATCAAGCTCTACCAATAGGCTTGAGATATTTTTACTTCACTGAAATATGACCTAAACCAAATGACACTTACCAAACATCTTCGGAAATTAACGCAATAATGCAGACATGTCAAAGTATGCGACGTGCCAATTTTCTAATCTTTAACTTCTCCCCATCAGATGTCGTTGAAGGTGATCAGGCGGGCTATTCTGCTTTCCACTTTCCAGGAAGTTGTTCCATTGAATCCTAATATCACGCAAAACCAGCAGGCTACAGGCTCAGGCCCTTATAAAATGCAACTGCTGGAGAAACTCTGATATAGAATAAATCTCTTATCACATTTGAGAATCATACTTGAACTCCTACTCCGAGAGATTCAATAATCTCAGCACTTTTTCTTTTTTTTTTTTGGTGGAAATCTCAGCACTTTTTCGTTGTCATCTATTCCTGCTTATCCTTACAAGCATCCTCGGGATTCTTGCAACAGTTCAGGCTCAAGGAAATGTAACCGTAGGTGATTTTCTATCAGCAAATGATTAAAACATGACATGGCAATCGCCATCAGGTGATTTTGCCTTTGGATTTCTTCGCATTCCGAGTGAAGAAGATCAGTTCTTTCTTGCAATCTGGTATGCTAAAATACCGGAAAGAACTGTAGTCTGGTATGCTAACAGAGAGAATCCAGCAACTCAAAGAGAATCAAAGGTAGAGCTCACCGGGACCGGACACCTTCTGCTTAAAGACCCTGCAGACAGAGAGTTATGGAGGTCTGAAAGCCTTACCAATGATTCTCAAGTGTCGCATGTAGCCATGCTCGATACAGGGAATTTTGTGATCGCAAGCAAAAGCTCAGGCAACATATGGGAAAGCTTCAAATATCCAACTGATACAATCTTACCAAGTCAAGTATTGGATGTTGATGGCAATCTTTTATCAGTTTTTTCTGAAACAAGCTTCAACAAGGGGAAATATCAACTTGGTTTCAATAATGGATCTCTCATACTCAATCAAGTAGACATGTTCACTGGAAAACCTTTGAGTGGTTATTTTAGCTTTGGAACCAGTTCTCGGTTGATCTTGTAATAACTGGAAATTTTCCCTCATCCTAAAATTGTTGTTTACTATTTAATATTCAAAAAGAAAATTATTAAATAGCATTATGTTATAATTTAAACAACATTGAGGTTTGAATTATATAGGAATTTAGGATTAAGGTAATTACCATGAATAACATAATGCTAACTTAGGTAATATTTAATTTTAAAACAAAATTTGATGATACTTGCTACAATTATTAGCTAGATGAGTTTGAAAAATTTAAGTAAATAATATAAGTATGCATATAGAAAGATATGTATATATATATAGAAATATATACAGTCATATATACGTGTATATATATATATATAATAATCAAACCTATAACTAATGTACAGTCATATATATGTTATAGGATTAGCACTTATATATATATAACCAATAA
This sequence comes from Heritiera fomes, assembly GCA_032173925.1. NCBI lineage: Eukaryota > Viridiplantae > Streptophyta > Magnoliopsida > Malvales > Malvaceae > Heritiera > Heritiera fomes. The sequence goes on along the minus strand of JAPDPM010000023.1, from coordinate 4,031,589 downwards.
ATGAATAAAATATATAAGAAATATATTTACTTATGCATATGTGGCTGAGTGGGTTTGTGTTAAAAAAAAATGTAAAATAATGGTTTCGGTAGTGGCTTCCTGAAGAAGCTGAAACTCCCACCTACTCCCACTCACATTTCCTTGTCTCGACTGAAGAAAACAAGAAGCAAAAAGAATTTTCTTCTCGGCAGCGATCAGGACAAGGGAAGAAAAGAGCAGTTCGGCATTGGAGAAGGGAAGAAAGGGAGGAAAATGTGGAAAGGAGGGAGTACTGAATCGGGCTGAAGAAGGGGATACTCACGTCGGAAAAGAAGAGGAAGACAAATAGTGTAGCCAAAAAAAAAAAGGGAGAGCAAACTAGAAGCAGATCTCGGCAGTTGCATTAGCGGCTGGTGTAGGCTGTTCTTGGTCTTAAAAGGTGCTGGCATGGTGCTCATTTTGCTAGATAAAGGATGGTAAAACATGGGTCTATCATTCGAGAAGAATCAAAACAAAACAGAGTGACACAAAGGAACGAAAATGACGGTTGTTTCCGGTGTAGAAGGGACGTGAAGGGAGCAGCGGAAATGTTTGGAAACAGCAGCTGCGAGTGAAAGATGAGGAGAGGCAGTACATTGGGCTGGAAATTTTTAAATTGGAATTATAGGGGCTGAGCAGAGTTTTACTAGTGGTTTACAGCAGAGAGCTTTGGCTGGGCTGGTCACAAACGGCAAGGCTATATCTTGTGTCGTACTTCCTTCCTTTAAGGTGCCAAAGCAACAACCATTTAGAGAAGGCTCACAACAGTAGAGGAAGGCAACATTGAGTTGTTGTTTTGGAAGTGTGATTCAAGGGTAAGGTGATTCTTTTAAATTTAAAGATTATGTATAGAAATGAAAGCTTATTGTTAACACAATGTGCAAATATAGGAGCTGCTAAAAGTGCAAAATGGCTACTGTTTTGAGAGGAAAGAGGACTGCCTTAAAAGGAGCACAAACTGAGATGGTGTGCTTAGTGAAAAAGGACAACAATAAGCCACGACATTTTGCGAGGTTCAGGGTAAGATTTATCTAAATTATTTAGATAAAATATATATGATAAAATAAATTGATGAGATGAAATTTTAATTCATGGAATTTCTTAAGGTGACTTTGAAGGTTAAACACTACTTTCTTGCTTTAATCGATATGGTTATGCTTATTAAGAGGTAAGGATGGATCAATGCTTGGTGTAAAGCATGTTTAAATTAGGAAATTTTATTTAGAGAATAAATGATGATGTTGTGGCTGGAAATTGTGATTATAGATGTTGTTTGGAGGACATGTGCAGTGAAAGAAAACTTTGAAAAGGTGTTCGGCTAGCATGGGATATCATATGGTAAGAAATTGTCTAATAAGGTTTTAATTCATGAAATTTCCTAAAGTAGCTAAATATAATGATCTTGTATTAAGTAAAGATTAATATGAACATGCTTGGAATTGTTGGCTTGAGGATATTTGAATGAGCGATAGGATTTTGGAAATCATGGTTAAGGAAAAATGTGAAGAATCTAGTTCATGAGAAATTATAAGGTAAGAATAGTTCCTTGCATGATTTATATACATGGGTTTTGATTAAAGAAATGTTAAATTTAGACCTAGGTAAACGGTGGGTTGTAACATGGGATGATGCTTTAGACGTAAGGTAGATTTAAGATGTGAGAAGAACTACTTTAATATTAATGTACTGATTTTTAAGACAAGGCTAAGGGGAATTTTGGTTTTGTGAATTATAAAGGTAAAGGATTCTATCTAGTTTCTTTAATGGTGATATGTGTATATATGATATATATTGTAATTGGAAACGACATGTGGTATGGTAGTGTCTAAGCCTTAGTAGAAGTGTTAAATTTGTAATTGTATAGGTGTTGTTTGGTGTAGGTTAAGTGGAGAACAAAATTCAAGAACGTGCCAAAAGTGTTCAAGAAAGTGCTAAAGTGTAAGGCATATGGAAGTCGTATCCTTAATCACGATATTGTGCAACATTAGGTAAGGGAATATACGGTAAATGCTTGTTAGCCTGCTATGTTTATGTATGTCTAAATTAATGTTATTTAATATTTTTGGATTTAAAGGCATTTTGGTTAAATTTCAAAATATGTTGGATTGTGCTTAAAGTGCATAATGTTTGAGATTTGGATTTGTGTTGGAATTGGTGTATAAAAAAAAAATATTGCTTGATTGAGTTTTCCACAGGTATTTGATTGTGGTTATGATGCTGGGTAGTGTTCTACCTATGTCATTATAATGTCGAAATTTCATTAGAAATTATTTAAGTAAATTCTTGGTATTAAATAAGATTTATAAAATGCCTTTAAAACCTCATGTATATTAAGCATTGTTACTTGTTATCGAGAAAATGATTTTTCAACCTAACTTCGTACGATGGGATTTTCAAAACTATAATTATGTGAAATGATTTATGTTTTCAGTACTCAACCTGTATTGTAAGTTTTGTTTCTAAACGAGTTTTGACTCATGAGACACGTGATGATGTATAATGCCTGTGTGGCACTTGGAAATGCCTGTGTGGCACTCGCTTGTGTGGCGTTTATTATGCTTGTGTGGCACTTGCCTGCGTGGCAAGTATTAAGCATGTGTGGCACTTGCCTGTGTGGCGTTTAATTATGCCTATGTGGCAATTATTGTGAAATATCCTGGATGCTTTGTGATTTTCCAGGTTTTGGATGCTTTGTGATCTTCCAGGCGTCCGACAAATAGTCGTGATTTGTACCTCAGCTACTAGATGATCACTGGTGCTGGGATGATTCATGATCATGGATAGAGCCCTGATATGGGACTGTGACCACTGCTAGCTACAGTGGATGCTTTCATGGAAAGCTTCTTGGTTATATTTCCAAAGATCCCGGTTACGTTACCGAATCTCATAATGCTCAGTCTCATGAAAATGTTTTTAAATGTATATCTCGATACTGTTACAAAGATGAACGAATGTATCATTTCTATTTCTACTGTTTCTTGATTTTGTGAATGCGTAAACACTAATATGTTTGGAAATTACTCGATATAGCGTTTTATAGCTTATAAACAATGGTATATTGACTTTGCACTATTTTCAATAAAACGCTTTGAAACATAAGTTTTGCTCATTTGTTTACGCATAACATGCATTAAGCATAGTAGGAGCCTAATATCACTTAGCGTATATTTTCTTATTGGGCTTTCCCCCAAAGCTCACCCCCCTTCCACCTCAGATTATTTCAGGTAAACTTGGCACGAGCGTGGTGCATCGAGAGTCTTTTTGTCGAGCTACAGAAAGCTATATTTTGAGCCAAGGTATAATCTTTTGTTCTTTTGTTTATATCCCAGACTAAATTCTTTTATGTACACAGTGTATAGGATTCGGGATGTAAGTACTAGGTGATATCGAGGCTGTAAACATATTGTGATTCGTAGTTAAGTTGTAATCTCGAAATGTTTATATATTGAATCACATGGATGTCTAGTATTTTAGAAGTTATATGGAGATTTGAAATTTCTACAGGTGGAAACGATGATGTGCTTAGTAGGGGGATGGATACTAGACTAAAGTAGGAGCGAAGTTTTTCAGTGTCGTTTTCGACACGTCTTGCTAGAAGACTATAATGGGACCTTAGACAACTAGTCTTAAACAAATATAAGAGTAAGACTACTTTTTAGGTTTTTAGCTACACTGAGCGAGTGACAAACATAGGAAGTGAAGGAAAAAGTTAGCCTGAAAATCTGGCTTCCGAGGGCATTACAGATCTTCAAAAAGTCAGGGTATATCCAAATCCATTATTCAAATGGAAGTCTACCCAACATTGCACCAGAAAAAACTGTTCCAGATCAGGGGTCAAACTACTACAGGGCAGTATTTGACTTTTATGGAGTTTTTGCCCTCTATTCTTATCCAAGGAACTCTAGTGGTGGTGAAAGCTGGTCTGTCTTGTGGTTTACTCCTGAGAATATTTGTAAGAACTCTGTAGACAGTACAGCTACACTTGGAAATGGACCTTGTGGTTATAACAGCGTTTGTGCACCCAGCGACAATAATGGGAGGCCTGATTGCACATGCCCCCTGGATTTTCTTGGTTGGATGAAAATAATCCATACATGGGCTGCAAACAAAATTACACAAGCTACCCTGTAGATTGCAACCCGGATGGATCCACCGTTAAAGAAAATCGCTTTGAGTTCAGGCGAACGTCATTTATTGATTTTCCTTTCAGTGACTATCAAATATTGCGACCTGCAACTGAGTCGGAATGTAGGCAATCTTGCCTTCTTGACTGTTCTTGTGCAGTTGCCATTTTACAGGATCCAAGTGTGAGCGAAGATGGCAAAGGAACATGTTGGAAAAAGAAACTACCACTTTCAAATGGGAGGTCTGACAGAAGTACTATTGACAGAACAGCTCTATTCAAGGTACTAAAATCAGGTGCTTCGGTGAAAAATCCAAGCCCTCCAATTTCAAGAGATAAAAATCAGAATCAAGTTATTTTGATTCTTTCAGTTCTCTTAGGCAGCTCTGCAGTTTTCAACTTATTTTCTTTAGCTGTAATTTCTCTGATCTTCTTCTGCCTATACCAAAGAAGACTTGGAGACTTCAACGATATTCGTAGCAGAAGAGATTTAGAGACTAATCTGCGTTATTTCACATACAAAGATCTTGAACAAGCCACAAACAGATTCAAAGAAGAGCTCGGAAGGGGTCATTCGGGCACGGTTTATAAAGGAGAATCGCCATCAAGTTATGGAAAATATATTGCCGTGAAGAAGCTAGAAAAGTTTGTGCAAGAGGGTGAAAGGGAGTTTAAAACAGAAGTGAAGGTCATTGGCCAAACTCACCACAAGAATTTGGTGAGACTAATTGGCTATTGTGATGAAGCTGAGCATAGACTTCTGGTTTATGAGTTCATGGAAAATGGTTCATTGTCTAGCTTCCTTTTCGGAGTGCTAAGGCCTAGTTGGCAACAAAGATTGCAAATTGCATCAAGGATTGCGAAAGGCCTCACCTACTTGCATGAAGAATGCAGCACACAAATCATCCATTGTGACATAAAGCCACAAAACATCCTACTGGATGATTCTTTTACTGCTAAAATAGCATATTTCAGGTTGGCAAAGCTCTTGATCAACAACGCCACTCGGACAATGACCGACATAAGAGGAACTAAAGGGTATGTGGCACCAGAGTGGTTCAAAAACACCCCAGTCACGGTAAAGGTAGATGTTTACAGCTTTGGAGTCTTGTTGTTAGAGATCATATGCTGCAGAAGATGTGTTGAAGTTGAGATGGAGTGAGCAGCAATATCAACAGAATGGGCTTTCGAATGCTACAATGAGGGGGTGATTGAAAAGCTGTTGGAAAATGATGAAGAAGCTAGAAATGATGTTGGGAAGTTGGAGATGCTATTGAAAGTGGCACTTTGGTGTGTGCAAGAGAATCCATTGTTAAGGCCACCCATGAGGACTGTTACCATGATGCTTGAAGGTTCTGTCCAAGTTCCAACTCCACCATGCCCTTTCCTAGTCACTGATTCAATGTCATTGACCTAGTTGATTATCCTCTTTTATCTTTGAAATTTGATCCCATGATTATATACAGAAGTTGTTGTTTACAGATTTATAGAGTTCTAGCTTTCAATTTGAGTCTCATGACAAGATTGCCTTCCCTTTTTTTTTTTTTGATCATGAACAAGATTGCCTCCTTACTGCTAATAAATGGAACATACCTAATAAACAATCTAAAATAAGATGACGCTAGAAACAATGGTAGCTTTGTTTAAATTAGTTCAGTGGTTATCATAACCTTTTTATTCAAAAAAAATAATGTATAAAGCCAACAATCTCATGATTTAGTGGTTAAAAAAATTTATGACCTATTATAAAACATGGATTTGAGCTCAAGCAACCTCATCTCCTACCTCATCATCATCAAAGCCTTATCCACTACCTCATCATCATCATCATCTAATTATAAAAAAAAAAAATCAAATTAAGTGGCTACTTTTGAATGGGAAATGCTAACAATTGATGGGGTTTTGACCAAAGCCAAAGAAATCAAATTAAGTGGCTTAAACCATTTTAATAACCTAATGAGGAAATGTTTTAAAGAACTGAAGTTAATTAATCATAAAGGTTGGCCATGTCAGCCATGATTATCAATTATCGTAACAATTTTAGATGTATCAATTTTCTTTTCTTACCAAAGAAAATTAGTTCTTTAGATAGGTTGGTGGGATGACTTATTAGTATAGGTTGGTGGGATGACTTATTAGTAGTCGTTGATGTTGACCATTAGAAGTAAATTGAATGGCATTGTGAGAATTGTTGAAACCTAGTCAATTCAGTGACAAATAGAAAATGGAGTTAAAAACAAATGTTTGATAATCAAAATGTTTCCCTCATTAATTTTATAGGATTTGACTTTTTCAGAATTATCAAATTATACAAGCTTATTTCTTTTATATATATCATCCATGTTGTTAGAATCTTGTTGCTTTTATACTATTTTCGTTGCTCTTTGACTTGGCATAACACAAATGTTAAGATTTCACGCTTATTTACTTGGTAAAACGAAAAAAAAAATGATTATAAAAAATTATTTCATATATTTTTGATGAAATGTAAAAACTCCATTCACGATATTAATAGAATGACATATTTTTTCAAATATATTAAAAAAATTAATTAAAAATGAAACATGTAACAATTTCTTAATCTCACTTATGATTATATCAGAAACAAGCCTATGAAAAAATCCTCATTAAAATTATTATATACCAATAATTTTTTTCCTCTTTTATTTTCCCTTTAATTCCTAACTTAAAAGGCTTTGTCCATAGGGATGAAAATGGGTACCCCATAAACGGATACTCGGCACTACCCGACCTGATTAAATAGGATTATGGTAGTATATAATCAGGTTTAGGTAGAGTTCGGATAGTAATATTACTACCTGTCACGGGTCCAGGTAATTACCTTAGGATACCCGCTATCCGAATCCGATTATAAATAATAATTAATTAATATGATATTTATATTTTTTTTATATAAATTATTTATTATTAATATTGTATTTAATTAAATTAATTCATCAAATATCATAATTATGATTTTTAACATTAATTTATTTTTATTAGTTAAATTAAATTTATTAACTTAATTTTTTAAATAAATTATTTCAAAATTGATTTTAAATTTAAATTTAAAAATCAAACTTTGACTTAATAAACGAATATTTAACAAATTTAAGTAGTTAAACAGGTATGTTTTATTTTATAGGGTTAGGATTTGGGTAACACAACTCAAAATAATCGAATAATTAATCGAGTTCAAATTCAGGTATTTCAAAATTAACTGGTACCCGATCTCATTTACATTCCTATTCGTTCAAAGATCTTAAAAATTTGTGGACTGTTCAGGTACTTTTGGAAATGGTCCTTGTGGTTATAACAGCATTTGTGCACCCAATGACGATAATGGGAGGCCTGATTGCACATGTCCCCCTGCATTCTCTTTCTTGGACGAAAATGATCCATAAATGGGCTGCAAACAAGATACACAAGCTACCCTACAGATTGCAACCCGGACGGATCCACCATGAAAGAAGATCGCTTTGAGTTCAGGCGAACGTCATTTATTGATTTTCCTTTCAGTGACTATCAAATATTGTGACCTGCAAATGAGTCGGAATGTAGGCAATCTTGCCTTCTCGACTGTTCTTGTGCAGTTGCCATTTGACAGGATCCAAATGATAGTCAAGATGGCGGAGGAACTTGTTGGAAAAAGAAATTACCACTTTCGAATGGGAGGATTGACAGAACTACTACTGATAGAACAGCTCTTTTTAGGGTACTAAAATCCGATGCTTTTGTGAAAAATCGAACCCCTCCAACTTCAAGCGACAAATATCAGAATCAAGTTATTTTGATTCTTTCAGTTCTCCTAGGCAGCTCTGCTGTTTTCAACTTATTTTCTTTAGCTGCGATTTTTCTGGTCTTCTGCTTATACCAAAGAAGACTTGGAGAGTTCAACGATATTCGTAGCAGATGAGACTTAGAGACTAATCTGTGTTATTTCACATACAAAGATCTTGAACAAGCCACAAACAGATTCAAAGAAGAGCTTGGAAGGGGTCATTCCGGCACGGTTTATAAAGGAGAACTAGAGAAAACCCGTGCGTTGCACGGGTAGATCGTTGAAAAGGGCAAAAATGAGATGTTAAATATGAAAAAGGCGAAAAATAAGAGTAAAGCAAGTATCATGTACATTAATAAATGAAGAGGTGCAGTGAAAAAGAGAGAGTTTGTATGCATGTTCATTTTAAACAATTTACATGGTATATACATTAATATACGGAATGCATGCATGTTCCTTTTTATGTTTTTATCTCTGATCAATTTTTAGATCTTCACTATTCCATCCCTTATTTAACTTGGTGCTTATAAGAAAAAGACCAAACCTAAAATCAAAAAATAGTAACATTTCAAATCTTTGAAAGAAAATGAAGTAGGAGCAACTAATCAACTTGCATAGAAAACACAACAACATATGCTTTCATGCACTTTAAAATTTCACAAAGTTGTAAATCACACTGACTTATAAAGCACCAACACATGTACAATTTTTGCAAAGTGGGAAAAGCAGAACAATGTCAAGAAACTTAGAAAGAGGAGTTAAACTGTTGCCACCCTAAAAGCAGAGTCGGTGATGATTTTTCCCCTTGAATATATATATATATATATATATATATATATATATATATATATATATATATATATCAGACTTGAAAAGAAGACATAAGAACGTCGAAATAAAAATAACAGGAAAAGTTCAAACAAGTCTAATACACATGGATCCAAATTCAAAATAAAAGCACAAAAACCATACAAACCATACTTACAACCATGTTAGGATGAGATAGATTTTGTATCAGCTTCATTTCTTTACACTTTCCAATATGAAACTATCCAAATTCAATTTAATTAAAAAAATTTGTGAATGTTTTCTTAAGTTGATATTGTTCAACTTACTTTAAAAAGACTTAAAAAAACAAAAGACACTTGCTACCTTCTTTTGTATTGTTTAGTAGTCATGCTTGAGCCTTGAATTTGTGTCGTTTGTAACTGCATGCCTCAAAAGTACATCTTCAAATATCTTCATTTTATCTCTCAATGAAATATGAAAAATGATCCTAAATTATCAGCAATTTGAATTAACACGACACTTTTTTTTTGCATGTTTAAGCTTGCTCTGGAAGAAACACGCAACATCAATATTTATGTGTGTGTCTAATATATATATATATACATATATATATATATATATATATATATATATATATATATATATATATATAGACGAACCATTCAAGATAATATAATATTTGAATAATGCAGAAGTTACAAAATAATTCCAACATTGTTAAAGAGAGCAAACAAAAACTAATTTGACTACAATGATTCATAGTGAATCTAAAATGCCAAATAAAATGCAATGGGTACATCATCAAAATAAAATAAAATAAAATAAAAGAGAGAGAATGTTAACTTTGAGGCAATAAGACATAATTGTTTCAAAGTGAACATTATCTCTGTGAAGCAATAACATATATATTTCAAACTAAAAATACATAAAAATGATAACACGTATATATTCTTAGAGTGCAACAGCATTGAAACTTGATAAGATGAATTTACCACACAAATTAAATTTAGAAGTAGCTCCATACAAAGAGTAAAAGTGGAATGTAATAATACCAAGAGCTTCTCCCGAAACATTGAAAGGATTTGATCTTTAGAGCAAGGAGAAAAGGTTCATACACTTGCCTAACACATAAGTGATATCCCTCTAGAGAATATATACCAAAAGCAACACTTATAGTCAAAGCAAAATAATAATAATAATAATAATAATAATAATAATAATAATAATAATAATAATAATAATAATACTATAACATGAAACAGAAAAGATATAAATAAAGAACATAATATTAAATTGAAAATTAAATACACATATAAAAACAAAATTATTTTAGATAAAATTGAAAACGATATTGTATTATATATTTAAATTTGAGTTTTAAATAAAGGAATACATGTACATTTACCTATCATGGAACCATGTTATTTTTTTACAATTTCAAGACTAAAGCAATTTTTCATAAGTCAACAATTCCTATTATTAAAATTCCCATTTGACCATGTAACAGACATAATCAAGTAAAGTAAAACTTATTAAATTTGGGGACAAAATAAATATTAGCTAATGTCTCGATGGCCACCATTTGTGCATATCTAATCTGGCACTCTTTTTTTTAGAATCATTTATATCAATAGCCATTCATACACACTTAAAAATCCTAACAGAACATTAGAAAATCAAATAAATGAGAAAAGATAAAGTAGTGAAAAGGCAAAAGTAAAGTGCAGTAAGTTAAGTAGAAAATTATATAAAGTCTATATTAAAATCCCTACGTGTCAAACAGAATAACTGCAAAAAATATTGCGTCGTAAATTTGGATTCAAGGTTTATATAAAAGGATGCATATATATTGACCTATCAAGGAATCATGTTGATTTTTATACAATTCTAGGACTAAAGCCATTTTTCTCAAGCCAGCAATTCTTATTATTAACATTTCTATTTAACCCTATAACAAACCTAATCAAGTCAAATAAAAAACAAATTATTAAATTTGAAAAAAAATTAGATCATACCCGAATGGTAGCCACTTATGCATATCTAATCTCGCACTCTTGTAATCATTTATATAAGTAAAAACTAAAAAATCCTAATAGAATATTAATAATCAAAGTAACAATAAAAGATATAGTAGCAAAAAAGAAAAACTAACATTTGAGGCATTATGTGAGAAGCCAAATTGCAAGAACACAAAAATTGTTGTAAAAAAAAGGATTAACGATTAGAAAATGGGTGTTTAAAAAAAATTTCTCTAAATTGAGCAAAAAAAATAAAAATAAAAAAGAATGAGTAAAAGGGTACCTTGGCAATGGTACGTTTGAGATCTTCACCAAGCAAGTGTCCAGATGAATTAATTGTCAAACAATAGTAAAAAATTGTAATCAGCAAAATAGGAAAAATTTACCTTGAGAAACTCTTGAAGGAATCATTTTCCACACATTCACTTATACTCTGCATTATTTACAGTCATAAAAGCATATCATTATTACAACCAAGTTCCAACACCAAGTGACTGTATTATGAGTGCACCCAATGTTACCAATCTCATGGCTTTCAAACTTTGTGACGATCATATGCCACCAATATTCAAATAAACTCAAAAATATAAAATGTATTTATGAAATTTTATATAAAACAGAAATTGTTAAATAAAATGGAAAGCAAAAAGGAAAATCCATTATATTTGAAAAATTGGTGACGACCAAGAGCTCAAAGCAAAATCTTTTTCAGACCTGTTTGGGACAACAAAATAAAGAAGAAAATGAACAAAAAGAGAAAAAGCAATCAGGTCAATGAATTAGACAAACAAAAGAAATAGGTCTTATAAACTTTTGAAATTTATACCAGAAATGGATAGAAAGAGAAACTTCGTTGCTAAGTGTAGAGTGAAGAACAATGAAGGTTTTTCACTCTGTCATGCTTTGCTCCAAAATCCAAAAAAAAAAATAAAGTGGCTTTGGGGAACTTGATATCCTTATTGTTTACTATGTCTACTATAACAGCTGCTGCATGGTTCAAACATCATCTAACTACTGGTCCAAAAAATGTGAGACATACAAATAATTTTTGAAATAGCTCCATTGAAATGCAAAACTTATAGTCATTCTACCATGCATGAGATTGGGGGCTAACAAATTGGAACTGACCTCATTCTTGTTTCCTAAGCTCTTACTCCCTATTATTTAGGCTAAATTCACTCCCAGTTGTTACCATTTTAGTTGATAATTCTTATTATGACTAAAAATTACTGGCTGTAAAAAATGCAAGACAATGGTAGCATCCATTATCATTCTAAATTTGGTCATATAGATGAAAATAATTAATCATTCAGACTCCTAATGAAAAACAATTAAAAACCAAATAAAATAATTATGTATCTTTCACGTAACATACATATCAATGAAAAAAAGAACCAAACCCAATAAAAATATATATAACAATTTATCATAAAATATTAATCCATAACTACCATTACAATGTAAAATGAATCGGCATCAAATAAAGACAATTAAAAGCATCTAAAAATGCAACATAATTAAAAAAATAAAACAAATCCAACCTCCAAAGCATAAAGAAAACCTAAAAACCAAAACAGTTTCAACTACATTTAGGCTTTGCTTGGTAGGAAGGATGGAAAGGGGTGGGGATGGAAAATTTGCTAATCTAACGGTTAAGGTATAAAATAGGAAAGTGATTATGAAACTTAACTATTAGATTATAAATTTTCCATCTTCACCCCTTTCTATCCTTCCTACCAAGCAAAACCTTAGAGATACTATAGACCTTTGAAAACCAACAATAGCCCAATAAAAAAAAATAAATCAATTTTGAGATAATGTTTTTAAAATTACAACTCACTATAATTTTCATGCAAAACATGTTCATTCCAAGGCTTTATTCAGTTACCTGTGTGAACTTAAAATAATGATTAAGCCCTTCTTATCTGTAAGAGTAAACTTACAATGCGAACATCTATTTTCCTATGCTTTAAATATGGCCGCAGTATAGGAGTTTGGTCAACAATTGAATATACTTACATGCAATAGATGTTCGGTTAACAATTGAAACCAAAGGAGTAGTGATGCCAGCAGCAATCATTTGGCATCTCCCACAACAATCTGTAAATTAAAAATAAAAAAGAACATTACAGTATAAGCAACTTCTAATCTTTTTATGCTTTGCTATGCTTTCACCATCTATAGACACACCATGTAAATCATGTTGCTTATGAATGCCTTTAGGGTACTCTTTAAGGTCAGCATATAAGCAATATTTTCGCCCAATGCATTCAAAATCATGAATAAAGTTGCCAAATATTACATTTAATACATATGTATTCCTAAATGGTATATCAAATAACCTTAAATATAGCCCTACCTTTTCTCTTTTGTAAAGTAAAGGACTCAATAAAATCATGCTAAGCGGGTGAAATTTCTATGTTTGTAGCCTCATGCCATTCAAGTGTTTTACCTCAACATCATCACTATATTAAAAATGGTAACTCCATCCCCTGCTTATCCCTTCTAGACATATTAAAAACATTTTTTCTCTCTTTAAGTTGTAGGAGAATAGATTAAGCTCAGCAAACATCAGAAAAATAAGTGAATAACAGAAGACAAAAAGAGTATACATGTTTTAGCTGCATCATTTCTAATTTTCACTCCTTGCATGACAATTGCTAAAATAGATAATGTCTTGGAGAATATCCTACAAATAAATTACTACCTTGTATAAAAGTCCAAATCCACCTTCTCCAATCTAACTTGCAACCAAAAAGTATTTAGTAGCAGCTTGAATAATGACAAATTCAAATAAGGGGAGCTCAAGGTGATCTTGACTTTTAACTTTGCAAATGCTCACTCGATTTTTTGGCTAGTTACCTGCCAATAGGAATAAAGACAAATCAACAAAAATGAATTTAGAAAAAACAATAAAAAGGTTGTAATGTCAAAGATCATGCAAAGCTTACGTCTAATTATCTTTTTCTTCCAAATCATGAACCAACCAATCAAATACAAGATGGTCATTGTTGAAGCCACTGATATACTTGTTGCAATTGTCACATTTTTTTCACTTGTTGTTTGTGTAAGCATGTGACTCTAATAATTAAAAATAGAATAATTCATAAAAAAAAATTCTTTAAAAGCTAAGAAGAAAAATTATTAAATGATAACTAAAAAAGCAATAAACAATAATGTGGCAAAACAATTATTATTTTCTGGGTAAGTTTGTCCATCAAGTTTATTCATAATATATTTATTTTCCTTTCATCCTATATTTCTTAGCTGTGAGATCCATACGCCAACTTCACAAGATCAATATTCCATTTGATTGAGTATATTCAAGAAGCATGAGTCACCAACTTACATGACTTGCACTCCTTTAACTCAAGGAAAAAGTGCAAGTCAAGAAAATATTATAATGCAGCAAATAGTGATACAAATTAAAAGAAAAAGTGCGGAAAAAAAAGGAGAATCTATAGAAAAGCATTAAAGAACATCAATATTTGGCACTCAAGGTAATATACATATAAATAATTTTATAATTAATGCATTGTCTCTTCTTGAATTTATTGAGAATAGTACATTAATTAAAAAACATTTCTTAAAAAAGTATTCTAGCTAAATATTTCTTAAAATAGTATTCTTGAATTTATTACATTCTTGTGCAGCAATAGTTAAGTCATTTACCAGAAACTTCATAAATGCTTGTCATCAGGCTCATACAGCTAAAATTCTCAGAGAGGTTCCAATTGCAGCTAGAATTCAAGTAGCTCTGCATAATAAGAGTGGAACCAGTCAGTACCATTGAAAAGGTTTGCTAAAGCTAGCCAAGTTCAGACCATTTCTATTTGAAATAAAACTCCAAAATTACCTTTGCAATCATTTAAGCCATTTGTTTAATTTTGATCACTATTCAACAACTGTCATATTCGATTTAACCATTCACTGAATTCAAGTAAGGCATCTTCGAAATACCCAAAAGATAAATCAGGGTCCAGATGCGGCAAGAATGAAGCAGTTCCATTCATGATTGCATCCACACGCGGAAGAACAAAACTGGGTTAAACCCCTTTTTAACTAAAAATGAACTTTCAACCCATCCAAAAAAAAAATAGTAATGCTCAACAAATAACAGTGAAACACAGACAATAAAGAAAGAGAAGAGTTCGTTTAGGACATCATAAATTGCTACCTCATTACAAACCCTTTTTTATCTTAATCACCGAAAAACCAACTTGCAACTGTACAAAGTAATAATCAGAAACCTTTCCTATATATATTTTTAAATCACCATAAAATTAAATGGCATTCAAGTATTAAATGTACCTATCAAAATTTAAATGGCATTCAAGTTATAAACATAGCTATATGTTGCAATATGGTTGCCAATTTCGACCTTTCCCAAGTTTTATGTTAAACACCAAACACAAATGTCAGCAAGATAAAAGCATGTAATACTAATATCATCAAATTTTGGGGAGGAGGCAAATACGTCAACGGGATCTTTTTCTCCATGTCTAATATCCTGTCGACATTCAAAATATCAGTAATTAGAAATTAACTCATTAATCTCATTTACATTAAAAGAATATATATATATATATATATATATATAATTTCTTAGAAAACTACAACCCAAAAAGAATGCAACAAAAAAAGTCAAGTAGAAAATTGAAATTCTAGATAAAATAGAGGGCTTTAAACAAAAGAGTACCTGGATCATGTTTTTTTGCAAGGATATTTACCAAAGGATTGCCTTCAAAAAAGATGAATCAAATTTAATAAAAGGAATATGTAAATAAATATAAATAAATAAAGAAGAGGTATGGAGCTGGTAACAGTACCTTGCTTTGCACGTAGATAATTCCCCAAATTTTCTTCCTACACATTGTCGTTACGCATTCCCTCTCATGTCATTGTGTTTTCTTTTCAATTTGGGGTGAAAGCACTGGGTGTCATCAAATGGAGTAGACATGCTATTACGTCATAGCCTAAGCAGATGGCCAAACTGGATCCATTAATGCTTCACTGAGCTCCGATGAGGACCAGCATCCCCAAAATGAGGTGGTCGATGCCAAAAACTTTCATTAGTGGTAGATTCCAGACACCTACTTGCCACATTTTATGAATTCATTATATCTTTTCCTCCTATCGTTTAACTGTGGCAAAAAGGAGGAGATACAAGGAAATGGACAGGAAGAAAAGGGAAATAAATGGAGGAGCTAAGGACATGGATTTGGGTTAGGGGGAGAGGAAGAGAGGCGGTAGAAATTTAGGGATTTACTAATCAAAAGAAGATTAATGGAGCAAGAAACGACAAAAGCTAAATGAGCTAACTGAGCAAAACAACCCAAAGAAAGAAAAAAAAATAGGTAGAAACAAACGGAGAAGCGATGTGGCAACAAACGGAGTAAGAGACTCGTTCATCAAGGGCTCAAACCAGGAGGTTCAAAAGGCACCAGCCTTAATTGAGAGAGTGTTACGTGTCCAGCAGGGAAGGGAGCATCGTGGCTTCACCAAAAGGCTCAAAATGCATACACTTTAATTGTATAGATGGTTGTCAACAAAATGTTAAAAAATAAAGAAAATCCATGAATTCAAAGCTGAAATTACAACCCTGGTATGTTAACTATTAACTCTCTCTTATTCTAAACACAAATACTGAGACCTAGAAAAAATGATTAGGAGCTTGTTGTGGTTTATCACTGTATTGTTCTCTCTTCAAGGACGTATATGATAGGAAGATTGAAAGGTATGTTTATTAATTGGACTTTAGCACCAACAGTTGGTGAGTGTTTAGGACATAAATACAATATTAAATAACTAAAGTGAGTGGTTAGGTTGTAAATGCAATGTTAAATAATTAAAGAAGCTTGCAAAATAAATAAAAAACATTAGGACGTAAAACATTATTAAATAACTAACGTGAGTGGTTAGGCCGTAAATGCAATATTAAATAATTAAAGAAGCTTGCAAAGTAAACAGAAAATGTTGATTAAAGCAAGCTTGCATGATATCTTCGAGAATCGACCTACATTAATTAAAGTTCACTCAAATGAAGTTAATTTTTCTAATTAAAATATCAAAGCAGTCTAAGGATCATAAAGTACCTTAATTCTTGGTTGCCAACAAAAGTTCTTTAATTCTAATTTTTATTTTCCTGCAGTTGGATTTCTCGAGTGATGGTAACTGCTGCATTAACCACTTAGAATTTGTAAAGAACCCCAACTCCCAAGTACCAACTTTAGCATGTTGTAAGTTAGTATTTAATTCCAAAAAAGAAAAACAATGGTATGCATTTAGCTCATGTGTAAACCAACAATTTTATTTCATTTGTAAGTCAAATAATCCAATAGAATCCCAAAAACTTCACATTTTTTATCATCTCATATATTTCTACCTAGATTTAGAGGGGCGGTAGTTGTATAATTGACATTACAATTTAACAGTCCAATATAAGAGCAGACCATCGCTTTTTAACTTTCTCAAAACTCAAATCTAAATGGTAAAATACCAATAATATCCTAATAAGCGGAATAATAACAAAATAATTTATTAGTATCCGAAAGAAAATTTTACTAAAGGCAACCTAAGATTGTAAAATCTTGACAATAGATATCTTTTGAGCTAAAAATTAAATAACCTCATATCCTTAAAAGAGAAAAAATGATCATACACCTAATAAAAAAACAATGCTTAGTTCAAATATAAAATAATTGATAATTAACTATACATAGAAAAATTATAAATCTGACACTTTGAACCTTACCCATTATATAGCAAAGGTATAGGACACCAGCCCTGAAAACCTCAAATAAGAAAAATATAGTATGAGACAGGTTTGAATATTTCCTATTATCTTTATTTTTTTGTCTGCAAAAATAAATAAATAAATAAATAAATAAAATATACATTTCAAGAGAAAAAAAAGTAGCATATCAAGTGACATCTTCATACCTGTGTATGGTTCAGTTCACTCAGATCGTCATAACACTTGATCTTCTTCACATCTGAGGAATGAAAACCAAAAATAAATAAATAAATAAATATTAAAAGTAAAATAGAAAAAATTCAATAAAAATTTTTAACTTATGATAAATGAAATTTTTAATTCAAATTTGTTTAATTGATATAACCAACATTATAGAAAAAAATACATATCAATAAAAAAAATAAAAAAAAATCAAAGCTCTTTTTTCATTATGTTTTTTCCCTTCGGCCAGTATAAGAACCTATATCCACTAAGCATCCAAAACCACAATATCTAAAAGTAAAATAAAATGAAAAAAAATGCAAAGAAAGTCATGGAAGGATGCGAAACAGACAGCACCCTCAATTTTTTTTTTTTGCATTTTTTAGAATTAAGTAAAATGGAAAAAAATGCAAAGCAAGAAAATAGAAAAAAAAAAGAGAAACATTTTATTTTATTTTCCTGTTCTTTTGAAAGAGCAAACTATATAATAAAAGGAAAAATGGGAAAAGAAAGAATTGTTAATTTAAAGAGAATTGTAGAAGAAAAAAAATTAGAAAGAAATCTTAAAAGTACTTGAGCATGGTTAGCTCTAGCATATCTAAAACAAAAGAAAGATTAGAGAAATAAAAGATGTAAAAATCAAGCAGTAATCCAAAAGCAAAATGAATGAGAAAGAAATTAAAAAAAAAAAACTCTGACTTTCCAAAGCAAAAACGTATGTATAGATAATCCAAAACGATGCTTATAAGGATGGAGTTTCTACAGACAAAAAGAAAACATTTTACAGTTTAACTTTTCAAATCCAAATAAAAATGATAAAGATCAAAAGTTGTATAAAAATACCCACACACGTAAAGTGTTGGGAGTGGTTGAAAGCATTTTTTTTGTTTTTATTTTTGTGGGGAAGAAGATTATTTGAGGTAGGTCGCATGTTTTGGGGTTGGAAATGGGAATTTGGATTGTTTGGATATAGAGAAAATTTCGATAAGGAGAAAGTCAAGTCATTTCTGAGAATATATTTGGGTTTGGCAAAGTATTTTAGAGAGACTCAAGATAAGAGAAGGTGGGTACTAACTTGAGTGCCGGTGTCCTGTTCGTCGGTGGCGAAGCCTTGCTCTTCGTCTTCTCTGGATCGACACAAAATAAAACAAAAAAAATGAAGCTGGGACACAGAAAAGGGATGGAACTGAGAAAAATATGACCAAATATAGACCACGCGCGACATTTGGAGCAGCCTGGGGAAATTACAACACGAAACAAAGGTAGGGAAAATGAAGAAATGATCTTGGCTTTAAAAAAAAAAAAAACTCCATTCTCAAAATAGGCAGGGGCTAGACCCAAAAGAAAGGACGAAAGGAAAAAAAAGCAAAAAGAGTAAAGAAACACATGGGAATGAAGAGAAAGTGGGAGAGAGTGACGATGGGAAAGTGGAAAGTGGTCAAAGAAGAAGACAGCTGTGGTTTGCTGGAGTTTTGCAGGAGAAGAGAAGAGCAGCTATCGTGTGAAAGGAAGAGAGGGAAAAAAAGATAACGATGAAAAAAAGAAAGATAAAGAAAATGATAAAGATGACGCATAAATCAATAAGTGGGACCCAAAGCTATTAACTCACAGAGTAAAAAGAAGAGAACTAATGAACAAACAGCAAAATCGGAGCAAAACTTGGAAGAACAGGAAAGAAAAAAATGCGTGGCACTCAACGAATAAAGGAACGTGTTCATCAGCTAAAGTAGAATCGTGGCCACACCAGGAAGCTCAAAAAGCATGTGCTTTAATATTATTGATTTACATCAAGTTACGGAATATATGTTGCCGTGAAGAAGCTAGAAAAATTTGTGCAAGAGGGTGGAAGGGAGTTTAAAACAGAAGTGAAGGTCATTGGCCAAACTCACCACAAGAATTTGGTGAGACTACTTGGCTATTGTGATGAAGCTGAACATAGACTTCTGGTTTATGAGTTCCTGGAAAATGGTTCATTGTCTAGCTTAACCCGATTTTCAAACCAAAGGGACAAATCAATATATATGTATATATAATAAAATATTGCACAGGGCCATTATAAGATTAGCTTGCACGCCCATATGATATTGTTACCTGCCTGCCAGACTGATGCGCTGTTCGTGGAAATCAAGTTTTGTTTTTACATCTGAAGTTGAACTGCTGATGTTTATGGTTCTCTTTCCAATGATTTTACCCCATCGACTTGGTCATGGCTATGAAAGCCACAGAACCCTCCAGAAACTAGCTTTGTTAGTTTACTTTTAACCATGTTCCTTTTGAGCTTCAGTTTCTTTGGAATCACTCTTCTGGAGCTTGTGAAATCTGGCTGCCTCCCTTTTTATGTCCATTCCACACTGATCTGGAGAAAAGTTATTGGCTTGGGAACTTAGAAGAGCATTACAATTTACAAATATTGGGTTGTAGTATTTATGTTCAGTGTATTAGTAGCCAGTTGTGTTTCTTGCCATTCCAGGAAATCAACTTGGTCTCCAGCTCTTTTATATGTAGCAATGGCATTATATTTTTATCTTTAAAATTTGAAGCATTTCAAAATGCTTTCAATGTATTTACCCAGAACTTATTTTCAGAAAGAGACTTCAAGCATATGTATATGTATATGTGTATGCATTTTATTTGATCATTATTATGAGCAAAATCCTTTAGAAATATTTTGAGCAACTTATTTGAAGAATGATAATAGTTTTTATATTCCATGAAAGAATATTTCCTACTTGACTATTACTACGGATGTTCCGCTGCTGAAGATGGAAGCTGCAATTCCTGCAATCAACTTTGGATTTTTCACATGGTTGGCTTCTAGATGGCTTAGGTTGATTGTCAGTAAACTTCGAACAACAGGTGTTGCGGTTGAATGAAAATTCAAACTTCAAGATATCGCGTTATTTATGGTTGCAAGATTCAATCTTCCAGAAATACATGACTTTGGACATTGTAAGAAACACAGAAATCGTAAGAGACGGGGTCAGAAGACAGAGACAAATAAATCAAGCTCTAACAATAAGCTTGAGATATTTCTACTTCGCTGACACATGACCTAAACTCTAAACCAATTATTTCTGAAAATAATGCAATAATGCAGACATGTCAAAGTATGCGACGTGCCAATTTTCTAATCTTTAATTTCTCCCCAGTCAGAGGTGAAGTTTCATCAGGCGATATATTCTGCTTTCCACTTTCCAGGAAGTTGTTCCATTGAATCCTAAGATCACGCAAAACCAGCAGGCTCCAAGCTCAAGCCCTTATAAAATGCCAACTGCGGGAGAAACTCTGATATAGAATCAATCTCTTATCACATTTGAGAATCATTCTCGAACTCCGACTGGGAGAGATTCAATGGTCTCAGAACTTTCTCACAGTCATCTTTTCTTGCTTATCCTTATAAGCATCCTTTCGATTCTCGCAAGAGTTCAGGCTCAAGGCAACGTAACTGTTGGTGATTCTCTATCTGCAAATGATAAAAACAACACTTGGCTATCACCATCAGGTGATTTTGCCTTTGGTTTCCATCCCATTCCAGGTGAAGAAGATCAATTCATCCTTGCAATCTGGTATGCTAGGATACCGGAAAGAACTATAGTCTGGTATGCTAATAGAAAGAATCCAGCAACTGGTAGAGGATCAAAGGTAGAGCTCACCAAGACCGGACATCTTGAGCTTAAAGACCCCGAAGACAGAGTGTTGTGGAGGTCCGAGAGCCTTACCAATGATTCTCAAGCGTCACATGCAGCCATGCTTGATACAGGAAATTTTGTGATTGAAAGCAACAACTCTGGCAACATATGGGAAAGCTTCAAACATCCAACTGATACAATCTTACCAACTCAAGAATTGGATGTTGATGGCAATCTTTTATCTGCTTTTTCTGATACAAGCTTCAATGAGGGGAAATTTCAACTTCGTTTTAATGAAGGATCTCTCATACTTAATCAAGTAGACATGTTCACCAGAAAACCTTTCAAAGGTTATCATACTTTTGAAACTGGAGTTCGATTGATTTTCGATAAGTCAGGGCATATCCAAATCCAGATTTCAAATGGAAGTCTACTCAACATTGCGCAGGAAAATACAGTTCCAAATCCGAAGTCAAACTACTACAGGGCAGTACTTGATTTTTATGGAGTTTTTACCCTCTATTATCATCCAAGGGACCCCGGTGGTGGTGAAAGCTGGTCTGTCTTGTGGTTTAATTCTGGGGATATCTGCCGTCGCTTTGCAGACACTGATACAGATTTTCTTGGAACTGGTCCTTGTGGTTATAACAGCATTTGTGCACGCAACGACATAAATGGGAGGCCTGATTGCACATGTCCCCCAGGATTTTCTTTCTTGGATGAAAATAATCCATACATGGGCTGCAAACAAGATTACACAAGCTACCCTGTAGATTGCAACCCAAACGGATCCACCATTGGAGAAGATCACTTTGACTTCAAGACAAAGCCATTTGTAGATTTTCCTTACGGTGACTATTCAATATTGCAACCTGCAAATGAGTCCGAGTGTTGGCAATCTTGCCTTCGTGACTGTTCTTGTGCAGTTGCCATTTTACAAAATCCAAATTCAAGTGAAGATGGCAAGGGAACTTGTTGGAGAAAGAAATTACCACTTTCAAATGGGTGGTTTGACAGAAATGCTGTTGATAGAACAGTTCTATTTAAGGTACGAAGGACAGATGCCTCTAGGAAAACACCAGACCCTCGAAATCCAAGAGAGAAAAATCAGAATCAAGTTACTTTGATTCTTTCAGTTCTCTTAGGCAGCTCTGTAATTTTCAACATCTTTTCTTTAGCTGCATTTTCTCTGATCTTCTTCTGCTTATACCAAAGAAGACTTCAAAACTTAAACGGCATTCCAAGCAGAAGAGATTTAGAGACTAATCTGTGTTATTTCACATACAAAGATCTTGAACGAGCCACAAACAGATTCCAAGAAGAGCTAGGAAGGGGTCATTCCAGTACAGTTTATAAAGGAGAATTGCCATCAAGTTGTGGAAATTATGTTGCCGTGAAGAAACTAGAAAAGTTTGTTCAAGAGGGTGAAAGGGAGTTTAAAACAGAAGTGAAGGCCATTGGCCAAACTCACCACAAGAATTTGGTGAGACTACTTGGCTATTGTGATGAAGGTGAACATAGACTCCTGGTCTATGAGTTCATGGAAAATGGTTCCTTGTCTAGCTTCCTTTTCGGAGTGCTAAGGCCAAGTTGGCAACAAAGACTGCAAATTGCATCAGGGGTTGCAAAAGGCCTCAGATACCTGCATGAAGAATGCAGCACACAAATCATCCATTGTGACATAAAGCCGCAAAACATCCTACTGGATGATTGTTTTACTGCCAAAATAGCAGATTTTGGGTTGGCAAAGCTTTTGATCAACAACAAGACTCGGACGGTGACCGGCATAAGAGGGACTAAAGGGTATGTGGCACCAGAGTGGTTCAGAAACACCCCCGTCACAGTAAAGGTAGATATTTACAGCTTTGGAGTCATGTTGCTAGAGATCATATGCTGCAGAGGATGTGTTGAAGTTGAGATGGAGAAAGCAGCAATTCTAACAGAGTGGGCTTTCCAATGCTACAGTGAAGGGATGATTGAGAAGCTGGTGGAAAATGATGAAGAAGCTAGAAGTGATGTTGGGAAGCTGGAGATGCTATTGAAAGTAGCAATTTGGTGTGTGCAAGAGAATCCATTGTTAAGGCCTCCCATGAGGACTGTTACCATGATGCTTGAAGGTTCTGTCCAGATTCCTACTCCGCCATGCCCTTTCTTACTCACTGATTCAATGTCATTTATTAGTTGATTAAACCATTCCAGCATAGGTTGCCTTCTTAGCTTTAATAAATTGAATAATACCTAATAAAGAATCTAAGATAAGGAACATTAAAAACAATTGCAGCTTTGTTTGAATTAGTTCAATAATTAGCATAATTTTCTTATGCAAAAAATAACATGGTTGTCCTTCAAATGCATTAATGGCTACTGCTGGATACTTTTAGCACGCCATGATAGGCCTCCCTCTTTGATTCAGCCCTGATATTTTTGGTTCATTTAATTGTTATTCACCAGAAAGAATGTATCATTGAGACTGTTAGTTGCAGTTTCTTGTCTTTTCACAGTAAATCAGTAAATAAAACAAAAGTTAATAGTTTTTTAACCTTGGTGGAAGCAAGCCATCTATGGAAACTAATTGGTTGTAGCAGTATTTATGTTTGGTATATTAGTAGCCAATTGTATTTCTTTTCTTTATCTTTCATAGATATCTGTACTTGATAATGCAATCAGAAGATGTGCCTACAGGAAATCAACTTGGTCTCAAGCACATTTATATATACTTATAATAGTTAGCTAGCAATGGCATTATTATTATTATTATTATTATTATTATTATTATTATACGTAACCATAAGTATCTTCATCTATTTTATGATATGAGACTAATTCTGTTCTAGTTGAAAGTGGTAAATGATAAAACCCTCCCAACAATGGTAACTTTAGGATTTGAATTATGTCCATATATGTATATGTGTACATGCAAGAACGGATCTACATATATTTTTATAATAAGACTCATTTTCAGAAAGAGACACTTCAAGCATACGTATACATGTACGTACATGCAAGAACAGATCAACATGATGATCAGTGGGGGTTGCTACCCCACTGAGTTGACCAGAATTTTTTAATTTAATTATAAAAAAACTTATAAATTTAAGAAATTACACAAAATTCTTTCAATCATATTTACTCTCACTAAGTTGAGATTCGTACAAAATTTTTTATTATTTATATAGTAACTAGACATTTACACTTTGGTTGATAAGCAATTTTATTATTGTTGTTGCCTGTTCACAATAATAAATTCTACTGACGCGATAATCTTGATCTTCGTACTAACTTGTCTTCAAGAATTTTGCAAAAAAGAAAACCATTAGAGAGCGTAGGAGTTTTTTTCCTACGCGCGCACCCCGATACTTAAGTCAGACAGGATTTTAGAGGGTTTCAATAAGCAAAGAGAGATTAGAGTTTAAAAATAATACCTATGACCTATTTATAGGAGTTATTTTGCGCGTAATTACCTTTAAAACCCACAGTTTAAATGGTCACTTAATGAATCTTCCATAGCTTCTTAAGTCCTCTTTTCACTTAGGTTCAATCTATCTTTAAGTCCAATGATCTTCAATTTGACTCATAACAAGGCCCAATGATCCTTATATGACTCTCACCAATTGCTCCCCACTCTTTTGCAGGGTATACCCTGTGGAAGAGTTTATATGTTTCTTTTTTAATTAAAATCATTATGGGTCCATAAACTTTTCAAATTCTCTCGCTACCCCTTTTTGGAATTATTGCAAAAGACTTTTCATCTTCACCCGTAGGCTCAACTAGTGGGTTTCATCATAACTTGTAATAGGAATGGAGTTGTGTTGTTACTTCTTTTGTTAAGTGCCTTTTCAAGGCTTATGGATTCTCGAGTCAATGACCACTTTTATTTAGAAGGCCTTCGAAAAAGAATTTCAAAATAGATTTTTTAGGGAGCTTCTAAGTAAACTTCACAAATACGAGTATGTTTACTTCTTCGTTGAAATCCCAAAGGGTCTAGGTATACCTACCCAATAGGGTATTCGTGTGAAAAAATTGTCTGAGGATTGAATTTTCTCAATCTTAAAAAGATTGTACCATCAGCAGATTGGTCGGTTTTGTTATGGAAGAGAATCTGATTTATTTGCTTTCTTCACCCAAGAGAAAGTCCTATCTGCTAGTTGAAGTATGGTAGACGCTCTCACAAATTCGTAAGTCATCTTTTAGAGCCTGAGGGTCCATTAATCCAAAGTGTTAGACGTGCTTTTTGCAAGAGGAAGGATATCGAGCACTTCTTTGTCTCTCAAGTGAAATTCCTCATTCTTAGAAAATGAGTTCGCTTCAAAGGAGTGGTTATAAAAAACACTCAAGCTTGTATTCTTTTCATACTCATTATGCAAGATTTAGTTCCTCTCGATCCCTTAACCATGGAAGAAGTAAATTTGTCGTTAGTGAAGCTCCAGTGATTAATTCCAGTGAAAAAGAAGAACTAGAAGTCACACAGGCAGAATTGGGCTGAGTGCAACATATCCAAGCTCCTCATGAAAGATAGGAGGAAACTATTCATGGAGCTGTCAATGATAGACGTACCTGTGCTCCCTAGATCGCTCCTCTTAACGAACACAGCTGTTTAGAAGTAATGAGTGTATTTTTCAAATCCTTTATTTCACGTTTGTGTGAATATCTTGTGAGTTTCCTAACTCATTTTACTTGTTTGCAAGCTGTGTAACAAACAATTGCTATTAATTCTCAGCGTCTAGTGTTTAAGGTGCAAGCCATAAGAGAACTCGAGCAGCTGAAGCTACTTTGTCTTAAAGAAGATTTTGAAAAAGGCCAAGATTCCTCTTCAGAGTACTACTGGGATATGTTTTGCTCCATTTCAACTGAGCTGAATGCTCTTCAAGTGGAGTATGTCATTTTTCTCTGCAAACTCAAGGTCCTAGCTGACTGGAACCAAGAGTTATAGGAAGATATTACAAGATTGCAGAGCCACCAAGGCCTTCTATTAGCTAAGAAGAACAAGACTAAATTCGGGTTAAGGCCGTAAAGGCGCATTGTCTTGCTAAGAAATGCCACAAAAGGACGCTTATATTCTTAACTGGTTTTGTCAAATATGGTTTGCACATGGCACGCTTCTAATTAGTCAAAGCTGGATCCAGATGCTGATTAGAACCTTTTTTGAGGATGGACGCTTATAAAGATCTATCCTGTGAAGACTGCAAATTGTACTAATTTTTGTAAATAAATAAGAGGCATCAAATGAGTATAGTATTGAAATTTAGTTGTACTTCTAATTTCCTTTAGTAATGGAGACAAATATTTTACTTAGGAGCAATTATCAATGAATGGTGAGTGCTAGCATAAATTAGAATTATATAATTAAGTTTAAGACATGCGTTAATTCAATAAAGGAAGTAAATTTAAATTGAGGACATTATTGATATATGTATATATATGAAATAGATGAATATACAATTTAAGAAAAATATATGTATATACATGTAAACTAGAATGGGAAATGTGATTTAATAATATAAGATATAATACTAATAAAATGAAATAAAATATAGCAAGATGTATGAAATATATTGATGTATATATATACATGAAATGATAAAAATATATTAATATTTATAGATATATTAAAAGTACATGTATATATATTGAATAGGATATATATATATAAATATATATATATGAAATCGTGACCTGCTCCCACTATCGTGGGAGCAGGTCTGAACAAAAAGAAAAAGGCAGAAGCAAACGCCAAAACAGAAAAGGAAACCCGGTTTAAAAAGAGAAGGAAAAGAAGGAAAGAAAGGAGAGAAGAGAAAGGGAGATCTCGACCGGGGAAGGAAAAGAAGAAAAGGGAGAAGAAAAGAGGAAAGGAAAGGAGAAGGGCTCAGCGAGAAAGGCAAGAGAAAAGGAGAAAACAAAAAGGAAAAGAAGAAAGCTACAGTAAGGGTTTCGAACGAGGAAGAAAAGGGAAAGAGAGAAACCAGGGAAAAACGAAAGGAAAGAGAGTGGTATGGTTCAGTTGGGGCTGGAAGTGCCGAGAGGAAACAGAAGAAGAAGAAGACCCAAAACTGCAGCTACTTGCGTGGGAAAAAGGAAAGGGGTTCGAAGAACCTGTTGGATGCGTGAAGGAGAGCTGATCTGTGGCTACATTTGGATCAGTTGGGAGGCTGTGGAAGAGGTCATTTGGTGGCTCACGAACCAGCTGCAACTTGGGATTGATTTGGCTGTAAAGGAGGCAAGAAACATGAGCCAACCGAACTGACCAAGGACATTTTCTGCTACTCAAAACAGAACAGCTCCTAAGGCAGTAACAAGGTAAATAAAAACTGACTTGAGTGTTGTTTGAATGATAGAACTATATCAGGAAAATGTTCTGCATTGCTCAGCTGTTTGTGGGGGGTTTAAACTGAACTTGTTGGTGTCTAAACAGAGGTTAACTAATGGCTGGAAATTGGGATTTGTAGCAAGGCTGTATGAGAAATCGTTGAGGGTTTGAAGGGAGGAAGAACCAAGCTGGATCGAAAGCCATTAGAGCTGTCTAGCTCGACTGAAGTAAGTGAAGACAAGGCAGCCTCGGGTTGTGCAGGACAGCAGTAACCTAGGTTCAAGGAGGCTCGGTTAAGCTATTTTAGAGGTAAAAGTTAGATTTTCAGAAATGTAACTTCGTTTATGCAATGATATATGATTTTTGAATAATACCTACATGCGTATAGATACAAAACCATGGACAAAACAGAGATGTATACATGCGTGTGAACGTGTATATATATATGTATATGTATATATATGTACATACTCTAGGGGCTTGGTGATAAAAAGAAAATATAACCATGTAGTTATATATGTCTATGTGTTTAAATAGATATATATATACATATATATATATATATACACATATACATATACATCTACGCATAGATGTTATTAGCATGACAATGAAGATTTAATTCTGAACCTCGGTGTAGGATTTGATTCGGAAATATCAAGAGGAGGGAACTACACGAAGATCGACTAGGGAAATTCTTTTGAAGGTAAACAATAAGCATCGATTTAAGGATTGATAGGAATTAAGCTTGACTATAACAGTGAAACTTGAATAATAATGCGTTGTTTTAAATTGTTCGTTTTAAGTATGGTATTAGGCATGTATGAATAGATGATTGAGACAACATTGAAATGCTTGTAGTGACTTAATTGGAGCGGAAGAGTAGATATTATCGGAGACTCGAAGAGGATATTGGCTAAGGACATTATGTAAGTGGGTTAAGTAAGCTTTACTAGTACCATCTCGTAGGAACAATTAAATCCCTTTATCGATTGAGTTAATTTATGAATTAAGGGACGAAACATCGTTGACCGAGCTACTAAGGTAAGATGTAAAGGACTTAATGTAAGTGGGTTAAGAAAAGAATGCTCCTTTGGCTGGAATTTTAAATATCATTTTCTATGTTGTATGTTGTAGCCGGTCAAGCCACTTATTAAATAACATGAAAAACGTTAGTTCTGAGACCTTAATACGAAATTATTGTTATGCTAGAGGTACATGTATGCATGGTGCATAATAGACTACACGTAGTAGCAATGCATTGTGCACAAAGAGACTGTTACGAATGCGTACATGCATTTACATATAATATGTTTTAATGCAAGCTATCTTATGCATGAATTCTTTCTATGTATAACGACTTGTATGCTATTTAACTCAGAAGACTTTTCTGGTTTGAGCCAACTTTGAAATAAAACCCAAATATTGTATAGTTAAAGCTCGAAATGTTTCTTGTCAGTATTTTGAAATTTATGAAGGTGAAGAGTTACACGAAAGAACTGTTTTTCGATATGTTTTGAGTGCGGGCAAATCCATTGACCTTCGGGTCACTTGAGCCTATTGAGCCTTGCTCTAGATTCTATTACCCATCTATTGAGCTTTGTGCTCTAGACAATCAGTATCAGTATCTGCGCCTTACGAGCCTCGAGCTCTAGGCATTATCAGGCTTGTCTGAGAATTTAACAGGCAAGTTCCAGCTCTCGACTGATCAGCGAGACTGGAGCATAGTCTATGGCCATAGGTATTGTGTTGCTTGCGACACCTACTCCATCACTAGCTAGGATGGACATCAGTATCAATTATCAGGGATTCATGCCTAAACTCTATCAGTATTGTTTTCCAGCACTTTAAGGCTTTATGCCTAATTTGATAAATTATCAGTTTTCTGTAAAGTCATCGATTTGAAGAAAATACATCAGAATTCTATTTTGATATTTGCATGAGTTTCAGTAATTTAAGGCCTCGTGCCTACAGTGATTCGACTATCAGTTTTAGTAATCTTTCTCTGCTTTGAAGTTAGTGCATTCGAAATCTATTTGTGATCATATCATTTTCAGTATTTGAATGTTTCATGTTGATACACTAGTGTATAGAATACTATGTCATGTATATATAACATGTCATTTGCTACCATGCAATTATGTGCATATAGACCGACATGAGCCTAGTATCTGTTTACTTAAACTACTTACTGAGCCGTGGTTTTGCTCACCCCTTATTAATAACATCGCAGATCATACAAGCTAGGCTCCCACTTGGAGTTGGAGCAAGGCCTCGAGGACGACCTTAAGTAGCGATACTAGCTTGAGTCCTCCGAGTGCTGCTTTTGTTGCTCTTGAGGTATAAAAAGGGATTATTTTGTTATTCATGTATGACATTCAAATGCACAGTACATGCTTATAGAAATTTTTGGGATGTAACTTAGGATCGTTCTAGATTATTGTAGTCATCTATGGTTATCGAGTGCGATCCGAGAAAAAAATTGTAAAGACTATAACTTATGAAATGCCATGCTTATGTCGTGGATGATCCGAGAAGTAAAATTTGTCGATTTTGAATTGTTAACTGCTATACATATATATGTGATGACTTTGGAAGTATGTGTAGTATATAGTGAATTGAACTGGAAACTATGGATTGGTAAAATGTGGCTGGATATAGTTGAGTTTTATTGCAGTTTATGGAGCTGGGGAAAGTCGATTTTATATAAGGGGGAGTTTTCGAAGTTTTCTTTTATTAGTCTAGTAATAAATGAGAATATTAAGTGATGAACAAAAAGTTATATTCTCGCAAGTGCACAAATCAGGATAGTATAGCGTGCAAGTACAAGAGTCGATCCCACAGAGATTTGCTAAATTATTTCAATTAAAATTCAACTACTTATCCTCTAAAAATTATAAAAGCCAAAAAGAATTATCTAAGTATCTAATTAACTAATGGAATTAATTAACCCAATAAAACAAATAAATTCACCAATAGAGAAAAGCCTAGGAATTTGATTTCACCAATACATTGCAATTTTATGTCTTCAATCCTAAAATCTCAATTCAATTCTAGGGTTCATTCTTCCTAATATATGATTACTCTGTTTGATGGCAGCTATAATCAAGTATTTTTAGTCATTAAATTATCTATGATGTGTAGCATAATCAATGACTAAAAATCCATTAAGAACAGAAGAACATTTAACAAGAACCAAATAAATATTCTAGCTTGATGTATGCATCAAATATTTATTCAATCATTCAAGAGAGCTATACATGGCTTAGCATATGATGTGTACCCTTACCATGTCTCAAACAATCAATTAATTTATATTAAAGGTGGCCAATCAATAACACAAATCAAAAGATTGAATTAATCACAATGAATGATACTAGAATTTAAGAATTGATCAATTAATCATAAAGACATAAAATATGCAAGTAGGCTCAATCAAATTCCTAGTAAAAAAAAATTAGTTCATGTTTAATTTAGCAAAACAAAATATTGAATCAATAAAAGTCATGCCTTTAATTAAACAAGAGACCAATTCAAAAATAAACTATTGTATAAATCTAATAATGCAAATTAATTAAAATAAATAAATAAAAGTACTGTAACAACTCCTTTTTATGCGAGAAGCTCCATGGAATTTTTGACAACCAATTATTTTGGCTAGCAGAGCAAGCATGAAGTCACGTGAACATAAAAACAAATCATCACTTTGAACTTTGGGCAACAGCTGTTTCTCAAGTCTGTATAGCAAGATGCAGTAGCTCAAATTCAATCCTTATGCTTCAAGGTCTGGTTCGGTACCGCGTGTCTCTTGCACCAAACAAGGCAGCAGCTCATGCGCTCAGCAGCCTGCGTCGATCGCCCACCAAGCTCAGCTACGTACTCTGTTCTGCTTCAAAATTTCAACAGCTTTGCTTTTTCCAAAGCTCAGTTCTGCAGCTACTCTTCTCACGATTTCAAGCTCTGTTTCGTTGATCCTTTCCTCTATTGGTTGCTAGGAATTGCTCTCTGCAAAATAAAGATAAACAACACAGAAAGAAAATAGCAATAACTAGGCTAACCAGTACCTCTCCTCTCACTACTCTCTGTTTCTTCGATCTCTGTTTTTCTCTCTATGCTTTCTCTATGTCCTTTTTACTGCCGCCCCTCTCCTCTCTTTATAGTTTGATTTTTTTCCTTAAAAATTTCTAGGGTTTCTTTTTACTCAAGCAATAAATCTCAGCCCTTTATTTTATTTTAATCCTATGGTCCAAAAGTCTTTAAAACAATTCAGAATTTAATTACAACTTTAGAAAATCAAACAATGTATATTTCAAAAATTTATTCCAATCACAAAATTTATTGTTTGATTTTATGCCATAATTTCCAAAAATTAATTCCAAATCACTTTCTCTAAATTAATTCAAAAGATACATTAAACAATTAATTTTACACAAGAATATAGCAATAAATGTGGTAATATATAATAAAATAATATAACAAATATATTATTATCATTAAGTAAGTCAAATGATTATAAGAAATGGTAAATTAAACGATGAATGTAAATCAAATGAAGAATATGAAAGTAGTTGAGAGAGAACACTGACACCGAATACAAACCCCAAAGTGAAAAGAAAGAGTTAGTTCGTAAAATTGATAAATGGGAAATAAAGTCTGAGTGTTAAGTATACGTCAAGGCCTTCAGGTCGTGACAGATTAAATGGTATCAGAGCCCGGTTTGTCTAGTATGTGTCAGTGTCATAGAGGTCATTATTAGTGTTACATCCCATGTACTGTGTAATGTCTGCATGTAACCACTGTCACTAACTTATACTAAGATTGATCTGCTCTTGGTATAGGTATTTCTGTTAATCGAAATACAATGAGGAGAATTGGAGGCAGACCTAGGGGGTTGGCTCGAAGGTTTCCGATTACACGTTTGACCCCATCCACTGCACCTCCATCATCCTCACACCCCACACCTCCACCACCAGATAGTATTGAGGCAAGGATGGCTAGAATAGAACAAAGTCATGAGACCATGGTGGCCCTATTACAACAATTGGTGGCCAACCAAGCTGGTACACAGCAAGCTACACCACCACCTCCTACACCTCCTGTGCCACCACCTACTGCACCTGCTATGCCACAGCCTCCACCACCACCGCAACAGGCACCACCTCCGCCACCTCTGGTGGTGCCACAGGTCGCACCTTTGCCAGCTGTGCCTCCACCAGCCGTACCTGAGGCTGGGAATCCGGTGGATAGAAACATGACACTCCTCCGACAATTCCAGAAGATGAACCCATCACAGTTTAAGGGGGAGAAGGATCCGGCGAAGGCTGAGGAATGGATAGAGGAGATGGAGTTCCTTTTCAAGTATATAGGTTGCAGTACTACTGAAAGGGTTTCCTTAGCTGTGTATATGATGAGGGGTGATGCACAGAAGTGGTGGAAGACCCATGAGACATTCTTATTGGCCAAGGATCCGGTCATTACATGGGAGAGACTTGTAGAGGCTTTCATGAACCACTATATCTCCAAAGCTGCCAGGAGACAAAAGAAGAAGGAATTTATGGAACTTACTCAAGGATTGATGAGGGTTGATGAGTACGAGACCCGTTTCACTGCCTTGGTTAAGTATGATACAGATTATGCTACTAATGATGAAAAGAAGGCAGAGAAATTTGCTTCGGGATTGAGACCTATCATCCGAAGCCGAGTCACTCCATTTGAGCTCACAGAGTATAAGGCAGTGGTTAGAAAGGCTCAGACCGTTGAGCAAGAATTGGAGATTACTCAAGCTGAGTATGGGACAAGGAAACCTCCTAGAGCTAAACCATTCATAGATAGGAGAAATGAGAAGAGGAGGTTTGAGCCGAGTAGATCACAGGGACAAAATAAGAGGCAGAGGTTTGTTGCGCCTCGATCACAGGCTACTAGGCCTACAACTACTACTACTCCTCCTAACAGAGCCTTGACCATCATCCCTACTGCTACTCCTACATCTCAGCCTTGTACTATTTGCGGCCACAAGCATGGTGATCGACCTTGTCATAGACTTACTGGGGCTTGTTTCAGGTGTGGCAAGACAGGTCACATGATCAGAGATTGTCCTTTGCTTAAGGCCACAAAGAGGCAAGTTGAGAAACAAAACGTGCCGCAACAGAAGAAGGCCTAAGATAAGGGCAAGGGGCCAATGGTGCAGGGTAGAGTATTTGCACTCGATCAGGAGGCAGCTGATGCTTCCGGCTCAGTTATCAGGGGTAAGCTCACTATCTGTGACTTGGAAGCTATTGTACTTATAGATTCAGGTGCAACTCACTCATTCATCTCACCTGCATTTGCTAGTAGATTGCATATAGAGTCAGAACCTCTAGGCCATCTGTTACATATTACTACTCCTTTTAGGGAATCTCAAACAACTGAATATGTCTATCGTCAGTGTAAGGTCAAGGTGGGAGATAAGTACTTAACAGTAGATTTGATCTTATTGAATATGTATGACTTTGATGTAATACTAGGCATGGATTGGTTAACCAACCATCGTGCTCGTGTAGATTGCTATAGGAAGATTGTAACTCTCTCCCTACCTGAAAAGCTTGTACTACGCCTTGGGAATGATAAATAGAATGATTTTGATTTTGTTGATGTCTCACTAATATGAGATTAATTGTTTATGAAGGCTATCTCGCATTTGTCGAGGATGCAGAAAGGAGCCATCCGGAACTGTCCGACATTCCAATTGTCAAGGAGTTCTCTGATGTTTTTCCGGATGAGCTACCAGGGCTACCTCCGGAAAGGGAGACGGAGTTCGCTATAGAGCTACTCCCAGGCACTCAACCGGTATCAAAGCCTCCATACCGAATGGTCTTGGTTGAGTTAGAAGAACTGAAAAAGCAGTTGCAAGAGCTGCTAGATAAAGGTTTTATAAGACCAAGTGTGTCTCCCTGGGGGGCTCTAGTGTTATTTGTGAAAAAGAAGGATGGTAGTTTGAGGCTGTGTATAGACTATAGGCAGTTGAATCAAGTGACGGTGAAGAATAAGTATCCACTGCCTAGAATTGACGACTTGTTGGATCAGTTGAAGGGTGCTCAGATATTTTCCAAGATTGATTTGAGGTCTGGGTACCATCAGCTAAGAATCAGAAAGGAAGATGTATCGAAAACAGCCTTCAGGACTCGTTATGGCCACTATGAGTTCTTGGTGATGCCATTTGGTTTAACAAACGCCCCTGCAGCGTTCATGGGACTGATGAATGAAGTGTTTAAGCCCTACTTGGACAAGTTCGTCATTGTTTTCATCGATGACATACTAGTATATTCTTGATCTCGAGAAGAGCATGAACACCACCTACATATTGTGCTTCAGACTCTTCGAGAGAAAGAGCTCTATGCCAAGCTCAGTAAGTGCAAATTTTGGTTAGAGCAAATCAGTTTTCTGGGGCATGTAGTGTCAAAGGATGGTGTGTCGGTTGACCCAGCTAAGATAGAGGCTGTAATTAATTAGGAGAGGCCTAAGACAGTAACCGAAATTCGCAGCTTTTTAGGGCTTGCGGGATACTATAAGAGATTTGTAGAAGGATTTTCTAAGTTGGCTGCTCCTCTAACCCGACTCACACGCAAGAATGTCAAGTTTGAGTGGAATGATGCATGTGAGCACAGCTTTCTAGAATTGAAGCAGCGATTGACTACAGCTCCTATTCTGACAATTCCGAGTGGATCCGGGGGATTTGCAGTGTATAGTGATGCCTCTCTACAAGGTCTAGGGTGTGTATTGATGCAGAATAGTAAAGTAGTGGCCTATGGTTCGAGACAATTGAAGGACCATGAGAGGAACTATCCCACACATGACCTAGAGTTGGCAGCGGTAGTGTTTGCGCTAAAGATATGGCTCCACTACTTGTATGGTGAACGATTTCAGATTTACACGGATCACAAGAGTTTAAAATATTTATTCTCGCAGAAAGAGCTAAACATGAGACAGAGACGATGGATGGAGCTATTGAAGGATTATGACTGCGAGATTCTCTACCATCCGGGTAAAGCAAACCGAGTTGCTGATGCATTGAGTAGGAAGAGCATGGGTTTGATCAGCTACATGATGGTTAAAGAGTGGGATTTGATGGAGAAATTTTCAGAATTGAATCTGAACCTAAAGCGAGAAGGTGAATGTTTGATGGCTAGCTTGAGGATAGAGCCTAGTATTATTGATCAGATCAGACAAGCTCAGAAAGAAGATCCTCGACTTG
This sequence comes from Heritiera fomes, assembly GCA_032173925.1. Classification (NCBI taxonomy): domain Eukaryota; kingdom Viridiplantae; phylum Streptophyta; class Magnoliopsida; order Malvales; family Malvaceae; genus Heritiera; species Heritiera fomes. The sequence goes on along the minus strand of JAPDPM010000023.1, from coordinate 3,995,736 downwards.
TGGAGACTACTAGTAATATACAATCGGATCAGGGCTCAGATTTCGAGATCGGAGATGATGGACTGTTGAGATATAAGGGCAGAATTTGTATTCCGGATAGTGAGGCCTTGAAGAGACAAATTATGGAAGAGGCACACAGCTCCAAATACACGATGCATCCAGGTAATACAAAGATATATCAAAACTTACGTAAGGTATATTGGTGGGCTGGTATGAAGAAAGATATAGCGACCTTTGTGTCCAAATGCTTAGTGTGCCAAAAGTTCAAGATTGAACACCAGAGACCAGCGGGCTTACTGAAACCTTTGTCTATACCTACATGGAAATGGGAGCATGTGACTATAGACTTTATCATGGGACTCCCGAGGACTCGTAGGAATCATGATGCCATTTGGGTGATAGTCGATCGATTGACAAAGTCCGCTCACTTCCTAGTTATGAAGGCTACCGATTCACTTAGTGCCTTAGCAAATATGTATGTAAAAGAAGTAGTGAGGTTACATGGAGTCCCAGTGAGCATAGTTTCGGATAGAGATTCTCGGTTTACTTCCTATTTCTAGGGACACTTTCAGGATGCTTTGGGAACTAAACTTAGCTTTAGCACAGCCTTCCATCCTCAAACCGATGGGCAGTCAGAGAGGACAATTCAGACTCTTGAGGACATGTTGAGGGCATGTGTCATGGATTTTCAAGGCTCATGGGATGATCATCTGGCACTAGCTGAATTTGCATATAACAATAGCTTTCACTCTAGCATTGGGATGGCACCTTACGAGGCGTTGTATGGACGGAAGTGTAGATCCCCTATTGGCTGGGAAGAGGTAGGTGAAAGAAAGATATTTACTCCGGAATTAGTAGAGAAAGCTTCCGCAGACGTGAAGTTGATATGTGATAGATTGAGGACAGCTCAAAGTAGACAGAAGAGCTATGCGGATAGTCGGAGAAGACCTTTGGAATTTCAAGTTGGGGATAAAGTATTCTTGAAGATCTCTCCATCTAAAGGTATAATGAGATTTGGTAAGAAAGGGAAGTTGAGCTCTCGATATATTGGTCCGTTTGAGATACTAGAGAGAATTGGTGACGTGGCATACCGACTAGCATTACCTCCAGAGCTGGCAAGTGTGCATAACGTCTTCCATGCGTCGATGCTCAGGAAGTATCATCCGGACCCCTCCCATATCATTGAGTATGAACCTTTAGAGATTAAGGAGGACTTGAGCTATGTTGAGAGACCTATTCGGATCTTGGATAGAAAAGATAAGATATTGAGGTCAAAGACGATTCCTCTAGTGAAAGTACTTTGGCAACATCACTCTTCAGAGGAAGCTACATGGGAGTTAGAGAGTTTGATGAAGGAGAAGTATCCTCACCTTTTTCAAATGGACATGGAAAATTTGGAGGACCAAATTTCCTAAGGTGGGGAGGTTGTAAAGACTGTAAATTGTACTAATTTTTGTAAATAAATAATAGGCATCAAATGAGTATAGTATTGAAATTTAGTTGTACTTCTAATTTCCTTTAGTAATGGAGACAAATATTTTACTTAGGAGCAATTATCAATGAATGGTGAGTGCTAGCATAAATTAGAATTATATAATTAAGTTCAAGACATGCGTTAATTCAATGAAGGAAGTAAATTTAAATTGAGGACATTATTGATATATGTATATATATGAAATAGATGAATATACAATTTAAGAAAAATATATGTATATACATGTAAACTAGAATGGGAAATGTGATTTAATAATATAAGATATAATACTAATAAAATGAAATAAAATATAGCAAGATGTATGAAATATATTGATGTATATATATACATGAAATGATAAAAATATATTAATATTTATAGATATATTAAAAGTACATGTATATATATATTGAATAGGATATATATATATAAATATATATATATATATATATATATATGAAACCGTGACCTGCTCCCACTATCGTGGGAGCAGGTCTGAACAAAAAGAAAAAGGCAGAAGCTTTGCTTTTGCCAAACGCCAAAACAGAAAAGGAAACCCAGTTTAAAAAGAGAAGGAAAAGAAGGAAAGAAAGGAGAGAAGAGAAAGGGAGATCTCGACCGGGGAAGGAAAAGAAGAAAAGGGAGAAGAGAAGAGGAAAGGAAAGGAAAGGAGAAGGGCTCAGCGAGAAAGGCAAGAGAAAAGGAGAAAACAAAAAGGAAAAGAAGAAAGCTACAGTAAGGGTTTCGAACGAGGAAGAAAAGGGAAAGAGAGAAACCAGGGAAAAACGAAAGGAAAGAGAGTGGTGTGGTTCAATTGGGGCTGGAAGTGCCGAGAGGAAACAGAAGAAGAAGAAGACCCAAAACTGCAGCTACTTACGTGGGAAAAAGGGAAGTGCCGAGAGGAAACAGAAGAAGAAGAAGACCCAAAACTGCAACTACTTACGTGGGAAAAAGGAAAGGGGTTCGAAGAACCTGTTGGATGCGTGAAGGAGAGCTGATATGTGGCTGCATTTGGATCGGTTGGGAGGCTGTGGAAAAGGTCATTTGGTGGCTCACGAACCAGCTGCAACTTGGGATTGATTTGGCTGTAAAGGAGGCAAGAAACATGAGCCAACCGAACTGACCAAGGACATTTTCTGCTACTCAAAACAGAACAGCTCCTAAGGCAGTAACAAGGTAAATAAAAACTGACTTGAGTGTTGTTTGAATGATAGAACTATATCAGGAAAATGTTCTGCATTGCTCAGCTGTTTGTAGGGGGTTTAAACTGAACTTGTTGGTGTCTAAACAGAGGTTAACTAATGGCTGGAAATTGGGATTTGTAGGAAGGCTGTATGAGAACTCGTTGAGGGTTTGAAGAGAGGAAGAACCAAGCTGGATCGAAAGCCATTAGAGCTGTCTAGCTCGACTGAAGTAAGTGAAGACAAGGCAGCCTCGGGTTGTGCAGGACAGCAGTAACCTAGGTTCAAGGAGGCTCGGTTAAGCTATTTTAGAGGTAAAAGTTAGATTTTCAGAAATGTAACTTCGTTTATGCAATGATATATGATTTTTGAATAATACCTACATGCGTATAGATACAAAACCATGGACAAAATAGAGATGTATACATGCGTGTGAACGTGTATATATATGTATATGTATATATATGTACATACTCTAGGGGCTTGGTGATAAAAAAAAAATATAACCATGTAGTTATATATGTCTATGTGTTTAGATAGATATATATATATATATATACATATATATATACATATACATATACATCTACGCATAGATGTTATTAGCATGACAATGAAGATTTAATTCTGAACCTCGGTGTAGGATTTGATTCGGAAATATCAAGAGGAGAGAACTACACGAAGATCGACTAGGGAAATTCTTTTGAAGGTAAACAATAAGCATCGATTTAAGGATTGATAGGAATTAAGCTTGACTATAACAGTGAAAATTGAATAATAATGCGTTGTTTTAAATTGTTCGTTTTAAGTATGGTATTAGGCATGTATGAATAGATGATTGAGACAACATTGAAATGCTTGTAGTGACCTTAATTGGAGCGGAAGAGTAGATATTATCGGAGACTCGAAGAGGATATTGGCTAAGGACATTATGTAAGTGGGTTAAGTAAGCTTTACTAGTACCATCTCGTAGGAACAATTAAATCCCTTTATCGATTGAGTTAATTTATGAATTAAGGGACGAAACATCGTTGACCGAGCTACTAAGGTAAGATGTAAAGGACTTAATGTATAAATTGGAAAAGAATGCTCCTTTGGCTGGAATTTTAAATATAATTTTCTATGTTGTATGTTGTAGCCGGTCAAGCCACTTATTAAATAACATGAAAAACGTTAGTTCTGAGACCTTAATACGAAATTATTGTTGTGCTAGAGGTACATGTATGCATGGTGCATAATAGACTACACGTAGTAGCAATGCATTGTGCACAAAGAGACTGTTACGAATGCGTATATGCATTTACATAAAATATGTTTTAATGCAAGCTATCTTATGCATGAATTCTTTCTATGTATAACGACTTGTATGCTATTTAACTCAGAAGACTTTTCTAGTTTGAGCCAACTTTGAAATAAAACCCAAATATTGTATAGTTAAAGCTCGAAATGTTTCTTGTCAATATTTTGAAATTTATGAAGGTGAAGAGTTACACGAAAGAACTGTTTTCCGATATGTTTTGAGTGCGGGCAAATCCATTGACCTTCGGGTCACTTGAGCCTATTGAGCCTTGCTCTAGATTCTATTACCCGTCTATTGAGCTTTGTGCTCTAGACAATCAGTATCAGTATCTGCGCCTTACGAGCCTCGAGCTCTAGGCATTATCAGGCTTGTCTGAGAATTTAACAGGCAAGTTCCAGCTCTCGACTGATCAGCGAGACTGGAGCATAGTCTATGGCCATAGGTATTGTGTTGCTTGCGACACCTACTCCATCACTAGCTAGGATGGACATCAGTATCAGTTATCAGGGATTCATGCCTAAACTCTATCAGTATTGTTTTCCGGCACTTTAAGGCTTTATGCCTAATTTGATAAATTATCAGTTTTCTGTAAAGTCATCGATTTGAAGAAAATACATCAGAATTCTATTTTGATATTTGCATGAGTTTCAGTAATTTAAGGCCTCGTGCCTACAGTGATTCGACTATCAGTTTTAGTAATCTTTCTCTGCTTTGAAGTAAGTGCATTCGAAATCTGTTTGTGATCATATCATTTTCAGTATTTGAATGTTTCATGTTGATACACTAGTGTATAGAATACTATGTCATGTATATATAACATGTCATTTGCTACCATGCAATTATGTGCATATAGACCGACATGAGCCTAGTATCTGTTTACTTAAACTACTTACTGAGCCGTGGTTTTGCTCACCCCTTATTAATAACATCGCAGATCATACAAGCTAGGCTCCCACTTGGAGTTGGAGCAAGGCCTCGAGGACGACCTTAAGTAGCGATACTAGCTTGAGTCCTCCGAGTGCTGCTTTTGTTGCTCTTGAGGTATAAAAAGGGATTATTTTGTTATTCATGTATGACATTCAAATGCACAATACATGCTTATAGAAATTTTTGGGATGTAACTTAGGATTGTTCTAGATTATTGTAGTCATCTATGGTTATCGAGTGCGATCCGAGAAAAGAATTGTAAAGACTATAACTTATGAAATGCCATGCTTATGTCGTGGATGATCCGAGAAGTAAAATTTGTCGATTTTGAATTGTTAACTGCTATACATATATATGTGATGACTTTGGAAGTATGTGTAGTATATAGTGAATTGAACTGGAAACTATGGATTGGTAAAATGTGGCTGGATATAGTTGAGTTTTATTGCAGGTTATGGAGCTGGGGAAAGTCGATTTTATATAAGGGGGAGTTTTCGAAGTTTTCTTTTATTAGTCTAGTAATAAATGAGAATATTAAGTAAGTCAAATGATTATAAGAAATGGTAAATTAAATGATGAATGTAAATCAAATGAAGAATATGAAAGTAGTTGAGAGAGAACACTGACACCGAATACAAACCCCAAAGTGAAAAGAAAAAGTTAGTTCGTAAAATTGATAAATGGGAAATAAAGTCTGAGTGTTAAGTATACGTCACGGCCTTCGGGTCGTGACATATCCGATCTTCCTAGCCCTTAGAAGCCTTTTCACTGACCTAAAGTAGTTGACGTTCTCACAGGCTTAGACGGAGATGATTTGGATAATCCAAAGACTAACTTTTCTAACAATCAAGCTCCTAACATTATAGTGCCTTAAAACACACATGCCTAGGTGCCTATTAGTATCGATATCCCTCTTGCTGCAAAGGTCAATCTGGAAGACACTTATTATAATACAACTCTAAAGTGGAATGAATGAAAATTTTCATTTTCTTGTTTTTTTTTCATGCTCTAATCTATATGTATGTATGCAGTAAGTGCTCTCCAATTTTTTGTGAAAGAGCTCAATTTTTTATAAAAAAACTCTTCGATGACTACACATTCACCGTACACTTTTTTAAACTCGTCTTACATAACAATCAGATTGACCTCTCGCACTTTTTGCTTCAGGCCTTTTTCTTCTTGTTGCCCTCCAAGTGCCCTGATTAGCAAGTACAGCTTGTAATAGAGTGCTTGACTAGTAGGGCTTATGCTAATTTGCACGGTAGCTAGTTTATAGAACATAACGGATTATGTACTTCAGATTATGTATATTATAGCTAAAACCAATGATAATAATAAGATAAAATGTTCAAGCTAGCAAACTATATAAGGTATAAACATATTGTGTCCAGATACTAAGAATGAATAGCAATAACCTAAAGATAATAAATGTAGATATTTTGCTCTTATAAATTATATTCATCACATAATACAACTAATCCTGAGATAGCAAAAGAAAGAGATGCCTACTACAATTTCATGCTTACTAATATTCATGAATACGTTTGTATTCCAGTTTATGCAAATTGCAAATTTGATAAGGCAATCATATAAATTTTTAAAGCATTCAAGATAATAAAATAAATTTGATGTTCAAGATAAATTTGTGAATAAATTACAAATCAAATTAGTTTAATGAGTTTTGGCATCATAAGAAAATTCTATATGATCGAAATTATGGTAGTACGCATGTAAATTTTTACCATATTGGTAATATAAATGATAATTAATATAAATGAGCAATAATAGAATGAAAGATTCTTGTAAGTAGTTTTATCATATATGACATGATATTATCGAAGCATATAATTGAGCAACTTTAATTATAAATAACAAAATTTAATGAAATCATGAAGGTGGGGATGTAATTGAATATTTTAAACGCCTATCTGCACAATCTTGAAACCTTGTGGTAAAAAACAAAATTTTAAAAAATTTAACAACTTAAATGTAATTAATTTTAATTTTTTAAAGGAAAATTGAAAGAATATTTCCTCAATTAATTGGTAAGTCACGGGTTGCTCAAATTTTTGGTAAGGGTCACATGTGGCTTGTGTTGTTACTATGCAAAGGAATATTATGAGAAATTCCCTCATCTTTCTTACTCACACGGGTTGGGACAACCTAAAAAACTAAGTTTCAATCCGTTTGACTTTTACACAGGTCTCTTCAAAAATCCTTCCCATTTTTAAGAAATTTCTCAAATCAATAACCATATTTCACATGTCTAAAAGTGAATCTACAAAGCCCATATATTACTTTGTGCACAGTATTTTAGCATATCATAAAAAAAAACCCATAAGAAATTATACGAAATCAAAGACTAACTCATTTTTTGATTGAAAATTTCAAGATCCGACTGAATCTTGATAAGCACCTGGTTTATTTTGATTTTTCATAAACAACATCAATTGTTGTTACTTGTTCAGAACAATAAGTTTTCTTGACTTGATAATCTTCATCTTCGTGTTAGTTATTCTTCAAGAACTCTGTAAGAAAGAAAACTATCAGAGAGCATAGAGGCTTTTTCCTCTATGCACACTTTGATACTTAAGTCAAACCAGATTTTAGAAGATTTCGATAAGCAAATAGAGACTAGGGTTTAAAAATAATACATATGACTTATTATTTTTCACGTAATTACCTTTAAAAACCCATAGCTTAAATGATCACTTAATGGATCCTCCATGGTCTTCCTAAGTCCTCTTTCCACTTATGCTCAGTCCATCTTAAGGCCTAATGATCTTCAGTTTGACTCATAACAAGACCCAATAATCCTTAATATGACTCTCATCAGTGATAATATATATATATATAAACACATTTATACACATTAATTTTATAGAAAAATAAATAAAGTACTTTTAAAGTTTATATAAATAAATATAAGTGTGAATTAACAAAAAACAAGATAAAAAAAGAACGTTATCCAAAGAATATTTATGTTTTCGTTTTAGTTTTCATTGTATATAAGAAAACAATCATTTTTATTCTTCACAATTTAATAATAGGATTGTTTATTAAAAGTAAATAGTAAAATTCGATGGATTTTTTCTTTCATATATCATATCTACTTTTTAGAAATTTTATTAAAGATGATTTATCTTTAATACAACAATGTTTGGTCTCAAGCACTTTTATATATACTTATAATTATAATAAATATTTAGCAATGGCATTATATCTTTATCTATAATATATTCAAGCAGAACTCATTTTCAGAAAGAGACACGTCAAGCATATGTATATGTGTACTTGTATGTATGTGTGTGTGTGTGTGTGTATATATATATATATATATATATATAAATTTATTATTTGACCATTATTATAAGCAATGATTTGAATCCTTTAGTAATATTTTGAAAAACTTTATGAAGAATGATAGTGGATTCTATATTCCATGAAAAAATAGTTTGCTGCTGAAGAACCTGTGCAATTCCTGAAAACAGCTTTGGATTCTTGACATGGTTTGCTTCTGAAAGGCTTAGGTTGATTTTTAGCGCATTGCAAACAACAAATGTTATTGAAATTACCAACTTCAATACGTCATCTGCGTTTGCTTGATTCCGTCTTCCGGCAATCCTATTAGAAACAGACAAATGCTGAGAGACAGATCAAATTAATAAAATTTCCAGACACAGACAAAAACTCGAGCTCTGACGGTAACCTTGAGATATTTCAACTTCACTCTGTTTCTAAAGTGGGTCCAGATCATTGACATTAGATCTAAACCAATTGAACCTAGCATGGAATTATTGAACATCTGTGCAACACAGTTGATAATATGATACTGTAATAATGAATAAATGTAGTGTGTGCAAGCCAAATTTCTACTCTTTCGCCCCAGTCCAACGTTGAAATTTCATCAGGCTGGCACTTTCCAGGAAGTTGTTCCCCTTGGATCCTAAGATCGTGCCAAACCTGCAGACAACAGGCTCTGGCTCTTTTAAAGTGCCAATTGCTGGAGAAACTCTGATATAGAATCAGTTTCTTACCTGAAAGTGCAAAGTTTTTCATTTTGTCACAGTTGAGAATCATACTTGAACTCCTGCTGGAGAGATTCAATGATCTCAGCACTTTTTCGTAGCCATCTATTCCTGCTTATCCTCACAAGCATCCTTGGGATTCTTGCAACAGTTCAAGCTCAAGGAAATGTAACCGTAGGTGATTTTCTATCTGCAAATGATAAAAACATGACATGGCAATCGCCATCAGGTTATTTTGCCTTTGAATTTCTTCGCATTCCGGGTGAACAAGATCGGTTCATTCTTGCAATCTGGTATGCTAAGATACCGGAAAGAACTATAGTGTGGTATGCTAACAGAGAGAATCCTGCAACTCAAAGAGAATCAAAGGTAGAGCTCACCAGGACCGGACATCTTCTGCTTAAAGACCCTGGAGACAGAGAGTTATGGAGGTCCGAAAGCCTTACCAATGATTCTCAAGTGTCGCATGCAGCCATGCTCGATACAGGGAATTTTGTGATCGCAAGCAAAAGCTCAGGCAACATATGGGAAAGCTTCAAATATCCAACTGATACAATCTTACCAACTCAACTATTGGATGTAGATGGCAATCTTTTATCAGTTTTTTTCTGAAACAAGCTTCAACAAAGGGAAATATCAACTTGGTTTCAATAATGGATCTCTCATACTCCTTCAAGTAGACATGTTCACTGGAAAACCTTTGGGTGGTTTTTTTAGCTTTGGAACCAGTTCTCGGTTGATCTTCAACGAGTCAGGGTATATCCAAATCCAGTATTCAAATGGAAGTCTACCCAACATTGCACCAGAAAATACTGTTCCAATTCCGGAGTCAAACTACTACAGGGCAGTACTTGATTTTTATGGAGTTTTTACTCTCTATTCTTATCCAAGGAACCCCGGTGGCAGTGAAAGCTGGTCTGTCTTGTGGTTTACACCTGAGAACATCTGTCGTAGCTTTGTAGACTCTTCAGGTACTTTTGGAAATGGTCCTTGTGATTATAACAGCATTTGTGCAGCCAACGACAATAATGGGAGGCCTGATTGCACATGTCCCCCCTGGATTTTCTTGGTTAGATGAAAATAATCCATACATGGGCTGCAAACAAAATTACACAAGCTACCCTGTAGATTGCAACCCGGACGGATCCACCGTTGAAGAAAATCGCTTTGACTTCAGCGAACGTCGTTTATTGATTTTCCTTTCAGTGACTATCAAATATTGCGACCTGCAAATGAGTCCAAATTTAGGCAATCTTGCCTTCTTGACTGTTCTTGTGCAGTTGCCATTTTACAGGATCCAAGTGTGAGCGAAGATGGCAAAGGAACATGTTGGAAAAAGAAACTACAACTTTCAAATGGGAGGTCTGACAGAAGTACTATTGACAGAACAGCTCTATTCAAGGTATTAAAATCAGGTGCTTCTGCGAAAAATCCAAGCCCTCCAACTTCAAGAGATAAAAATCAGAATCAAGTTATTTTGATTCTTTCAGTTCTCTTAGGCAGCTCTGCAATTTTCAACTTATTTTCTTTAGCTGCAATTTCTCTGATCTTCTTCTGCTTATACGAAAGAAGACTTCAAAACCTGAACGGCATTCCAAGCAGAAGAGATATAGAGACTAATCTGCTTTATTTCAAATACAAAGATCTTGAACAAGCCACAAACAGATTCCAAGAAAAGCTAGGAAGGGGTCATTCTGGCACTGTTTACAAAGGAGAATTGCCATCAAGTTCTGGAAAATATGTTGCTGTCAAGAAAATAGAAAAGTTTGTTCAAGAAGGTGAAAGGGAGTTTAAAGTAGAAGTGAAGGCCATTGGCCAAACTCACCACAAGAATTTTGTGAGACTACTTGGCTGTTGTGATGAAGGCGAACATAGACTTCTGGTCTATGAGTTCATGGAAAATGGTTCCTTATCTAGCTTCCTTTTCGGAGTGCTAAGGCCTATTTGGCAACAAAGACTGCAAATTGCATCAGGGATTGCAAAAGGCCTCACATGCTTGCATGAAGAATGCAGCACACAAATCATCCATTGTAACATAAAGCCACAAAACATCCTACTGGATGAATTTTTTACTGCCAAAATATCTGATTTTGGGTTGGCAAAGCTCTTGATCAACAACAAGACTCGGACAATGACCACCGGCATAAGAGGGACTAAAGGGTATGTGGCACTGGAGTGGTTCAAAAACACCCCAGTCACAGTAAAGGTAGATGTTTACAGTTTTGGAATCATGTTGTTAGAGATCATATGCTGCAGAAGATGTGTTGAAGTTGAGATGGAGAAAGCAACAATACTAACAGAGTGGGCTTTCCAATGCTACAGTGAAGGGATGGTCGAGAAGTTGGTGGAAAATGATGAAGAGGCTAGAAGTGATGTTGGGAAGCTGGAGATGCTATTGAAAGTGGCAATTTGGTGTGTGCAAGAAAATCCATTGTTAAGGCCTCGCATGAGGACTGTTACCATGGTGCTTGAAGGTTCTGTCCAGGTTCCTACTCCACCATTCCCTTTCCTAGCCACCGATTCAATGTCATTGATCTAGTTGATTATTCTCTTTTATCTTTGAAGTTTGGTCCCGTAATTATATACAGAATTTGTAATTTACAAATTCAAAGAGTTCCAGCTTTCAATATTGAGTCTAAAGCCTAAAATAAATTTGAGACTGTAACATCCCAAATCCACAGTATAACATAATATTCACTTATAAATCACATTTACTTACCAGTTGGGCTGTCTGTGATGCTTAACAACTCCTAACACTTTAATAAGAATTAGTACTCTTATTCCTTGTTACTAATATGGAAATAGAAATTATTAAATTCTTTCCTTAAAATGTATATACATTCCCTTCTATTTAAAGTAGTACTATACAATTTTACTGAATATATAAAAGAAAATAATGTACCTTCGATATCGAATAACTGTTGACTCTAGCAGTCGATAATCCCTGGAAGTTAATTCTCTTAATCCAAGATCAATAATCTGTGGAGTGGAAAATAATGGGTGAGCAACAACGTGCTCAGTAAGGAAGATGTATGCTGCTTTATACAAATCAAACCATATCCCCCAAGATATTTTATTTTTCTTAATAGTAAACCCAGTAGGGAAAACAATTGATATAGTAAACAGTCTTTAATAGTCAAATCATAGGCTAAACAGTTTACAATATCATGTAATAAATAGTAAATAGGATTCAACAAATCCTCTCAGTAAACAGAAATCAGTAAGTTGAGACTAGACATCACCCTACAAATAAATCATGCTCTCATCGTTCCCCCTCCCCCTTGCGAGAACGGAATAATCATCCCAACAGGGATACAGTAGATCTATGGCCACAATCTATGAGTGGTCCTCAGGGTTCACTTGCCAGGTGACATCGAGACCGCTGATGACTTGGTGGGTCCATCAGCCGCATAACTCATAATAATGCATGAAACTGGGGGCCTAAAGTCTCAAAATCACTTTATATCTCATGAAATACCTTTAAGGAATTATTTCATAATTTCATCATTTTCTTAAAATGATTTTCTTTCCAAAAAGGTTTTAAAAACAGCCCGCAATCTCACTGAATTCCGTGTGAGAAAGGCACGGGTTAAACTGACTCACCATGGCTAGTTCGCCCATGGTCAACTCGCCCATTGGTCAACTCGCCCAAAAAGGTTTTATATTTTCTCTTTTTACAAAGATATTAAAAACAACCCATTTTTCGTATGAAATTTAAACCTGTTCACCCATGGTCAGCTCGCCCATCACGGCTCGCCCATGGTCAACTCGCCCATCACGGCTCGCCCATGGTCAACTCGAAAGTGGGGTAAACAAGTGTTCGCCCGCCAACCCTTGCTTTTAAAAACAACAAGCAAAACTGGCTCGCCCTCAGTGGCTCGCCTATAACTTTCTTAACAAAGGGGTCGCCCGCCCCAAAACATTATAAAAGGGTTCACCCACATTGGCTCGCCCGGATTTCTATTAAAACAGGGTCACTCGCCCAAGGTATCATAAAGAGTTCGCCCACATTGGCTCGCCCGGATTTTTAGTAAAACAGGGATCGTTCGCCCCAAAATATCATAAAAGGGGTCGTCTTCCATTGGCTCGCTCGCCTTTATCAATTCGCCCAAATCAAAACGATTTATCAAATTTATGCATGTCATAAACCAAAATAAATCCTCAATAATTTCATAAAATTTAACTCCACAGGACATGCATTCACTTCACACACATCTCCCTTACCTCGTCTGATGAAGCCTTGCTTCCTGCTCGCCTTATCAATTCTCACTTCCCGGCTACAAAGTAAAATATTAATACCATTAATATTTTCTTTTCAAATTATTTCCTAAAATTATTACTATTTTTTTTCCTTTCAATTATTTGCGACACTTAGGCGAGATTTGAGACCAATCTACAGGTCGCCATTCGCCCAACACAGTTCGCCATTCCTATTGGCTTATTCATGGGAGTTCATCCAACGTTCTCGCCATTCATATCGGCTTATTCGTTGGAGCCCGCCTAACATCAGAGCTCGCCCGACAATTCAACTCGCCATGTTCATGAATTTCAGTTCGCCATTCGGGGCTTTTATTCAGAGATGGGCTCACCCATGAATTGAATTAACACTTGGCGACCTCTTTATTTCCTACTCACCTCATTGGCGATCACTACCATTCCACATGGGCGATTACAATAGTCGCCATTCTCGTCTTTTTGGGCGATCATTGGTCCTCGCCCATCTGGCTATCATTCTGGTTATCCATAAATGTTGGCGAACATGGTATCGCCGAGTCATGCATTTCATTAAGCTCGCCTCATCCTTTGGGCGAGTACCTACTTTTGCTCGCCTATTTGGCAAGCAGTTGAATAATCACTTCGCCCATCGTGTTTCTTATATATTCTAATAAGATTTAGCTACAACAAGGCTATATCTATGTTTATTACGTTGTAAAACATAGAAATCTAGTATTGAATATCAAGAGAACCATAGAAATATGGAACTCACCTTAACTGAGTTGCATTTCCAGAATAGAGTGCTTTTCTGCCTCACTGAGCTTTACTTCTCTTGTTCCTTAGCTCTTCAACACTAGAGAAAAGGGTTTGGCTAACTAAAAGATAAAGTTTCATGGCTCATGTATGAGAGGAATGGAAGAAACGAGATTGAGCTTGCAGTAAACACAGTATAGGCGAGAAGATTTTAGAAGGAAATGAAGTTTGCTTCAGTCGATTCTCCTCATGCATTTCTTCTTATATAGTCATGTTAATCCTATTAGAACCTACCACCTATTCCTTATCCCATCTTCTTTCATCATTACCTTGTCTTATGGCTCATTAAATGGTGAAGAAAATTGGTAATTCAAGGGAATGGCGTGGTGCAAATTTTCTACTTTCATTAAATGGTGAAGACAATTCCAGCCAAAAGGAATGGCTAGGGCAAGTCTCTTGCTGCAGTTTGACTAAATTTTCTTTCCTTTTTCTCTTCCTCTCCACGCCAATTCCAGCCACTATTATTGACTTTGTTTTATCTCATTTGTTCATTTGTTTCTTCATTTGTTCAACACTTCATTTAATGCTTTCACACTTCAACCAATAAGGTTTCTTTTATACATGAATTTCATTTTATTTCTTTTGCATTCTTTTCAACCGAATGCTTTCTATGCATTTCTTAAATACTCAATCCTAATTCATATACACCATATTGTAAATAAAATTTCCATAATGAAAAATGAGATTTCATATTCAACATTGATTTAACCCCACTAAATAATTTAATTCTATTATCCATCATTCACAATAGGCTAATATAGTATAATAAAATCGGGTCTCACATTTCTCCCCACCTTAAGAAATTTGGTCCTCCAAATTTAACTCGGACCTATTACTGGAACAGCTCTGGATACTTTTCACGCATAAGGCTCTCTAACTCCCAAGTAGCCTCTTCCTCGTTATGATACTACCAGAGCACTTTAACCAAACGAATCGTCTTAGATCGCAACACTTTATCCTTCCTATCCAGAATCCGTACCGGTTTCTCAACGTAACTCATGTCCTCTCTGATCTCCAGTGGCTCATGTCGAATCACATGAGAAGGATCTGGATGATACTTTCTCAACATCGAGACATGAAATACGTTATGCACTCCTGACAACTCTGGTGGTAGTGCTAACCGATATGCCACATCTCCCACGCGATCTAAGATCTCATAAGGTCCAATGTATCGGGGACTCAACTTTCCTCTCTTCCCGAATCTCATTATACCTTTGGACGGTGAGACCTTTAAGAAAACATAATCACCCACTACAAACTCTAATGGTCGGCGTCTAGTATCTGCATAACTCTTCTACCGACTCTGAGCTGTTCTGAGCCTTTCACAAATTATCCGTACATCACAGGAAGCCTATTCGACCAAATCGGGAGCTAATAGTTTACGGTCCCCCACTTCTTCCCATGCTATCGGGGATCTGCATCGTCTGCCATACAAGGCCTCATAAGGTGCCATGCCAATACTCGTATGAAAGCTATTATTATAAGCAAACTCTGCCAGGGGTAAGTGATCGTCCCATGAGCCTCTAAAATACAGTGCACACGCTCTCAACATATCCTCGAGCGTCTGTATTGTACGCTCGGACTGGCCATCAGTCTGTGGATGAAAAGCGGTGCTAAAATTCAGCTGGGATCCTATAGCCTCCTGAAATCTCTCCCAAAAATGAGAGGTGAAGCGAGAGTCCCTATCAGAGGTGATACTCACTGGAACACCATGTAACCTCACTATCTCCCTGACATATAATTCGGCTAAGGCACTAACTGAATCTGTAGATCTCATGGCCAAGAAATGAGTAGACTTAGTCAATCTATCTACTATTACCCAAATAGCATCATAACCCTTTCGGGTCCATGGTAATCCCATAATAAAATCCATAGTAACATGTTCCCATTTTCACGTAGGAATCAATAATGGTCGAAGCACACCTGCCGGCTTCTGATGTTCAATCTTAATTTGCTGGCATGTTAGACATTTAGCAACAAACTCAGCGATGTCTTTCTTCATTTTAGGCCACCAATATACTCTCCGGAGATTCTGGTACATCTTAGTACTAGCCGGATGTAACGTATATCTAGAGGTATGGGTCTCTGATAAAATCAAATCTCTAATCTGCTGATCTTTAGGAACACATATCCTGCCTCTAAACCTCATTATCTCATCGGTGCCAATCTCAAAATCCGACTCAACTCCCATCTAAATTTGACTGGCAATCTCAATGCAATAATCATCACTCCTCTGAGCTTCCCTAATCAGACCCATCAAATCCGGCTCTATACAAAAACTAGTTGTAAATCCATACTGGTCAGAGGAAATAATTGTCAAGCTGAGGTTAGAGAACTGTTCTATCAAATCATGCTCCCTGATCATCATGTAAGATACCATGCCAACATGCTTACGGCTCAGTGCATCTGCTACTACATTAGCTTTACCTGGGTGATACCGAATCTCACAATCATAGTCCTTTAATAGTTCCATCCACCGTCACTGCCTCAAGTTCAACTCTCGCTGCGAGAATATATACTTCAGACTCTTATGGTCTGTGTATATCTGAAATTTCTCCCTGTACAAGTAATGCCGCCATATTTTCAATGCAAACACTACTGCGGCTAGCTCTAAATCATGTGTCGGGTAATTCCTCTCATGATCCTTCAACTGTCTAGAACCATAGGCTATAACCCGACCATGCTGCATGAGCACACACCCTAAACCTTGAGCGGATGCATCGGTATACACCATAAATCCACCTGATCTGCTAGGAAGGGCTAATACGAGGGCACTAGTCAATCTCTTCTTAAGCTAGAGAAAACTACGTTCACATGCATCATTCCACTCAAACTTCACATCCTTACGTGTGAGTCGTGTCAATGGAGCAGCAAGTCTAGAAAATCCCTCCACAAACTTGCGATAATATCCGGCAAGACCTAAGAAACTTCGTATCTCGGTAACTGTGTTAGGCCTCTTCCACTGAACAATGGCCTCTATCTTGGATGGATCAACTAACACCCCGTCCTTCGACACTACATGTCCGAGAAATATAATATGGTCAAGCCAGAACTCGCATTTACTAAACTTAGCATACAATTTTCGGTCTCTGAGGGTCTGTAATACAATCTGCAAATGTTGCTCGTGCTCCTCCGGAGTCTTAGAATAAATCAGGATATCATCTATAAATACTATCACAAACTTATCCAAAAATGGATGAAACACCTCATTCATTAAACTCATAAAGGCTGCAGGAGCATTAGTTAACCCAAAAGGCATCACTAGGAACTCATAGTGACCATAGCGAGTCCGAAATGCTGTCTTATGCACATCTGACTCCTTAATTTTCAACTGATGATAGCATGATCGGAGGTCTATCTTGGAAAATACCTGCGCACCCCTGAGCTGATCAAATGGATCATCAATCCTGAGTAATGGATACTTATTCTTAACGGTAGCTCGATTCAGCATTCGATAATCTATACACAACCGGAGACTACCATCCTTTTTCCGAACAAATAATATTAGAGCTCCCCACGGTGACACACTGGGACATATAAATCCCTTATCTAATAACTCCTGGAGCTGCTTCTTAAGCTCATCCAACTCGGTCAGTTCCATCCGATATGGGGGTCTAGAAATCGGCTCCGTACCGGGTACCAACTCGATCTTAAACTCCGTCTCTCGATCCGGTGGTAACCTTGGTAAATCCTCTGGAAATACATCCAAGAAGTCCTTAACCACAGGAATCTTTTGGATCTCTGGATGTTTCCTCTCTACGTCCTCCACACTAGCAATATATCCTTCATAAACATTCATACACAACCACAATTTCAGTACACATGTCATCTCATAAACATATATTCACATACTTTTTATTAATTTACAATAACTTTACAATGTACTTTTCGGGATGAGAGAAGGTAATAAACTTAGTATTACAATCCAAACTGACATGGTTCACAGCTAACCAATCCATACCCAAAATGATATCAAAATCATATATGTTTAACAAAATTAGGTTAGCTGTCATAACCTTCTCTCCTATAGTCAATTTACAGTTCCTATATACAATATTCGTCCTCTGAAAATCATTAAAAGGAGTTTTCACTCGCAAAGTATACTCTAACAATTCCGGCTCTACTGGGGTCCTGTTAGCATATGTAAGCGATAATAACGAATGAGTAGAACCCGGATCAATTAAGGCAATTACAGGAATATCAAAAAGATAAACCTTACCTTTAATCACATCAATAGAGGCGTCGGCAGTCTCCTGATCCAATGTGTACACCCGACCCTGAGTCACAACCTTCTTACCCTTCTCTGCGGCTGTCGCCCGCCTAGGCTGTGAGGGTGTTGCTTTCTCTGGCTCACTCTGAGCTGTCGGGGCCGCTATCTGGGGTACTGCAGGAGGAATAGTAGAAGCAGCTGATTCTCTGAGCATCGGGCAATTCCTGATAAGGTGCCCCATCTGTCCACAATTAAAACATGCCTTAGACATTAAAGGACAAGGGCGTGACCCATGTAACCTTCCATAATGTCTACATAAAGGCACAAAATTTTTTGAGTAGTGGTGGAGCCACTAGCAGGAGTAGAAACTGTTGGTCCATTAAATCTGCCCTCTGTAATCTGTATGCCCGTAGGTCTACTTCTCTTAGGCTGCTCTCTACCTGATCTGTCCTCCATAAACCTCTTAACCTTTCCCTTTACTTTACCTTTATTCTTACTACTGAAATCGAGCTGGAACTGCTGGTAATCCCTCTCACATAGTTGAGCCCGTTTAACTATCTCATCATAAGTCTGTATATCAAATAGGGCTAGCTTCATTCTAATAGATGGCCTTAAACCAGCCCTAAACCTCGAAATCTTATATCTAGTATTCGTACTAGTCTGTGGATCAAAACGGCTCAATGTAGTAAATTTGGCCTCATACTCGTCCACTGACATGCTACTCTGAACTAAATCCATGAATTTCTGCTGTAATTTTTCCTGGGCAGTGTCAGGAATATACTGCCTCCGAAAAGCATCCACAAAAATATCCCAGGACAGATCCTAATGCTGAGCAAATAAGACGGTCTGAGTGGCCTTCCACCAATGTCTCGCATCATCGGCCAACTGGAATACTGCTAGACTTACCTTCTCTGTCTTTGAACATCTCATAATCTTAAGTAATCTATCAACCTCAATAATCCACTGTTCTGCCGCCAATGGATCCCTAGTACCTTTAAACTTAGGTGGTTCCAACTTCTTAAATGATTTCACCAATGCCACATTACAGTACGACTCCACATCTCTAGGCGGCTGAATCAATGGCTGTGGTGGAGCTACCTGTGGCTGAGGTGTCGATGGTGGAATAGGCTGAGGCTTGGGTACAACTGGTGCCGACTTTGGGGGTGCTGGTGCCACTACTGGAACTGCGGGAGCTACTACCTCTCCCTCTCTACCCTATCCTCGGCTCTAGTCGCCTGATACATAGTCATAAAATCGGCTACTAACCTCTCTACTCGGCTCACACGAGTATCAATGCTCTCCGGCTGTATAGGACGTGGAGGTCCTGGGGCAGGTTCCGGTGTCTGCGGTTCTGAAATTTGTGCTGCCCTACCTCGGCCTATATCTCTAACTGAGCGTGTCACCCTCCTTCTTCCACTCATATCTGTACCACAGAGATCATTTGTCACTTATCATTAGTATATCAATTATATATTCAGATTATACAGTACTATAGGGAATGTTTACTATTCACTTTTCGTTATAAGCATCACTAGACATCCGACCAACCCTGCTCTGATACCATTAAATCTGTAACATCTCAAATCCACAGTATAACATAATATTCACTTATAAATCACACTTACTTACCAGTTGGGCTGTCTGTGATGCTTAACAACTCCTAACACTTTAATAAGAATTAGTACTCTTACTCCTTGTTACTAATATGGAAATAGAAATTATTAAATTCTTTCCTTAAAATGTATATACATTCCCTTCTATTTAAAGTAGTACTGTACAATTTTACTGAATATATAAAAGAAAATAATGTACCTTCGATATCGAATAACTGCTGACTCTAGCAGTCGATAATCCCTGGAAGTTAATTCTCCTAATCCAAGATCAATAATCTGTGGAGTGAAAAATAATGGGTGAGCGACAACGTGCTCAGTAAGGAAGATGTACGCTGCTTTATACAAATCAAACCATATCCCCCAAAATATTTTATTTTTCTTAACAGTAAACCCAGTAGGGAAAACAATTGATATAGTAAACAGTCTTTAATAGTCAAATCATAGGCTAAACAGTTTACAATATCATGTAATAAACAGTAAATAGGATTCAACAAATCCTCTCAGTAAACAGAAATCAGTAAGTTGAGACTAGGCATCACCCTACAAATAAATCATGCTCTCATCGTTCCCCCTCCCCCTTGTGAGAACGGAATAATCATCCCAACAGGGATACAGTAGATCTATTACCACAATCTATGGGTGGTCCTCGGGGTTCACTTGCCAGGTAACCTCAAGACCGCTGATGACTTGGCGGGTCCATCAGCCTCATAACTCATAATAATGCATGAAACTAGGGGCCTAAAGTCTCAAAATCACTTTATATCTCATGAAATACCTTTAAGGAATTATTTCATAATTTCATCATTTTCTCAAAATGATTTTCTTTCCAAAAAGGTTTTAAAAACAGCCCGCAATCTCACTGAATTCCATGTGAGAAAGGCACGGGTTAAACTGACTCGTCATGGCTAGTTTGCCCATGGTCAACTCGCCCATTGGTCAACTCGCCCAAAAAGGTTTTATATTTTCTCTTTTTACAAAGATATTAAAAACAGCCCATTTTTCGTATGAAATTTAAACCTGTTCACCCATGGTTAGCTCGCCCATCACGCCTCGCCCATGGTCAACTCGAAAGTAGGGTGAACAAGTGTTCGCCCGCCAACCCTTGCTTTTAAAAACAACAAGCAAATTTGGCTCGCCCTAAGTGGCTCGCCCATAACTTTCTTAACAATGGGGTCACCCGTCCCAAAACATTATAAAAGGGTTCACCCACATTGGCTTGCCCGAATTTCTATTAAAACAGGGTCACTCGCCCAAGGTATCATAAAGAGTTCGCCCACATTGGCTCGCCCGGATTTTTAGTAAAACAAGGGTCGTTCGCCCCAAAACATCATAAAAGGGGCCGTCTTCCATTGGCTCGCCCGCCTTTATCAATTCACCCAAATCAAAACGATTTATCAAATTTATGCATGTCATAAACCAAAATAAATCCTCAATAATTTCATAAAATTTAACTCCGCAGGACATGCATTCAGTTCACACACATCTCCCTTACCTCGTCTGATGAAGCCTTGCTTCCCGCTCGCCTTATCAATTCTCACTTCCCGCTCGCCTTATCAATTCTCACTTCCCGGCTGCAAAGTAAAATATTAATACCATTAATATTTTCTTTTCAAATTATTTCCTAAAATTATTACTGTCCTCGCCCATCTGGCTATCATTCTGGTTATCCATTAATGGTGACGAACATGGTATCGCCGAGTCATGCATTTCATTAAGCTCGCCTCATCCTTTGGGCGAGTACCTACTTTTGCTCGCCTATTTGGCAAGCAGTTGAATAATCACTTCGCCCATCGTGTTTCTTATATATTCTAATAAGATTTAGCTACAACAAGGCTATATCTATGTTTATTACGTTGTAAAACATAGAAATCTAGTATTGAATATCAAAAGAACCATAGAAATATGGAACTCACCTTAACTGAGTTGCACTTCCAGAATAGAGTGCTTTTCTGCCTCACTGAGCTTTACTTCTCTTGTTCCTTAGCTCTTCAACACTGGAGAAAAGGGTTTGGCTAACTAAAAGATAAAGTTTCATGGCTCATGTATGAGAGGAATGGAAGAAACGAGATTGAGCTTGCAGTAAACACAGTATAGGCGAGAAGATTTTAGAAGGAAATAAAGTTTGCTTCAGTCGATTCTCCTCATGCATTTCTTCTTATATAGTCATGTTAATCCTATTAGAACCTACCACCTGTTCCTTATCCCATCTTCTTTCATCATTACCTTGTCTTATGGCTCATTAAATGGTGAAGAAAATTGGTAATTCAAAAGAATGGCGTGGTGCAAATTTTCTACTTTCATTAAATGGTGAAGACAATTCCAGCCAAAAGGTACGGCTAGGGCAAGTCTCTTGCTGCAGTTTGACTAAATTTTCTTTCCTTTTTCTCTTCCTCTCCACGCCAATTCCAGCCACTATTATTGACTTTGTTTTATCTCATTTGTTCATTTGTTTCTTCATTTGTTCAACACTTCATTTAATGCTTTCACACTTCAACCAATAAGGTTTCTTTTATACATGAATTTCATTTTATTTCTTTTGCATTCTTTTCAACTGAATGCTTTCTATGCATTTCTTAAATACTCAATCCCAATTCATATATATCATATTGTAAATAAAATTTCCATAATGAAAAGTGAGATTTCATATTCAACATTGATTTAACCCCACTAAATAATTTAATTCTATTATCCATCATTCACAATAGGCTAATATAGTATAATAAAATCGGGTCTCACAGAGAGGAAACCATTCTTGACCGAGTGGTTAAAGATGAGTTGTAACATATTATAAGACTTAGGTTTGGATACCAGGCAACCCCTCCCCTATCCCTAGTTATTAAATATTTTCCCTGTAACAAAAGAAAACGCTTTATTGCTAATAATTAAAATAATATCTACGGTTTGTTTGGCCCACCTAGAGCTTTTATAAAAACTATTGTTCAAATAGAGCTTTTTTACAAGTACAGTTGAGAAAAGTTAAATTAGCCATTGGCAAACTTAATATAAAAGTACTACAGAATAATGAAAATTATTTAATAGAATTTTGTATATTTTTAATAAATTTAAAATAAAATAATAAACTTTATTAAATTAAATCACAAGTTTTTAAGTGAAATAAATACATAAAATAAAAATACTTTAAAATTAAATAAATATAAAAATTACACAATGTAAATAAATTAATGTAAAATATTATAATTTTGTGAACTATTGAAGAGTAAAGTGAAAAAGTAAAAATTTTCACTAAATACATGTTATTAAAATTAGTGCTTCTTGAAAAAGTTTTAATTTATAGCTTCACTAAAAAACTAAAATTTGCTTCCCATATAAGCTAAAAATTTTAAAATTTTGAGAGCCAAACACAATTTTTGCTTCTAGTTAAGAATCTAGGCCAAACTTGCACCTAGTAAAGAATCTAAGACAAGAACATTAGAAACAATGGCAACTTTATTTAAAATAGTTCATCAGAGCATCTGAACATTTGGTTCAATGATTAACATAATCTTCTTATTCAAAAAATAGAGTCTGAAATCAACAATCTCATGGCTGAGTGGTCAAAGAAATGTTGTGGTATGTTTTAAGGCTTAAATTCAAGTTCAAGCAACCTGATCCTTTGCCCCTAACTATAAAAAAAAAGGTTCAAAACTTTGAACTTAATGTGCAACGTATGCTCCTGTTACATTCATTCCTACCAACTACCCTTTCACAAACAGTGTTAGTGAATCTGGCGTTAAACTTGGTCAGTGAAGGGTAAGATTATCTTTAATGCTTCAATTTTATTGATTATTGTTTATTTGAAGTTAATTTTAGTGGTGCAATATGTTTGTAAGGATTACTTTGTTAGTTCTAGAAGTAAAACTGACAGCTGCATTTTGAACTCACCTTGATGCAATACACAATGGTCTTGTTATACGTACAATGATTAATAATCTTCTGCTTTTTCAGGTACGATTTTGGTTTAGTTATTTAGCTGAAATGCCTGAATTATTCCAAAGTAGTCTAAGAATAATGCCCATAGAATTGGGATGTGTTCTTGTGGTTATGATTGAGTAGCTGTTCTATGCGCTTGGAGTAATGGGGGTTTCAATCCCTCTAGTCGCTGATTCTATGGGATTTCAACTTTAAATGGATTTCGGAATTGTTTGAAAAAATGAGTTGGGTGTGGAAGAAAGTTATGCAGGTTATCTACTTCCATCTCGTCCAAAAATGGTGTCCTTCTATCCATAATTTTCTTCTTTAGCCAAGCTACTCTACATAGTTAATTTGGTAATGACAAAGTGATTCTTTTGGTGTCATGCCTCGAACCTGAGATGTAACAAACATGGCATACTTGTAAGATATAATTTTACAAACATGCAAGACTTTCATCGTACAAAAATTTATCTCTTTCCAATGTCTAAGATAAAGAGTCTAAGTGCTCATCTTGTTCATTTAATCATATACTTGAAATTGTGTACCATGATAAAAGATAAAAAACCAATTTACGAAATTCTAAATCTTAACTTAAAGGTTTAAAATAGGCAGCCAAAAATATTCTTAATTTCTCTATGACAATACCATGTGAGTATTGAACATTCCCTAATTCCAAAGATGTCACTCCCCAACATCCCCACATTCATGACCAACATCAAAACTTTGCAAGATGTTAAGGAAAGAATTAGTATTGCTACTCAGTAAGCATTTGACATCCCTTCGATTGGGTTAAGCACAATCAAACTGTTTAGGCCAAAACCAGATAAATTTTCATAAAACAATTCCCCTGGATAATCACGCATTTATAGATAACTTATTTCGAAGTCAAATATCAATATAACAAAACTATATAATATTGAAATTTTAGTTTCATAAACTCGTCTCCTTGAACAATCTATGACCAAATTTAACACTTGTGGCATATGTCATCAATAACGGAAACAATCAATGGTTGCACAAAACAACGAAAGTACTATTCTCAACTGATGGCTCGATTCATAGGCAATCAATAGTTGCACAAAGCAATGAAATCACTATTCTTAATCGGTGGCTCGATTGTAATTGATTACCAATAACAATGCATGTCAACATGGCCAATATATAATCCCTATTGGCAGGGTGATAAATATCATAGTGTACCAAGAGACTATTTAAATCGAATCATTTTAGATGATCCACAACATTCAATAACATTATTTCCTATTTGCAACAAAACTTTCAAACCACATGGAAACTATTTATATTAAATCATTTTAGATTACCCACATATACAAAGCAATATTCATGTATATTTTAAAACTTATCTCGTACAAACCACATTTTGTATTTCTTTTCAAAATATCTTGTATAATAAATTATATTCTCAATGACAAATAAAAAATCATTTTTCCAATTCATATCAAAGGAATCTTGTGTTGTGTGTCTATATATAGGATAATTATTCAATACACCGTCAGCAGGGATTTTTTACGCCACAAGTGGGGTTAGGATGATGACATATGTTCTATTTTATTTTTTTAATTTTTTTATAGAACATGTATCATTATCTTAATACCGCTTGTGAAGTCATGAAACTATACTAACCGTATATTGGATAGATATATATATATATATATTTATATATATATACACACACACACATACATATATATATATATATATATATTTGCATTCTTAACCCGATTTACAAACCAAATGGACAAAGCATCATAATCTACATATATAATGTAAACATATTAGGGTTGATATTCATTTGGGTATTAAAAACACGACAGAGATATCACATCACTTATCTGAATTAATTAAATCAAAGCTAAAGATAAAATCTTATAACCTCTTGAAGCCTATTATTTAAAATATTCAAGCTATAAATTTGACTTAAACTAAACTATCTAACAAAAGCTGAAAGCCTCTCTCTCTCTCTCTCTCTCTCTCTCTCTCTCTCTCTCTCTCTCTCTCTCTCTCTCTATATATATATATATATATATATATATTACATTTTTTTTTGAACAAATATATATTACAAGTTAGATCTTTACTTTAAAATAATCTCATTTCTCTCAAATTTCAATATCTGAACTACACAATAATTATACTAAATTTGGAAAGGGAAATTTACTCACCTTTGCGAAAACACTTATATTATCTTCATCATATTTCTCTTGCTCTTACCCTAGCCACTTAGCAAAATAGTCCCTCAATCTCCCTTTTCCTTATTTTTTTAAATTTTTATATACATACATACATACATACATACATATATATATATATATGTATTGCTGAACAACAACCAACTTCAATATCTTTTTCTTTCCCTTTGCGCCGCAAGTCATTCACTTTTTAACACTAGACTCTTAAAACCCAAGGGACTTCTCCGTTTTTATTTCCTTTCTCATGCATACGGCCCTTGGGCCTTTTAAAGCTAGGCCCGAGTATTACCTTTGGCATGATATATATTTCCAGGGTCAATACAAGGTTAGCGTGCTCGTCTATGTGATATTGTTAGCTGCCAGATTGATGTGCTGATCATGGAAATTAAGTTTTGTTTTTACATCTGAAGTTGAAGTGCTGATGTTTATGGTTCTCTTTCCCATGATTTTACCCCATCAACTTGGTCATGGCTATGAAAGCCGTAGAATCTACAGAAACTAGCTTGTTATTTTACTTCTAACCATGTTTCTTTTGAGTTTCAGTTTCTTTGAAATCACTCTTCTGGAGTCCATGCACAAACTTTGAGTTTGTGCAATCTGGCTGCCTCCCATTTTGTGTCCATTCCACACTGATCTGGAGAAATTTTATTGATTTGGAACTTGGAAGAGCATTATAATTTACAAAAATTGGGTTGTAGTGTAGGATTTATGTTTAGTATATTAGTAGCCAGTTGTGTTTATTGCCATTCCAGGAAATCAACTTGGTCTCAAGCTCTTTTATATGTAGCAATGGCATTATATTTTTATCTTGAAGCATTTCAAAATGCTTTCAATGTATTTACCCAGAACTCACTTTCAGAAGGAGACTTCAAGAATATATATGTATATGTAATTTGATCATTATCATGAGCAATGATTTAAATCCATAAGAAATATTTTGAACAACTTTTTTGAAGAATGATAATAGCTTCCATGGATGAAGATAGAACCTGCAATTCCCGCAATCAGCTTTGGATTTTAGACATGGTTGGCTTCTGGAAGGCTTAGGCTGATTGTTAGTAAACTTCGAATTCAAAATTCAAGATGTCACGTTATTTACGGTTGCATGATTCCATCTTCCATAAACACACGACTTTGAACACCTGCTAGAAACACAGATATCGTAAGAGACGGGGTCTAAACACAAATCAAGCTCCAACAATAGGCTTGAGATACTTCTACCTTACTGACATATGACCTAAACTATAAACCAATTGAAACTTCTCAAACGTCTTTGGAAAATAATGCAAAAATGCAGACATGTCAAAGTATGTGATATGCCAAATTTCTAATCTTTAATTCTCCCCAGTGAGACGTTTTTGAAGTTTGATCAGGCGAGCTATACTGCTTTCCACTTTCCAGGGTGTCGTTCCTTTGAATCCTAAGATCACGCAAAACCAGCTGGCAACCCTTTTAAAATGCCAGCTGCTGGAGAAATTCTGATATGGAATCATTCTCTTATCACATTTGAGAATCACACTTGAAATCCTACTGTGAGAGATTCAATGATTTCAGCACTCATTCGTAATCATCTTTTTCTGCTTATCCTTGTAAGCGTCTTTGGGATTCATGCAACAGTTCAGGCTCAAGGCAATGTAAGTATAGGTGAATTTCTAGCTGCAAACGATCAAAACATGACTTGGCGATCTCCATCTGGTGACTTTGCCTTTGGGTTTCATCACACTCCGGGAGAAGATCGGTTCATTCTCGCAATCTGGTATGCTAAGATACCGGAAAGAACTATAGTCTGGTATGCTAATAGAAAGAATCCAGCAACTGAAAGAGAATCAAAGGTAGAGCTCACCAAGACCGGACATCTTGTGCTCAAAGACCCTGAAGACAGGGAGTTGTGGAGGTCCGAAAGCCTTACTGATGATTCTCAAGTGTGGCATGCAGCCATGCTTGACACAGGGAATTTTGTGATTGCAAGCAAAAGCTCTGGCAACGTATGGGAAAGCTTCAAACATCCAACTGATACAATCTTACCAACTCAAGAATTGGATGTTGATGGCAATCTTTTATCTGCTTTTTCTGAAACAAGCTTCAACGAGGGGAAATTTCAACTTCGTTTCAATAATGGATCTCTCATACTTAATCAAGTAGACATGTTCACTAGAAAACCTTTCCATGCGTATTTTAGTTTTGATGAAACCGGTTCTCGCTTGATCTTCAACAAGTTAGGGTATATCCAAATCCAGAGTTCAAGTGGAAGTCTACACAAACTTGCACCAGAAAACGCTGCTCCAAATCCAGAGTCAAACTACTACAGGGCAGTTCTTAGTTTTTATGGAGTTTTTACTCTCTATTCTTATCCAAGGAACCCCGGTGGCGGTGAAAGCTGGTCTGTCCTATGGTTTAGGCCTGGCCCGACTAAGAACATCTGCGCTAGCTTGGAAGACACTTCAGGTACTTTTGGAAATGGTCCTTGTGGTTATAACAACATTTGTACACCCAACGACGTTAATGGGAGGCCTGATTGCACATGCCCCCCTGGATTTTCTTTCTTGGATGAAAATGATCCATACATGGGCTGCAAACAAGATTACACAAGCTATCCTGTAGACTGCAACCCGAACGGATCCACCATTCGAGAAGATCGCTTTGAGTTCAAGCGAACCGCAAATATTGATTTTTCTTTCAGTGACTATGCAATATTGCGACCTGCAAATGAGTCGGAATGTATGCAGTCTTGCCTTCTTGACTGTTCTTGTGCAGTTGTCATTTTACAAGATCCAAATGTAAGTCCAGATGGCATTGGAACTTGTTGGAAAAAGAAATTACCACTTTCAAATGGGAGGATTGACAGAAGTACAATTGATAGAACAGCTCTTTTTAAGGTGCCAAAATCAGATGCTTCTGTGAAAAATCCAACCCCTCCAAATTCAAGCAAGAAAAATCAGAATCAAGTTATTTTGATTCTTTCAGTTCTCTTGGGCAGCTCTGCAGTTTTCAACATCATTTCTTTAGCTGCATTTTCTTTGATCTTCTTCTGCTTATACCAAAGAAGACTTCAAAACTTAAACGGCATTCCAAGCAGAAGAGATTTAGAGACTAATCTGCGTTATTTCACATACAAAGATCTTGAACAAGCCACAAACAGATTCCGAGAAGAGATAGGAAGGGGTCATTCGGGTACGGTTTATAAAGGAGAATTGCCATCAAGTTATGGAAATTATGTTGCCGTGAAGAAACTAGAAAATTTTGTGCGAGAGGGTGAAAGGGAGTTTAAAACAGAAGTGAAGGTCATTGGCCAAACTCACCACAAGAATTTAGTGAGACTACTTGGCTATTGCGATGAAGCTGAACATAGACTCCTGGTCTATGAGTTCATGGAAAATGGTTCCTTGTCTAGCTTCCTTTTCGGAGTGCTAAGGCCTAGTTGGCGACAAAGACTGCAAATTGCATCAGGGATTGCAAAAGGCCTCACATACTTGCATGAAGAATGCAGCACACAAATCATCCATTGTGACATAAAGCCACAAAACATCCTACTGGATGATTCGTTTACTGCTAAAATATCAGATTTTGGGTTGGCAAAGCTTTTGATCAACAACAAGACTCGGACAGAGACCGGCATAAGAGGGACTAAAGGGTATGTGGCACCAGAGTGGTTCAGAAACACCCCCGTCACAGTAAAGGTAGATGTTTACAGCTTTGGAGTCATGTTGTTAGAGATCATATGCTGCAGAAGATGTGTTGAAGTTGAGATGGAGAAAGCAGCAATTCTAACAGAGTGGGCTTTCCAATGCTACAGTGAAGGGATGATTGAGAAGCTGGTGGAAAATGATGAAGAAGCTAGAAGTGATGTTGGGAAGCTGGAGATGCTATCGAAAGTGGCAATTTGGTGTGTGCAAGAGAATCCATTATTAAGGCCTCCCATGAGGACTGTTACCATGATGCTTGAAGGTTCTGTCCAAGTTCCCACCCCACCATGCCCTTTCCTGCTCACTGATTCAGTGTCATTTATTAGTTGATTAAACCATTCCAGCTTAGGTTGCCTTCTTAGTTTTAATAAATTGAATAATACCTAATAAAGAATCTAAGATAAGGGAACATTAGAAACAATTGAAGCTTTGTTTGAATTAGTTCAATAATTAGCATAATCTTCTTATGCAAAAAATAACATAGTTGTCCTTCAAATGCATTAATGACTACTGCTGGATACTTTTAGCACGCCATGATAGGCCGCCCTCATTGATTCAGCCCTGATATTTTTAGTTCCTTTAATTGTTATTCACCAGAAAGAATGTATCATTGAGACTGTTACTTGCAGTTTCTTGTCTTTTCACAGTAAATAAAACAGAAGTTATGGTTCTTTAACCTTGGTGGAAACAAGCCATCTATGGAAACTAATTGGTTGTAGTAGTATTTATGTTAGGTATATTAGAAGCCAATTGTATTTCTTTTCTTTATCTTTAATAGATATATGTACTTGATAATGCAATCAGAAGATGTGCCATTCCAGGAAATCAACTTGGTCTCAAGCACTTTTATATATACTTATAATGGTTAGCTAGCAATGGCATTATTATTATTATTATTATTATGTAACCATAAGAATCTTCATCCGTTTTACAGTATGAGACTAATTCTGTTCTAGTTGAAAGTGGCAAACGACAAAACCCTTTCAACAATGGTGACTCAAAGATTTGAACCATGTTCATATATGTATATGTGTACATGCAAGAACGAATCTACATATATTTTTATAATAGAACTCATTTTCTGAAAGAGACACTTCAAGCATACATATACATGTACATACATGTGTACACATCAGAACAGATCAACATGATGATCAGTGGGGGCAGTTGCCCTACTGAGCTGACTAAAATTTTTTAATTTAATTATAAAAAACTTATAAATTTAAGAAACTACACAAAATTTTTTCAATCATATTTACTCTAAGTTGAGATTCATACAAAATTTTTTTATTATTTATATAGTAACTAGACATTTACACTTTGGGTGATAAGCAATTTTATTATTGTTATTGCCTATTTACAACAATAAATTTTATTGGTGTGATAATCTCAATCTTCGTGCTAGCTTGTCTTCAAGAACTTTGCAAGAAAGAAAACCATCAAAGAACGCAAGAGCTTTTCCCTGTGCGCGCACTGCGATACTTAAGTCAAACAAGATTTTAGAGGGTTTCAATAAACAAATAGAGATTAGGGTTTAAAAATAATACCTATGACCTATTTATATGAGTTATTTTACGTGTAATTACCTTTAAGACCCATAGCTTAAATGGTCACTTAATAGATCTTCCATGGTCTTCCTAAGTCCTCTTTCCACTTAGGCTCAGTCTATCTTTAGGCCCAATGATCCTTAATATGACTCTCATCAATTGCTCCCCACTCTTTCGCAGGGTATACCCTATGGAAGAGTATATATGTTTCTTTTTTAATTAAAATCACTATGGGTCCATAACCTTTTCAGATTCTCTCGCTATCCCTTTTTTGGAATTATTACAAAAGACTTTTCATCTTCACCCGTGGGCTCAACTAGTAGGCTTCATCATAACTTGTAATAGGAATGGAGTTGTGTCATTACTTCTTTTGTTAAGTGCCTTTTCAAGGCTTATGGAATCTCTGAGTCAATGACCTATTTTATTTAGAAGGCCTCTGAAAAAGAATTTCAAAATAGATTTTTTAGGGAGCTTCTAAGTAAACTTCACAAATATGAGTATGTTTACTTCTATGCCAAAATCCCAAAAGGTCTAGGTATACCTACCCAATGGGATATTCATGAGAGGAAATCGTCTGAGGATTGAATTTTCTCGATCTTAAAGAGATTGTACCATTAGCATATTGATTGGTTATGTTATGGAAGAGAGTCTGGTTTATTTACTTTCTTCACCCAAGAGAACATCCTATCTGCTAGTTGAGGTATGGTAGACGCTCTCACAAATCCATAAGTCATCTTTTAGAGCCTAAGGGTCCATTAATCCAAAGTGTTATGCGTGCTTTTTGCAAGAGGAAGGATATCGAGCACTTCTTTGCCTCTCAAGCGCATTCTCAAAAAATGGGTTCACTTCAAAGAAGTGGTTACAGAAAACACTCAAGGTCATATTCTTTTCATACTCATTATGCGGGGTTCAGTTCCTCTCGATCCCTCAACCATGGAAGAAGTAAGTTTGTTGTTAGTGAATCACCAGTGATCGATTCCGATGAACAGGAAGAACTAGAAGTCACATAGATAGAATCTAGCTGACTGCAACATATCCAAACTCCCTATGAAAGATAAGAGGAAGCTATTCATGGAGCTTTCAATGATAGACATACCTGTGCTCCCCAAATTGCTCCTCTTAACGAACATGGATGTTTAAAAGTAATGAGTGTATTTTTCAAATCCTCTATTTCACATTCGTGTGAATATCTTGTGAGTTTCCTAACTCGTTTTACTTGTTTGCAAGCTGCATAACAAACAATTGCTATTAATTCTCAGCACCTAGTGTTTAAGATGCAAGCCATAAGAGAACTCGAGCGGCTGAAGCTACTTCATCTTAAAGATGATTTTGAAAAAGGCCAAGATTGCCTCTTCAGAGCATTACTAGGATATGTTTTCCTCCATTTCAACTGAGCTGAATACTCTTCAAGTGGAGTATGCCATTTTTCTCTTCAAACTCAAGGTCCTAGCTAATCGAAACCAAGAGCTATAGGAAGATATTACAAGATTGCAAAGCTACCAAGGCCTTCTCTTAGCTAAGAAGAACAAGACTAAATCTGGGTTAAGGCCATAAGGGCGTATCGTCTTTCCAAGAAGTGCCACAAAAGGAGGCTTATATTCTTAACTGGTTTTGTCAAATATGGTTTGCACATGGCACGCTTCTAATTGGTCAAAGTAGGATCCAAAAGCTGAGGGTTTAGAACCTTTTTTGAGGATGGGCACTTATAAAGATCTATCCGATCTTCCTAGCCCTTAAAAGCCTTTTCATTTACTTGAAGTAGTCAAGGTTCTCACAGGCTTAGACAGAGATGATTTGGATAATCCAGAGGCTAACTTTACTAACGATCAAGCTCCTGACATTATAGTGCCTTAAAACACACATGCCTAGGTGCCTATTAGTATAGATGCCCCTCTTGCTGCAAAGGTCAATCTAGAAGACACTTATTATAATACAACTCTAAAGTTGAATGAATGAAAATTTTCACTTTCTTGTTTTATTTTCATGCTCTAATATGTATGTATGTACGTAGTAAGTGCTTTCTAATTTTTTGTGAAAGAGCTCAGTTTTTTACAAAGAACTCTTCGACGACTACACATTCACTTTGCACTTATTTAAACTCATCTTATGTAACAATCAGATTGATCTCTCGTACTTTTCACTTCAAGCCTTTTTCTTCTTGTTGCCCTCTAAGTGTCCTCATTAGCAAGCAGAGCTTATAATAGAGTGCTTGACTAGTAGGGCTTATACGAACCTGCATGGTAGCTAATTTATAGAGCATAATGGATTATGTACTTAGGATTATATATATTATAGCTAAAACTAGTGATAATAATAAGATAAGACGTTCAAGCTAGCAAACTATGTAAGGTATAAACATATTGTGTCATGATACTAAGAATGAATAGCAATAACCTAAAGAAAATAAATGTAGATATTTTGCTCTTATAAACTGTATTCATCACATAATACAACTTATCCTAAGATAGCAAAAGAGAGAGATGCCTACTACAATTTCATGGTTACTAATATTCATGAATACTTTTGTATTCCAGTTTATGTGAATTGCAAATTTCATAAGGCAATCATATAAGTTTTTAAAGCATTTAAGATAATAAAAGAAAATTAATGTTCAAGATAAATTTGTGAATAAATGACAAATCAAATTAGTTTAACGAGTTTTGGCATCATAAGAAAATTCTATATGATCGAAATTATGGTAGTACGCATGTAAATTTTTACCATATTGGTAATATTAATGATAATTAATATAAATGAGCAATAATTGAATGAAAGATTCTTGTAAGCAGTTTTATCATATATGACATGGTATTATCGAAGCATATAGTTGAACAACTTCAATTATAAATAACAAAATTTAATGAAATCATGAAGTTGGGATGTAATTGAATATTTTAAACGCCTATTTGCACAAACTTGAAACCTTGGGGTAAAAATCACAATTTTAAAAACTTTAACACCTTAAATGTAATTAATTTTAATTTTTGGAAGGAAAATTGAAAGAATATTCCCTCATTTAATTGGTAAGTCACGGTTGCTCATATTTTTGGTAAGGGTCACATGTGGCTTGTGTTGTTACTATGGGAAGAAATATTCTGAGAATATTCCCGCATCTTCCTTACTCACACGAGTTGGGACAACCCAAAAAACAAAGTTTCAACCCGTTTGGGTTTTACATGAGTCTCTTCAAAAATCCTTCCCATTTTTATGAGATTTCTCAAATCAATAACCATATTTCACATGTCTAAAAGTGAATCTACAAAGCTCATATATTATTTTGTGCACAGTATTCTAACATATCATCAAAAAAACCCATAAAAAATTATAGGAAATCGAAGACTAACTCATTTTGGATTGAAAATTTCAGGATCCGATTGAATCATGATAAGCACCTAGTTTATTTTGATTTCTCACTAACGACGTCAATTATTGTTGCCTGTTCACAACAATAAATTTTACTGACGTGATAATCTCAATCTTTTAGCTAGTCTATCTTCAAAAACTTTGCAAGAAAGAAAACCATCAGAGAACTATCAGAGGGCATAGAGGCTTTTCCCTACTCCTGCGCGCATACTTCAATGCTTAAGTCAGATAGGATTTTAGAGCATTTCAATAAGCAAATGGAGATTAGAGTTTAAAAATAATACCTGTAACTTATTTATAGAAGTTATTTTGCACGTAATTGCCTTCAAAACCCACAACTTAAATGGTTACTTAATAGATCTTTTATAATCTTCTTGAGTCCTCTTTCCACTTAGGCTCAATCTATCTTTAGGTCCAATGATTTTCAATTTGACTCATAACAAGATCCAATAATTCGTAGTATGACTGTCATCAATTATAATATATATAAACACATTTATACACATATTAATTTTATAGAAAAATAAATAAAGTACTTTTAAAGTTTATATAAATAAATATAAGTGTGAATTAACAAAAAATAAAATAAAAAAAAGAACCTTATCCAAAGAATATTTATGTTTTCGTTTTAGTTTTCATTGTCTATAAGAAAAAAATCACTTTTATTCTTCACAATATAATAATAGGATTGTTTATTAAAAGTAAATAATAAAATTCGATGGATTTTTCTTTCACGTATCATATCTATTTTTTAAAAATTTTATTAAAGATGATTTATCTATAATACAACAGTGTTTGGTCTCAAGCACTTTTATATACACTTATAATAGATATCTAGCAATGGCGTTATATCTTTATCTATAATATATTCAAGGGGAACTCTTTTTCAGAAAGAGACGCTTCAAGCAAATGTATACGTGTACTTGTATGTATGTGTGTGTATATGGATATATATATATATATATATATATATATATATATTATTTGATCATTATTATGAGCAATGATTTGAATCCTTTAGTAATATTTTGAACAACTTCGTGAAGAAGGATAGTGGATTCTATATTCCATGAAAAAATAGTTTCCTGCTGACTATTACTAGTTTACTGCAGATGTCCGGCTGCTGAAGAACCGCGCAATTCTATATTTTTAGCACATTGCAAACAACAAATGTTATTCAAATTGCAAACTTCAATACGTCACGTTATCTGCGTTTGGTTGATTCCATCTTCCAGTAATATATGGATGGCTTTGAACATCCTATTAGAAACAGACAAATGCTGAGAGACGGATAAAAATAAAATTTCCTGACACGGACAAAAACTCAATCTCTAACAGTAACCTTGAGATATTTCAACTTCACTCTGTTTCTAAAGTGGGTCCAGATCATTGACATAAGATCTAAACCAATTGAACCTAACCTGGAATTATTGAACATCTGTGCAGCACGGTTGATAATATGATAATGCAATAATGCAGAAATGTCAAAGTATGTGCCGGCCAAATTTTTAATCTTTCGTCCCAGTCCAACGTTGTTGAAGTTTCATCAGACCGGCACTTTCCAGGAAGTTGTTCCCCTTGAATCCTAAGTTCGTGCAAAACCTGCAGGCAACAGGCTCTGGCTCTGGGTCTGGCTCTTTTAAAGTGCCAACTTCTGGAGAAACTCGGATATAGAATCAGTTTCTTACCTGAAAGTATAGAGTTTTTCGTTTTGTCGAAGTTGAGAATCATTCTTGAGCTCCTGCTGGAGAGATTCAATGATCTCAGCACTTTTTCGTAGCCATCTATTCCTGCTTATCCTTACAAGCATCCTTGGGATTCTTGCAACAGTTCAGGCTCAAGGAAAGGTAACCGTAGGTGATTTTCTATCTGCAAATGATAAAAACATGACATGGCAATCGCCATCAGGTGATTTTGCCTTTGGATTTCTTCGCATTCCGGGTGAAGAAGATCGGTTCATTCTTGCAATCTGGTATGCTAAGATACCGGAAAGAACTATAGTCTGGTATGCTAACAGAGAGAATCCAGCAACTCAAAGAGGATCAAAGGTAGAGCTCACCGGGACCGGATATCTTCTGCTTAAAGACCCTGAAGACACAGAGTTATGGAGGTCCGAAAGCCTTACCAATAATTCTCAAGTGTCGCATGCGGCCATGCTCGATACAGGGAATTTTGTGATCGCAAGCAAAAGCGCAGGCAACATATGGGAAAGCTTCAAATATCCAACTGATACAATCTTACCAACTCAAGTATTGGATGTTGATGGCAATCTTTTATCAGTTTTTTCTGAAACAAGCTTCAACAAGGGGAAATATCAACTTGGTTTCAATGATGGATCTCTCATACTCAATCAAGTAGACATGTTCACTAGAAAACCTTTGGCTGGTTATTTTAGCTTTGGAACCAGTTCTCGGTTGATCTTCAACAAGTCAGGGTATATCCAAATCCATTATTCAAATGGAAGTCTACCCAACATTGCACCAGAAAATACAGTTCCAGATCAGGAGTCAAACTACTACAGGGCAGTACTTGATTTTTATGGAGTTTTTACTCTCTATTCTTATCCAAGGAACTCCAGTGGTGGTGAAAGCTGGTCTGTCTTGTGGTTTGCGCCTGAGAACATCTGTCGTAGCTTTGTAGACTCTTCAGGTACTTTTGGAAATGGTCCTTGTGGTTATAACAGCATTTGTGCACCCAACGACAATAATGGGAGGCCTGATTGCACATGTCCCCCTGGATTTTCTTCCTTGGATGAAAATAATCCATACATGGGCTGCAAACAAAATTACACAAGCTACCCTGTAGATTGCAACCCGGACGGATCCACCGTTGAAGAAAATCGCTTTGAGTTCAGGCGAACGTCATTTATTGATTTTCCTTTCAGTGACTATCAAATATTGCGACCTGCAAATGAGTCGGAATGTAGGCAATCTTGCCTTCTTGACTGTTCTTGTGCAATTGCCATTTTACAGGATCCAAGTGTGAGCGGAGATGGCAAAGGAACATGTTGGAAAAAGAAACTACCACTTTCAAATGGGAGGTCTGACAGAAGTACTATTGACAGAACAGCTCTATTCAAGGTACTAAAATCAGGTGCTTCTGTGAAAAATCCAAGCCCTCCAACTTCAAGAGATAAAAATCAGAATCAAGTTATTTTGATTCTTTCAGTTCTCTTAGGCAGCTCTGCAATTTTCAACTTATTTTCTTTAGTTGCAATTTCTCTGATCTTCTTCTGTCTATACCAAAGAAGACTTGGAGACTTCAACGATATTCGTAGCAGAAGAGATTTAGAGACTAATCTGCGTTATTTCACATGCAAAGATCTTGAACAAGCGACAAACAGATTCAAAGAAGATCTCGGAAGGGGTCATTCGGGCACGGTTTATAAAGGAGAATTGCCATCACGTTATGGAAAATATATTGCCGTGAAGAAGCTAGAAAAGTTTATGCAAGAGGGTGAAAGGGAGTTTAAAACAGAAGTGAAGGTTATTGGCCAAACTCACCACAAGAATTTGGTGAGACTAATTGGCTATTGTGATGAGGCTGAGCATAGACTTCTGGTTTATGAGTACATGGAAAATGGTTCATTGGCCAGCTTCCTTTTCGGAGTGCTAAGGCCTAGTTGGCAACAAAGACTGCAAATTGCATCAGGGATTGCGAAAGGCCTCACCTACTTGCATGAAGAATGCAGCACACAAATCATCCATTGTGACATAAAGCCACAAAACATCCTACTGGATGATTCTTTTACTGCTAAAATAGCAGATTTCGGGTTGGCAAAGCTCTTGATCAACAACACCACCCGGACAATGACTGGCATAAGAGGAACTAAAGGGTATGTGGCACCAGAGTGGTTCAAAAACACCCCAGTCACGGTAAAGGTAGATGTTTACAGCTTTGGAGTCTTGTTGTTAGAGATCATATGCTGCAGACGGTGTGTTGAAGTTGAGATGGAGCGAGCAGCAATATTAACAGAATGGGCTTTCGAATGCTACAATGAAGGGGTGATTGAAAAGCTGGTGGAAAATGATGAAGAAGCTAGAAATGATGTTGGGAAGTTGGAGATGCTATTGAAAGTGGCACTTTGGTGTGTGCAAGAGAATCCATTGTTAAGACCACCCATGAGGACTGTCACCATGATGCTTGAAGGTTCTGTCCAGGTTTCCACCCCACCATGCCCTTTCCTAGTCACCGATTCAATGCCATTGATTAGTTGATTATCCTCTTTATCTTTGAAATTTGATCCCATGATTATATACAGAAGTTGTTACTTACAGATTTATAGAATTCTAGCTTTCAATTTCGAGTCTCCTGACAAGATTGCCTACTTTATGCTAGTAAATGGGATATAAATAATAAGCAATCTAAGATAAGCTCACATTAGTAACAATGGCAGATTTGTTTAAACCAGTTCAGTGATTATCATAATCTTCTTATTCAAATAAATAACGTATAAAACCAACAATCTCATGATCTAATGGTTAAAAAAATGTGATATATTATATTATAAAACTTTGATTCAAGCTTAAGTAACCTTATCTACTTCTTCTAATTATAAAAAAATAAAAAATAGCATCTAAATTCTAAAATCCCTTTTCTCTACTTCAAAGAAAGCATTAAAATTAACAAAAATGGGATTTGATTGGGAAGCAAAGAGAATAGAACCATCAATGGCTATTTTTGAATGGGAAATGCTAAGGTTTTGACTAAGGCCAAAGAAATCAAACCAAGTGGCTTAAAAACTATTTCTAATAATAGCCTAAAAAGGAATTGTTTAAAGAACTGAAGTTAATTAATCATAACGGTTGGCTATGTCAGCCATGATCATCAATCCTCTTAACAATTTTAGGTGTAGCAATTTTCTTTACTGACCAAACAAAA
Organism: Heritiera fomes; assembly: GCA_032173925.1. NCBI lineage: Eukaryota > Viridiplantae > Streptophyta > Magnoliopsida > Malvales > Malvaceae > Heritiera > Heritiera fomes. The sequence goes on along the minus strand of JAPDPM010000023.1, from coordinate 3,956,379 downwards.
TTAGTTCTTTAGATAGGTTGGTGGCATGACTTAATAGTTGTTGACGTTGACCATTAGGAGTAAATTGAGTGGAAATGTGAGAATTGTTGAAACCTAGTCAATTCTGTGACAAATAGAAAATGGAGTTCAAAATAAATGTTTGATAATCAAAATGTTTCCTTCTTCATTAATTTTATAGGATTTGACTTTTTCAGAATTATCAAAATATACAAGCTTATTTCTTGTATATATATTCATCCATCTTGTTAGAATCATGTTGCTTTTATATTATTTTGGTTGCTCCTTGACTTGGGATAACACAATTGTTAAGATTTCACGTTGATTTACTTGGTAAAATGGAAAAAAATGATAATAAAATATTATTTCATGCATTTTCGATGAAATGTAAAAACTCCGTTCACGATATTAATAGAATGACATATTTTTTCAAATATATTTAAAACTTAATTAAAAATGAAACATATAACGATTTTTTAATCTCACTTATAATTATACCAAAAACAAGCCTATGCAAAAAGCCTCATAGATATTATCATATACTAATAATTTTTCCCCTTTTATTTTTCCTTTAATATTTCCTAATTTAAAAGGCTTCATAAAAAAAATCTTAAAATTTTGGACAAGGAGAGGAAAGTACAACAATTTTTTTTCTTGATGGGTGATAAAATATTAATGTTGAGCTAAGGATATAATTACTTCTAAGGAGTCTTCATTGTTTATTGGAGGCTTATTAATTAAATAGAGGATTTCATAAATTCCCTCAACATAAATTGCTGGTTTTGGTCCTTTTGGTTGGTAAGGTACTAAACTAAGGCAATTCCCTCAACATAAATTGCTGGTTTTGGTCCTTTTGGTTGGTAAGGTACTAAATTAGGGCATTGAAATAATAATTTATTTTCAACAAAATTATGGAACCATCACTTAGTGGGCCTAAGTCCCCACAAAAAAATTTGAAAGGCTACTCTCTTGGGACCACCTTGGGCTTAGCCCATAGACTCACTTTTCTTTCAAAAGTTCTATATAAAAAAAAAAAAGTTGAATTAGAAAATACAAGCATTATTCAAAGAGAAGCAAGCCCAAATAGAATAATAAAAAAATTATTATTCATTTATGCACCCAATTAGAGGGTTGAAAAGAACTTGGAAAAACTGATTCGATTCGAGAAGTTCATATCTATTTAATTTTTATTATAAAAACCTAAGTTTTGAATTCAAATAAATGTCATTATAAAATTATATGCTTTCGGATCAATTCAAATACATATTATAATCAAATATTTTGCCATTTAACATTTTTGTAGTGTGAATTATTTAAATCAAAAGTTAAAGTTTTTATATTTAAATTAAAAGTTCAAATTAAAATTGAAACAAAATTTAAAATTTCTGAAATCCAAAAACTAAATAACAAAACTAAACCAAATTGAACTCACGATGATCGATTTGGATCAATTTTTTTTATATAATTCAAATATAAATAAAAAATAATAATAACTTGCATAAATCAAATCAAATAAAACATTTAAAAAATTAATCCAATCTATTTCAATTAAATCTAATCCGTCTTTATCAAAAGAATTAGAGAAAAAGTTAGATTAAAAAGCACAAACTTCTAAACTAGAGAATTTTCCTTGCAAGTTATGTTTGCTTCATTGAACTAACACAGCTAGCTTCACAAAATTTCTTTGTTGGGAGACTCTTTTCAAGTTTCTTGTCACAAACAAATAATTTATTTTCATTTCTTAGCCCAAATCAGAAGCTTCAATTCTTTGTCCGTCTTGGAATATATATAAAAAGGAGGGATTCACTTACATCAGTGTAAAATTAATTAGTTTTACACTTTTTTTTAATCATTAGATCGGTATAAACTAATAGTTGAGATTAATTAGTTTTATAAATAGAAGAGTGGTTTAATCTCAACCATTAGTTTATACCGATCTAATGATTAAAAAAAAGTATAAAACTAATTAGTTTTACACTGGTGTAAATGGATCCCTCCTCGTATATAAATGCTTGTCTTTTGCAATTCTATTTTGCTCGAATTTTCTTCCTTCCCTTAATTTGATTTGTTTTTAGAAATCAAATCCGTGTTAATTTCAACAGAATTTAAGGATAAAAGTCATAATTGACAATCCAAATTAAACTGAACCGATGTTCACGTTTGCTCACCAATTCCAGCATTAACTTTGACGCAAGCCCATTTTGTCACGATTTCTTCATTGTGGGACCCACTGTGTGAAAGGAGAAAATAAACATTTTGATCCATGAAAAGAAAAGTATTTTATTATTCAGAAGTTTTATGTTAAAAAATTATATGAAAATTATTATTATTTTGTGATGGAGATGTAGTTTGTGGATGAATTACATTTCATTATTTTAGCAATTGAAGACAAAAAGATAAAGTTTGTTCTGCCGAATACCTGAACCTTAGAAAATAAAATACTAAAAGAACTTGAGAGTGCACCTTTTTTCTGACCACAAAGTTCATGGATTAGGGAGTTTGTTGAAGATTTGTCCATGTGAGTTCGATTTGATAATTTGCATATTTGTACTGTGTTTACTTTGTGTTAAATTGTTTAAAATGTAAAAATTCGTATTATAATTTCTGTCGATATATCAAACATTAAATATATTGTTCAATTTTATAAAATCCATACAAAATTTTTAGCCTGTCGTTTATTTTTTTATATTATTTTACATGTTGAGTGATTGTATAATATTTAAAAAAATAATTATTTCATACACTATCAGTAAATTTTTTTACTCCATAAGTGATATTAGGATCATGACATATGTCTTATAAAAATATTAATATATAAAAAATAAATAAAATAAGATATGTATCTGATCTTAATCTCGATTGTGGAGTAAAAAAAAACTTCACCAGCGATATATGATCCTAACATCATTTTATTGACTTAAACATTTTAAAAGTAATCACTTAACATTTTAGTGTTAAAGAGAAGGTCATGTGACTTTAAGGTCTCAAGTTTAAGTCATCAAGTGTGAGTTTAAATTAGTTTTATTATTTACTCATTTATTTAGTTTGTTATAATTATTATTTATTTGTTTACCTAATTTGAGTAATGTGATTTTTATAATTATTGTTCATGAAATATAAAATGTTGATTGTGATTATAACTTTTAATAAAAATATATTATTCCAAAAAATAAACTAATATCCTTTCCATCCAACTCAGAAGCATAATAAGAAATTGTTTTTAGAAAAAAGCAAGCAAATTAAGGTAAAAAAATGCTAATTTAAAAGATATTAAATTGATTTTTTTTTCTAATTTTTCTTTGAACCTCTTTCTAAATCATATACATATATTGTCCTATAAAATTATTATGAGAAAATCTTAATTGATAAGATAATTTAATTACTTAATAATGGCTGAATAATAAAAGTAAATGGAGACGCCTAGTAATTTATTCCCCCAAGACATTCTATGATAAAAGGAAAAAAATAAAATCTTTTAAGACAATAGACAGCTAATGCATCTTTGCTGTTTTTTTTCTCTTAGATTTTTTTCCCGTGACTGGCTTGTTAAATTGGCCGCTCTTTGCTGTCCCTTGCCAGGAGGATTCTCTCTCTTTGGTCCCGTCAAAATACAGTGTTTCAAACATAAACTCAATAGTTGACCAAACCGGCAAGCCAAGCCTCAACTTTGTTTGGCACAATAGTCATAGCCTCCCATCTTGTTAAAGCCAGGAATTTTAATCTGCTTTTTATGAACCCTCCTTTTATAAATCACAAGCTTAAACTTGGATTCTTTTTGATCACATCCTTCAGCATATTCTCAAGTCCCCATCTTGATTTGGGCTTTTCTTTTTGTCAGTGTAAAGACATCACCTTTTTTTTTTTTAGTTTCTGAATCTGGGTCTTTTTCGTTCTACCTTAATTCTAATGAATCACTGAATTCTGATCCCGTTTCTTAATTTTCTTTCAGTTTCTACATCTGGGTCTTTTTCTTTAAATCCAAATTCAGTCTTTTTTTCAGTCTTGGTAACTTGGCCGTTACAGGTAGAGCCAGATGGGTGGTTGCCTGACAAAAAGCAAAGAATCAAAGCCGCAGCATAATGGTTACAGATCAGGAGCAGCAACTACAGCTGCTGTGCATCAACAAAGATATCAGGAGCCTCTTAGGCCTCCGCCAGTTCAACCCCAAGTCCACCACATACCTGAGAAGCCTGGCTCTCAAACACCATGGAAGCCGGTTGCTCCAGCACCAAGCCCCAAGCCTACACCCAGGGTTGATTCAATTCTTGGTAAGCCATTTGAAGAAATAAGGATGCACTATACAATTGGTAAAGAATTGGGTAAAGGTCAGTTTGGTGTGACTCATCTTTGCACTGAGAATTCAACTGGAAAGCAATATGCTTGCAAGACTATATCTAAGAGGAAGCTAGTTACGAAGAATGATAAGGAGGATATGAAAAGGGAGATACACATTATGCAGCATTTGAGTGGGCAGCCTAATATCGTGGAGTTTAAAGGTGCTTATGAGGATAAGCAATCCGTTCACCTTGTAATGGAATTATGTGCCGGTGGTGAGTTGTTTGACAGGATTATTGCCAAGGGACATTATAGCGAAAGGGCAGCTGCTTCCATATGCAGGGCAATTGTAAATGTTGTCCATGCTTGCCATTTTATGGGTGTGATGCATAGGGACCTTAAGCCTGAGAATTTCTTGTTGTCTAGCAAGGATGAGAATGCTCTTTTGAAGGCCACAGATTTCGGGCTGTCGGTGTTCATTGAAGAGGGTAAATTCTTGTCACTCTTTATATTTGGTCACTTGCAAATTACATTATTGATTCTAATTTGCAGGAAACTTATGCAAATTCCTATTGTTTTAGTATGTTCTGCTTGTGTATCTTTATTCTATGTACATGTAAATTGTTAATTGGTTAAGTCTTATCCACCTGCTTATGAACGATTCTAAGCTTAATATTGTGAGTATTAAAAGAAGAACAAGTCAATTAAGTAAACTGCCAGTTAAGATGGCAGGTGTTCTTCCCCAATTTGTTTTGACCATCTCTTTCAATACATTGCCTGCATGTTCATTCGCAATTTATTTTAATTGTATAAGTTATTGTGACGATAGCATTTGTAAATTTCAACGTTTGCTCCTTCTGGAGCATCGTTTGTTACTAGATAAGAATGGGGAATGCACGTTTGTTACACCTGGCTGATTTAAGTCTTCAAAGCCATCATTTTGTACTTAGAAGCTTAATAGGTCAGCAATACTGAAAGTGTATTAGCTTCCAGCATTTTCATAATCGTTTCCTCTAAGTTTCAAGTATGCATAAAGGACAGTCAACTTTCTGAAATTATGGTTTAACTTCTATTTTCTTGATTTCCTGTAAACTGACTCAGAAGAATAAATTTCGTTTATGTGATAATGAAATTTGACATCTATAACTGTGTGAAAGTTGTATGGCTTTAAGAACGATGCACAATGTTTGTAGTCTTTCTACAAATTTTAATTGAGTATAAACTTGCATGTATGTGTTTAGGTGTATACAAACACAAATATGATATGGATACATGTTTTCACATATCCAAAAAAATGTGTATTATGCTTGGCGATGATAGGTCTTTGAGAGTGAATTCTTTCTGAAAAGGAAAAAAAATTAATATGCTAATTTATGTCCATGTGTAATATAACCAGTAGCATTATTTTCTGATTGTGCTTGGTACCTTTGGCAGGAAAGGTGTATCGGGATATTGTCGGGAGTGCTTACTATGTTGCCCCTGAAGTACTACGGCGTAGATATGGAAAGGAAATTGATATTTGGAGTGCAGGAGTTATATTGTATATCTTACTCAGTGGTGTGCCTCCGTTTTGGGCAGGTAAATATTTAAAGCTTGTTCAAGGAAAATAATCTGATCAACTGCCTAAACCTCTGGCTGGCACTTTAGCGAATTGCTTCAAAATTGCTACTTCAACATGTAAATATTTTAATGAATGTTTTTCGCTGCAGAAACGGAGAAGGGGATATTTGATGCTATTTTGAAAGGAGAAATTGACTTTGAAAGTCAACCATGGCCATCTATTTCTGACGGTGCGAAGGACCTAGTCCGCAGAATGTTAACACAGGACCCAAAAAAGCGGATTACTTCTGCTCAAGTCCTAGGTACTTATTTATGGATTTTTTTTTTGCAGAGCATTTCTGGAAGTAGTTACTCTCGGGCAATAGGTTCAAAAATGCATATTTTAACTGTTTGTTTCATGTTCATCTGCTATGCATCCTGGCATTCATCATGTATATGTGTTGAAGGAAGACTATTGTACAAATGCAAATTTATGTTCTCTGTGTGTGTGTGTGTGTGTGTGTGTGTTTATTCTACCATGTCATGCTGGGTTATGAGTAACTATAATTCATGTCAAGCCCAATCCAGAGTTTGAAATTTTGTGGTTTATGCAGAGCATCCATGGATAAGAGAAGGTGGAAGTGCATCAGACAAGCCACTAGATAGTGCAGTCCTTTCTAGAATGAAGCAATTCAGAAGAATGAACAAACTAAAACAACTTGCCTTAAAGGTTAGTTAAAATTTATTTATATGGTATGATTGTTTTCTGAAATTGGTAGTAAGAGAGAGATTGGCATGTGACTTATTAATCATGGGGTATTTGGTATTTGATATATGATAGCACATCAGCTAGTCATTTTGCAATCTCCAGTTATTCCATTGGTAATGTGTAATTCACTTTGAGCTACTTTACTAGTCATCTAATAACAAACCTGGTGGATTATAGGTCATTGCAGAAAATCTTTCTGCAGAAGAAATACAAGGTCTGAAGCAAATGTTTGCGAACATTGACACTGACAACAGTGGTACAATCACCTATGAAGAACTTAAGACTGGATTAGCTCGACTTGGATCAAAGCTCACAGAGACAGAAGTTAAGCAGTTGATGGAAGCTGTAAGATAATATTAAATATTGTGTAGATCTTTTTTAATTTACATCATACTAACATTGCTTTTATGTTGCAGGCTGATGTGGACGGAGATGGTGCTATTGACTACATTGAATTTATCACTGCTACAATGCACAGACATAGGCTTGAAAGAGATGAACATCTGTATAAGGCTTTTCAACATTTTGACAAGGACAACAGCGGGTGAATTTTCTTTCTTGACTCTGAAGATAATTATACTGTCCTTTTTCCATGCAATTCTCCATCTCCAGAGCTGGCCAAACATCATACATCTTGTTAGAAATTAGAATGGCGGTGCCATATGTGATCTAGTCTTGGTATGTCGATTTTGCTATAGTTTGGTGGGTATAACATGCTAGTAATTGCGTTAGCATTTTAGGCTAGTAGTCCATAATTCCAAGTTTCATGTAAAGTAAAGAAGATTTGACTGATCTGAACTAGTCATATTTGGAGCACACTATATCAATGATCTGGGACCGACCCTTGATTAACCATTAACTCTTTTCTTTTGGCTGGAATTAACCATTAAATCAGATATGCGAGGAGTCAATAACTTGTTTGAAGCTTTTTGCAGGTTTATCACAAGAGATGAGCTAGAAGCTGCCATGAAAGAATATGGAATGGGTGATGATGACACAATCAGGGAAATAATATCTGAAGTTGACACCGACAATGTAAGCCCCCTTTCTACCTTTTGAACCATATTTTCTTTGCAGTACTATGCATTGGTTCTCACTTATGACTTGTTTACAGGATGGTAAAATCAACTATGAGGAGTTCCGTGACATGATGAGAAGTGGAACCCAACAAGGCCAACTCTTTTAGAATTATACATGACTGGACTCGCAAAAAGCAACAAAAATTTCCCGAAATAAAACACAATGGCTTTAAGATATCTTCTAGGTCTCATTACATTACTTTGTCTGGTTTGGTTTTTTGTTTCGAGTGTAAGATATGCATATATAGTTACTTATTACATTTTTCAGTGAATCTTGTGCCTGATATATAAATATATGACGGATTTTGGGAAGAGAGATTGTTTTAAGCTGGAAGTTTGCTTGTGTTTTTTCTTGTTCTCGGCTCTGGTTTCCAAGAGTGTTTTCACATCATCATCATCATCAGAGCCTTTATCCCAATAGATTGTGGTAGGCTATATGAACCAATATCTAAAATCACGTTAGATCGTCCATATGTATTCTTTGCCTCCATAAATTTCTATTCAAGGCCATTTGCTCATCTAATTCTAAAACTTTCATGTCTTTCCAAACTACTTTCTTCCAAGTCTTTTTAGGTCTTCCTCTAGTCTTAACCCTTCTCTCAACATTCATAGCCTCTATTCTCCTAACTGGAGCATCTACAGGTCTATGTCTTACATGTCCAAACCAACGTAAACGATTTTCACACATTTTGTCTTCGATAGGTACCACTCCAATCATCTTACGAATATCATCATTTCTCATTCTATCCTTTCTTGTATTTCCACATATCCACCATAACATTCTCATTTCCGTTACACTCATTTTTTGTGTATGTAGCCGCTTAGTCGCCCAACATTCACTACCATATAACAATGTTGGTCTAACAACTGTCCTATAAAATTTGCCTTTCAACCATGTAGGAATTCCTTTATCGCACAACACACCTGTAGCACTTCTCCACTTACTCCATCCAGCCTGAATCCTATAGGTCACATCACCATCAATCTCTCCATCCATCTGTACTATTGATCCCAAGTATCGAAAATGATCCCGCTTAGGTATCGCCACCCCATCTAACTTCACTACATCATGCTCTTCCAGTCGGTTAGAACTAAATTTACACTCCATGTATTCAGTCTTCACTCTGCTTAGTTTAAATCCTTTTGATTCCAACGTTTGTCTCCATAATTCCAACTTTGTATTGATCTCCGCTCTAGTTTCCGCACATAGGACAATATCATCTGCAAACATCATACACCAAGGCACCTTATCCTGGATGGATTTTGTTAGTTCGTCCATAACTACCGCAAACAAGAATGGACTCAACGCTGACCCTTGGTGTAATCCTACCGTGATAGGAAACTCATTTGTTTGCCCCCCACCTGTCCTCACATGTGTCCTTGCATCTCTATACATGTCCTTAATTAGTTTAATATATTTCAAAGGAACTCTTTTCTTCATTAAGGACCATCATAATACCTCCCTAGGCACTTTATCATATGCTTTCTCCAAATCTATAAAGACCATATGGAGATCTTTACCCATTACTCGAAAGCGCTCCATAAGTTGTCTCAGCAAATGTATTGCCTCCATAGTTGATTGACCCGGCATAAAACCAAATTGATTCTCCGATATCTCTACATTCTTTCTTAATCTCCGTTCTATCACTCTCTCCCATAGTTTCATCGTGTGACTCATTAATTTTATGCCTCGGTAGTTGGCGCAACTTTGAATATCTCCCTTGTTCTTATATAAAGGTACTAAGACACTCTTCCTCCATTCCTCTGGCATTTTGTTAGTGTGCCAAATCTTATTAAATAGATTTGTCAACCACCTAACTCCTACATCTCCAAGGCATTTCCAAACTTCAATTGGGATGTCATCAGGTCCAACAGCTTTTCCATTTTTCATCATCTTTAGTGCCTCTTTTACCTCTATCTCTTGGATTCTACGCATAAAGCATCGATTTAAATCCTTGAGAGGCACCGAAATATTATCCAAAACTTTATTTTGTCCGTCATTAAATAATTTGTTAAAATAATCTCGCCATCTGTCCTTAATGTCATTATCTTTAACGAGAGTTCTTTGATGCTCATCCTTAATACATTTCACGACTCCTAGGTCGCGACTCCTCCTTTCTCTTGCTCGCGCTAATCTGTATATCCTTTTATCTCCCTCCTTTGTGTTCAACTTGTCGTAAATCTCTTTCGCAACCTTCGTCTTAGCTTCTGCCACAGCCTTCTTTGCCTCCTTTCTTGCTACCTTATATTCCGAAAAACTCTCTTCTGTATTGTTCTTCTTCAAAGCCTTGTAACGCTCTCGCTTAGTCTTTATAGCATCTTTTACTGCTGCAGTCCACCATGTTGCGTCCTTTCCACTCGGCACTCTTCCGTTTGATACTCCTAATGTCTCTTTGCCTACCTCCCGAATGCATTTTGCCATCTTATTCCACATTACATTTGGGTTCTCTTCTGTTGTACAAGCCTCTTTTTGAATCCAACTATCTCTACATGTTGTATGGCAATCTTCTTTTAGCTTCTACCATCGGATCCGTTCAATTCCTTTTTGTTGGTTCCTTCGATGTCGTCTATCTATCTTCATATCTAGAATTAAGAGTCTATGTTGCGCGGTAACACTCTCACCTGGGATAACCTTACAATCCAAACATCTATGTCTATCCCTACTCCTAGTTAAAAAGAAATCTATCTGACTTGCTCTTGGTCCACTTTTAAAGGTTATAAGATGAGAATCTCTCTTCTTAAACAATGTATTTGCTAGGATTAGGTCATAAGATAAAGCAAAATTTAAGATAGCATCTCCTCCCTCGTTTCTTACACCATAACTAAAACCCTCATGTACTCTCTCAAAACCCTCTCTACTTGTACCTACATGTCCATTAAGATCACCGCCAATAAAAAGGTTTTCTCCTATGGGTACTTCTTGTACTACCTTATCTAAATTCTCCCAAAACTGTCGTTTACTAACCTCATCAAGTCCTATCTGGGGTGCATACATGCTAATGACATTCAACACCTCTTCTCCTAAAACTAGTTTAACCAAAATAATCCTATCCCCTTGTCTCTTAATCTGTACAACATCCTTATGGTACTCTTTATCTATAATGATACCTACTCCATTTCGGTCTCTATCTTTCCCTGTGTACCAAAGCTTATACTGCCAAGGTGCTATCTCTCTAGCCTTTTCCCCAACCCATTTGGTCTCCTGGAGACACAAGATGTTAACCCTCCTCCTACTCATAACCTCACAAATCTCACCTAACTTACCACTAAGCGTACCTATATTCCAAGATCCTAACATAAGCTTATGGTTATGGACTAACTTCTTTACCCACCCCCGTCCATTATGGTGTGGGAACCTTTGCCTATTTAACACCACATCCAGGCGTCGATGTGGCGCGTCACTTCCGGGCGACGACCTAGCAACCCTTGCCCACTTTTCACTACACCCGGGTTTCGATGCAGCGCGTCGCTGTGTAGGGGACGCCCCAACGATGTTTTGATATTGGTTCATTTCATGAGATTGGACTAGTTTTTAAGGCTGGTTGTCCAAACCTACCGCCACCCTCCTCCTTTACCCGGGCTTGGGACCGGCTGCATTAACTCACATGTGAACAGTAAATATTGCAGTCTGTCTTGGCAAGGCAAAGATCACAGAATCATTCTACACTTAATTGTATTAATTTACTTTGAGGAAACGTTGCAGGGTTTACCAGCACCTGGCCAATTAATGCCTTGAGAACTAAAGAGTAAACGAATCTTGCCACCATGAATGGCCTCACAAATGCTTCATATCACCTTCGCTGGTGTTTCAGTTTCCTGAGCTTGAAAGGGTTTAAGGAAAATTTTCATACAATTCATCAATAAGCGTCCGTAAAGCAGAAATTTTCCGATTTAGATAGGCAAAAATACAAAGCAAAAGGGCAGACACAATTCTCAACCATGGGACCTATTTGTTTGCTGGGATCATTAATTCATCCTATCCAACATAGATGCAAAGCCTGAACAAGAAAACTTCTCAAGTAACTTTCATGGATTTTTTCCAGGACTGGTGGCTCAAAGGCCTGAACTAGACAGGGTCAGGGTAGAAGTCCAACCTCAAACAGACAAAACCAAGGCTGCAGAAAGCAAGTTAAAGGCCAAATCTTGAACACAAGCAGCATAAGATATAGATAACCAAGGTCATGCACCAAACTGCTCAAGTGCATTAGATTTAATAATGGCAAATCATGCACCTTCGACAACAGCAGAAAAGATCAAAAGGAACCTATGATTTAGCTCAAATGTTTCGTGCAGACAATCTTAAAAGGTGATATCCAACATGACTGGAGTTCAAATCCTAGCACCTTCTATTTCTAGGTTTCAATCTCCTCTGTACCAAAAAGAAAGATCAAAAGGTAGTGGCAACTGGCAAAGACAGAAATAAAAGGCAAAGATTGAGAGTAAGCAAATAAAATCCATCATCATTAATGAAACTCCATTATTACATTCCATTATGGTTCCCCAACGTCCAACCTACCAGGCTGTAAGCAAACAAGACTTAAGAGAGAGCCTAGAAATTTGTTTTAGAAATGTCCTAATTCATAACAAAGAAGCAACAACTTCACTTCCCTAAAAACCATGAATCTTAATTTGATCTTTCTTCACGATGCCGGAATTAACAAGGAACTGTGACACGTTTTTGCGCTGATCACCTTGGAGTTGAATGATTTTGCCAAGCTCTTTGTCATTCACAACATTCCCATTACAACAGAATTCCTTTTTGAGACTCTTGAGGATCTTCTCGTAGCTAAACTCTTGTTTCAGCCCCTGAACCGTTGTCAAGCTTTTCTTTCCATTCCTCTGCTGAATTCGAATATGCACATAATCCTTGGTTCCAGTGCCACCAAACTCGTCAGCCTCAGCGAATGGATTGAAAGTCGCGGGGATCTGGATGTCTAACTCAACCATGTACTCAGTTAAGTAGAAACTTGGATCAATCTACAGGTGCTTTTTTGTTTCTTGAACCCTGGTACTGCAAGAATAAACAGAAAACTTGAATTGTTAGAAATCAGAAATATATCATACAAGTCTTCATCACAAAAATTCATATAGCATATGAAAAGTTTATCAAAGATTAAGTTCTCTCACTAGAAGAACAGAAGAGATTTGGACATGATCAACAAAAAGAGACTTAAAGCCGACAATTTTCTTACAAGATCAGCCAAGTTTCAACAAAACCAGGTCCAAACCAGGCGGATAAAGCTGTTCATCTTTCAAACAGAAAGAATACCAAGACCTTTAGATCCATGTATTCACATAAATTTGAATCAATACCTCTTTTCCAATTAGCAAAAATCATATATTATTCGATTTATTAAATTAATAAAATACAAAAATCGTTCAAGTTTACTTTAATAAATTCGATTTATTAAATTTTAATTATATATTATTAAAATAATTTATTTAGTCATATAAATAGTTAAAATCAAATATTAAAATATTTAAATTCAAATCGATTTATTATTTAAATAATTTAAATTTAAACTCCACTTAAAAAATAATAAAACTCAAATAATTTGATTCTGTTCAAAAAAATCAGTTTTTTTTTTTTTTTGCTTTGGTTTTGGGTGGCCATCCTGTCTGACGCTAGGCAAGTTGGCTGTTTTAATAATAATAATAATAATAATAATAATAATAAAAATAAATTGTCACTTTGGGAGAAGTGATATGACTAAAATATGACCTCATGACTTACTTCTTAAGTCAAGTGAGTCGGCTCAGCACTCGCTTCCAATTGGCTACCGTAGTTCGGTACTCGTAGGGACACCAGCTGTTACGAACGCACCGCTTTTCACTAACAATCAATCGCAATACAAAAGCTTTGATGGCAAATCAAAACACTGATCCTCCAAAGAAGGAACAACATAGAGAACACTTTCATTAACATTTAGCTATGGCACACACACAAGCAACGGGCTAGAGATTGAACTCGTCAAGTACTCTAGCTGTCAGGTGCCTGTTATACAAAACATTTGACAGGCAAAAAAAAACAAATGGGATCGGAAAGTTATATGCTTTCTTGATCTGGTAAGCGCTTGAGGTCCATCTCGACCTGGTGGATCGTCCATTGCATGTTTTCCAGTTTCTGTAAATTAACAGTGATGTCAATGTTTGTTAAGCGAACTCAAGTTAAGGACAACCACTTGTTAGTTGGTGTTACCTTCACAACATCATGGTATTGCCTCGCAATTGTATCGAAGTGAGGATCGACACCTTGATATTCACGCAGGCGAGTCACCTGTTTAAGAAGTTGCAACATGAATTAATATTCAGAAAGAGTGGAAGACAAGAAACAAGAAAGTATCAGAACTTGAACAGGCACAATGGCAACCAAAATCGAAACGATAATAGCCAGAAGTCGGCCAGGCAAAAATTCCCCTCCGATGCAGTTAGGATCACAGTTTTGAAAATAAGCATAATTGTAATGCAAAACCCTGTATAATCTAATCTAATAGTTGACTATCAAACTAGGGAATAGATGATGGAACATACTGCTTTATTATAAGCAGCAGAAGCTTCTTCCGTGGCCTCGAGAAGATATTTCCTGGCAACAAAATGACGCCAAGGTTATAGCCCAAGATCAAACAATAACCTGCACTGGCAATTATATCCATCAGTTGTAAAAGTACCTTATTTTATGTAATGCGGGTATCGACTCCTGTGTATAAGATTCAAGCAAGAGAACATACTCCAACACCCTGAGACGATAAGAGCACATATGACAAGCAAGAATAGAGGATAAGCAGGAGTGTGCTATGCAGGAGAATAAATCAACACAAATGTAACACGATGGCAGAGGTAATAATCCAAATAAAGCAAGTAAAATAGGGCAAAGAACCTTAATTTTGCATTCATGGTCTCACATCTTTTGCAGAGCCACATCTTCTGTAATTCATCCTACACAAAAAGAGAAAGAAAGAAATGAAATCCTCAACAGATACCAATGTTATCATTTACTTAACTACTGAGAACTTTAATTTAAAAGAACTCCCTGAGTATAACACTTACATATTTATGTTGATGTTGCAACTTCAAATCTTTGACGAGTTTAATGAGTACTCCAAGGATTTGCTCTAGGACCTGTCAAGAGAAAATTGTTTTACATCTCATGTCATGCAAAAAAAACCTCATTTCGAAACAAGATATCATCCATGAAAGACTTCTGATGAGAAGAAAACTATCTTACTGCTCAGATGATGAAATGATCTAATAAAATAAACTGTCTCAATCTCATATGAATTCGCTATCCACATACATTATAATATTCTGCAAATTTTCTATCTGCAGAATACAGATCCTCCCGCAAAGCTGCTTCTTCCCTTTCAATCTCCTCAATAATCGCCTTAACCCTGGTAAATGAAATATTAATAACATGTGATCAACATCAAGTATATGGTTACGCCAACCATATCAAAGAAGTAGAGAAAGTAACTAAGACCTTTCTGGAAGCCGAGAACTTGAGCTTTGACTTCCAGAAGAAGAATCTGCAGCACAACAAGAACGGTAGTATTAGGCACACAACATTCCAAAAAGCAAGTACGCTAAAATATTTGTAACCGCATTCTAATTTCATTGCCAATAATCTAGGCTTTCTGACTTTCACAATAAAATGATGGCCAAAAAATCTATTGACTGATATCACAAACCAATAACGAATTTTGTGGCAGAATATTATAAAGGATTGAGTTGTTTCCAAAAAACATGCTATATAAACCAGTAGGCAAGTACAGAAGAGAGGAAGGCAAAGGATACATGAAATTACCAATATCATCAACAAAAGCATCTGCTAACTTGTCACATTTAGATTTCAAACAAGTATCAATTTCTTTCGAAAGAGCTAATTGATAGTCAGCCACATCCTAAAATCGCAAAATCACAAAAATTTTAGAAATTTATCATGTTATTATAAGAAAGTTCAGCAAGTGTACAAAACTATATCTTATGACAACAGAAGCAAAGACCTCTTTTGTAAATAAAGATTCAGAGAGGGTTTTTAGCTGCCATCATGAAACAAAGTTTTCATACCATTGACAATGGAACCCGATGGAGTTGAGTGTGCCACAAATATGCAGGTGTTATTCCAAGAAAGCGATTAGGCACACCACCAACACCAGGTTCTCCCGAATCACCAGCATTATTTGCAGCCGCACCACCACTGGCTGCAGCACTATTTGCATAATTCAATGAGTTTGAACTTGAGCTGATATTGAGACTGGTACTGGTACTATCAAGCGAACTTCGTGACATTATACTCCATTTCTCAATTTCTTCCTCATGAATTTCCCCATCTTTAGATATAAGTGGAAGTCTCAGTCTTTGAGCCGCTTCTACAACAGCCAGTCGATGCTCTAGAGTCTCATAAACCTAAAGTTCATAAAACACAAAGCATTTCACTTTATCAAGTTCCAAACCATTAAAACTCTGTTCTCTTATCAGCTTTCGCTACTTATTTTTTACAGTTTCTTAAAATGTATTCTAAAGGAGTAGTAAATACTCTCAAAATCAAAAATCACAATGGATTAAAACTGAACATATGACGAAAACATAACGTATGTTTTGTTTTAAGCATAAAAAAAAAAAAACAACTCAGTGCACAAGGCTCCTACAATGTGGGGGTTTGGGGATTGTAATATGTACGCAGTCTTCCTTCTGAATTTATTGTCAGGTCACAAAGGAACAACAATTACAGTTGCACTAGCCCGTGATTCAAACTTTCTATATAGAAGTAAAATCATACATTTTGCTATATTTTCTAGCTAACTCTTCAAAAATATCATTTACATTTGCATTTTGCTTCCAAAAGAAATTCATATAATCATATATCTAACTACTTCTTTTAATTGCATATACTAAAAATTAAATAAAAAAATAAAAACTAAAATTGATAAACTTAAATTGAAACCTGAGGAGAGTTCTTCAATCCAAGTTGCGGATAAAGACCTTGAAGGTCTCGAATGCCACCGAGATTCGCTACCGAAACCGCTTGCTGATACTCTTCCACCATAGCTATTGCTTCACAGTAAATTGCCTGCAAAATTAACACCAACTTTACATTTTTTTCTCTTTTTTCTTTTTTTAAATAATAAATGTACAATAAAGGAAAAGTAATTATTACAAAAAATGAAAAGAAATTAAATTAGATTATTACCATTGCTTCTAAGTAGCGTAATCTTTCTCTCGACATTTCCTCTCTTGCCTGAAACTCGAAATTCACCACTTAGTTCTAATAAAAGAGAATAAAAATTCATCATATTACGAAAAAAAAACGAATTTGTAACAGAGAATACGAGTTGGAGATCGTAGTAGGCGGATTTGGAGACGAGAGATCCATCGGGAGCTAAGCAATGGCGCTCTAGCTGATCGACTACTTGGATGACGTCAGCCGGCAAGTTCTGCCCTCCTTTCACCATGAATGGTTTGTTTGTTAGGCTTCAAAACAATGTATGTAGCTGACGCACCTGCTTGTTTACTGGGAAAAAAATAGAAACAAAACGGGAAAAGGCCGGCCTTTGGATTTTGAAACTTGAAATGAAAGGAAAGGAAGTTGGAGAAAGGAAAGTACACAATTAACCCTCCCTTGCTTTTTGGTAAATACGACAAAAAAATAGTGAAATCGGCCGTCGTTTCATGTTCTCAAAAAGGAGCGAAAATCATCAAAATTGCCTCTCTCTCTCTCTCTCTCTCTCTGAAATTTGAGGATCAAAAGAAGATAGTTTTTTATGGAGAAAGGAATATCTGCTCCGAAAGCCATAGAAATCTCGTTGAAGAAGCTCGATTTGAACGCCGATCGAAGCTCCAAATCTTCTCATTTGATTCCCTTTCTTCACTCTTCCAGTAATCTCTTTTTCCCTCTTAAATTTTTAATTTTTATATAATTTGTGTTATTTTTCATTGCAAAATCATTTTTTTCTTTTGTACTTGAAAATTTTTTATGTAAAGTTACTGTTTTGTTATTGAAATTATTAAAAAGCCTACAATTTTATGATTATAGGGTTACTCGTTGAGAAGACGAAACCTCCTAGTTTAGTAAGCTTGTGCCTTGGAGTTGTTGGTCGGCATTTGGAGGATATTATCGAGGATTTAAGTGAAATTGCTGTAAATTTTCCCGCTGATATTAAGGTGAAATTTCAATTATATCTGTTAATCCTTAGTTGCATGTAGTGAAAATGATATGTTAGGATTTGTTTCGCAAAAGTGTTGTCCTTTCGAATTGATGATGAATTTGTAAGGATCTGTTTGCCTAGGTTGATAGTTCCAGCCGTTCTGTGCTTAATGTTGTTTCCCTAGGGTTTATAGTTTGATTTTTATGCATAGGAGAATTATATTGATTCGGTGTTGGATTGCTTCGAAATATGTTCCGATTTGATATCTAAAGTCATTGCTTGGGAAACTTTCCTATTAGTATTCTTCTAAGGCACATTGCTGGATGATGACAGATATCATTGGCAGCAATTGCAAGGAGAAGAAAATTACTGAATGATGATGTCATAATCTCCTTGGCCGATAGTTCTTGGGAAATTCTTGACCTTTCTGGTTCAGATGTTTCAGATTTTGGCTTAGCAAAAGTAGCTGAAATGTGCAAATCTCTTCGTGCAGTGGATATAAGGTATGAAAAATTTTAAACTATCATTTGAAATCGATCAATAAATTGATTACTGAGACAGTTACTATGCAGCCAATGCAACAAAATTACTGCCGACGGTGTATCTGAGCTTGTGCAGCACTGTCATTCGTTAGAGACATTGAGATGCGGGTAAACTCTCATTGGCTTGTACATTAGTCATTAGGGGTCTTAAGCATGCAATTCTTATCCAATTTATTGTCTTTATGCATATTTGAGTTCCAATTTATAAGTTCTGCAAATCTTTGTATTCAGTATGAGTTCCAAAGCTGTTTATATGCTCTTGAAAGCCTTAGCATAAGTCGTAAACAGACGTGAAATATTTTGATTGAATCTTATTAGTTTCAAAAAATGAAAAAGCACTTTGATTTCTAAAATTTTCGGAACTTTTCATACCTTCGAGATATAGAAATTTATCTTATCAAAGTTGTGTATGCAACTGGTTAGACTTGGTACTTTGAAGCCTTATTTTCCTGTTTCAGTTGCATGGCATTAAATTGCAGCAGGATATTTGTGTTTGACTAGAGGTATAAACCTCATACCAGGGTATGAACCAACTTTATTGTTGCAGAGGGTGCCCTTCAAGTGAGTCTACAGCCCGAAGATGCTTGGGCATATTGAAGCCAAAGCTGAATGACGTGGAGGGAGACTCTTGGGAGGAGCTTGATACCATGGAGATTGGTAATGGTGCACAGTCTTTGCATTGGCTTGTGTGGGTAAGGACTTGCTTTTTCTTATTTGAGTTCTCTTCATCCTTTGTATCTGTTGATCTTTCTTGGTTGTCATCTTCTTTGATGTTCTTGTTTTGAACCTTATCATATCTTCTCTGGCAGCCAAAGATTGATAAAGATTCATTGGAGATGTTGTCTACCGAATGCCCACGGATAATAGTAAATCCAAAGCCATCACTCTTTGGTTTTAGAGGGACTGAAGTTCCCAAGGAAGCGTTGTCTGATGTTGCTTTGGATGATCCTATCGTTAAGGAAATTGATCCCAAAACATGGTCTAACTGTCGGTTTACACCCAAGGCAACATCTCAAACTCTTTCAAGCCCCAATGATTTGTCCATTGCAGAAAAATTTAGGCTCGCCTTTGTGGAAAGAGACACACGCTTAGCTCCAAAGCGCGCAAAGAATGCAAGGCAACATCAGCGCCGTGCAGAGAGGGAGTGGATGATGTCAAGTACAAGAGCCAAGGCATTAGCTCTGGCCTCACGAGCAACCAAATCGCTACATGGTCGAAGCTGATGATCAAGATACGTTAACATACATCACTACATCGAAACTTTGTTAGCTTTCGTATTTTTCTCCCTTCAGATGTCTTTTGGCTGTAAAATAGAACCTGTAAAATACGTGCATGAAATGAAGAAATCAAGGGCTTGGTGATAACTTGATTTTGCATTTTTGGCTAATCCATTATCTTCCCACTCTAGGGGACATGGAAACTTGGGAGTGCAAGTAGCTCAGTTAGAGTATTGCATTTTTTGAAGTGAATGTTAATACTTTCATACTTAAACATGGGCTTTTATGGGCGATTTTCATACATGATAAGTTTGATTTCATTCAAACTTAAGCTTTATTAACTGAATATCTCAATTTCATGAGTAGTTAAGATTTGATGTATTGAAAAATCGTTAGAAAAATCTATAACATAAAATTAGAAAAACTAGCACTTGATATCATGTTTGCTATTTGGTTTCAAGAAAACTTGTATAGAAAACCCTTTGACAAAAGGCAATGACATGTAAAATTAATCTTAAATTTTAATTGTTACTGTTTAAGCCGAAGTTCTGTGTGGTCAATAACAATTATATTCGATTCTAGTCTATTCCATGATTGCTCTTAGTCCACATAGAACAGAGGTATAAAGCTTAATACCAGTTGTGGATATCTGATCAATACATGCAATCAAGAGAAAAGTACTCAATGAGCTCAAATTCAATTTCAGAGGTTTAATTTGTTAATTTTAAAATAATATATTATAAAAGTAAAATAATAAATTATTAATAAAATATTTAAAATATATATTAAAAAAATCAATTAAATTTATGAACCGCTTAAAGTAAATATTCAAATACGAGTCGATTGATTGCTGGAATAATTCAAATTCAAATAAATATTGAATCAAATTGATATAACTCTAAAAAATATTTAACTCATATACATCCTTCATACCAACTCCCACTAAATCCGCTGATTCAAACCAACTGGGGCTTGATGATTTTCAATCCTGCGGCATGTGACAGACTCTCATTAGAGAACCAGTCATTGGGGCGGGCTTCTTTTGTCACAGCCACGAGATGAGAATCATTGCTGCAGGCTTTGGCAGCTCATGTGATGATGTCTAGAGTGGCAATTGAGTGGTTTTGATCATTTTGAATTCAGAATTACAAGTTTAAATCATTTCAAGTTAGAGATTTTTTGAATTTTGAGTAGTGGATTAGATTGAGTCAAAATATTTTTAAACTTAGTATTTTTTTAGGTTTAGATTTGGTTAAGTTTGTTTTTTTAAATTCAAATAAGCTACAACTAGAGGTGGCAAATGAGCGGGTCGGATCGGGTTTGGCTTGGGTCATTTTAGATCGGGTCATTTTGAGGTAAGAAAAAATCGGATGATTTCGGGTTCGGATCATTTCGGATTCGGATAAAGTCGGGTTTGAGTTTAAAAAAATCGATCTATTTTGGGTTCGGATCATTTCGGGTTCGGATAAGATCGGGTTTAGATCAATTTGAATTCAGGTCAATTTGGATTCGGATTAATTCGAATTCGGATTAGATCGGGTTTGGATCGTTGACTTTTTTAGTCAATTCGGGTTGGTCACAGGTTTATTGGGTTAAGCCTTGGTCATCTCGATGTAATTTATATGATATGAAAATCAACTGAAACCATATTTCTAAGAATTATAAAACTCATGAAAATAAAATTTTCTTCTTACATGACCTATAGTACAATTGAGATTGAAATAATCAAAATATTTAATAATCTGTATGATAGCTTTCTTTATAATATATTTACCAATATTCATAAATTAATTATATTTTTTTCATTTTATTTTTATTATCTATAATAATTAATAACTTTATGAATCAAAGTGATTTAATAATCCCTACTAAATATCATAAAACAGTATTATATATCTCTTTAATTTATCTTTATTTTTTTATAGAATAATTGGAGACAATAAGTGTAGATGATATAGCTTTTGTATTCTATTATAGATTAGCTATTAAATAATTATACATTAGATTCAGATGAATGCAATATAAAAGTGAATATTTATGTTTAACTAGATTAAAAATATATATAACACTCATGTTATTGAAAAAAATTATATTTTATTATATTAAAATACTTTGATAATTAATATTAACATTTAAATATTTATTGATAATATTAAATTTAAGTTTGAATCTTTTCAGGTTTGAGTAAATTTGAATTTGGATCAATTTGGATTCAGGTCAATTTAGGTTTGGATCAATTCGGGTTCGGATCCGGTCGGGTTCGGATCAATTTAAATTCGGATAAATTTGGTTTCAGATCGATTTGGATTGTTGACTTTTTTAGTCAAATCAGATTGATCGGGTTTAGATTTAGGTTAATTTGGCCGATATTTCGGGTCGGGTCAACTTTTGCCACCTCTAGCTACAACAATCAAAGTTTAGTTTAGTAGTTGTTATCCCTCCTGAAGAGGGATTAGGTCCAAAGTTCTATTTCCTGTTCTCCCCTTCTACTTCCTATAATCTTTAAAAAAAATTAAATCAGCTACCATTTTCGTTGATGATTTTCTTTCAAAAAAATTTATCACCTTTAAAATTTTAAAAGAAAATTTGAGATTAAAATATTATTACCTTTAAAATTTGTTATTATATCATCCTTTAACTATCCTATATTGGGGAAAAAAATACAAAACTTTGTCAATTACTCCAAGAAAAAGGTTAATCATTTTTAGGAGTGGCAAAAATTGACTTGACCCAAAAAACTAACCCGTTTAATTCGAAACCAAATCTGATAAATTCAATTTGACTAAAAAAGTCAACAACCCAAATCAACTCGATCCGAATTTAAATTGATTCAAAACCAAATTGATCTGAATTCACATTGATCCAAACCCTGGCCTAATTCAAACTTAAATTGATCCGAGCCCAAATTCATTTGAATTTAGATTAACAAATCCCAACCTAATCCAAACCCAGAAAATCCAAATTAACCCAAACTCGGGAAGATTCAAACCTAAATTTAATACTATCAATAAATATTTAAATGTTAAAATTAAGGCTTAATAGCGAAATAAATCCTCAACCTTTAGCCCAAAATGGAATTCAACCCTCAACGTTTTATCGCATGAAATTCAATCCATAAACTTTTATTTCAATGAAAATAAACCTTCAATCTTTTACAATTATGCAATTAAATCAAAATATGTTAAATGACACTAACTGTCGTTAGTTTTGCATACGTGGCAGCTGACGTGGATAGCTTAATTAATTGCCACGTGGCATGCCACGTATGCAAAACTAACGCCACGTGGCAACTAACGACAGTTAGGTCATTTAACAGATTTGGTCTATTTCCACTGAAATAAAAGTTTATGGACTGAATTTCATGCGATAAAACGTTGAGAGATGAATTTCATTGTGTGCTAAAGGTTGAGGGCTTATTTGACTATTAAGCCTAAAATTAATGATCAAAGTATTTTACTATAGTAAAAATATAATTTTTTTTAATAATACAATTGTTATATTTTTTTGAATCTAGTAAAACTTATATATTCACTTTTATATTATATTCATTTGAACCTAATATATAATTATTTAATAGCTAATCTATAATAGCGTACAGAAGCTATATCACCTACACTTAATGTTTCCAATTACTCTATAAAAAATCAAGAGATTTTTTTTTGTGGTTACAAGAGAAATTAAAAAGATGTATAGTATTGTATTATGATATTTAGTAGGAATTATTAAATCACTTTGGTTCATAAAGTTATTAATTATTATAGATAATAGAAATAAAATAAAAATGTAATTAATTTATAAATATTGGTAAATATATTATAAAGAAAACTATCATAAATATTATTAAATATTGTGATTATTTCAATCCTAATTTTATTATAGGTCACGTAAGAAAAAAATTTTTATTTTCATGAGTTTTGTGATTTTTAGAAATATGGTTTCAGTTCATTTTCATATGAGACAAATTACATCGAGATAACCAAGGCTTAACCCGAAAAATCTGTCCGCTTGACCCAAATCCAAATCCAAATCCGACTAACCTAAATTGACTAAAAAAGTCAACTACCTGAACCTGACCTAATTCAAACCCGAATTAATCTGAACTCAAATTGATTCAAATTCAAATTGACTCAAACTCGAGCTTATCCAAACCCGAAATGATCCAAGCTCAAAATAAACCGATTTTTCATTAACCCAAACCCGACCTGACCTAAATCCGAAATGATCCGAATCCAAAATAATCCAATTTTTTCTTAAACCAAAATGATCCAATCCAAAATAATCCAATCAGAATCTAATCCGACCCACTCATTTGCCACCTTTATTCATTTTATTGACCAAAACAATTGTCGTCTAAATATTTTTTAAAAAATACAATATACTTTTTTTTTTGTAATAGTTCAAGAAATCTTATCAGAGAAAAGATCAACAGCTAAAACAGACAATGGAAACAAAAACAAAGTGAGTGTGTGCTCATGAACAGATGAAGGACGTCTTGCTCATTGCCATCCTTCTAGCCATTAAGATTGTTTCCTTCCCAAGGGGATGGCGGTCATTATAAAAGTGAATGGTCATACCCATATTGATCAACCTACGAATATCTTCAATTGCTGGTTGGATTTTCTAATGTACCGAAGCTGAGCCTAGCAGAAATTTTTCCCAGCCATTCTTATCCTCCTTACATAAGACCATTTGCCTTCAGGTTGTGAAGTTTGAGAATCACAATTCTAGCTAGAAGGACTCTAGCTAAATCAATTGATTAACTTTTAATCCTTCTGCAAATTGAAATTGCCCCCTCTTGTGAATTCCTCAGCAGTGCGCCCATTCCAATGCAATTATTATTGCTAGACTTGTGGATCCCCATAAAAACAACCCAATGGTTTTTTTTAGTTTCTAGTTTAGGAGAACTTCTAAATATATCTCATTTTTTACTCTTTATACCCCAAATTCTTTGTAATGAACAGTAACTGAGTGAAGGAAGTGGGGTATAAAGAGTAAAAAGAGGGGTTTATTTAGAAATTCTCCTAGTTTAGAAGTGATTTCAAATATCGATTGTGTATGTGGACCCATATCCCTGTTTCCTAACCTGGGCCTTCTTTTCCTATGTTTCTTCAAATGCTCTAGTCATTGAAGTCTTAAAACTCCTTTCGTGCCCAATAATTTTGAGGTGGTTAGGTTCCACCCCCTAAAAATGCATTCGTTTCTATGAATCCAAAGGGCTCAAATAATGCTAAATAAATGATGCAAACCTCCTCTTTAAACTCCACATGTTCTTTTCTAATATGAACAAGTTGTTTGATCCAATTCTTAATCTTTTGTGGTCCAACCTGGTTCACCCGGATCGTTAGGTTAAAAGCAAACCAAACCGCCCTAGCCACTTGACATTTGAGTAAAAGACAATCAATAGTCTCCTTCCCATCTACACATTGGACACAATGTTGTATTGCCAATACCTCTTCTTCTGAGCTCTATTCGGACTGGAAGACAATCATTACAAATTTTCTGGATAAAATGACAATTTTGAAGGGAAGCTTCATGGCCCAAAAAAGTTTCCAAAATTTTTCATTGAATTCTGTTGTTGTGCTTTGATTTCCATTTTCCCCATTAAGAAGCCAATAAGCAGAATTTAATAAGTAGTTCCCCTTAAAAGTAAATTTTCAGACAAATTTGTCTAAACCACCCACTAGAGAGAACGTTCTATTGTGTAAATTCTCTACTAATTCCTGGTTGACATTACTACTCTTCTCAATATTTTGCCATTGACAAATCAACTTGTCCATGAAGAATCCTATTGGTTGCTATACTTGGTTCGTTTGCGGTCCTGGGTTTCCAACACTAAATTTTCCTTTCATAATAAGAGTTTGGTTACCTTCTCCCACTTGAAGATCAAGTCCTTTCATGCAAACATATCTACCTGCTATGATACTCTTCCACATTCATGAGCTTCCAATGCTAGCTTTAATCTCTTCAAAACTTTGTCGGTTACTGTACTTTTTGGTGAGGATACTTACCATGGACTAGGGTTGAGATAAAATTTTCCACGCTTGTTTACTTCGCAAGGCCTTATTCATGATTTCTATTTTCTTGATTCCAAGACCTCCTTTACCTTTATGTCGACAGAGATGGTACCAATTTATCATATGAAGCTTCCATTCATTTTCGTTGTGTCCCCACCAGAAATTCCTAACTATTTGATCAATCTTCCTGCAAATATACCCTAGAGCTTTGAAGCAAGCCATAGTGCATATGGGTATAGCACTGAGTGTAATTTTAATAAGGGTCAAACGACCTCCTTGTCCCAAACATCTAGCTTTCCATTCAACCAGCCTGTCCTAGATCTTATCTAGTATTGGTTGGAAGAAAACTCTCTTGGTATTCATTTTGTTGAAATCAATTCCCAAGTACTTACCCAATTTATCAGTGATATTAACCCCGAGGATCTCTTAAACCATCTTTTCCTATGGTTTGCGACTTGGTCTAACATAGAGTTCCAATTTATCTTGGTTTATCATTTGGCCCGAGAAGAAGCAATATTTCCTAAGAATTCCTTTGATGTTTCGGACTTTTAAATATATCTATATATATGTATGTTTTATCAGTACTTTCTTTGATAATCTATGATAATGTAAATTTCATGACAATCTAAAACATTAAATTAAAATGATACAATAATTTCAATTATAAAATATAATTATCAACCTTTCTATGACCTCATTTGCTAGTTGCTTTTCTTACATAAAAAAGAGGAATTAAGGAAGATGAAGAGGATAGAGAAATCAATATAGCATTTATTACATATAAGCATCATACCAACTTGAAGCAATACCAAAGGTAGTTCTTCTCATATTAGCATTTGACAGAAACCAATTTAAGGAATGACATGAATGGCCACTATAGTAATTGAAAACAATATAGGAGAAAAAATAAGAAAAAATTTCAAAAAAAAAAAAACCACCCCGAGAAGTGCACAAAAGAATTGCCTATCTATGGAGATATCCATCAAGTCTCTGCTGATTGCTTACCTGTCTACTTATAAAGCCAATATATGTATGTATCTAAAAGTTAAACCTTTGCAGCCCCAAGTTGAAAGAGAAGTTATAGTTTCCGATCAAAAACAAGGCGAAAATACCCAGGATGATAAGAATGACCCACATCCATGGCTGCATCCTTCTTTTACCACGGTTGCGGAGAGGTGGGGGGATTGATTTTGCCTTATTCTGCTTTTTGAACTGTGATGGCTGTTGAGACCTTTTGGTTACTGTCACAGGTTTCTCTTTAGTTTCAGATTCTTTTGCAGTTTCAGCTGGAGTTTCAGAAGTTGGTGGAGCAGATACCATTTCATCTGTAGCAGTTGCATCCCCTACTGTTGCTGCAGCCACCTTTCTTCTTTCCTTCTTCTTTGCTCTCTTTTCTCTTTCCTGCATGAAGAATAATTCCACTGGATCAGTACAAAAACAAGCGAAAAGCACTGCTATGGAACAGAATGTTACTGAATCATAGGAGGAATTCACCTTCTCTTTCTCTTCAGCTTCTTTCTGAGCTCTTACAGCAGCCCTGGCTTGGGCCTTCTCTGCAATTCGTCTCTTCCTCTCTAGTGCCTCCTTAGCTTTAGCTATCTCCTCCAACCGGCGTTGCTCCCTCAATTTAGCTGCTTCCTCTTCCTTTCTCAATTCCTCTGCCTTCCTAACCGCTTCCTCTTCCTCCTTTGTTCTCTTCGGTTTTTCTTCTACTGCCTCTTCAATTTTATCCTTGCTAGAAGCAGTTGTTGAATCAGTTGCTGGGGGAACAGATTTCAACAACTTCTCTGATTTACTTGTCTGATTCTTTTGCTCCACAGCCATTGCCACAGGTTTATCTATTGCCTTCTCAGCTTTTACAAGTGCCACTTTCTCTTGCGTTCGTTCTTCAACAGCTGAGCCGGACACTGTATGATCCTTGGCTGATCTATCATTTACTACTTGAGGAATTATAGGTAGCTCTTCATCGGGACCAAGTGCACGGCCATCTAATGTCCTCAGTCTCCTTAATGTACTCCTGACGTTGCATCTTAAATATTCTTTACGGAATTCATCGTTGTTGTTCCATACATCCATAAATTTCTCGACCTGAACCATTAACTGTTTAGATAAAATTTTATACAAAATTTTAGTATTAAAGAAATAAAATCAATGCATAGTCACCTGGTTAATACAGAGATCTTGGAGTGCCTCTTTATCCCCTTTCAAAGCCAAATCATTTGCCGTCTTTGCATCATCCCTGTACCGCCAAGAATATTTGTTCTGCAAAATTCAAGCAAGAGTAGAGTGAGTCAGCATCATTTTATTAATAATTTTAATTCCATTGTGAAAAAAACAGCTTATTAGTTTCCATAAGCAATATTCGATCAGAACAGGAACATAAAATGCAGTTTATCACACCACAGAATCAGACCATATTGAAGAGGAGAATGGAAATCAACATCGGCAAGAAGTATAGAAGAACAGCAGTATCTCAAACGACTAAACGTTTTTCACAATAGAAAATTCAAAAAAAAAAAATTTAGTTCCATGGGGAATGCTTCCCCAAATAATCAAATACAGCAGGCAAAAATGGAAAAACAGCATTAGAGTAATCATAGAATACAAAATACAATTAAAATGAAGCACTAATAATTCATGATGCATCATAAACTAGGTCTACAATCACTTCAAATCTCATTGCTTTAACAGTGCTTCTACTATTTGAAAAAATTGCAATATGCATGTGTACGGATAACTGCCTCCATCAGATTACAAGCATTTCTCATTGTTTACACAAGGGTGACTTGGTGCCAGCATGCATGAAAGAACAAGAGAGATAAAATGATAACAATCTTCCTAAACATGATAAGAAAGGCCTATAGGGTTAATAAGTACCTTTTCATATGATTGTTTCTTCAAACTCTGCAGCTGCACATATGCTTCTTGGCGAATATCATCCGCAGCTTTGAACTGGGACTGCAATTTGTTTAACTTTTCAGTTTCTTCTTGATATTTTTTCTTAGCAACCTTAGTGACTGCCTCGGCCTTCAGGAGATTGAGTTTCAATTGGTCTGCTTCCTTCTTTAAAGACTGTAGATGCAGAAGAATTGAATAAGCAATCAAAAACAGTATAAACATAACAAAACAAAGATGAATGGTTCCAAAAGCTAAGAAAGTGGGTATCATCCAACATTAGTTATTATCGAAGACACTAAGCTATGCAAAGACTCTAGTTTCATGTCCAATTCTTCACAACTTCAATGTACAATACTAAGTGGATCATAGATCATACTAACCAGTGGGAAAATAAAAGTATAAAAAAAAAAGATAAAGGCAGGAATAAGAAGAGCAAATTGAAGTTACTACCTTCAGGCGCTCTTCAATTGGGTTTTTCTGGTCTGAACCCTGCTGAACTTCATCCTGCCTACCCATATTACAAGAGAGCCGATCACGAGTTTGCTTTAATTGCTTGATTTCACGAATCAACTGCTTTTCTTCCTTAAGAGGCAGGGTTTCATGCTGTATCATGTGTTCCATGTTTCGTATCTGCTTACAGGTGATATAATTAGAACAAATAATCATATCATAGCATGAGAAAGCACATTCACACAAAAATATATCCTTAAAAGGAGTAAAAAGGAGCACTTACCTCAGCATCCATATCCTCAATGTTCATCACAGATTGGATAGACTCTATTTCCTGGCGTTTGGACCTATGCAAGTCTCTTGCCGCTCTCTCTTGGGTTAAGGCAGCATCAAAATTATTCCCATATTTCTTGCAAGTGGCCTATTATTGGAACATTTTATCAACCATAAGAAACGAAACAAACATATGAATGTTTTTCAGCAATATGACAAAAGAATTTCATAAAGATCTTACCCTCTGGCTTTGCATTTCAATTCGAATTGCATCCCGACTTTGAGTTTTCTCATCAACTCTAATCTGGGCAAGTCTGATTTGTTCCTTTAAATTTTCATCATCGAATCTTGGGACCCTGATCAAGAAGTAAAATGGCTTTTTCCTTTCAACCTCTTCAAGGCCTTCTGGTTCTTGACATTCACCAACACTACCAAACTGAATTCCTCCATTTATGACAGCAGAATTTTTTCCATTATCATTATTATCACAATTTGATACGCCAGATTCATGTACAATACCATCATTGCCAGAAATATCCGGATTACTCACGGCAGACAAACTTTCAACTGCAGCAGCTGCTTTCTCATCATTGCTTGGAGAAGCAGCCAAGCTACTATCTTTTTGAAGATCAGCCACAGCCAATTTTTCATCACTATCATCCACACTGACGTCCTTCATGCTATCACATTCAGCAAGCCCTTTTGAAACCTCAGCCTCTCCAGAGACTATAGAATCAGAACTAATCTTTGTTTCCGATTCCAAAACATTGGCCAAGCAACTTGACTTAGAATCATCAACAGAATCGCCCACAACATCGATATCTACCTCTGAAATCTCAATATTATGGGAATCTGAACGCCCTCTGCTATTCTCATCTGACTTAATGACTTCAGTTTCTACTTTCTCATCATCAACAGGTAAAGCTTCAGCAGTAGAATCACTAACACCACTTTGTTGCGAGCTTTGACTTGAATCAACCGAGTCATTAATCACAACTTTCTCAACATCCTGCAAGGACTCTCCACATTCATCAGAGATAGAACCCCTCCCAGTTTCCTTTTCTAAAAGAGTATCAGCAACAGAGGATAAATCTCGTTCAGAAGTACCTTCCAAGTCCAATCCACCTTCCACAGGAACTTCATTCATAGCTACTAAATTTTCACCACCTTTAACCAACTCAATGCTAGATATAACATCTGGATGCACGGTTTCAGACATTACAGCGAACCCATTTTGTTCAGGCTTGTCTCCATCACCATTAGAGACAGGATCGTGAGAATCAGCTTCAGCTTCAACTCTGTTAGAGGACTCGTTCTGTTCGGGCTTGGAAACTTCTGAAACAGAATCATCCACAGCATCAGCAGGTAAACCATCCCCATTACTATCAGAGACAGAGACAGGAACTCCATCGTTCTGTTCAGTCCTGGAATCAACTACAACAGCTTCCGGAACAGTGTCCTCGATCCTACCATTAGGTAAACCATTCCCGTTGCTGTCAGAGGCAGAGACCGTAGGAACCCCATCATCAGAAACAGGCAGTTCAAAAACCCCATTCTGTTCATTCCCGGTATCAACAACACCTTTGGAATCAGTGTCCTTAGCACCGTCATTAGCTAAAATATCTCCATTGCAATCACCATCATCAGCTACAATCATCTCAGAATCCTCGTTCTCTTTTGAGGGATCGACAACATTGTCTTCAACACTACCGTCAGCTAAACCATCACCATTGCCATCACGATCATCAGCTACAGCCATCTCAGACTCCTCCTCCTTCTCTTTTGACTCGGAATCGACAACATTGTCTTGAACACTATCATTAACTAAATCATCTCCATTGCAATCATAATCTGCTACAGCAATTTCAGAGTCCTCGTTCTCTTTTGACCCGGAATCGACAGCATTCACTCCGACGCTGCCATTAGCTAAACTACCTCCGTTACTATCAGAGACAGATGCCGAAGAAACATCATCGCTCTGTTTTGCACTGGAATCAAGAACAGCTACTGTTTCAACAGTGTGTTTAGCGATACCATTAGGCAAAGCATCTCCATTACTATCAGAAACATCGTCAGGCGATTTAGAGACTCCATTCTGAATTTGATCAGCCCTGAAAGATTCTGAAACACCACCTTCGGCATTAATAGCAGAAACAGGAGCACTCTCAACAAGATCCCCTGATTTCTGTTCATCAACAGGACCCTCCACGTGGCACGATTCAATTGATTCCTTGTCCTGATCCACAATTCCAATACAAGATCCACCCTCTCTTTCCAAATCCTTAACCAAATCAGATTCAGATTTCACTTCTCCTTTGCACTCGAAATTCTCAATCTCAACTCCCCGATCTTCTCCACCAATGCCATTGTCGTTTTTCTCGAGATCCGACTCCACAGGATCGCCATTTACGCCGTCGTTTCCATTAACGAAAACGTACGAACCATCATCGTCACCGCTGGTATCTACCACGACAACCTTCCCATTGGCCCCATTGGAAAGATCTTCCTTTTCCTTCTCCTTCTCTTTATCCACAACAATCTCAGCCTTGGATGAAGACGATGCCACTACCTCCTCCTCCGCCACATGCACCACCGACACCTCCTCCGCCGTCATAGTCGCTCCCAACTAACTAAAAAATTCAAAATTTAGATCTAAATTCCACTTCAAAAACCCGTCTTATTTCAAAAATTAAGATCTTACCAAAAACAATAGCAAAAAAAATTCAAAACTTACTCGAAAAGAACTTAAACGGATAGGCCAAATGCAGGAGCCGCAGTACGGCGACGCCAACACCGGAAAAGGCGGGGATCAGATTGAATCAAGAGAGAGAAAGTTTGAGAGAGAAAAGGAAAATTAAACGAACAATGAGCAGCGAGAGGTTTAGAAGAGAGAAAAAATATAGAAGCGAAAGGAGGAGTCTTGTCTGTTTGAAACTCTTCTCTCACTATTCTTTTTTCAAACTTTTTTCTATTTTTTAATTAATTTCAATATAAATTTAAAATTCATATATTACCTACTAAATTGTTTTTATATGGATTTTTAAATACAAGGATAATATTTGATAAATCTATTATCGATTTTTAAATTTTATTAATTATTTAATTATGTGGATAATTCACTATGTATTTGAAAAGAATATTTAAATTAGTTTTTCTTAATCGATTTAAAGTTAGAGTTTATCCGAAATCCCAACTTCATTCTTTCTTTTTTTTAATTTGGCAAAAAAAAACGAAAATAGCAGTTTTTTTCTTAGTTGTTAGGGGTATGATAAGAATGTTTCTGATAATTAATACTATTTAATATTATTTACCATAAAAAGAAAAAGAAATTCACAAAGTGAACCGACATAAATGAACAGTCCAAAATACAAAACACAAGTCGAGGATGGTAACAAATTTACATAATTTATGAGCATTAAATCTATGAATAATGATCATAAATGTATCAGAAAACATCGTCAAATGACGATAATTACTTGATTTTATTGTTAAAAGATTTATAACATACAATAAAATTTAAATTCGAACTTAATAATCTCATCTTTTACTTTTAATTATTTTCAAAATATTAATCAAAAACTTAAATGAAAAAAATGAAACTTATTTTATCATTATGAATAATGAAATATAAATAAATTTATTTAATTTTAGATATCATATCACAATATAAAAATAACTCAAAAACTTCGTAATAATTAAAAAATTTTAATTATCGTGTTTGATATGTTACTACGGTTAATTATATGATAATTTTCGTATTTGACAAAAAAACATAATAATATACGGGAATTATCAAATTTAAATATAGGTAATTATTTTGGATATTTATGTTTCAAAATATTGAAAAATCATGTTTTCCTGTTTAATCGAGGGTGGGAACAAGCACGCTTGCGGAAACGCGTTAAAGAGAAGGAGATGATGGGAAATATAATATTTTTTTATTATAAAAGGCCAAAGAGATAGAGATAAGGCATAATCAGACTCCGTCCGGCTTTTATTAAAAAATTAAAAAAATTATCATTAAAAATAAATTTAAAATTGGTGCATTTGTGTCAAATTTTTGGTAGCAAGAGAAGCTCGTGAGGAAGTGGCAAATGGTAAAGATGCATTCATCTATGGTCATAATTCCCCCATTCAATGCAACAACTCAAGGATCTTCCTTTTTCAGTTAGCATCATCCTCTGTTCAAAAGGAATCCAAAGTTTCGAGGTATGGATAGATGTTGGATTTTTTTTAATGATTTTAATTCGATATTGGTTTAAATAATTATATTTTTATTTTTAAAATTATTTTTAAAATATGAAATTTTCTTAAATTTGAATTCGAGTTTCAGCATTTTTATTTTTTTTTCAAATAAGATATATTCAATTGTATTGAGGAAGAATTATAAATTCAATGATTTAATTTCGTTTTTAATTTCTAATCATAATTAACATATTATATTCCAACAAACGATATTATGAAAATTATTTTACTTAAATTAGATAAATAGTAAATAATTATAACTAACTATACTAATAAATTTTGCCAAAAAATACTAATAAATAATACTAAACTTAAACTTACGCTTAATGGAACTCAAATCTAAAGATCTCAAAGTTTCAATATCTCATCCTTAATATTAAGTCAAAGTTTTATTGGCATAATTTCAATTTTGTTGGATTAATAGTTTTATTGGTAAAATGTTAAATTTTAATCTTAATATCATATTCACATTTTTAAATTCTACGAGTTTGAAATTAAAGCTTTGACTTCGACACACCTTCTCTTTTTTCATACCTAATGTCTTCATTTATCAAAAAAGTCAAAATTTTAATTTTAATAATAAGAATTTAATTTCTTTAATAATTTTAAATATAAAAAATAAAGACAATTACCAAATAGTTTCTTATTAATTTGACAATTATTATCAAAACAGATATGCAAAAATTTATTTGTGGAGTTGTTCTCGAATATGAAAATTATTTGATCAAACTTGAATATAAAATATAAAATTTCAAAATATCATCGATTAAATTTAATATCAAATTCAAACTCGAAAAATTGATCATTTTAATGATTCTTGAATGATATTAAACCAAAGGATTGAGATATTATAATATCCAAGTTCGATCTAGATTAACAGTTATGTCGGTCTTGAAAATTAAAAAAAAAAAGTGAGATTGAAGATAATAGTTTCTTTCTTTCTAGGATTGTCGGCAGCATTATCTAATATGGAGGGCCATTCTTCTGTTCCTTATATTGTCCCTTTCTTTTGCTAAATTAGTAATTTTATACTGCTAAATTTAATTAATTAGCTTTTGATTCTGATTTTGTAACTTGTCACAGCTAAGGACAAACCCATGTGAAAATGATAAAAAAAATTAAAAAAATTAATTAACATGTTAAGGCATTTATTTCTCCAGTGTGGTTTGCCAGAAAGAACATGGAATTGTTATTTTAAGAAAAGAAAAGAAATTTCAAAAGGACATAATTTAAACTTAACATCAAAGAGTAGAAGTTTGGGATACCAGAAATAGATATGATAATTCAAGGCATAATATGATAATACGATACAAGATAATAAAAAAATGACGAATTAAATTTTTGGAAAAAAATTATATATAATTTGATAAAAATTGAAAAATCTATTTTGTGTCTGATATATCAAATTGTAACACAATAACTTTTGTATTTATAAAGTTTCCACTTGATAAATTAAATGAAAAAGATGCAATGTCTTGTCTATAACTAGGCATGATTGACAAATGGACCAATGAAATAGGGCATGCCCTAAACATTTTAATAGTATTGATCAAGACATTTTGTGGTACCAATTGGCAATTGGGACCATTTTTGTAAGCTCTTTTAGAATTTCTTGTGCAATTTGATTTTCACGGGATAGCATTGGATGTTCATTTAACAGTGTCACTATCTCATTATTATGTGCTAATAACATAACAAAAAGAACTTCCTGTTTTTTCTTAATCAATAATATTATTTTGTATATATATTACAAGAATTAAATTCTAATTATTAGAATTAAAAATTCAATTTTCTATTAACCAATTACATGATTGTTGACTGATAACATTATATTTGACAATATTAAAATTTTGTTTTTCATCAATTATGTAAAAGTTTTAAATTTATTTAAGTTTTTTTTAGAAATGCCATTAAACTTAATTTATATCCATATCAAATAATTTGGACTCTCGAGATTATTTAGAAAATAAAATTTTAATTGGAAATATTTTATTTTTATGATATAGGAAATCTTCAAAGAAAAAAAAAAGTCACATCTCCAACATCATTGCCCCAAAATGATTAGGGTATTTTAATAGGAGCCTTAATTATATGTTGTGTTGACTAGGATGATAGATCTGTCATGGGACTAGCATGAACAAGAGCCAGCTGCCAAAGAAAATCAATGTACAACTATTTAATTAATTCTCAACTTTCATTTTTTCTTTAAAACAGAAATTTCTTTGATTCATGAACCATAAAAGAAGGGAGAAAAGTATATAATCTATGTATTTGTTTTGTATCAAATTGTATTCGTGTCATAATTTATATGAAAAATATTATGTCAACACTTCAAACAATTTTTTTTAATTTTTTTCAAATAAATATATAATTTTTATCAAAATTTAAATCCTTGCTACCTTTATTTTTTCTCCTTTTTTATATTATATTACTGCAATGTATTTAAAATTATTGAAATTTTCCGTTTCCTTGTTTTTCTCTAATTATGAAGATTTTTATGCGCAATGTCACTGCTGCTGTTGAATTGAGAATAAGGATTGAGAAATAAGTAAACGTGTTTGGAAAAAGTAAAAATGTATTATAATTTTCTTACAACACATGTTTCTTACATAAAATATTAGGTCAAAACAAGTTTCCATTGAAAGGAAATAAAATGTTTGGTATTGAAGCAATCTGTCTTGTGTCGGTTGAAAAAAAAAAGAAAATGAACATGTTGGGTTACAAATTGAAGCTGCCTCCCCCACATGGATCCACATGAAAATTTTTCTTTCTATTTTGATTTTTTGAGTGTATGGGATGGAAATAGATCAAATAATTTTAAAACATGATGTGATGACTAGACATGAAAATAATATAAAAATGGTACGGCCAAAGTTTTGATATTGTATATGAATTTGATAAAATTAAAAAATTTGTCATATTCCATATTTGATACGTCGACACAAATTGTAATAAAATGATTTTTATGTTTGACATGTGATATAACCGACACAACACAAATACATGAATCAATAGATCTAATTGAAAGACTTGTAATTAAAACATGAAATTAAAAAATATAATAGATCAAAAATATTTTCAAATAAATATTTTTCTAATTGACAAAAAAGTCATATCCAAACTAAATATTAATTCATTTATTAGATCTAGATCATATTTTCAAACAGATCGTGATTGCTTATTTTTTATTGATGGATGACCCATATTTTCTCAAGGTATTCTCCAGAACATGGTATATTCCACCAATAGTTTAAGACCATTAATTTAGATCTTAAGCAGATCTTAAAACGGCTAAAAAACAATAATTTTGTATTTTTAAAAAATTGTAGACTGATTAAAACTCAAACAAGTTTGATTAAAGAGAATAAATTCAACTTTTCAATTTTAATTTGTACTTTTGAAGTACTGTTTCCAAAATAATAGAAGACAAAAAAAAATGTACTTTTTTAACAAATTTTCGTATAAAAAAAATTAATAATGTTAATGGCCATTTATGGTTGCCATCTGCACATGTGCATGAAAACTTTTTAAGTATATGCTGCTTCTATTCAAGCTATTATTTCTCTTAATTTTATATTTTTGTTTTTTTTTTGTCAAAACCTCCCGGTTTCCACATTCTGTGATTATTCCGGAGTCGGGAGAAGCAGAACGTGATTAGGCTTGTCCTCCTCCCAACACTGACACTCTATACACAAGTCAGGATTCGACATATATATATATATAAATATATAATTTTATATTTTTGTTTTGTTCTTTGACATTTTGCTCATTGAAATTATTGATACTCATTAATTAGTTCACGACAAATAAATAATTATAAAAAGCTATGGGGATTAAGGCCTGCAAATAAATAATTATAAAAAGCAATGGGGACTAAGGCCTTCAAATAATATTTAGTTTGAAGTCATTTAACTCGAGAATACATTTGATCATTTCAGACATTCGATAAAAACAAGGAATTAGTATACTTTTTTTGTTGAAATTTTCTTAGAAAAATTATCGTTTCTTATTACGATTTTTTGAAAAAGATATTCAATCTATCAAAATAAAAATTAAAAAGATTATTTATGCTCGTCTTGCCATGATATGATAATATAATACAAAAATAATAACGAAAATTTTACAAAAATTATACATGAATTTAACAAAACTTAAAAAACATCATATTATTTAATGTAAAATAAATTCGATACAAATATATAAATTATTCTATCTACCGGAAGCATTAGCCTCAAGACTATTATATAATAATAACATGAATTAAAAAATATAAAAGAAAAAGTGGATTTCCAATCCAATATTACAATCTACAATTTCCCTTGTTTAATGATTAAGCGGAAAGCAAGCCTTTTTCCCATCTACTCCTGGCTTTGAATAAGTAAAAGAAATGGTGAAATTCAAAAGTGGCATATTTCTTATGTTCTGGCATAACAATGACAGCTTTCTGGAAGATTTTCTTTTTGATTTTCAATTGTTTTAGGTATAAGAAAGTGATTTTAATAATTTTGTGAAGGTAGTTAATTCACGTATGCTCTCAACACGTTGTTCCATTAATAGCTGCCTGAAATTGACCAATGGTGTGTGACATTTTTTAACTTTTAATCAACTTTTTTTAGGCGGAAATGGAATACTTGAGAGTTTCTTTTTTGTTTGATCGTAATGAAATTGGAATGCTGCAATGCACGATCTTTGAACAAGACTGTTTTGACCGGGTTGGTACTTTACATTACTTTCGTTTAATTGTTTTTGAAATTTTGAATCAAGCCAAGTCAAATACTCTGTCTTTAGTTAAATGATTACTTTATATTGATTTGATATTTTTGATGAATTATTTAACTCATGTTAAATTAATTATTTTAATTCAAATTTGAACTCAAATTACTTGAATAGTTAATCAAATTAAAGTCTGTTAATGATCAATTAGAATTTGAGATCTAAATTGAACTTTTTCTTAATACACGTATTTAATAATTAATAATTTATTTTTTATACTAATAATATCGTCATTATCATCATCGTCTTGAGAAACTTCTATCTAATAAAATAATCTACTAAGAGATGCCTCAACAAAATTCTAATATTCTTATATTGATTCATTTTATTTGAGTTAAACAAATTTTAACTAATTGATTGTCTTAAACTACCACCGACATTTCTTTTTTATCAAGACTCAGAATCCATTGCATTTTTATACAACACTAAACACAAGCTGGATTTTTTTATAATCATAATATACAATTAAAAGATAATAAATTTAACATATTGAGTCAAATTCAAAAATTAAATATTTTACCAAATCAAATTAGATCGAAATCGTACTCGAGCCACACAACCAATCAGGGAAAATCATCACAATCGGACTCACTTCCGTCCATTCTTTAGCATGGAAGATCTAACATGAAAAAGAGACTTCCAAACAAAGCTTTGCTTGAAATTAACTTGGAAAACAATATTTTTTTAACAAAATTTTATATTAATTATGAAATGTACAAAATGTCAGACCCCAAACATACTAATTTATTTTTTTTTTGGAGAACTCTTCAATTTGTTCAGTGATGATCAAATCACGCAAGACATCACAACAAAATTGCTAGGAAAATGGAAAACATACAACACAATAGCGACAACTCGTTCCTGTTAAAATGAGAGCCATGCAGCATGTAATCCCTGTCGGGTCTTATTGAAAACCTTGAGAAATCTCTATTAGTCATTGTTCGCAGAAGCTCCACAATAACCGCATAAAGACCGATCAAAGCAGATGGCAAAGTGAAGAGAATACTTACTTGAAGCTTATATTGTCTACTCCTTGTTTAGGTTACGAATGACAAATGGTAGAATGCCGCCATGATCAAAGTATGCCAATTCCACCTGAAAAGTAATGTTCGGAGATGTTAAAAACTCGATGTGTAATATGCAAGCAACTCGCCTGTAATAAAACAAACTGAAGGCTCAAGAAAATTAGACATACCTCTGTATCGAAGCGTACTGTACATGTGAATGATTTGCCGGTGTCGGTTGTGACAGTAACATCTTGGCCAGGCCTTATCTCACTGATTTTACTAGGAAGGTCGATGGAATAGCGCTCATGGCCAGTTAATCCTAGAGTATCTGCATCGTCACCAGGCTTGAAACAAAGAGGAATGATTCCCATACCAACCAGATTACTGCGATGGATTCTCTCAAAGCTTTTGGCAATAACTGCTTTCACTCCCTGAACAAAACAGAAAATCAGAAGGGTGAGTAAAGAGATAATAGAGAAGAGCAAAAAATAAAAACATGAACGCTGTGATACTCTGATGTTAAGAAATAGTTAGTGCCCACACCAGTAGCATTGGCCCCTTGGCAGCCCAATCACGTGAGCTGCCACTTCCATACTCTGCTCCAGCTAAGACAATAGTGTCCTGCCCTTCAGCCTTGTACCTCTGCAGGTAGATAATTTTCAATATTAGTAATCATATTCTAAGCTGAAGCAATGAAATTTTTTTTAATACCAATGCTACCACACACCATTGCTGCATCATATACATAAAGTTTTTCTCCTGTTGGAATGTGAATTGTCTGTGGACCGACTTCTCCCTTCAAGAGCTTGTTGACAATGCGGATATTAGCAAATGTGCCCCTTGCCATCACGTCGTCATTGCCTCGACGACTACCATAAGAATTGAAGTCTTTGCGATCCACCCCACGCTCAAGAAGATACTTAGCAGCAGGGCTATCTTTGTGGATGCTACCTGCTGGAGAGATATGATCGGTAGTAATACTGTCACCAAAATTGAGTAAGCAATAGGCGTCTTTTACTCCATGTGGGCCTGGTGGTTCTACAGTCATGCTTTTGAAGTATGGAGGCTCATGAATATATGTTGAGTTTGGATCCCAAGAATAAAGAGTGGAAGCAGGGACAGAAAGTTGATTCCACATAGGGTTGCCCCTTGTGATAGCTTCATAGGTACTCTTGAACATATCAGGCAACACGCTAGATTGAACAACCTGTCAAAGCAGGGAATTCCACGTTACGTGGGCTCAAAATATCAGACAACATTGTCTTTTTTCATGTAATTTTTCAATTCGTATTTACCTGCGCAATCTCTTCATTGGTAGGCCATATATCCTTAAAATACACACTTTTGCCATCCTTTCCTGTTCCTATGGGCTCTTTATCAAAGTCAATGTCAACCTGAAAATATGGAAAAAGGACTTGAACATGCCAGTAACACAATATCAACTTGAACTTCCTATTTGCAAGAAAGAGGGTTCGCAACCTCATAAACCACAATTGTTTCAACTTCCAACTTTTAAATTTGAGAGCTTGGATTCATGATGCATCACTGTCTAGCAAATCTTGCTAGAAAATTTGAATTTTTCACATGAACAGGGTAGGAGAAATGGCATGAGAACCTCCTGGCTGCAACTAGCTCCTACTTTTGAAACACCATTGCATAATTGGTATAAAATGGATTGCCTAAAATTTTGCAGTATGACTAACCCAAAAGCTAAGAAAAACTACTACATTCTGCACTTTTATTATTAGCAAAATGAACAAAAAACAAGGAGAATATAGGTAATGTCATATACATACCGTGCCAGCAAGGGCATAGGCAACTACTAATGGAGGTGAAGCAAGATAGTTAGCTCTCGTTAGGGGATGAACACGACCTTCAAAGTTTCTATTCCCAGAAAGAACTGCTGCAGCAATGATATCTGAAACAGTAATCAAGATAGTTGTTAGTGAAGATAAATTACATGTGCATGGAACCAAAGCTGAGGGAAATGAGAAAGATAGCAACAGCAAAAAGCAAGTCCAAAGATTGGTGAAGGCAGATTATCAGATAAAAACCAAAAGAACCAATATGAGAAAACTACAATCCAATTAGTGAGAAAACAATGAAGAGCAATATATAGATAAGGACATGAACTTGAAAAATTAAGAAGGCAACAAGCTTGACCATCAGTTAAAACGAAAAAGGATTGGCCTAAAGTCTAGAACTGCAAATATTGGCAAATTTA
This sequence comes from Heritiera fomes, assembly GCA_032173925.1. Classification (NCBI taxonomy): domain Eukaryota; kingdom Viridiplantae; phylum Streptophyta; class Magnoliopsida; order Malvales; family Malvaceae; genus Heritiera; species Heritiera fomes. The sequence goes on along the minus strand of JAPDPM010000023.1, from coordinate 3,914,935 downwards.
GCTACATGCTGAAAATTTAACTGCAAATAAAATAGGATAGACTTCTAAGTATCACTGGAGATTATACCCTAATCATCAAGGTTCTGAAAATGGACCCCAAACAACCAAGATAACTTCTTGCAATTCTTAACTAATGAAGAAGCAGGTTTTACATGCAATAAAAAGAATTACCGTTTTCTGAAATTGCAGAAGCAACTGATTCATCAAGTTCCCCAGAATTTCCAATACAAGTTGTGCAGCCATAACCAACAATACTAAAGCCCTGCTGGTTCAAGTATTTTTGCAGCCCACTATAGACACCAAAACAAGAGTCAGATATTATAGTTTTCATAGATATTTTCTTATTCTAAAAGGGCTAAGATAGAGAGATAATATAGAGAGATAATAGGGATAACTAACTTCTTAAAGGAAATATCATAAGCAATCAAAATACCTCTGGAGCAAATACTTTGTCACAACTCCAGATCCAGGAGCAAGACTTGTTTTAATCCATGGCTTGACCTGGGACATGATAATCCAAAATACATTTTAAGATATAATGCACAAGACTTATCTTCCAACTACAGAAGGTTTGGTGTGCATTTTTCTTAAATAAAGAGGAAAGCAAACTTGAACACAAAAGCACACTCAAGTAAGATCCAAAAGTTTAAAATAAAGAGATGATGATAAGAGAACAGTAATCAAGTATAATGCAAAACTACCAAAATGACCAAATCTTTGCATTTACTTCCTACCACGTAATTTCCAAGCCCAAATAATGTTCATGCCTCAGATGGCTAAAAAAAATGGAACACAATCAAGAAGCTAAAACTAACCTCCAAACCTAATTCACAAGCCTTCTTAGCAACAAGCCCAGCCCCAAGCATGACACTAGGGTTTGACGTGTTTGTACAACTTGTGATAGCTGCAATTACAACACTTCCATGCTTAAGTTCAGCAGGCAGGCCATTAAATGTGAACTTAGCAACTTTATTCTGATCCTCCTTTGGAACAGCAAAACCCTGCAAGGAAACAAGGGTTACAAAAACTATGGCAGGATGTACGAATAAATAAATGCATTCAATGAGTTCAATGTTTTATCCTGGTAGAATGATGAAAGATGGGCTACTAAGAAGTTTTGTTTAAGGTACATATGGAGGCTTACTGGTTCTGAGGCTATACAAGGAGTATTAGCACTCTAAAAATTAAAGCGAACACCCTTAACAAAGTTTGAACTTGTTTCTTATAAAATAACATAATGGAAAGAAATCAAACAAAAGACTTGTGATGACCCAATTGTAACAAAGCTATATGTGTCTAACCTTGAATCCAACGTTCTTGTCAAGACATGCATGCCAGTCAGCCTTCATTTCTTTCAAAGGAACTCGGTCATGAGGCCTATTAAAAGGCATCAGAGAAAATTGTGAATCAAAAATGATAATAAATAGGCATTAAAGGAAGCAAGGGAATGTGCATACCGCTTTGGCCCTGAGATACAGGGTTCAACTTCAGCAAGATCCAACTGTAAATAAGAACTGTATGCCCTTTCTTGTTGAGGCTGCTCAGGAAATAGGCCCATAATGTCAGATTAATGATACCATCTAAATATACATTCCTTTTAACAAGAGATGAGGACATATTACCTCATTGTAGTCAACAAACATATTGTTAGCACGCAAATAAGCTTCTATCATTGATACCTGATATGTCAAAAGCATATGTCAAAACACCCAGTATAACTTGAATCAAAGAAACTATTGAGCAAATTAGCACAAGATAGGAAATCCAAGGAAAAGAGAACTCACTGTCTCATCACTTCTACCAGTTAACTTAAGATACTGCAGTGTTACATGATCTACAGGGAAGAAGCCCATAGTTGCTCCATATTCAGGAGACATATTGGCTATTGTGGCTCGATCAGCCAATGATAATTCAGCCATTCCCTCACCTACAGGTACATTAAAAATTATAAAAATGATGATAAAGGATATTACACTGGATGTTAATAATTAAACATTCTGTTTTGATAGATTTGCGCTCATAGAGCTCACCATAAAACTCAACGAATTTGCCAACAACACCATGCTTCCTCAACATCTGAGTCACAGTTAAGACCAAGTCGGTGGCTGTGACGCCATCACGCAATTTGCCAGACAACTTGAATCCAACAACACCAGGCAACACCATGCTCATGGGCTGTCAACTTTGCAAAATAAAGCATTAGAAGCAATAGTGAAAGCAAAGCTTTCAGCTAGATAGTAATGCCTAGAATAAGATTAAAGCACTTTTTGGGTTAAGTCTAAAACAGAATAGCTACAAACGGAAATGAATCATCAAAGTTTGGAACAAAGTGACTGAATGACAGAAAAATAAAGATGCATATTGTTAGAAGAACAAAACAACAAAAGGAATTTCATTATTGAATGAATATATATGATAAAAGGGGGCAAAGATTACCTGGCCAAGCATTGCTGCCTCTGCTTCAATCCCTCCAACTCCCCAACCAGCAACTCCTAACCCATCTATCATAGTTGTATGAGAATCAGTGCCAACAACACTATCAGGGTAGAGTACTCCATCAGTGTTAAAAACAACACGTCCGAGGTACTCCAGGTTAACCTACAAATTCATCAAGAGAAAACTCAATGAAACAATAAAACAGGACCAAATTAAAGTGAGGCATGGAGCCAGGATATAATTCAGCATATGGTCCTAATTATGACCCCTTAAAGGACCGAACAATGTCTGATAGAGGAAGAATCCCCAGTGTAAGTGTAAGATGGAGAATGTCTTTACCTGGTGAACAATTCCAGAACCAGGAGGAACAACAAGCATATTATGAAAAGCAGAGGAACCCCATTTAAGAAAAGCAAATCTCTCTTTGTTCCTCTTAAATTCAAGTTCCATGTTTGCTTGTACAGCATTTTCAGATCTTGCAACATCAACCTGAACTGAATGATCAACAACAAGGTCTACTGGAACCTGAAAGAAAAAATAATCTTTTAATGACATGTAGCATTATGTGCTGATTAAGGTACCAATGCTACAATATAGAAGGAAAAAGTTCCTGCAAGGGTCAATTACAAACCAATGGATTAATCTTCTTAGGATCACTGCCAAGATTCTTCATAGCATCCCGCATGCTAGCAAGGTCAACCACAGCTGGTACTCCAGTAAAATCCTGGTATAAAAGAGAAACGTTTACAGTGTAGATTACATCCTAATTTCAAAGATAAGATTCACATTAACATTATGCCACAAACCTGTAAGAGAACACGAGCAGGCTTGAAAGGGATTTCAACTTGCTTGGGCGATGTATTCTCCCAATCAATGATCTTTTCAACATCATCCTTTGTAACTTGAAAGTTGTCACAATTACGGATAGCAGATTCCAAAAGGATCCTTATGGAGTATGGCAGGCGGTCTGCAATTTGAAAAAATAAAGTATAAAATTTCATGCATTGATCATATTCGTATCTATCTGTGTTCACGAACAATATTCATTAGCTTTTCTTGTAAGTAAAATGCATAACTTAATGTGATACATAGAAAATAATCCAATTAGAGCATGAATTGAAATAAAGTAGATTGTAAGTATGAGCTTTGGCAGCATACCAATTCTTGGATCATTCAAAGCGGGTAGGCTATAGAATTTGCCAAACTCTCCACCCCCAGGCTTCGGAAGACTTGTAACCATTCCCTTGAAAGGATGCTCAGAAGCTGCATAGATTATAAGAATCGCACAAGAAAAAGAAACCACCTTTAAACATGAATCTTTTATTCCCTCATAAAGAAGTAAAAAAGAAGACCTTTTCCCGCCAATTTCCTCGTTAATAAAAAAAACCAAAGAGTCCTAAAAAACGAATTTTCATCAAAATCAATAGCTAAATAGTTTTTTTACCTCATTAACTAGAAAGTTTCTCAAATAATCATCAAAGCAACAACTTGCAAGAAAAACCAAGCAAAAAACACATACAAAAAGAAAAAAATCAATCAAATTTAAACTACTGACACCAAAAGAGTTATATATACCAATAGTAGCGATTCTCCGGCGGAACCTCTCCACCACCGGAACAGAGCTCCTCGCCTGAGCTCGAAGGCTCCCCGGCGACCTCCAATCCACGCCGTGGCTCCACCTCGGAGCCGAGCACCGTAGGGACCGGAGCGAAGATGAGAAGCTTAAAGACCGATACTTCTGATTCCAAAACGACACAGAAGAAGCAGAAGACTTGGAAGCAATCGGCGATGAAACTCTACTACACGCAGAAGACGACAACGACGCCATCGACGTCGAAGCCAGCTTCGAAGCAAATCGTACCCTACAATACATCCTTAAGGTTTTCCAATTTCTCTACTTTTATAGGAATTTGAAACTGGAAACCCTAATTCTTTTGGAAGAAGCTGCTGGAATGCAAATGGTGGCAGCATCTCACAGTGAGCTTTGAAGAAGAAACGAGCGATCATCGCGACAGTGACGTGGGGTTTATATATGTGGAGAAAAATTTGTGGGGTTTTATGTGGACCGTTGGATGAAAAATAAAACGGTGGAGATCACGAAGAAAGTTTGACTTTGCCTTTTCTGTGGTTTTGTATTTTAATCTGCCTTGAAACGGGGGAATTATTGATGATTGAGGTAAATATTGGTGCGTGGTTGACACATGTTTGTAATTCTTATTCTAATATTTATTTATTTATTTTTAATTATTATCGAATACACTTGCTTTTAGATTTTACACATAAGATTAATAAACTAACACATATATTTAAAAAAAATATTAAAAATTAAAAAATAATTAAAAGATATAATGAGATTTGTGTTATTTTCTTAATCTACTTATATAGAATCTACAAACTTTGCATGTATTGAATAATAATATTATTTTTTATAACACAACTTAAATATCTTCAAATTTTATCTAACTCTAATTATTTTTGGAAGGTAAATCATAATTTGATTGCACATTGAAATTTGAAAGGGTTGGAAAATATAAGTATTGATACTCAATTTCTGACATGCAAATTTTTCACACAATAAAAATTATTTAAGTCATACTCAATCGAATGTCTAAAACGTAAATTTTACATCAACTAAAAGGCTTTTCTTCAAAAAAAAATTATATAAATCAATTGAATTAGATTTCAATTTTTTTTATAAATTAATTGTTTGCAATAAAACAAACCACAATTTGCCTCCAGTCAAGTGAATTATAATTTAACTTGTGAAAAGTCATGTCTTTAATTAGTGCTACTATCCAAAAATAGTACCTTGCTGATAAAGTCAAGTGGTGCAATGCACCTCCAACTAAGTATTTCTCCTAAACTCAAAACAAGAATTTGTTCCCTTTATAGCTTTGGAGGGGTCCAAATTTGAGTTGAGACAGGGCCCTTCACAAGTAGAACAAGGCAGCTGTGCCTTTAAAAGGCATCTCTTTGGTTCCTCGAGGGACCACATTAGCAAGAGCAAAGGTTGGTGCAAGAAAGGACTTTGATTTTATCATTTGCCAAGTGGCAGATTTTAGTACAATAAAGAGAGAGAAAGTAGTGGGATAAGGTGGGTGAGTTTGGTCTCCATGAAAGGTTGTCTTAAAAATTTAATGTGAGGTTGACAACTAAATGATGTTATAAATCTCTAGGAGAAAAGATAAGATGAAACAAAAATTTAAAGAACAAATTATCAAAATTCATGCAGATGACTTTACATAAATTTATATATTGTTCATATAACATATCCCAGTATTAGAATAAAGGTTGAGATGATAATGATGATGATGATAGAAAGTAGTGGCATAAGGTGGGTGAGCTTGGTCTCCATGGAAGGTTGTCCTAAAAATTTAAAGTAGGAATGACAATTATATAATGTTATGATCTTATGAGTCTCTACCAAGCACCCTAAACCCTGTATTTCTGGCCAGAACTTTTACAACATGATGAAGAAAAGGTTTAAGATTATCCCTGCAATCATACATTGATGGAGGAAATTTGAACATCGAGTGTCATATACCAAAACTTGAACCAAAAAGAATTTGAGAAGGAATCACCTAAAGAATGTTTTCATTTAGGGTGCCGAAATTGAGGCTTTAGCAAACAATAATGTGATTTATCTCAAAGTAGATTCTGTGGCATGGATCAAATTGCAGAACTCTATTATCATGTTGGTGGTTGCCATGTTCCTGGCTTATAGGATGCACCAGATCCTGTTGGTTCCGAAGACCTGAAAAAGAAGTTAAACGGATAAAAGAAAACATAATTCGGATTAGAAAAAAAATATTAAGTAGAAGCTACCTCTAAAGTTATATTTTCCAAAAGGGTCTGAAACTTACTGTGGAAGTGGTGTTCCTTTCTCTTCCTGCGTCTCTTTGGTCCTATAAATATGATGCATGACATTAAAGCATGCATAGTATCAAGCAATTTCATGATATGATAAAAGGAAAATCATATAAACCCAAGTGGCAAATCAAATTACAAGGTGTCGTTTTATTTTTTTTTCATACTAGAGAAAGTGTGAAGGGGGAAGCTTTCTTGCGAGCAACTAGTCAACTACCAATTATGCTATACCCTACCTGCCACACATCATTTCTACAAAAGGTAATCAAAAAGGCGAAAGATTCCATCATCAGCTCGAAAAACAAAAACACAGAGGAAAAAAATAGAGGCCTAAAGTGAAAAGGAGACAGTTGTGCAGAACAAAGTAGGAATCAAAGAACCTCAAGTAGGACTGGAACAACATTCATTAGTGCAGGAGTAAGAAATAAAGGAAATCCAGCATGAAAATCAGATTATGAGAAGGATAAGCCACTATGATAAACAATTCAACAAGTTGTATTTTAATTGCTTCTACTCCCAGCAATGTTTTGTTCGTGTTAAACAACAGTTTGTATCACCCACCTTTCATCTGATGCTTGTTCAACTTTGTGACCTGAGAGTAAAAACACTAGGAATGAAAACATGATCATCACTGGAGCTTCATTAAATTAAATTGATTAAATTTTAGACCAGATGCACGGTACATTAAAAGAATATAATACCTTCTGGAGCAGATGGAAATTGCTGAATGAAGCTTTTTAAGTCTGGACCTCCAACTTTACCTATAAATTTCAGTACATTTATCAACAATTGGACAAGCAAAAATAGCAGAGGTAGATGGAAGGACACAAGAACAGCAGCTAACCAGAGCTCACAGCCTTCTTACTGCCTTCTCTGGCTTTCCTTTCCTCTTCTTCCTTCTTCAAAACTTTCCAAAAAAAAAAATGAAAAAGAAAGAGACAGGCAAGGCAGATCTATATCAGAAAATAGAGTAGCAGAACATGTAAAGTGATATTACTAGTAATACATACGAGCAACATTAAGCCTAACACGTTCACGTCTTGCTTCAAGTTCCATTATTTCCTGAAGATAGAAACAATAAACTGTTACATCAGAGATGAAATCATTCCACCAGAATACTTTATCAGAAACACTTGTAACTAAACTAAAGGACTATGGTACAAAATGTTTCTATCAACTATGTTGTCTATTTAAGAGATGTTTATGCATTTCGATGTATAATACTGCTTCAGTTTATCTTTTGATGACAGCAAATTTTGCTGCTACGAAAAGTGGAGGTGAAGCCGGAAAGGTCTTTGAAAGCATGCAACAAAATATGTTTGTAAGTACCTCTGGAGTAGGAGCTATCTTTCGCTGCCCATTCAACCAACATATCCATTCAACTACAGGAACCAAATTGCAAGGAACCATAAGTATTGGAAACAAACAATGCAGTTTATGCTATGGGTATTTCTGTCTACCCATGCAATGGTTAACAGCTATGGTTAACAAGTCAATAACTTTCATCAAAAAGCTTACCTGGGATGGAGGTCGGATCTTGCTCGACTTTGAATTCCACCCATCTTTTCTCCTTTACTAGTACATCAACGAAACTATGATGTCAGAGAAATTTAATAGCACTGAAATGCAAAATTCTGCATTATTTACAAATACCGCATTCTTGCCTATGGTTTCTTTTTCCATTTTCTTCCCCTATTCAAAACCTCACTATAAGGGTTAACATACCCCATTATGATTTAACTTCACACCCAGACACCCTTGGAGCAAAATGGCATCATAGTTTTAAAACTTCCAAAAAAACAAGACTGAAACTCCAGCTCGACAACACCAAATAAACATAAGACTAAAGTTTTCTCAAACACCATATCAAAATACAGCTATCTATTTTCCTACTACGTTGATAAATTGAAGGTTTCAAGCTTTTTCCTACATTATTTCAGAAACAAAGAGCTAATCTCCAAACAAATCAAATAGCTGCCACAAGAGTTGATCACGGAAGAATTCAAATATCCAAAATCATTTGCAACCACTAAAAACACAAAAATGCAATCCGAACTTTACATGTTTAATACAATTCTTCAAAACCCCACATGAGAAATCCATTGAATTCATATAGAAAACTCCACGAAACCAAAGCAAAATGTTCAAAATAAATAAACTCATGAAACAAATGCCTCTACTGCAAAACCCATATAGAAAATGCAAGAAACAGCATCATTAACAAATACCCATATCCATAAAAATGGAAATTAAAAAAAAATAAAAGAAAAGGGAAAGAGACCCACTTACGAATACCATCAATCTCTTCTTTTCTAGTGAAGTAACGGTTCCCAGCTTTGTCTACGCCTATGAACGTTCTGTTGCTGAAGAATCCAGCAATTCTTGCAAATAGCTTAGACATCTCTGCCTGTAAAGCTGCGCGTTTTGGGCTTTGGTAAGTTCAATTAAGAACTTGCGGCAATGGAGGTTGAAGGTGACAAAGCAGCTCAAAACGACATGCCACTTTGCGTCTTAAGTTATGCTTGTGAAAGTCGCGCGTGGACTGTACTTTTTGGCTCTGTTTGTTACAACTTTCTAGTTACTAAGTTAAAAATTATCGTAAATTGTACCAATGGTCCCCATAGTTTGATTATAATAACAAATTGGTCTCTATAGTTTAAATGTAATGATTTGATTTTTAAAGTTTAAAAATCGTAACAAATATGCCCTTCCGTCACTCAAACAAATATGCCAGCTGGGCCACACGTGGTGTACATGTGTGCCTAATTATCAGCACATTTTGCTGACATGAAAAAATTTTAAGTAAAAAATAATTAAAAATTATTATAATTTAAAAACCATTATAACCATTATATTTGAAAATTTTCCAAAATAGAAAAAAAATTATTTGAGCTCCTGTTGAGCTTGGTTGAGCAAAGGAAGAAGAGAGGAAACAGTCGAGCTAAGGAAGAAGAGAGGAAACAGTCAAGCTTTGAGCTTTGTTGAGCTCAACAAGAGAGAAAACAAAAAAGAGAGACAACAAAGAGGATGGCTTACATTGGGGTGCTTCCAGTTTGCCATTGTGGTGAACAATCTTCGATCAAGACATCATGGACAGACAATAACCCAGGCCGAAGGTTTTTAGGTTGCTGCAATTATGGAGTATGATTCTGTTATGGGTTTTTATGAAATTATTATTTTGTGTATGGGTCTCACAGTTATGGAGTTTTCTTTTTGAATTTTTTGCAACAAAATGGGGCATGTGGATATTTTCAATGGTTGGATCCTCCAGTTGATGAGCATTTGAGAATTGTCATCATCTGTTTACTGAGGAAGGTGCGAAGAATGGAGCAACAATTGGAATTATATAGAAGAAATAATAATACCGACAGTGATGGCAATGGGCGGTGGGAGTGGATTTCTCTTTTTTTATTCATAGTTATTTTGATGTTGTTGTTGGGAAGAAATGAATGAAGACCAAAATGCATTGATACTGACATGCTTTGATAGGAAGAATATAGCTAAAGTCATGATGAAGTTATAATGTTTTAGTTATAAGGGTTTAGAGTTATAAACTTTTAGTAATGCATTGAAACTATGGAGGGGCTTTGGATTTTTAGAGTTTAACTCATGTTAGGGGGTTTAACAATGTACATTTTGTTAAGTTGGTTATCTGTCTAGATGACCAACATGCATTGTGTATCCTCACTTTTGTATATAGTAATGAAATTGGTCCCTGTTCATGGATAGAATATGAATTGTTTGCTTGCTCCTTTTGTGTAAATAATGGAAGGTATAAAATGGAAATATGAACACTTGTAAGAAACAAGGATTGGCAAAACAGAACATTATATATATATATATAAATATAAATATACACATATCATAATGTTTGCATTTTACTGAACTTTACATGTTGCCCTATGTTGGCCTATGTTGCTTTATGTGCAAAATATACAATGTCATCTTCTAAAGGCAACTAAACTCTAAACCCAAAAACATTCAGCTAAACAAAAGATTGTAGAGCTTAAATATCCACATTGTTTCTTCCTACCAACTTGTTTATAACATAAAAAAGCACAAAAAATAGTCATCAATCTTCTTCTTCTTCATTCAATTCACTTGAATTTCTTCTGCACAACATGTTTAACAGCAAGTTTACTCTAAGCTTGGTTTGTAGCAACTGCTGGGTTTGTACCAACTGATGGGTTTGGAGTTTGTTTCAGCACTCCACTCTGCATCTTAGTTTGGGAATGAACAACAGTATGACTTGAACCCTTGTAAATGGGAAAAAATTTCAATATTTAGTAACATCATCATCCAAAACAGATTAAGTAATTTGGATTCAAAATAAAGAAAAAGAACTTTCATCACGCATCCACCTCAAAGTAACTTGAGAAGAGGAAGATGGTTTTCTTTACTGAGCAGGTTCTCCTCCTTGATGAACAGATGACCCTTCTACTTCAAGAGATGATCCTTGCTGTTTCATTGAACAACAACAGAATGCAATAAGTGTTTCATTGAACAAACTAAAAAAAAATTAAACATTCTATCAACAAACAGTTACCTGAGTTCTGCTGTTCTTACAAGACCTTATATTGTGTCCCTTTTGACCACATTTCGAACATGTCATTTTATTTTTAGCAACTGATGGGTTTAGTCTTAGATGGTTCATGTACCTTGAAGCAACAATCTTTTTCTTTTTTTTTTTAGCATTCAAGGTTGATAGACTTGGTCCAATTGAAGTGTTCTACATATAATTAATAAGTATAATTATTACATTATTATAAATAAGATAAATAATTATCTTACATTATTACAATAGTGTAATCACTTACCTCACTTGGAGCAGGCTGCACAAATTGCTCTTCTTGCTGCACAGTAGGTTGCCTTCCTTGCTGTATAGATGGGTCTTCTTGTTACACAGTAGGTTGCCCTCCTTGCTGCATAGATGGATCCTCTTGCTGCACAGTTGCTTGCCTTCCTTGCTGCACAGATGCATCCTCTTACTGCACAGTAAGAGGTCCTCCTTCTGCACAGTAAGAGGTCCTCCTTGCTGCCCAAACGGCTCCTAAACACAAAAATGAAAGAAAACTTTGTAAGTGCGGCCTTGAACCCTATTAAAAAAAACCATTCATAAACAAACACTTACCTCGATTCTGCTATTTTTACAAGACCTTGAGTTGTGTCTTTTTTTACCACATTTGGAACATGTTAGTGTGCCTCCACTTCTCTTTAGTTTGCTTGGATTAACCTCATCAGGTTCCTTCCTTCTTTTACTTTTTGGTCTACCACGCTGTTTCCTTTCAACATTAGGAGGCAGTGGTTTATAGTTTGATTCTGGCCAAAAGCTTTCACCATTGATTGGATTGATGGCTTGATTGTAAATTTTTCTTTGTGTTTCCACACTATAATAAGCATCCACATAATCTTCTGCTTACTCGTTATTGAACCAAATGGCAGAAATGACATGTGGGTAAAGGATACCAGTTAATTCCCATTTTCTGCAATTACAAGATCTTTCATCAAGATCCACTGTGTAATAACTGTGAATTTCATGCCATTGGAGCTAAATTAGGTTTTTTTTTTCGAAAAAAATATTTTGGGAATTTTGATAATTACAAAGTGATGAATTGGGTATGAGTATTATAAGGATTTTATTAAATTTATTTTGTAAGGGTTTTGGAGAATGGATTCGCATGATGAACGAGAGGAACATAGATGAACATAAAAGTATATGTGTGCCATGTGTGTGTGTGTATATATATATATATTTAAAACAAATAAGAGAATAAAATAAAAATAAATATATATCATACATACATACATACATACATACATACATCTTAAAGATATAAGATATATATAACAAGCAAATACCTATATTAATTGTATAATATATATGTATATAAAATAGAATTAATAAGAAGAAATATATATATATATATATATATATAAACAATTAGAAAGATAAACACATGTTTATGTATATTTAAATAAAGAATAAAATAAATAAATATATGTAATAAGTAAAATATTTAAAAATGGGTGGTAGAGGATTTGGTGGGAAATATCCCAAAAAACCACCCTGTCACTCACGTTTGCCAATAAGCGGACTACCTATGCCTAGCCCTTCTTCCTCACCTCGCCTCTACACTCCTTGTTCTTTCATTTTCATTGCATGGATCAAAGACAAGGAAAAAGAAAGATAAAGAAATCTGATGAGGTAAGCGACGAGGGTACAGGGATCGACGGCCACCAAAACAGAGAAGAGTGAGACATGGATGGACGAAAGAAAAAGAAAGGAAGGAAAATGATGAAAGAAAAAGAAAAATAAGAGTGTGCCGAGAGTGAGAGGCTGTCGAGAGTGAATGGCTATTGAAAGAAGGCTGGAAGTTATCGATTTTAGGTGCTGGAAGTGGCGTGTTTCAGAGCTTGAAGACAGAAGCTGCTAAAAGGCTGTGTTTGAGGATGAGATGCCGCTAATATGGAGCTAGTTAGGGGTTATTGATAATGGCGCTTCAAATGGTGATTTGGGGAGGAAAGTTACTGTTTCAGGCGTTGGTTTTGGCATCAGGAAAAGAGCTAAAGTGGGTGTTTTTATGGGTGCTGAGACAAAGGAAAAACAAGGGCTCAAGCTTGCAAAAATTTTAGGAAGAAAAATGGGTTGTTTGCAGAACAGAACAGGAGCGTGAGGAATGTCCAGATTGAAGGGGAAATCGTGACTGGTTCAGATCAGTAAACAAGGGCTGCAATAGACTAGATGTAGAGTAAAAATGGGTCAATGAAGCTAGATGGAACAGAGTAGATTTTTGGGCATGAACAGGGCTAAAAACGGCTTGGAAACAAAGGAGTTTTGGGCTGGAAAAAGGGTGTTCCTGAGGTTGGTTCAAGGTTAGGATTTTAGCTGATGGTTTCCTTCCTTTCTCAATGCAAAACAAAAAAAATGCAGTAGAGAAGGCTCACGATCGTGGAGGGAGGCAGCATTGAGAAATGTTGGCTTGGAATTGTAATTCAAGGTAAGGTGATTCTTTTAATTTAAGGAATTATGTATATGAGTGAAAGATTATTTTTAAAACAATGTGCAAATATAGGGGTGGTGTTTAGAGGCGGTTTAGGGTGAAGACGGGGCTAAGTCACTGTGTGTGGGTTTTGGCTAACAAAGAGCCTTAAGGTAAGTGAATTTTATTCTTGAGTTAAGGTAAATGAAAATGAATAATATGATAATATAGAGGTGAGCTTGGTGTAGGATTACTGAAAATCATTGAGGAAAATGTGATGTAAGGGTCGGTTAGCATGGTACTTCAATTGTAAGAAATTACATACAAAGAAGTTGCTATGTTTGTATTATTATTCGATAACTTAAGGTAGATATACACTAAGCTACTTGTTGGTGCCCTATGAATGTTATATATATATATATATATATATATATATATATATATATATTTGGTAGACATATTTTTATTATATGATTGTTGAGAAATTTTGAAATGGATGAGTTGGGTTATATATATATATGTGTGTGTGTGTGTGTGTGTGTGTGTGTGAGGTCTTTATGTGGATTAAAGGTTGTGATAACATTATGGGGATGAGGAAATTATCCAAGTAATTCTATGAATAAGGATTGTGATATATATTGTAGGGAATATGAATTAAGTTGGATGTCATATATATTTTATAATGTGCAGTTGGATTCGATGCAAATGAATAAAACGGAGAATGTATGCAAAGTTTGATTCTTTTGACATAGTAAATATGTAATTAGGGATGAATGTGACTTGAGTTAAATAAGGTAAATTGAGTATGGGATGGTGATGAGTTGTTCATAATTTGATTAGATATGCACTGGCATAAAGATGTATACCAAGTTAGTGATTGTGCCATATTGTTACCTATGATGTTAAATATATATATATATATATATATATATATATATATATATATATATATATATATAAAATGTAAAGATTGTGTTGAGCACTGTGTAGTTAGCAAGTAGGTGAGTTAATTTGATTTAAAGAATTTCATGGTAAATGTTAATTTTACTAGTTTGGGATTAAGTGTGTGAATAGGAAATTAATTTCCAAAAGTGTGTGTATTATCATAGGAGGGTTGAGAAGTTAAGTTTTGAGTGTTGATTTTTGACAAACACAACAACTAAAGGAAGAGTGAGGAGAGCAAAATTCAAAAAAATGCTAAAGTGTAAAGCATACGGGGTGATGTCTTTAATCGTGGTATTGTGCAACATTAGGTAAGGGAATATACGGTAAATGCTTGTTAGTCCGCTATGTTTATGTATGTCTAAATTCATGTTATTTAATACTTATGGATTTAAATGCATTCTTGGTTAAATTTCAAATTATATTGGATTGAGCTTAAAATGCAAAATGTTTGAGATTTGAATGGTGTTGGAATTTGGTAAATTAAATATATATTGCTTGATTGAGTTTTCTACAGGTATTTGGTTGTGGATTATGATGCTGGGTAGTGTCTTACCTATGCCATCATAATGCCGAAATTTCGTTAGAAATTTTTAATTGGATTTTGGTGTTAGTTTAAATCCTATAATGTATTTAAAACCTCATATACCTTAAGCACTATTACTTGTCATCGAAATAATGTCTTTTTAAAATGTGTTTTGTACGATGAGGTTATCAAAACTAGAGTGTTTAATACGATTCATGCCTCCAATGCTCAAGACATGTTGTAAAAGTATTCTTGCACGAATTTTGACGTATGAGTAGGGGACACTTGGAAATGCCTGTGTGACACTTGCCTGTGTGGCGTTTATTATACCTGTGTGGCAATTACCATGCCTGTGTGGCACTCACCTGTGTGGCACATTACACCTGTGTGGCAATTACCATGCCTGTGTGGCACATTACGCCTGTGTGGCACTTGTTATGCCTGTGTGGCATATTGAAATATCCTGGATGCTTTGTGATCTTCCAGGCAACATGTATATACACCTTTCAGATTCCTCCTGTGTGTTGATGGATATCTGTGTATATATATGAATTGTGAAATATCCTGGATGCTTTGCGATCTTCTAGGTCTTGGATGCTTTGTGATCTTCTAGGCGTCCAACAAATAGTCGTGACTTCTACCTCGACTACTAGATGATCGCTGGTGCTGGGATGATTCATGATCATGGATAGGGCCCTAATATGGGACTGTGACCACTGCTAGCTACAGTGGATGCTTTCATAGAAAGCTTATCGGTTATTTCCAAAGATCCCGGTTATATTATCTTATCTTACAGATGGATACCTGTCTCTTGAAAGTACATCGAATGTATATTTCGATTTTATAAATTTGTGAGCACAAGCGTTTTATAGCTTATAAAATAATGGCTTATTAACTTTGCATTATTTTTAATAAAACATATTTAAACATGAGTTTTGGCGCATTTATTCACGCATACACATGCATTAAACCTAGTAGAAATCTAATATCATTTTAGCGTATGTTTTCTTACTGAGCATTAGCTCACCCTCCTCTTTCACCTCACAGATTATTTCAGATAAGCTCGGATACAAGAGTGATGTGTTGAGAGTTCGATGCGTGGGCTGTTAGGCGTTGTTATTTTTGTGTCGAGTTATAAATCTCTTTAATATCTCTGTTTATATTCCAGACTTAAAGATTCTTTTTGTATACACAGTGCATAGAATTCGAGATGTAAGTATTAGGAGTGTAACGAGATTGTATATGAATTGTGCCTTGTAATGGATTGTATTCTCAATATTACAAATTGGTGAACAGGAGATGTCTAAGATGATATATTGAGAATATAATGTGCCATAGGTTGAGATGATATTCTATTGTGTATGAGGATGGGTTATATCCCAAAGTAAGGGTGAAATTTGTTCAATTTCGTTTTTGGCATGTATTACGAGGTGACTTAAATAGGACCTTAAACAACTAGTCTTAAACAATTAAATGAGTAGAAATCTACTTGTTAGGTCTTAGCTACACCGAGGGCGTTACACACTGTGAACTGGTTGTTGGGGCATTTTATCTGAAATTTCCTATATGTTGATGGTTGAGGCTAATATCTTGAAGACAACTCTTTATTCTTCTCAAGCTTCTTCTGAATCCTTGGACAAATCAGTCCATCATACTTCTCCATAACACTCCTCTTCACATAAAACCTATTCATGAGCTTGCATCTGATTGTATCAACCAATGTCAGTATTGGTTTGTCCCTAGCATCCAAGATGTACTTGTTGAAGCAGTCACACAAATTGTTTAGAAGGATATCACATTTTGAGTTGGTGCTGAAATGTGACATAGATCATTCCTGTGGTGGCCTTTCAGACAGCCAATGATATGCACTTGGATGCTTTTCTTTCATCTCATCCCTGTATTTCTTGAAGTCTGTAATATGACTTGCTCTTACTGCAGCCCATAGTTTGTCCTTCAACCCTTTACCTCGATGACCATCATTCTTGAAGTTGTTATGTAGATGCCTCACACAAAATCTATACTCTGACTCAGAAAATAAGCTTCTCACTGCTGATTTAAGTCCCTATAATAAAAGCATGCATTTTGGTTAAATTAAAGAAACATAAGCAAATAAAAAGTTAAATGTGACGTAAACACAAAATTGTACCTTCTGTTTGTCAGACATCCATGTCCAACTTTGGGGATTTTCCATATTAATATCCTCCTTCAATAAGTTGATAAACCAACTCCATGTATCTGTACTTTCAGTTTCAACCACAGCAAAAGCAATAGGGAATATGCAGTCATTAGCATCAATCCCAACAGCAGCTACACAGTTGTCCTCCAAATTTACCTTTCAAGTGGCACCCATCTAGACTAATCAATGATCTGCAATGCTTAAAGCCTTCAACACATGCCTTTAGACATACATATATCCTCTCAAAGAAACCACCATTTAGCTTACACAGAACATTAGAACCAGGATTAGTTCTTCTTATCTTTGCAACATATCTCCCTATCTTACTATATTGATCTTTATAATTTCCTTGAAGCCTTTGCAAAGCAAGCTATTTTGCTCTCCATAGCTTCATCCTTGGAACTATCAACACATGATCCTTATACACCATATTCTCAAACGAAGACAAAGAAAATTTAGGATCAACAAGAAAACATTCCATATACTTGTTTGCTAGCCACTTGTAATCCATGTTCCTGTTTACATAATCTTTGCAACAAGTGTGCTTAGACTTGTAAGTTATAATCTGAAAAGTAGGGTCTTCTAGGTCATGACTGAACTTCCTAGCATGCAGGGTCCATTCACATCCTTCTTTGCATACAGCTCTAAGCCTAATTTTGTCATTCTTTTTAATCAATATATTCACCCTATCCTTAATGTTAACATTCTTTACAACATCTTTTAATTCTTTTTTGTCAGCAAACAACATACCAACACAAAAAACAGGATCATCTATATCACTAGCTGCATTAAATTCAGGCCATTTCTTTCCAGGCTTGTCTACATCCTCACTGTCAGAACCACTAACACTGAATACATCATCAGATAAACTCACTCCTCCTTCTATCTAATCATCCTCTATATCAACTCTTATAGTATCTTCTACTGTTGCATCACTCATAAATCCTTTCCTTTGAGATCTATCCATATCAGAATCTATCCCTTCCACATCTATTTCAATATCAGGGTTTACATTGTTAGAAAACATCTCATCATCATCATCATCATCATTATCCACATCATACTTATTGTCCCTAAGGTCACTATCATTAGCACTATTATCCTCAAAGTCTCCCTCCCCATACTCTCCCTGCCCCACCTTTGTCTCCCTATAGTGTTCATGCCCCAACTTTACCTCTCCATGCTTTGTCTCCCTATAGTTTTCATTCTCGAACTCTGCCTCTCCCTGTTCTGTCTCTGCATGGTGTTCAAGCCCCAAATCTGCCTCCCCATACTTTTCTTGCCCCACCTCAGTCTCTTCATACACTTTTTGCCCCACTTCAATCTGTCTATATTGTCCTTGCCCTAGCTCTACCTCTTCATACTCTCTCTGGCCCAACTCTGCCTCCCTAACCTCTCTGTGCCCCAAATCTGCCTCCCTATCCCCCACCTGCCCTAAATCTGCATTCCTATAATGACTATTCTCACTAAACAAGACAATGTTTAAACTTTCTCCTGTATTTTGATTCTCACCTACATCATCATCAACTGCATTTTCACTAATTTCTTCAATCACTACATTTGTTTTATGGGTTAGGTAAATAGACATATACCTAGTTCGAGGCACATTCCTACACATCTCGAGAATATCATTATCATTTTTCATTAAAATAAAACCATCTGTTATTTCTGAATTAGCTACTTTCCAATAAAATTGTAAAGGTCCAACATGTCCTACCAATGATGCCATACTATAAAGTTCTACCATAGACATTCGATCAACCTCACATAAGTCAAAAAAATCAATCTCACTTTCCATATAAGAGTTGCTTGCAAAGTATGCAATTGTGAAGTAGTCAGAGGCATCATCTGTTGGTATGTAAAGTAATCAAAATTCAGCACATTTGGAACAAGTTGAATATGCTAAATAATAAATAGAAAACTATAACCAAATGCAACACCCACATGCATGTTTACCATCCTACATGTTTACTTCAAATAAAATAACCATGCAATGTACAGCACCAACAATGTGAAATTAATTAAAAAAACCAAACTCACATGTCACCCAACATTTGAAAGTTCAAGCCAAACAAAACCACTTAATACATTTGAAAGAACCAACATTTGAAATCACACCACAAGTTCGAACCGAAACACCAAAATCAATCAAACAGAGTTTAACATTTGAAACAAACACAACATTTCAATCAGACAAGAAAATTTACATCAATACTTACCATATATTACAAGGTCTTCATCAGGCCCTCTTAAACTCCAACTCATTGTGTCGATTTCTTTCTCAGAAACTTTCTTTTTTGCTTTTCGGTTAACCAAAACAGAGACACTAAGCAAATGGTGAGTTGAACCGTACTTTGGGCTATAAGAAAGGAATCAATTCCAAGAATATTGAAGCAACTGAAAACTCACTTCGTCGACGATCGACTATGAGATTGTGGACGAAGGAATCGAGTAGTTTTGATTTTTTTTTCAGAATTTTTCTTTTTTTTTTCAACTTTTTCCAAAATTTTAAATTATAATGATTTTTTAATTGTTTTTTACTTAAATTTTTTCCATGTCAGCAAAATGTGTTGATAATTGGGCACACGTGTACGTCACGTGTGGCTCAGCTGACATTTAATAGCTGATATAACGATTTAAGTGACGGAAGAGCATATTTGTTACTATTTTTAAACTTTAAGGATCAAATCATTACGTTTTAAACTATAGGAACCAATTTGTTATTATGCCCAAACTATAGAGACCATTGGTGCAATTTACTCTAAAAATTATATGTATATCTATAAACACTAGTAAAATTTTTTAATTTTTATTTTTTTTAATTTTAACTTGTTTTGGTATATTTTGTATAAAAGTCTTCATTTTTTCAACAAAATAAAAGTTACTTTATTAGTAAAATTATCAATTAATCTAATCACAAAGAACTTGAATGGTCCAAACAGAGCCTAACAACAGGATAACAAAGTCCGAACTCCATGTGCTTCCCCATATCGTTATCTAAACTTGGGAACTGAGTTTGGTCGGAGTGTACAAACTGTGAAGTTCAAAAATTCTTCTCATTTGCAAAGTAAGCTTAAACCCAAAATTTGACAAAAACCCTTTCTCAAAATGATGTATTCTTCAAATCTACCGACTTGGATCTCATCAAAACCTTCAAATTCCAATAAAAATATACTCTTTTATCAATTTAACCAAAACCCAATTCTCCAATTCCCTCAAACATTACCCTCCAAAAGCCTCTCTCAATCTTCTTCACCCTTTACTCCAATTCAAAGTCGTCTCCGTGATCTCCGAGAGCGAATTGAAACAGTCAAAAAGACTCAAAAAATCACTGAAGCAATGAAGCTGGTGGCAGCTGCAAAGATCAGGAGAGCCCAAGAAGCTGTCATCAATGGTAGGCCTTTTACAGAGGCTTTAGTTGAGTTCCTTTACACCATTAATGAGAATTTACAATGTGAAGATATAGATTGTCCTTTAACTGTTATTAGGCCTGTAAAGAAAGTAGCTCTAGTTGTTGTAACTGGTGATAGGGGTCTTTGTGGTAGTTTCAACAATGCAGTGATTAAAAAGGCCGAGAATCGGATTGCGGAATTGAAGGGTCTTGGATTGGATTGTACTGTTATTAGTGTAGGAAAAAAGGGTAATTCTTATTATAGGCGTAAAGATCATGTTTTGGTTGATGCATTTATTGAAGGAGTAGGGTTTCCTACAGCCAAAGAGGCTCAAATGATTGCTGATGATGTTTTTTCATTATTTGTTTCTGAAGAGGCTGATAAGGTTGAGCTTGTGTATACCAAATTTGTATCTTTGGTGAATTCGTATCCAGTGATTCGAACTTTGCTTCCATTGTCAGCGAAAGGAGAGGTTTTTGATGTGACTGGGAATTGTGTTGATGCTATGGAAGATGAGTTGTTTAGATTGACAACTCATGAAGGAAAGCTGATTGTGAAGAGGGATAGAGTGAGGATAGAAGGAGGGGGAATTTCGCCCCTCATGCAGTTTGAGCAAGATCCAGTTCAGATTCTTGATGCCATGATGCCTCTTTATTTGAACAGTCAGATCTTGAGGGCCTTGCAGGAATCGTTGGCGAGTGAGCTTGCAGCCAGGATGAATGCAATGAGTAATGCTACTGATAATGCAGTTGAATTGAAGAAGAATCTTTCCATTGTCTATAACCGGGAACGACAGGCAAAGATCACTAATGAGATATTGGAGATTGTTGCTGGAGCTGAGGCACTTTCATAGTTTCATAGTCTGACCATTTTTACTCTTTCTTACTTGTATCTTTCTCCTCTCCAATATCCTTTTGATGAAAATAGTCCGATTCGCTGAAATATGCTAGTCATGAAGTGCATAGCTTAATGATTATGATTGTACCATGGCAGGCAACCTGAGCTTCTTATTTGGCAACCGAATAGAGAGAAAGTTTTATTCAATGATTCTGTTATAGATCTATGGTTGCAACTTTTGCTCCATTATAGTCTCCTTTATCATCAACCATATGCTCTGTCTCACTGTTCAGAATGGCGTGTTTTTCCCGTAATTTAAACTACTTATGCTTCAAGGTTACACCCTGCTAAATTCTGGTTACCTCTCTATTCAATTTTCTGCTATATCGAATCTTTATCTTGATGGTCTTGTAACAAAGCTTAACGTTTCTGAATCTTTCTGTTTTACGCTAGAATTAGATGGAGACTAGAAAGAATGAAGCAGTGATTTGCATTTTAACAGCATTAATGTATTGTAATAACATAGATATTCAAGATTTACATAAAAATAATTTCTTGTCATAAAAAGCAAAAGCTTTAGGATTCATACAAATTCAATCTGTTGATTTGTATTACCACTAGATTGGAAAAGCTATTTACTTGATTTTCCGATCTGATGCATATTTTCTTAAAATATAAAAATTTTCTTTAAAAAAATAAAAATGTCCATTTTTTCTTTTTCCCACTCTAATGACAGATATAAACAACTCTGTTACACCTCACTCTATGTGAGCAGCAATACATTTCCTGCTCTTCAGGTGATTAAATGCAGAGGCTACTAACTTGAAGCTGAATTACCTAGTCCTTGTTCAGGTTGCGAACAACATATGGAAGAATGCCACCATGATTAAAGTATTCCAATTCCACCTGCAGACAAATTCTCATGCAAGTCAGAAACATTTATTCCATAACACCGGCACTTATAATTCTGAATGCTTGACAAAACCCTCCCCTTTTCTCTTTCTATTACTCTTGAGTCTTGGCATACCTTTGTATCGAACCGGGCAGTGCATGTGAAGGATTTGCCAGTGTCAGTTGAGACAGTGACATCTTGGCCTGGTCTTATATTATGAATTTTACTTGGTAGGCCAATTGTATAGCGCTCATGACCTGTTAATCCTAGAGTATCTGCATCCTCCCCAGGCTTGAAACAAAGTGGAATGATCCCCATGCCAACCAGATTACTGCGATGGATTCTCTCGAAGCTCTTGGCAATCACTGCTTTGACTCCCTGCACAGAGCAGAAAAACCATTGTGGAGAAGAGTGAATAAGATACGATCAAGATTACGAGATAGAAACCTAAACATGATACTTGGACGTCAAGAAACAAATAGGTCTGTGTCTGCACCAGTAACATTGGACCCTTGGCAGCCCAATCTCGTGAGCTGCCACTTCCATAATCTGCTCCAGCTAAGATAATAGTGTCCTGGCCAGCAGCCTTATACCTCTGAAGGGAGATGAGCAATCAATATTTAGTAAAAATGGTCGAAGCTCAAGTAATGTATTTCTAATTACTAATGCTAACACATACCATTGCTGCATCATATACAGTAAGCTTATCTCCTGTCGGAATGTGAATTGTCTTTGGGCCCACTTCTCTCTTCAAGAGCCTGTTAACAAGCCGGATATTGGCAAATGCACCCCTTGCCATAACTTCATCATTGCCTCGACGACTGCCATAGGTGTTGAAGTCCCTCCGGTCCAGTCCATGCTGCAGAAGATACTTTGCAGCAGGGCTATCCTTGTGGATACTACCGGCTGGGGAAATATGATCAGTAGTAATACTATCACCAAAATTGAGTAAGCAATAGGCATCGTTCACTTCATGTGGACCTGGTGGTTCAACAGTCATGTTTTTGAAGTATGGAGGCTCATGAATATATGTCGAGTTTGGATCCCAAGAGTAGAGAGTAGAAGCAGGGACATCAAGCTGATTCCACATAGGATTGCCATTTCTGATAGCTACATATGCACTCTTGAACATATCAGGCAACACACTGGATTGAGCCACCTGTTATAACATGGAATACATTATTTTCAGCTCAAAATGTTAGACAATATCATTGTGTCCCTTCTTTCAAATAGTTTCTCCAGGCATATCATAGTTTACCTCTGCAATCTCTTCATTGCTAGGCCATATATCCCTCAAATACACACTCTTACCATCCTTTCCTGTTCCTATGGGCTCTTTCTCAAAGTCAATATCAACCTGAAAAACATGACAGCAAGGACTAAATGTTTCAGCACCAGAATGACAAAGTTTCCAAGCATTTTTGCCAAAAAGAAAATCAGGTATCCTCCTAAACTTTAACTCCTTCAACTTCGAACTTGAAATCAGGATTCATTTGCATTGGTGTCCTGCAAATCTAGCTGCATAAATAGAGTCTGTTGAATTGAATTTTGCTTCAGTAACAGCAAAAGCAAAAGGGCTAAGAAGTAACACTATTACTCCTAATTCCGGAGCTCAATTGCATGAATATTGAATGATATCAACTGGATTGGCAAAGTTTTTGAAGCATATCTACCCTTGAAGTAAATTAAAAGAGAGAACTAAATGCTGCACTTATATTCTTATCAAGATGAGCAGAAAACATATGGATAATACAACTTTACAAGTAATGGTCGTATGCATACCGTGCCAGCAAGGGCATAGGCAACAACTAATGGAGGTGAAGCAAGATAGTTAGCTCTTGTCAGTGGATGAACTCGACCTTCAAAGTTTCGGTTCCCAGAAAGAACAGCCGCAGCAACAATATCTAAAACAATAATCATAATAGTAATCAGTGAAAAGAATTATAATGATGTTACATGGACCAATAGCTGAGGAAATTAAAAAAACTGAATGACATTAAAATTCAGCTGGTGAAAATGGGTGAGCTGTTAAGTATCATATTGGAGATTATTACATAATCATCACACTTTAGAAAAAGGATCTCAAACTGACAAGAAAAGCTTTAATTCAAAGCTTACTGGCAATTCGTAAGAAATGAAGAAACAGTTTTCTGTATAACATAAAAGTTACCATTTTCTGAAATTGCAGAAGCAACGGATTCATCGAGTTCTCCAGAATTTCCTATACAAGTTGTACAGCCATAGGCAACAATGTTGAAGCCTTGCTGATTCAGGTATTTCTGCAGGCCACTACAGTCAACAGAGCAAGAATCAAAATTAATTCTTTCAAATATATTTCCTTGTCTTCAAAAGGAAGATAGACAAAGGGATAACTAACACCTTGATCAAAAATAGCAAGCAAACAACGTACCTCTGAAGCAAATATTTTGTCACAACTCCAGAACCAGGAGCAAGACTGGTTTTAACCCATGGCTTAACCTGAGATATATAATAAAGTGATGCATGTAAGAAAATGAATAAAAGGCTGATCAGCTAAAAGAAATCCCTTCCTACTAGTTAGCTTACACATCAATTTTAGTATATTATATTCTTATCTCGAAAGGCTAACAAACAGTTGTGAAGCTAAAAGCCTAACACAAACCTCCAAACCTAGTTCACAGGCCTTCTTAGCAACAAGTGCAGCCCCAAGCATGACACTAGGATTCGATGTGTTTGTACAACTTGTAATAGCTGCAATGACAACACTACCATGCTTAAGTTCTGCAGGCTGTCCTTGAAATGTGAACTTTGAAACTTTATTCTGCTCTTTCTTTGGCACAGCAAAACCCTGCAAGGAAACAAGGATCACAGATTATGGCACAAAACACCAATATATGAATACATTAAAAATGTCTTCTATTGCTTAACCAAGCAGAGTGAAGAAATGGACAGATCACAGATTGTTGGTGCATATGGAAGCAGTAGGCTAAACAAGGAGAGGTGCTGAGATAGCCATTCCCATCCGTTTAAACCAACACTCATACCATGATTAATCTTAAAACCTCCTAATTAAAATTGTTTTGGGGACATACATTTGGTAAGGTTTCACTAGAAACCAACTCCACTTGCCTATGTATTGTTTTTGGAAAACTAACACTATGGTAACTATTCACACAAAAGGCTTCTGAAGAACCAAGTGCAATGAAGTGGTCTGTGTCTAACCTTGAATCCAAGTTTATTATCAAGACATGCCTGCCAGTCAGCCTTCATTTCTTTAAGAGGGACTCGGTCATGAGGCCTGTTAGAAAGCGTCAAAGAAAACTGTGAAACAGCAGGAAAACAACAAAGATCATTGAAAAAAAATAGGTGCATGGGTTGAAAAAGGCACATACCTTTTCGGCCCTGAAATACAGGGTTCAACATCAATGAGGTCCAACTGTAGATATGAAGTATATGCTCTTTCTTGTTGAGGCTGATCAAGAAATTAGTCCTCTTGATGTCAGATTGATTTAGCCAACTTAATTTACTTTCATATCCAGTAGAGTTGAGGAAACATTACCTGATTGTAGTCAACAAACATCTTATTCTCTCGCAAATAAGCTTCTATCATTGATACCTGATACATAAGAAAAATAAGTCAAACCACCAATATAACTTCAATAACCATACTCATTTAAGAAGTTAGAATAAAACAGGAAACCCAAGGAAAAGAAAAAACTCACTGTCTCATCACTTCTACCAGTTAACTTAAGGTATTGCAATGATACGTGATCAACAGGGAAGAAGCCCATGGTTGCTCCATATTCAGGAGCCATATTTGCAATTGTGGCTCGATCAGCCAATGATAGCTCAGCCACACCCTCTCCTACATAAACATGAAAATGATCACGATAAAGCCTTATAAATTGGATGTTGATGGATGTATATACCATTTTCGCAGATTTCTGATCATAGAGCTAACCATAAAACTCAACAAATTTGCCAACAACACCATGTTTCCTCAACATCTGTGTCAGAGTCAAAACTAAATCTGTGGCAGTGACACCATCTCGCAATTTCCCTGACAACCTGAATCCAACAACACCAGGCAATACCATGCTCATGGGCTGTAAAGTTGCAAGGTAAAATATTAGAAGCAGAAAAGTTATCTAAGCTGTCAACTAGATAGCAATGCCTGAAAATGAAGAAAAGGGGACAGAGATTACCTGGCCTAGCATTGCTGCCTCTGCTTCAATTCCTCCAACTCCCCAGCCAGCAACGCCTAACCCATCTATCATTGTTGTATGGGAATCAGTACCAACCACACTATCAGGAAATAGTATTCCATCATTGTTAAAGACAACGCGTGCAAGGTATTCCAGGTTAACCTACAAATTCATTGAGAGACATAGTCAGTGCCAAAGTATATAAAACAAATAACAAAGAATTGTTGCCAATGCAAGAGTGGGATACATAATGACAAACTATCTTTACCTGGTGAAGAATTCCGGAACCAGGAGGAACAACAAGCATGTTTTGGAAAACAGATGAACCCCATTTAATGAAAGCAAATCTCTCTTTGTACCTTTGAAATTCAAGTTCTGTGTTTGCTTGTACAGCATTTTCAGATCTTGTAACATTTACCTGGACTGAATGATCAACAACAAAGTCCACAGGGATCTGGATGCAAAATCGAATTATCAGTTAAATGACACACGGTGCACCATCTAATATCAAATATACTCATGCCAAACTATAAAAAGGGCATGGAATGGTCAGTTACAAACCAGTGGATTAATCTTGTTAGGATCATTGCCAAGATTCTTCATAGCATCACGCATGCTAGCAAGGTCAACCACAGCTGGCACTCCAGTATAATCCTGGCGTAAAAAAGATTGAAGTTTACAGTTTGCTAAGCAAAATCCTAGATAAGATTCAACTATCACGTTATGCAACAAATTACATGTAAGAGAACACGAGAAGGCTTGAAGGGGATTTCAACTTGCTTCGGTGATGTATTTTCCCAATCAATAATCTTTTCAACATCATCCTTGGTAACTTGAAAGTTGTCACAATTACGTATAGCAGATTCTAAAAGGATCCTTATAGAGTATGGCAGACGGTCTGAAATATTCAAACGGCAAAAAAAAAAAAAAGAAAGGATAAGTTTTATGCAGTGAAACAGTCAACATGTTATTTCAATTCAAACTATTCCTTTATTATTTTTTCTAACAAGATAGAGAAAAATCCCACGTAAAATAAAGAAGATTGATAGCATGAATTGTGACAGCATACCAATTCTAGGATCATTCAAAGCAGGCAAGCTATAGAATTTGCCAAACTCTCCACCTCGAGGCCTGGGAAGACTTGTTAGTATTGCTTTGAAAGCATGTTCGGAAGCTGAAAATCAATAACTATCAGCAAAACATGAACAATTAAACCAGGCAGAGTATGCATGTTTCAACAACTTGACACATATACAACACAAACATCAGAACAAACCATGCATTCTTACAATAATTTCCCAGAAATCAAAAACAGAGAAAAAAAATCATTAGAATTTAGAGCCATTTCCCACCATTTAGTTGGGGTGCCATAAACTTTATGTCAACACTATCCCTGTTAGTTTATCAAGGACTATATGCAATTATGTATAATCTGAAATCTTGTCTTTTTCTTTTCCTTTTCTCTTGGCTGGAAGAGACCACAAAATGCAATTTGCGTTTAAGATGAGAATCCTTTATATTTTCTTGTTCTGTTGGGATAGTTAGAGCGTTGCTTTCACACCTATTAGGCTATTCCGATAAGCATAAGACATCAGGGTAGGCAAAGCTAGTGACTTGTCTATACTAGGTGGACGGACATGCCGTTTCAAAACCAAACTCCTATATATGATCTTCTTCTCTATGATTTGCCAAGTGGATTGCCTCTCTTATCCAGAACTACCAGTCTTGGGTTTTCATTACTTCCGATCAAAACTTCCCACTTTCTAGGAAATGGCAGACAACCCAAGATGGAAGGCTTTATGATAAATCAATGGTTTCCATTTCTACAAATCCGGAACATTATAAATACAGCTCAAATGGCAAAAAGTTACCAAACAGGGAGATATCATTTCCCATATCTAGTGGTTTAGCAACTATGAAGAGTGGAAATCAAACTTGCCTTTTGGAGGGGAGGTAGAACAGGTAATCACGCAATGACATAAGCCGCCACCGCATGCAACCTGGTTTCTAGGAAAGCTAAGAGTTGACCAGCTAGAAATTAAAACCGCCAATCAAAGATTGCGGGCTTGATATATACATACATACAGACATACATATACATACACACACAGTGAATCGAAGCTGTATTGGCCGTCTAAGAGGAGACAGTGGAGGAATCAGCACTGAACAGTACGACTACTATAGTAGGAAAAATAATATTAAAAAGTAGGACTTTCGTCGGGTTGCCAAATGAAAATTAAATATTGATTTACATTTTGGCATCTAGATACGGCTATAGCATATGCTGGCGAAATATATACAGATTATTATCTTATCCATTCTCAGTGAAATTTTTTAACTTCACAAACGGAATTAAAATGATGACATGTGTCTTTTAAAAATATTAAGAAAATAAAAAATAAATAAAATAGGACATATGTCATCATTCTAACCTTGCTTGTGGAATTAAAAAATTTCATTGACAGTGTATAAGATAATTTTTCTATATATATATATATAGAGAGAGAAAGTTAGCAATAGTTATTTTTGACTTTTTTTAACCATTTTTATTTTTATTGGATCACATTACTTTTTAGTCTTACATAAAAATAAGTTATTCATGTGAAAAATAAAATGTTAAAGTATGTTAATGCTAAATAATACTTTTCAAATAACTTATAATTGTAGATAATCGGTATTCACATAAAATTAAAAGTAGCGTAGTCCAATAAAAGTAAGAGTATTAAAAGTGACTATCCCTAGCATTTCTCAATATAAATACCCATCAACAATCTCATGATTGACAAATTAAAGATGAATTGTTGTATATTGTATGTTTTAAATTCGAATTCTAGCATTTCTATTTTCAATTGTTTAATATTTATCCTGCAACAAAAAAAATATAAATATCTAATAACAACATGATACGCTGTTGTAAATGTCACGTCATTAATGTGTCACATTAAAATTAAAATGATTATATATAATTAAATTTTAATATTTGTAATCTATTTTTTTATCTCCAAATTATCATTTTTGTACTAAAAATAAACCTTACCACCACAAAAGATTCATGCAACATTATTAAGAGATGGCATACAATAAATTTTGTCATACCACTTCTTCAGTTAACTCAGCCCAAATTTGACTAAGCTCGGGCCAAGTACAACCAAAGGCAGGTCGAGTACATCCTTGTCTTCTACACCAAGAGAGTAGCCTTACCACTCAAGTCCATGTGAGGATCCAAACCTACACTCCTCAAAAATAGGAGTGAACGAACGTTGAGTGGGCACATAACCACTCACTCTCCCACTCATCTAGCCATGGTCTCTCATGATTGCATGAATTCTGCATCAAGGGACAGCGGCATGGATGCAGCATGCTCCTATGAGAGGGACGTTATTCAGATGCCAATGTACGAACACTCAATCTTACTATTTTACATTTTGAATTCACTATTAATCTCAAACTTTTATTAAGTATTGGAGTTAAGTCTCACTTGAAAGAATCGCAGTAGATCTTTATTTTGTAGGATGATGCAATGAGAAATAAGCTAATTTGTCATTAGTAGAGTCTAATACTTTTTTTGCCATCAATAAATTTGATATTCAAATTCTAACATATACAATTTTTTTTATAAACTACGCGATCTCTCCATACAACATTAATATGAGATTAATTTTACTCAAATTTAATAGTTAATGCTAGCCCAAAAAATTTACAACTCTTTATCTTATTTCTAGAATATGAACGCTTTGTACAAGAAATAAATATCACTATAAGATAAGCACTTTAAGATCATGACACATGTTTCATAAAATATTAAAAAATAATAAATAAAATAAGACATGTGTCATTATTCTAATTTTTTTTGTAAAGTTAAAAAACTCTATTAACAATATATGAGATAATTATCCATATATATTGTGTTAGTCTCAAGAAACGACCCATTATTTATCTCTAAAGAAATATGCGGCCAAAACAATATTCCTTTTGGGATAAAGTATTAATATTAAATTTTTTTTGGTAAGGTATTAATATGTAAATCTGGGACCTACTATAGTAGATTTAAACAAATCCTTTAAGAGATAACTTTAGTTGGTGTTTATGAACCCAGCTCAGAATATATATCAATTTGTATCAATCAAATAAAATATTTCTAAATGATTTTAAAATTTTGCTTAGACTTGATTTATGACTGGACTACCATCCAACAAGAAGGTTTGCATCTATCAAATATATGAAAGAATATGAACAATAATATATAATATTAAATTTGTTAAGCTAACAATCTCTTCATGGAATGTTAAAAAAAAATTGTGGCATCTAAAACTTGGATCCGAATTCAAGAAATCTTACTCTATATACAATTATTGAATATTTCATTTATAATAAAAGAAATTACTAGTTTGTTAAATAAATTTGGACAAATATTATAAAATTGTTTTAAAAATACGCCGAGTTTTGGTTCTAACACCTAAGACCCAAGGTTTGCTTCCATCCATTATTTGAAAGAATTTAGATAAAAATATTAAGTTTGCTAAATAAGTTTAGACAAATATTAAAATTGTTAAAAAACAAAGATTGGGCTTCGGTTTTAACATCCAAGACAATTCAACTTGATAATTATCTAATATATATTAATTTTATATTTATATATTATATAATTTATATTATATTAAGACAATATATAAAATATTAAACTGTTAATATTAAAAGATATATGTTAAGTTATTCATGTTTTAAATATTAATATAAATAATAAAAAATAGTAAAGACTAATTATAAGTACCATTTTTAAAAAAATTTAAAAATGAAAAATTCAAAAATTATAAATTAATGACTGATTTTGAGATTAAATTGTAACTGGGAATAGAGAACTGAAAAATGACGGTTTAATAATTTTTTTATAAAACTCAATAATATTTTAAAATATTTCTAACTTATTTTTTATGTAAATTTAAATTTTATGCATGCGTTAAATTTATCAAATTATTCTAAAAAGATAAGAATAAAAATAAATCAATTGTTTAATTGAATAACTTAAATATTAGTATTTTGAGATAATCATTCTATGCACCGTTAGTAAAATTTTTCGATTTTACAAACGGAATTAAGATAATTACATATATTTTATTTTATTTATTTTTTTAAATATGTTTAAAAAATATGTATAATCATCTTAACTCCGCTTGCAAAATTAAAAAAATTTCACTAATGATATATAGAATACTAATTCTTCTAAATTTTAATTTTTTAAGGAATAAAAATTTAAAATAATTATCTTGATTTTTTTTCCAATTTTCATTTTCTACTCTAATGAACAACATAAATCAGGTGGCGCAATTCAACTGTCCATTATTTCCCGCCATAGCCCAAAAACTTTCTCTCTTTTTTTCTCAGTCCTAATTGTCTACGATTTTCCCCTCCTTATTTTCCCGCCTCTCAAACACTCTTCTTTCTATAAAAATACCATCTTTCTAGGAAAAAAAAGAGAAAAAAAAAACTGCTTCTCCTATAATTTCATTTCTAATTAAAATTCCAAAAATTCCCAAATGAAGCCCATTTCAAGATCCTCCAAAACTGAAGCATTCCTCAAGTATCTAAAGCCAGGAGCTTTAGCCCAATTAAGAGACTCCAAAATCAATGCCAGATCCCACAAACTCAACTCAGTTCGACTGAACTCAGTCCCAACTCAGATTCCAAGCCAAACTCAGATCCGAATTTCAGATTTTGATCAAATCCCAAGGTTCCTCAACAAGATCTATGAAGGTCCATGTTATCTCCAAAGGAAGAAGCTTTTCGCTACCAAATCTGTTTTCCTGGTCAATTTGGAGACTTCTGGTCAAAGATTAGAATCTAGGGAGAATGATAACAGGGAGAGTAGAAGTAATATAAATAGTGAAAATTTGTTGATTAATGTGTTAAATAACGATGTTATTGTTGCTCATTGAACCAAGTGTTCAATAAAAAGAGATGGGTTTTCTCTGCTTTATCTTGTGAAGTTTTTTTCTTCAACATTTGTTCTTCCATAGCAATTGGATATTAAGTTTTGTTTATTATAATGACTGAATTAACCCAAAATTCGTTTCCTTCTGTTGATGAAACAAGTGGTTGTATGTTGTAACTACTGATGTTTCGTTATTGATTGAAATAGTGCAATTATTGCCAATGTTTTTGTCTTCTAGGGAAGTCAATGAGGATTTGTTGATTTAACTACCTTAGTTTTCTTGTCCATATAATGAAGTAGTCAAGCTAAGGGAATTTAGTTGTTTGCCTTTCTCTTTCGCATCTTTACTTTTCTTGTTTGTTCTAGTTTCATGGACGAGGACAAGGAAGGATTTGTCAAACTGCACTAGTGGTTGATGCTTTCTTTTGTTGAATCAAATGTTGTTAATGTGGTGCAAAATGGGTTGTAGTTGTAGATTCCATTTTGAATCAGGTTTTTTAAAGGATTGAACAGGGGATATTTATCTTTATCCAAACGAAGTTTACTGTTTTAACGTGTAATCCGTCTCTATTGCAAAAAGTTCTGTTTTCTGTTTTGGATTAAAATCTCAACTAATCCAATTTGTCTTGTCAATTCTGTCTATGTTGCTTTATGATTGATAGTTGAGAAGTTAATAATCTAGTATCTAGCAATATTTCTGTTTAGGCTGATGCTTGATATAAGCATGTTTAGCTTCAATTACAAGATGTTCTAATAAAATGCACATTGAATAAATACGAACATGGGAATTAGACAATGAATGGATTGACGGGGTGATCTACAAGACTACGACTTAAGCTTTTTAGTTGAAATTAAGCTTAAACTTAGCTGAATTAAGTCCGAAGATTCTGCATTTCTTTTTTTTTTTGG
Source organism: Heritiera fomes (assembly GCA_032173925.1). NCBI lineage: Eukaryota > Viridiplantae > Streptophyta > Magnoliopsida > Malvales > Malvaceae > Heritiera > Heritiera fomes. The sequence continues at coordinate 3,881,865 of JAPDPM010000023.1, read as the reverse complement.
ATAAAAGATTCTGCATTTCTTACTGCCAAAGTTTATATACAGCCTCGTTGAAACTATGCCTTGAATGGAGTTCACAATCTCCATCATTTTTTCCCAACCAAACTATTAGGCCTTTATATTTCTGTCATTATCTTGGATCTTATTCTTGTTTTCTGATCGTTCAGTTGAAAGTGGAAATGCTAATTGTTGTCCAGCAACCTCTCTGGTTCAAACCTTCTCATGGGCCTTGGTTTACTAGTATTTGTTTTGGTTACCCAGGCCAGTCTCTTGCATCTATGTTATTCTTGTTTCTTATCTTCATAGCAAATTAATGTGACCAATCATGACCAATGCTGATCTAATTAATCCAAAATTGTTCCTTGTTTTCTAAGTTTAACTTTGATATGATGGAATAGGTGTCGATAATTATACATTGCTACGTAGTTGTAAGAATGTGGCAACAATAGCCATTGTCTGTGTCCGTCAAGCCTAGATAGGAAATTGGCCGTGGTTTAAGAAAGCCTATAGTATTCCTGGAAGGATAACTTGGAAGTTTTGGTGTGTGCCATGCTGAATGAAGGAGGTTTATTACCAGATACTTAAAAGTTAATAGCATGAATCCTGAATGTGTGTTTACCTGTTCCGAACAAAACTTGTCATTGGCATGTGTTTGCAAATTGTTTATCAGTGACTGAGGTCTAATGATCTATCATTTCTTGATTGTCACTTGAGTTCTCTTTTTTGATTACAGGAAACAAAATGTTAATATCTAGCATCATGCATCCATCATCTCTATCTCTGCAGAATATTAAGTCATAAACCGAAATGCCAAGCCCTCTCTGGCAGCGTGTAAAAACAGATGAGATTCCTAGCAAATATGTGCTTTCAGTAGGTCTTAAATGTTACTAATTTGAGATTTCTGGTCTTTACCTAAGAACCCTAGTAGCTTTGTCTCGAACCATATATTTGACAGGTTTAATTTGATTGCACCTGATTTTCTAATTCTTCAAACCTTTATGCTGATCCTATCTGAAACATGACCAGTAATTTTCATCTATCAGTTGTTTGTAATAAGTTTGATCAGCTCAGTCAAAGTTGACTATTCTGTCAAGTATTCCGATCTTGGAAGGCAAAAAGGCCGTCTTGAACAAATATGATATTCAGAGAATCCTAAAGATAATTGTATTCCAGAATTTCAGGAAATCATGCATATCAATAAAGAGACCACATGCTTGGAAAATATGGTTCTTGTGCTGGTTATCACTTATCAAATCCTTAGAGTAGTAGCTTTTGAACGATCATCTATTAACAATAATTGGACTTAACTTGCACAAAAAAAAATGGACTTTACAGTAAAAGCTTCGGGCACGTGGAGATTCACATCCAACCAATCCCATGTTAGGAGAGCATGTGGAGATCTGCGTCCAACCAATCTCATGTTGGAAAATTCTAAGAATATGATATATATATGTAGAAATCTAAATATATACTTGTGAATTATGAGTAGTCGTTTTTCTGAGATGAAATCGTAAAACTTTCAGATCAAATTAGATAATACTTTTTAAGTTGAGTGTGATTTTTCATAAAGCATGACTTTTGGGCTCATCAATGCTTTCAGATTCAATTCAGTTGCAATCTGATATAAAGCTCCATCCTTTCCCACCACCCATAAAGTGAAATTAAAAGTTGATAACAGCTATAGAATTCTTACACAAACAGAGGATGTTAGGATTTAGGAATGTCATGTTATTACACTGACATTTTAATTAGCTTCGTCAGGTATACATTCATAAGATGCTAGAACCTGGAATGAATGGGATAATCATGAAGAGGAAGCTGATGGTGCAGTAGTCCTTTTCTCAAACCCACCTTGAAGCCGAGACTATTTATGTGGATATGCATACCATTACTGATAATATCTGTCTGTAGGCTGCTAAAATGCTATCGAATTCCTTTTTTGTTGATTCAATAGTTTCCTTGATAATCTTTTACTTGTTCCTTCATTAAATTTTTTAGGATCCTGAGCTGATAATTATAGATACAATATGGTGACAGGATATAAATAAAAGATATGAAGATGAAACGAGCTAAAATTTGATAAAAGTTATATATAAATATGAAAAAAAGTTAAAAAAATATTTTATGTTTGACATTTTTTACATAATTTTTGACATAAAAATTTCATGTTTTATGCATACGGATACGAATTATGTATACGAATTGACAAATTTCATACTAGTAGTTGCCTTAATATTTTTACCTTCATGAGAGGGTATGAACTCTAGTGATTTAGTAAGAATTGAAGTGGCTTTGCCTGGAAAGATAAGATTTTCAGAAACAAAAAAGAAAGTTTGCTAAGTACATGACACGTATATGATTCATGTTTCTGTAATCATTCAAAGACACTAAAAAGAAAATCCTAGGTTGAGTTGACCAGATTGGATGCAATGACAATTTTTCTGTATTTAAGAATCACAGACGGAATGTTGTTCTTATCCTAAAACCCTTCGCATCATGATTGCTCATTCTCTTCCTCTTAGCCAATTAAGCTCAAGTCTGCGCCATAAATGGCAGATTGGTGGAGAAACTGTCAGCATGTTCTATAAAGTTTTCTTAGCCAAGTTCTTTCTCACATGGGGTTTTGTTCCTTCTTATCTAATTGATGGGAGGATATGAAATTGATGAATATTGGGAAATTTTTTTTCCTGAAAATATTTGCCATCTGCTTTCCATTCTATTCTGCTGACTTCCCTTGTCTGCACTATTCCATTGATGGGAGATTAATGGTTCTCGTTTCTCAGGATTTTCAACAGCCGTTGGTTTTTCATCACAAGAACATAAGGAAATTCGATCTACGAGATTCAAACTCATCTCTTGAGTAAAAAATGCATGCAGTTATCATTGAATCAAACGTTCGGATGATAAATTTGATATACTAATTGGTCACAGTGGAGGCCGTGAATATCAGTTCAATTGACTGCTGACATTGTATATTCTGCAGCATGGATTTGCAGTGTTTCTATTTTGTTACAAGAGAATTATTAAATAATTGGATATGAGAGTGCTTAGATTTAAATCCAAGACTTACAATATGACACAATTTATCCTTAGCCACTAAATCAAGAGGTTGTTGGCGTGGATTTGCGGTGTTTATTTACAAGCAAAGCTAACAATTTTGGACAAGATATAGTGATATAGATACGAAAAGAATACAAAGAAAACACACAAATGTGGCATGGCTTATAATTTGATTAAAAAAATTGTATATAGATATGACAAAAACTAAAAAAAAATTATATTTGATATGTTAACATGAAATTTTTGTGTTATATACAACATGATCAAACAAAAACGAATTAATAAACGAGCTAGATGTTCTATTTACAAAGCAATAATTCTTTGTAGAGACAAATCTATGATTGGAGCCGTTTCTCAGTCACTGTATCATCACTTTCATCACAATCATAATAAAATAATCATTCTTCTAAAACTATTGAAAGTCACGAATCTTAGAAACTGTCTCATTTATCATCAATTCAATCACGTAAGCTTTGACAAACACCTTTTTCTTCTCACTAAGAAAATGCTAGCAACTCAATTTCCTCCTTTATAAAAGCACCCAATAATGTGATCTTGATTTACAAGCAAGACTTGCATTTTCATTGACATCGATTTATATTCATTTAAAATGATTGAAGCATACACTTTGAAACCCGAAACTTAATCTTGTTTGTTTATAAAACTCTCCTTTAGAAGTGGTTATGGTCATCCAAATAAACAAAATTGTATTCTATGACAAAAATTTATGTAAAGTAGTACATCACAAAACAAAGACAATGAAATTAATTGTTTAAACATAGAATCATTGAGAAACCAATTATTATAATAATATCAATTAAAATAATTATAAGCTAGTTATTGAATTCCGTAAAATCGAACAATATCTTTGATAAATTGTCAGACGATTGCGTGATTACTAGTTGTTCGTTTTCCGAAAACTCTCTTATTTGTGACAATCATTCTAAAATTATAGTACAATTGTTCATGAAATTGCGTATAAAACATCTGCATCAATCATACAAGTTACTCTTTTTCCATTTTTACTTGGTGTCGGCTCGATAGTAAGACTGCAAAGAGAGGACCCACGGCCACGAAGGAAGATCACGCTTGGCCTTTCATGGCCGCCACAGTCGTGCGTTTTTTTCTCACATTGCCGTAGAGCATGAATCTGCGCAATATTATCAGAGAAAATTTTGACATAAATGAGCAAAGACAAGAATATTCTCTTTCTTATTTCTGAAGAAAAGTTGACAATGGTGAAAGAGCATGGAGAATCTTCATTGGTTAGTTTAGATTTCTATAATCTCTTTTCTCAGCATGGAGTTGCCGAATTCGATGAATTAAGCCGCCCAATTTCGGCATGTGGGTCACTTTTTGCCGGATGGCTATTATTTTAATTCGCCTATGGAAATTTACTTTTCAACTCACAAAATTGTCTCATATCTAATCATGCTAATATTCCAGAATCCAATTTTTTTTGCTCCAGATTCAAGAATCCAATTTTTCTTGCTCCAGATTCAAGAATCCAATTTTGCTTCTTATGAATATGATGCATTTAGGTCATTTGTTTTACTTCTCATTCTTCTATAGAAAATTTTACAGTAAAGTCAAAAGTTTTGATTTTATTGTAAAATCAACATAAACATACATAATTAAATGTAAATTTAGTATTATTAGGCATAAAATATGTTAAAAGTATTGTAAACACATAAAAATAAATATAAACATATATTGTAACAAAATTATCATGTATTTACATTTATTGATTATAATATTTTTAATACATTTTACGTATAATGATATTAAATTTATATTTAATCATGTGTATTTTTATTGATCGTACTGTAAAATCAAAAAGTTATGACATTACTATAGAAGTCTCGTTTCTTTTACTATGTAATTGAATTCATGATAGATTAGATATTTCATGAAAGAATCAAAGAATCTTTTCAGGACTAAAGTTAAATTTGTCACTATATTTTTAATTTTATTTCTTTATTGATTTCTTTTTGAATTAAATTGACGATTGAATCTAGTGTGAAAGGTTCTACCATTAATTTTTTAAGCTGGATGCAATTTGATATTAATGATATTTTTTTTATCGACAAATATATAATTAACAAGATTTATCATTTCAATTAATAGAATATTTCATAAAACATTGTAATTTGATTTCTTTTTCAAAAAATATATAAAATTGAAAGTATAATAACAAAAATTTTAATGTCAAATCATTTTTTAATAACAAGTTTCACTTTAATCCAATACATTTTTTACATTATCTTATCTACTTTTGTTTACATTGGCTGTATTCTTTTCCATGCAATAATATTCATTTTGACTGATGAATGATGTGGTACCTTTCTTCCATTCGTATTCTTTATATAATAATTTGTTGCATTTCAACTTTCAAGACACTTTCCCTTGTTTATATTTGGCTTCACACTATCTATGTGCTGTAAACACCAACTGGATTTGACATCATTATTGACTTAATCGAGTTTTTGTCTAATATTTTAACATGTAATTTAAGTAACTTTTCTATATTATTTTAATTTAACCTTTAAAAAATTATGAACAACTTGCATAAGCTTAGATTTGACCATTTTAAACACAATACAATTACATGATATAAAAATAATACAAAAAAATAAAAAATAACATGAATTAAAATTTTGATAGAGACAATACATGAATTTGAAAAAAAATTAAAAATTTATTTGATATTTGACATATCAGCACAAGATCTGGAAAAAGCATATGATAAAGTGCCTAGGAAGGTACTATGGTGGTTCTTAATGAAGAAAAGAGTTCCTTTGAAATATATTGAATTAATTAAGACATGTATGGAGATGCAAGGACACATGTGAAGACAGGTAGGGGGCAAACAACTGAGTTTTCTATCACAGTGGGATTACACCAAGGGTCAGCGTTGAGTCTATTCTTGTTTGCAGTAGGTATGGACGAACTGACAAAATCCATCCAGGATAAGGTGCCTTGGTGTATGATGTTTGCAGATGATATTGTCCTATGTGCGGAAATTAGAGTGGAGATCAATGCAAAGTTGGAATTATGGAGACAAACGTTGGAATAAAAAAGATTTAAACTAAGCAGAGTGAAGACTGAATATATGAAGTGTAAATTCAGTTCTAACCGAGTGAAAGATGATAATGTAGTGATGTTATATGGGGTGGAGATACCTAAGCGGGACCATTTTCGATATCTGGAATTGATAGTACAGATGGATGGAGAGATTGATGGTGATGTGACCCGCAGGATCCAAGCTGGATGGAGTAAGTGGAGAAGTGCTACATGTGTGTTGTGCGATAAAGGAATTCCTATATGGTTGAAAGGCAAGTTTTATAGGACAGTTGTTAGACCAACATTGTTATATGGTAGTGAATGTTGGGCAACTGAGAGGCTACATACACAAAATATGAGTGTAACAGAAATGCGAATGTTGCAGTGGATATGTGGATATACAAGAAAGAATAGAATGATAAATGATGATATTCGTAAGATGGTTGGAGTGGTATCTATCGAAGACAAGATATATGAAAATCGTTTACGTTGGTTTGGACATGTAAGATGTAGACCTATAGATGCTCCAGATAGGAGAATAGAAGCTATGGATGTTGAGAGAAGGGTTAAGACTAAAGTAAGACCGAAAAAGACTTGGAAGGAAGTAGTTTGGAAAGATATGGAGGTTTTAGAATTGGATGAACAAATGACCTTGGATAGGAATCTATGGAGGAGGAGAATACATATGGACGATCTAACGTGAATTCAGATATTGGTTCATATAATAGCCTACCCCAATCTCTTGAGATAAAGGATCTGATGATGATGATGATGATGATTTGACATATCAGCACAAATTATGATACTGTAAGGACGAAATATCATGCTCGAGTTCTAACAAAGGGTAGAAAAGTGTAAAACTTTTGGGCTGTTTCCCTGAAATTTACCTTACTGCATAACCAAAATGTAGTTGAAATATTCGAAGGGAAGTTAGAACCATGACTTCATTGTAGAATTTGCCCATTTTGTCACAATATTATGCTAATGAAATTTATATTTTTATAACGTTATAAATGGTATAATAATAACAGTGTTTTTATTTTTTTGGTTCATAAAGAGATATAAAGGAAAAAAAGATTCAAACCTTACACTTGATCCTTTTTAAAGAAAAGCAGCCATCGTTAGGCTAAATTTGATCATTAATAACTGTGTTTTTAATTAATTTGATGAAAATCGAGCTAAATTATTAAAAGTCTAGGAATACATAGATCAATAATTGATTGAAGCACCGAGTTATTTAATTGTTATTGATTAATATAAAAGGATTGGGCTTATTATTTATTTATCCACACTACCAACTTTCACATCTTTGTTTAAGAAGAAGAGTTATTAATGGATGTTAGGTATTGCTTCAAGAGATTTTTTTATTATTATTTCGAGTTTGAATATAAAAAACCGAACATGTACAAAAACCAAATAGTTTAAATTATTACTTGAGTAATTCTCAAAGCTAGCTAGAACCATGACTTCATTTTAGAATATATGCCAATTTTGTTGCAAAATTCATTGCTAGCGAAATTTAATTGTTATATAGAAAAATAAACCAAGTTGTTTAATTGTTATTGATTAGTAGAAAAGGATTGGGTTTGTTGTTTCTTTGCACAGCAAAAAAAAAAAAAAATAAAGAAGAAGAAGAAGAATCGTTAAAAAAATGTGAAAATAATTTTTTGTAAATTTGTTAATTTTGCAAGCAAAAAAATGTTCATCTCCAACTCACCGCATTCATTTCTAAATCTATTGAAATTGTTTGCTGATGAATCTAGTTATATCTACTCCTTTTCAATTTGACATTTTAACTAAGATTGAGCGCCTCTGTATTTATTTCTACATAAAAAGAAAAACATGGACATTAATAATTGGTTATCATGTTTTTTTTTTGTTTGCTCATTAGCTGTCTCAACCGCTACTGTTTAATGGAATAAAAAATATATAGAATCTCTCTTTGACAAATTTCTCTTCAAGTTTCTCTCTCTGTGCATAAAATAACATGTAGGGATAAACAAACCTTTTAATTAATTTATTTTTTTGAATAATACATTTGCATCGAAAGTTACAATCATAATAGCATATTATATTTCGTGAACCGATGATCTGATAAACTGACAAATAGAAATAACAATAACAAATTCAATCTCATATTTAATAAAACTCGAAACCTTTTAATTTATTAATAGTTCACTCTGGCACTTAGAAGGGCCTCTTACAAGTTACAAGTCTAGAATTCAAGAAAGTCTCAATTCCTATTATAATTTTATCTCAGATTTTGCTCTTGAGTGTTGTAAGAATAGTCTTCAAAGTAAATCAAAATGTTATTTATGGTAAAAGTTTATCAAAATATTATTATGGTAAACGTTTTATATTAAATGTTATAAATTGACGTTAAATTATTATAGTAATCTTAAAAATTGCTATATCAAAAAAAAAATCTTAAAAATTTCACTTACGACGTCGACAATTGTTGGCAAAACCCTTTCGCGATCCAAAAAAAGAGAAAAACTAGAGAAAAAAATTATTGAAATTCCCCAATTTTGCCCATATTATATTAATTTACCTCTGCCGCCATATTATATACATAAATTGTCAGAACTTGAGTATTAGGGGTTGGTGTAAAATCTAAAGGGGTAGAAAATAGCATGGCCAAATTCAAATCTGGGAAGAAAATGAAGAAAAGACAAAGGAAATCATTCTTTATACTTACAATAATTTTCAATTTTTTGTCTTCATTAAGGCACTCCATGGTTGCCAAAAGATTATAAAATGAGGCATGATGATGTTAACCCCATAGTTTTATTTCTCTGTATTCAAGTGGGAGTATTAGTTTAATCACAGCAGTTCTCTGAAAACCAGTAACCACTCCATTTCTAGGATCAACTGCTCATTAATCTCTTCAATTCTGTGAAGAACCCAACTTTTGTTTTTCTTTGATGAAAGTCTTTGGGGCACTTTTTGCAGAAATGGTACTTGTAGCTAAGATGTTTGATATTCATGTATATCAGATTCACCCTGGAAGAATCCTTGTCATGGAAAATTACGAAGAAAGTCAGTAAAATACATCAAAACAATCCTAACCTAACTCAAATTCCCTGTGTTTCCATTTTTTTCTTTGTCCTTCTTTGTCAAAGTCAGGTTCTTCAAGGACTAAATGAAAATACTTGAAGCAGTGGGCACCCATTACAAAGGCGAGAAAGAAACAGATTTGTAAAAACAAAAAGTTCTGTCTTATCCCTTGGTTCCTTATTTACTGCCCTTTGTCTTCCTTTTGCCTACTTGAGTCCCTGGCAAAACCTGCCATATCTGAAGCTTTGTATCAATTTTCTGCAGGTATGATTCTTAGAATATCTGAATTTAGAAGCTTCTGTGATTCTGATGGACCAGGCAGCTTCTTTTTTAGCATGGTTTTGAGAAAAAGAAGAGAGCTTTTCTTTAACTGATGAAATTTCTTTCCATGTGCAGATATAACTCGGCTAGAATCTTGGGAAAGTTGTGGCTTTTGGAGGTTCTTAATCCTGGGAAAGGTAGTGAATCTTTTGCTTTTTATCCCCAGTGATTAGTCTTTGGTTTTCTTCAAAGCACCCTTTGCCTGTTTGTATAAATTTGTGTGAATTTGGAGAAAACTTGAATGTGAAAGTGAAGTCCATGATGTTTCTGTAGGAATTCAGCAATGGAAGATGGGTATAACTTTTCCAGACAAGGCAGTGGTGTATGGAGATCATTGAGAGATGGGGATTTTGAAGAAGAAGATGTTTGGGCAGTTCTTAAGGAAAGAGAAGATTCTACATCCAAGGTTGGCCGATCCATTGAATCTTCTGCTCCTGTTCGAAGATATCTCCCAAGTGCTGCAAGAATGATTCCCAGAACTTTCTCTGCTACTAATAACAGCAGTAATCTTATTGACAGTGCTAGTTCTAGTTCCAGTCATGAGGCTAATGAAGTAAAGCAGCAATCAGCTCCTGTCAACATTCCTGATTGGTCACAGATTTCTAGAAAGAAGTCAAAGAAGGCTTCTAGGAATGGCTCATGGCATGATGATGTTGATGGTGACGGTGATGATGATGGTGATGGAGTTGTGAATGGATTTGGAGATAGTGATGAAGATGATGTTGAATACAATTCCAAGGTTCCACCGCATGAATTACTTGCCAGGAGGCTTGCAAGGAGTCAGATAACTTCTTTCTCTGTTTTTGAGGGTGTTGGCAGAAAACTCAAAGGAAGGGATTTGAGGAAAGTCAGAAATGCTGTTTTAACAAAAACAGGTTTCATTGAATAATGTTATCCACATCATTGTGATCTTAGATAGTAATGTCAATGTGGAAAGAGTTTCTCTTTCAGTTTTCTTGATAGTGTTTTGTCAGTCTAATATTGTATATGAGGGTTTTGAGTGTTTGCTTATTCTGGAACTTGTCTATTGCTTTATTAGGGCACTAGATAACCATTCTTATGTGAAAAGATTGAATGAATCAATGATCATTGCCATTTTTCCATGTGTTTAATTTATACTGAGCAAGTTGAAACTTATTTCAAATCGAAGTTTAGCACAAATGATTCATATAGATCCTATTAAGAGGTGTCATTCAGTAGATTTGGGTTCAAATTTTAGTACATGCAATCCCTTCTTTTATCCCTAGACTATAGTTTCATTTGTACCAAAAAAAAAATAGATTCGTGATCTGAAATCAGTTGGCCATTAAATTTGCAAAGGACACAATTTAGAGGCATGTAAGGATCATAAACATTTTTGAGTTCCATGAACAGAAAGCTTTGAGTAAGAGAATAAGCCATGTCTAAATGGAAACATCCATAACAATATTTATCAGATAAGATACTTGGCTTCATGGTACTAATATAAATCAGCATGTGCAGCATTATGTTGTTAAAAAAGGCCACTTGCAATCAATCCTGCGGAGTGCAGACCTAACATAATGAAACAGAAGCCAGGATCTATCCACCTTTTGTCTGATATGTACATTAGACCTAACAATCTTAAACACAATATAAAAATAATATAAATAAAAAAATAAAAATGATTAAGATTAAAATTAAAATTTGATAAAAATTATATATGAATTTAGTAAAAATTAAAAAAAAGTTTTAGTTTGGCATATCAATACAAATTCTTATACGAATTTTTTGTGTTTTACTCAACACAAACACAATTTCACATTACCTACGAAACACTAATTGTTAGGTCTAATGTCCATATCACAAGAGTGGGCAAGCCTTGCTAAGTACCAAAACTGGGGCCATAGAGTTTTTGATCAAGTTCCACTCTGTTTCTGTCATTTTAGGCTTCCATTAGGCAAATAAACACTTCATTCTATGACAAAGGTTTCGTATATTCCTTCCATTGCTCTGTCATTTTCAATTCGAAACTTGAAAACCACAGTCAATGAACTTCACATGCATATACCGAATTCAAGCCACAGCTTTAGTGATTAAGAACAAGGGAATGTGATGATAATGGAAACAAGAGATCGTAAAGATGACAAAATCACAAAATGAAATGCGATATTTGGGTATTTGGGTGTCCAACTTCAAATCTTTCTTAATCTCCTATTTATCCAAATAAGATCTCATGATCCTAATGGTCAACATCTTCTCAATTAATAATTTCTTTAGTTTATGCAATTCGTTTAAGAGATTTAAATGCCATTATCTGCAATCATTTTATTTATCTCTAAACTCTGATTTCTTTTGTCTAAAAATAATTAAAAGAAAGTTAACAGTGATTTAGCTGTAAAAGCACATTTTTAACAGAAAATTTATTTCATACACGCTCATAATAAAATTTTTAGATTTCACTTACGGAAAACATAACTCTTTTTTAATGTGTGAGTGCTTATGAAACGATGTCGTCAACAATTCAGCGTAGCAGAAGTGGACCTGGGCTGCTTCTGCTCTGTTAAAGCCAGCATTAACATCAGCTGGAATAGGCCGACGCCCACATTTCATCACTGACTCTGAACCCAAGTCCAAAGTGAAAAGGACTTTGCACCGATTGAATGGTTCTTATTCACCTTATTTGTTTTGTTTTTTCAGATAATTTCAAGGACAGATTTTCACTTAAGATTTCCTCTTTACTGATAACTTAGAAATGAGAAGTATAACTAAAAATTAATTAGGTTATTCTTAATATAATCTCATAAAAAATAGATCTCAGACATGGGTATATATAATGAAGTATAATTAATTTCGTATCGAAATGACATATTAGAAAATTTTAATTACATCAAAATTTTTAATTTTAAAATAAACCGAATTGAATTAACCAAAATAATAAGATACACTGAAGTAAAATTATTTTTTAATTTCTTAGACCCTTACAATGGATTTTATAGGCACAAATCTCTCTAATCAAGCACATAGTTTAAGATTTTGAAGTTTAAGTTAGAATCAATTCAATTATTTATTCCCATTTTAAAAGGGACAAAACAAAGAAGATAAAACAAGGCCATAGAATTGGTTTCTTGGCAGTTGGCAGGAATACATATACACCACAAAAAAAAAATCATTGTTCTTGTGAACCACACAAAAAATCATGGTACAAATTTATTAATCAGATTATTTGAACCAGACCCACTTCTCTTCACTGGTCTAAACTTCCAAATCCTGGAGAAAGATCACTGATTATAGGGAGAAAGAAGGCTTTACTTTTAGACATCTAAAGAAGTTTACATTATTACAGACGAGTGTCAATATCCATGGGTCCATGGGCCTATGTTTCATGTCTCTTCACACATAAAAATCTTATCTCTAAACCTTTTAAAAGTAGAGAATTTTATAAGTTTGAAATTAAAATCTAGGCACCTACATTTCCTGTCGTTGTACTAAAAACAAAGCTTTAAATTACCTAAGCATACATCTCATCACAGTGAAAAGAACTAGATATTGCTTCAACCCTTGCCTCGTTGAAACCTTTCAATTCTTTGGTAGCCAGGTTTCTTAGCTCCTCCACCAAAGCTTTCAAATCTTTGTCGTTGCTTCCAATTCTATTCATCATTCCTTGTATTTTTCCTATGTATAATCCATACCTTCTCATTTTCTCTATTTCCTCTTCATTTCCACCTCCTAATATTGCTCCACAGGCAGCTGCGCAAGCGTGCAATGCTCCTTCGTATTTCTCACACACATGTTCGATCTCTCCAATGTGGCATGAGTCTTTGTTGTCCGATTGACAACGTTCTACTTCATAGTACTGTCCGAAAACCATTCCTTGAGAACCGATGGCACGTGTGATCTCAACCATCACACGTAAAACCCGATCTGAGTTATTTTCGGTCGGATCATCCGATTTAGCCAACAGTTCAAGCCCAAATGGTATCATGGCATCCCCCGTCAGTAACTCTATGTTCGGGCCGTAGACATGCTGAATCGTGGACTTGGGCCTAGCGCTTTTGGTCAATGGAAGACGCTCATGAGTGAATGAAGCTGCTTGCATGAGGTGAATTGCCGATGCGGCCGGCAAAGCTCGGTCCCGGTGGCCACCAACCAGCTCACAAGCAGCCACACACAGCGCCGGTGCTGTGTTTCTTGGGGCGGCGAATGTCAAATGGTGCATGGGCTCGAACACTGAGGGAGGTTCTCTTATAGGGATTGCCTGCTTAAGATGAGCTTCAATGTCTTCGTTAATGGAGACCCAATAAGACTGGTATAATGACATGGTAACTTTCAAAGGCCTATAGTGCAATACCAAAGGACACGGACGGCTGAAATTTGGTCTACAAGGAACATGTAGTATTGGGTTGCCATTGACATGGGAGAGAGCTCTTGCCATGGATGAGAGATTGAGGAAGCTTCAAGCTTTATAAAAGAGAAAGAAAGTTGAAGAAAGAAGCTTTTGCCTTTTGGTATAATAGGATGGTGGGGAGAAAAATAGTTCATTTATAAGAGTTGAAATGTCAATCAATGTTTTCCAAGTTAGATTTTTTTATAACGCACATTTTGGAATTATTATTAGATTATGAAGTTTATCTGGCTCATGAGGGACCATAGTTGGGACACGTGTTTTACAATTATATCCCTAAAAAATTTATTTAATTTTTGCTCCAAACATTGGAGATGACAAAAAGAAAAGGTCATGTGCTCGGTCAATATATTTGTGCCAAATTTTAAGTTCTAATTAAAATTATGGACCTTTAAGTACAACCTTTTAATAAGAAATTAAAATTTATGAATCTAATGGATCTATTAAAATTTATTGTAACAATCATTAATAAGTTTGTTGAAATTATTTTTTATCATTTAATTATTACATATGACATATAAGAATTATTAGTGAAGGTTCTAGATTACACAAGTAAAGTTAATAGGATGACACATATCCATTAAAAAATATTAAAAAAGTGAAATGTGTGGCGATTTTTAATCTTGTGTAATTAAAAATTTTTAATATCAATTAGACATATTAAGGAGTCGAGCTTCTCGTCCAAATTTGAAAGTTCACATTTTTTTGAGTGGTGTTTAAACAAAACTATAAAGCTCATTAAATGGGTTTAAGTTTAAAAATCAAAGCTTACTAAAAAAAAATCAGGCTTGTGTTTATAATTTTATGTGCAAATTCGCTCAAACTTGACCTGATTGATGTATAAAGGTATTAAAAACTCACTCTATTTAAAAAACTAATTTAAAAAATAAGATTTGAAATAATTTTTTTAACTATACTCATGAAATTAAAAATCTTCACTGTTAATTTATAAAAATTAACTATTTTAATAATGTGATTTTGTGACCTCGTTTAAAAAGAAAATATATATGTTGAAATAAAATAAAGGCTTTATATAATTTTTTTTCAAGTAAGCAAAACCTAATATTCATAAAAAAAAACTTAATTTGTTACAAAAATGAAAGCAACCAATATCCATCTGTCAGTTTTCAGACCAGTAATCACATGAACAGGATGGAATTTCCAACAAGCCATTGGAGAGACCTGTGGCTAAGATGGAATTGCACTATTTTAAGTTGATTTTTCCAAGAGAGGCACTGACAACGGTCATCCACCAGTGTTGATCGTATTCAAGTGTCAAAAGCTGAACATTAGAATAAGAAGTATGATGTGACAGAGGCCAACATGTGGTTAGCAATAAGGAATCGGTGTGCGGACTAAGGTCAATATCAAGGGTGGATTGATTACTCTTTTATATTTTTTTTTTGGGTGGAAGATTACTCTTTTATATTAGTATTATATAAAATTGTATTCAAACAATATGAAGTACAAAAAATTTATATTAAAAATTGTATTGTAATGTTAAAGATAATTTTTTTAGATTTTTTCAATAATTATATACAAATTTTACTAAATTTTAAAATGTATTTTTATTATAATTTTCGTATCGTATTTAAAATTATAAGATATTCATCGATTTTAAACAACCTCAATATGGTTTCTCGTCTATTCCAGCTAAAAGACAAGCAAGGTGTTGCATATATATATATATATATGGATTTAATAATTATAAATCCGACATAACGATGTGATGAATATGATATAATTATGTGATATGAAAACGACATAAAAACATATAAAAATAATATGAATTAAAATTTGATAAAAATATATATAAATTTGGCAAAAGTAAAAAAAATTGTGTCTAATGTGTTGATACGAATCTTGACATGATAATTTTCATATTTACATGACATGAATACAATTTGATATAATACAAATATAAAATATATACACGAATTACTAAGTCTATTTTAGAAAAAAAAATATAAGTGTTGAGATTCAAATTTCAAACTTACAAATTTCTATATTTAAAAATTGAAAATATAATCATTTAAGCTAATACTTAAAATTAATTTTCTCAATTAAGATCAAGATCCGTGACAAGTGATTTAAAAACTTCTATAAAGGTACCATGGTTGGGGGTCTAATCTTTTTTTCAAATGATTTCAAATGACCTTAAGTTCAAGTAATTTCTAGTGATTTGATAACAATAATAGCTTATGATCTATAACAAAATTGAAAGTAGTTAACCTTTTTCACTGATTAGGCCTCAGGTAAGTCGCAATGCATAATTCTTGAAGGGTGTGTTTAGCGAGAAATTTCAGGAAAAAAATTTATTAATTTTCTTGTTTTGGCATCTCAAATTTCTTCTTAAAAATTCACTTGGAGAGGAAATTTTTCAAAATTCTCCCAAAATTTTTCCTCAGTTTACTGCATATGATCCATTTACTTTAGTTATTGGATAATGAGGCTATGGGCTAGTCTTAGACCAATGATTTTATTTTTTATTTGGGGTAATGAAAAATGTGCAAAAAATTAAAAATTAGCAATTTTCCTTTATGGTCAAACTTAGGTAGCTATAATTTGACATTAACAAAAAATGAAGAATACGTCAATAGATAATGCATATCAATATAAAAAGTTGATGATGTTGAAGGAAAGACGCCCATAAATTATGCATAAATTTAAATACTTATTTAGAAATGAAATTAAAAAAAAAATCTTTAAAAACCCGTCAATATTTTTATGAGATTATACATAATGTGCTCACAATGTATAGTTCCATTAATCTCATTTCATTAATAAACAAAATTTAAAAATGTAAAAATTATGAAAAATAAATTTAAAAACTTTATTAATATTTATATTTAATGCTTATACAGTTTTAAGTTTTGCTCATTAATAAAGTAATATTATGTAGTTGACTGATAGTGTATAACTTTTATACATTATCAATACATTATATATAATCTCTATTTTTATTAACTAATTAAAATTATCCACTGCTTAGACATAATATAAAGTTTCCAAGATAATATTAATTAATTGTCATCTTTCGATAGTAAAAAAGAATGTGACCGAAAAAAAAAGAATTAAAATTTTATTTTATTTGAAGCAAAGTCGACGAGACCACGTGTAGTGCGCAAAAGTGACCATGTGCCAAGAACATGGAACTAGTCCATTGGTAGGTAACTAACATATGCCTCATGAATACGTGATCACCTCATATAGCTTCATAGTACTTGTCTAGCCTTCTATATATTTAGTGTTGAAATTAGGTAAATTACTGCCTAATTAGGCTTATAAATTTTAATTTAATGTTGGTTAGTTTTTCTTTAAACTTAATATTAGAAACTAGCAATTCCCAATCATTTCAATTTAATCCTACTTAATAGAAAACCAATATAAAAAAAAATGTTCATAAGGATAGTTCATGATTAATATTTAGTCATTTACTTTTTGTACAATGAAGATTATTACATTAGTCTAGTCTAGTTACTGTTTATAAAGGTTTGATTTGAATGTGTGATGAGAATTTTCTGCGATGTTATAGTCTAGGTTTTAGGAATGGACCCTCATAAGGCAGAAAAATTTAATAAAGTTAACTAAGTTTGGTTTGGTATTAATTTCTAAATTATATCTTCAAGATCTATCATGAAAGTCATAATTAGATTTGACAATCCCAAACATGATCCAGTTATATGACACGAACGAAGGATATAGAAATAAGATGAACTAAATGATAAAAGTTAAAAAAATAAATTGCATTGCCAACAACCTTTTGACCTAGTGGTTAAGGATTAGTTGTGGCATATTATAAGTCTTGGGTTCAAATCCAAGCATCCTCATTCCCAATTATTTAATATTCCTCTTGTAACAAAAAAAATAAATTGCATTTAACATATCAATATAAATTTTGATAGAAAATTTTTATATTTTACTTAACACTAATATAATTTTATATGACACGAATATGAATTATATACACATATTATCAAATTTAATCATAATTAAGCAACACCAGTGCTTTAATGCACAATATTCCATAAAATAAAATTAATGTATTACTTTTTTTTGAAAATAAATTAATGTATTACTTTGCGTGCCTTGTGTATGTGTAAGAGAAGTGTAAGAGAAAGTGAGTGAGAGTGTGCAGGTAAAGAGTGCAAGTGTGTTGTGTGCCGAGTGTAAGAAGCGAGTGGAGTGGTGCAAGAAGCAAGCGTATGCAAGTGCGTGTGCCAAAATGTGTAAATAAAAGAAATTAAAGAAATAAGTAAATAAAAGAAGATTTTACCCACTCAACTCCAACATGTGTCTTCTCAATATTTACACATTTTTTTTGAATAAATCAATATTTATATTTATAAATTTTTAATCAATGGAAAATTCATGTCAAAGTTTCTTAATTTATAATTTTCATATTTTTTTTGTGTGATGAAAATCAGGTACCACCACCCACAAATTTAACATTTTTGAAGCTAATTGATTTACTAGAATTGAAGTGGATATGGAAAGAGCCCACCTATCTTGTTAACCTCCAAAGTGTCAAGACTATGAGAATTGGAAATTGTGTGAATCTGGCATATATATTTACCATTCCCCTTGCTCAAAATTTGGTGCAACTGGAAGAACTCAGAATATGGAAATGCTACTCTTTGGTGTAAGGTTTCGTTGTCTCTGTTTATCATGTCATACACAAAAATACGCAGCGGATTAGAAAAACAACAAAACCAAAATCACCAGGATCATACAACAAGATTAATTTTGGGATAGAATCTAACCTTTTGGTGTACTCGTGTAGGAATATTCGACTTTTGAATATGGTAGCCTACGAATAGCCATTGATTTATCGTTAACTTAAGACTCCTAGCTGAGAGAAGTCCTCTAACGATATCCACACTAGTATGACGCAAAACAAGACCTTTGCCTGAGACAAGATGTGATCAGAAGCAAAGGGAGGAGGAAGGGAATTGTTTCTGAGAGTGCTAGCTCCAAGAGGCAGAATGGCTATAAAATATATTCTATCTAACTTTTAGTCTTAATGTTATTTTTATAGTGCCTCTTAACAAAACCCTAAGAAGGCCTTAGCCTTAGTCCAACTAAATTGGGTCTTTTGGGCCTTTTAAAATTACTTAATCCAAATCCAATTGATTGTAGGGCATACTCTAACAATCTCCCACTTGCACTACAACCAATTGGTTATGCATTTGGATTAATAATTTGGTCTGCCCATGAATTATTATATAAATAATTCATAATTATAATCTCATTATAATTGAAAAGACCAAAATACCCTTTAGTAATCTTGGGCTAAAATTATTATTAATTAAATCCCGAATTCTAGTTGGAACAGGATTCTAGTCTCACTAGGAATCCTTCTTGTACTAGGATTCATCACATAGATCCAACTCCAATTACCTTGTCTTGGTCATACCCTTATTGTGTGTGACCCTTTAGGTTTCCATTACGTTGCAGTGATTCAGAATCTCATTCATAAATCACAAGCTAAGATTGGCATCTAGCAATGCATCATGGCTACCCAAGTAATGAAAATGTCGGTGAGTTAACGATAACCTTTTAATGAGCAATTACCGTATAATTTAATCCTTTTGTCACCTAATATCTCAGTTGAACATAGAGTATGGAACGTGTCATCTCTATTAAAGTTCAACTCCATTGTTTCTCAATCTTAAGATAAATGATTTAATCAAATGAATTCAAGATCTCATCTTAAATCTCATTTGTACTATGGCCACAGATTTTCAATCATTAATCTCTATTGAGAGTCCTTGAGATATAGACTCTTGTTACCAAAAGGGACAAATCCTATCTTGATCACTCACAACCCTCATATGATTCATGATGTACCCAATTACTGTCTTACTTGCAACCCTTATTGAGTTACGTTACCAGCATCAAAGTACACCAATCCACACATAGGATACCATGGTGATCTTAAGTCTAAGGATCACATATACCATTGCCATTTGAGAACATCTAATGACACTCAATGTAACGATCCACATAGAGTTCTCAAGATGGGTCAATTCAGTGTATTCATTCACAATGATCACCCATATGTTGATCTGGATATCACCATATCCATGACTTATGAGATCAATCACCCAAAGGAATCTAACACATGTTAGTCTTATCGTATCACTGATGTCCCTTCTTAGTGATACTACGACTAAGGATATTTAATAATAGTATTCTTTGTATTATAAGGATCTCATTATCAAAGTCACTACTTTGATTCCTTTGATATGAATCCACTATTCTAGGGACTTTATCATTTGATTATGACTTGATCAAATTAAATATAGTCAATAATGATAAATAATTGCCATGTATTATTAAATAACATAAACAATCACAATGTCATAAGTGTAATACAAATCTAAATCTGATTGGCTCTTAGGGCACACACACTAATAATCTCCCACTTGCACTATAACCAATCGGTCATGTATCTAATACCAAATGACCTAACATGTGCATCATGCTTTTGATGTGATAGTGCCTTCGTAAGCGGGTCAGCAATATTATCATCAGTATGTATTTTGCATATCTTCACCTCGCCTCTTTGTATGATCTCCCTGATCAGATGAAAGCGCCTGAGTATATGTTTAAACCGCTAGTGAGACCTGGGTTCCTTAGCTTGTGCAATGGCTCCATTGTTGTCACAATAGAGTGCCACTGGATCAGCAATGCTAGGGACTACTCCAAGTTCTGTGATGAACTTTTTGATCCAAACAGCTTCCTTAGCTGCTGTTGACACCTAATTTTGTCCCATTTATTATTATTATTATTATTATTATTATTATTATTATTATTATTATTATTATTATTATGTTCTCTTTTCTTTTTTTATTTTTATTATTATTATTTTCTGTTTTTATTATTATTATTTTTATTTCTTATTTTATTATTATTATTATTTGTTTCCAATCAATCACATTTAATGAGATTGACGGGCTGCCTTGGTTTAGGCCGAAACCCTTTGTTCAGCCTTCAGTTTCACTGGAAAAATCTGTCGAATCCACCATCTATCCCGTTCCTGACAATGGACCGAAAAATAAGGAGAAGATCCTAAGAATTGAGTCTGAGAATGCTTCTAAATTTGTTTAAAAAGAACCAACAATCGAGAGCAAAAGGGTCAATTTTTCTAATCCCGGCAAACCCCTTCACCATTCTAAAACCTCTTCAACACAGAAGCCAACACCTAGATACCGCCATTTTCAGCCTCACTGTCAAAACAGAACCCTCTTAGCCTTAACCAAGATCCCAACACCGAGCTCCCTTGCCACCCCCACTGCCTCCTTCGACCAACACAGAGCCCTTACAACAACAGAACCCACAAACCGGTAGCCCCATTTGATGACCATCCCTCGACCACGTTCAAACCCGAACACCGCAAGCCACAATCACAAACCGCCATTATCACTGTACCCACTTTTAGCCAAGCAACACACTTAAACCCCTCACCAGTAACCAACCCAAAACCCATTTCCGCCATCGTCGAATCACCACCGAGAAACCAAACCCAAAATCACACAAACCCAAGCCCCAAAACATATCTAGATCTAGATCTAGATCTAGATCTAAACACACCCACCTGCAAAAAAACACACAAAACCAAAAAAAAAACCATATCAATGCAAAATTCAGAACAGCCAAAGCATCAACCAAAAAATAAACCAAAAAAGAAAATGTAAATGACTTCGGTGAAGTCAGATATGTTGGGTTAGAGACGTTTTTGTAGGAAACCGTGGCCAGAAACGAGAAGAGGAAGAGGAGTAGAAGAGGAAAGTGGTGAGCTTTTTGGGATTTGGCCACCTGCCACGGCGATCGACGGTGGTGCCAGCGGCAGCTCCACGCCGGATTCTAGAAATAGGCAAGAGAGAGTTGAGAGAAAAAAAATTTTTTTTTAAGGAAAAGATGGAAATCTGACCAAAAAAAGAAACCTTAGCTTTAAGAACCTAGCACCAAACGGTGCACTTTGGAAGGGGATATAAAGCAGCCAAAACGGCTGCGTTTTTGGAGCTGGGAAAGGAGACCCAGCAATCACACCCGACCCGGATCCGTCAGAGGATCCACATGATGCCTCGACCCGGTTCATGACCCGCCTGGCCCAGCAGCATCCTTTCTGATTGATCCGGCCCAATTTGCACATTGGATCACCTTGAGTTGGGCCACATTGTAGAGTTGTCCTTTGGGTTTCAAACCCAACATATTTGGGTATATTATCCTTTCTTTTAATACTCATTTTATTGCATGTTTACTTGCTTTATGTCATTTTTTTATTTTTATTATTTTTTCAGAAGTTTTAATTAATATATAATTTTATAATTTTACAATTTTTGAAAAATCAAAAAAGAGATTTTGATAATTAATGGAAGTCTACAATTATAAAAAAAAACATGTACAAAATAAAATTTGGTTAACATAATTTCGGGTTTATTTTTATTTTTATTTTATTTTTTTCAAAAGGAAACCTTAAGAAAAGCGTATAGTTGTATTTAAATATTATGTTTGTATTTAAACAAAGTTCCGATGATGGGATGTTATGAAACTCACAAGTAGTGATTTCTTGACTGATCCCTAGGTGAGAAGAGTCGTACTAAATGTTACCAGAGTATTGGGATATTTAGTATGATTTTTCAATAATTTATTTTTTATTATTAAAAATAAAAATAAATAGTTTTTAAAAAGAAAATAGAAAAAGGAAATAAATAATAGAATTTAAATTTAATTAAACATATATCCCGATGATGGGATGTCATGAAACTCACAAGTACTGATTTCTTGACTGATCCCTAGGTGAGAGGAATTAACTAAATGTTACCAGAGTATTGGGATATTTAGCTAAATTTTTCAATATCAAGAGTTTTATTAATAAAATCAAAATAAATAAAATTTCTTTTAAGTTTCATATGCATCATTTTTTACCTGTTTGCATCATATGCATTCATAATAATTCTCGAAGCAAGTGTGAATCTTCCGATGATGAGATTCTATAGAACTCACAAGTAGTGATTCTTAGGAAATCTCTAGGTGAGTAAATTATCTGAAATGCTACCAGAGTATTGGGGTACTTCGGAATAATTTTCAATACAACAGATTTTCACTTATTTCAAACAAAAAATAAAATTTTAATGTTTCAAGACTATTTTATTAAAATTAAAGGATAACACATGATTACAATGGTACCATTTTTTAACGGGCGTCGTGGGGGTGCTAATCCTTCCCCACGTGTAACCATACTCCCGGACCCGATTTTGTTTTCGTAGACCAAAATTGTCTTTTTAATAAAACTTAATTAATTTTGAGATTTTGTTAAAAAGATAAATATTTTTAGGTGGCCAATCACACCTAGTCAAAAAAGATTGGTGGCGACTCCCTTTTTGTTTTTTTAAATGTTTTCAAAATCGTCGAGCGCGAAGCCGTTACGACAGCTGCATCTGAAGCCGCTATATACTCAGCCTCAGTCGTAGAATCGGCCACTGTCTCTTTTTTTGAACTCTTCCAACTTACAGCGCCACCATTCAAGCAAAACACATAGCCAGATTGTGACTTAAAGTCATCCTTATCTGACTGGAAACTAGCATCAGTGTAACCATTTACAATGAGCTCATTCTCTCCTCCATAGACTAAGAAAGCATCCATAGTCCTTCTTAAGTACTTAAGGATGTTCTTAACTGCTATCCAGTGACGCTCACCTAGGTAAGCTTGATACCTACTCACCATGCTTAAAGCATGCGAGACATCAAGCCTCGTACATAACATGGCGTACATGATAGATCCAATAGCTGAAACATATGGAATCCTAGCCATTTTATCTCTCTCATCTTATGTTTTAGGACACATGTCCTTTGAGAGATAAATGCCATGAGACATAGGTAAAAATCCTTTCTTGGATTTTTCCATGTTGAACCTTTTCAACACTTTGTCAATATATGTACTTTGACTTAGACCTAGCAGCCTACTCGATCTATCTCTATAAATCTTTATTCCAACGATATAGGCTGCTTCTCCTAAGTCTTTCATGGAGAAACAATTCCCTAGCCAAGTTTTGACAGATTGTAGGGTAGGAATGTCAATTCCTATGAGTAGTATTTCATCCACATATAACATTAGGAATATGACATCACTCCCACTAACCTTTTTGTAAACACAAGGTTCATCTTCGTTCTTGACGAAGCCAAACTCTTTGACTGTCTCATCAAAACGAATGTTCCAGCTCTGAGAAGCTTGCTTCAATCCATAAATGGATTTATGAAGTTTGCATACCTTATTGGCATTCTCAAGAGTGATAAAACCGTCAAGTTGTGTCATATACACATCTTCCGACAAGTTTCCATTCAGAAATGCGGTTTTAACATCCATCTGTCATATCTCATAATCATGGTATGCAATGATAGCAAGCAAAATTCGAATGGACTTAAGCATTGCAACTGGTGAAAAGGTACCATGCCTTTGTTTGAAACCGTTGGCCACCAATCGGTCTTTATAAGTATGTACGTTACCATCCATGTCAGTCTTTTTTTTGAAGACCCACTTGCACCCTATGGGTTTTACCCCTTTAGGTGGATCAACCAAGGTCCATACTTGGTTTGTAGACATGGAGTCCATTTCGAATTTCATGGCTTCAAGCCATTTCTCAGAATCTGGGCCCGTAATTGCTTCTTCATAGGTGGTAGGCTCATCATTATCCATGAGTAATACGTTGTTGTGCTGAGTGGTGAGAAGGTTAAGCTTCTCAGGCTCTCGACGTATCCTATTAAACCTACGCGGGCCTTGTGTTTCTTGAGCTACTTCCTGTTCCACAACATCTTGTGGGACTTGCTCCTGTTCCACTAAAGGTTCAATGACATTTTGTGGTTGTTGAACCTCTTCAAGCTCTATTTTCTTCCCACTAGTTCTTCTAAAAAGGAAGTCTTTTTCTAGAAAAACACCGTATCGAGCCACAAACACTTTGTGCTATGTGGGATTATAGAAATAGTACCCTTTTGTCTCTTTAGGATACCCCATAAATATGCATTTATCAGATTTGGGTCCTAATTTGTCTGAGACTTGTCTTTTGACATAAGCCTCACAACCCCAAATCTTTAGAAAAGACAAATTAGGCTTTTTTTCAGTCCACATCTGTGGTGCTTTTTCAACAACTTTAGTAGGAACACGATTTAGTGTAAATGCTGCTGTCTCTAAAGCATAACCCCAAAAGAAGATAGGGAGGTCAGATAGACTCATCATGGATCGAATCATGTCTAACAAGGTCCGATTCCTCCTCTTAGATACACCGTTCCATTTAGGTGTACCAGGTGGAGTGAGTTGTAGAACTATTCCACACTTCTTTAGATGATCTATAAATTCTAGGCTCAAATACTCTCCACCGCGATTTGATCGGAGTGTCTTGATATTCTTGCCTAGCTGGTTTTGTACTTCATTCTTGAATTCTTTGAACTTTTCAAAGGATGTCTCATTAAATAAACATAGCCATATCTACTATAGTCATCAATAAATGTAATGAAGTATTAGAACCCTCCTCTAGCCTGTGTGGTTAATGGACCACATACATCTGTATGTATGAGCTCTAATAAACCACTAGCCCTTTCACTTGTTCCTGTAAAAGGGGCCTCGGTCATTTTACCAAGCAAACAAGAATCGCATACATCATATGATTCAAAATCAAATGAATCTAAGTGTCCCTCTTTGTGGAGCCTAGATATGCATTTCTCGTTTATGTCACCAAGTCTACAATGCCAGAGGAATGTAGGGTTAATCTCATTACCCTTTGACCTCTTGGAATCAATACTGTATATATGATTATCTAAATCTAGAACATACAATCCATTTATAATGGAAGCATTTCCATAGAAAATATCATTAAAGTAAATTGAACAACTATTCTTCATTATTTTAAAAGAAAAACCTTTCTTGTCTAAAGAAGAAATAGAAATAATGTTCTTGGCAATTGCTAGAACATAATAACAATTATCAAGTTCTAGAATTAGGCCCGAAGGCAACGATAAATTAAATGTTCCTACAGCTAACGCAGCAACCGTTGCTCCATTTCCAACTCGTAGGACCACCTCGCCCTTGGGAAGTTTTCTACTCCTTGTTAGTCCCTGCACATTCATGCAAATGTGAGAACCACATCCAGTATCTAATACCCAAGATGAAGAAGTAAACAAATTTATCTCAATCACATATATACCTGAGATAGAAGTCTCACTTCCTTTCTTTTTCTTCAGCTCC
This sequence comes from Heritiera fomes, assembly GCA_032173925.1. Lineage (NCBI taxonomy): Eukaryota > Viridiplantae > Streptophyta > Magnoliopsida > Malvales > Malvaceae > Heritiera > Heritiera fomes. The sequence continues at coordinate 3,855,761 of JAPDPM010000023.1, read as the reverse complement.
TCAAGGTACACAGTGCAATTTCGCTTCCAATGACCAGACTTACTGCAATGGAAGCATTTTCCTGTCTTAGCAACTCTACCAGATGGCTTGAGTTTCTTGGCCTTTTCCTTCTTGTTACCCTTGGGCTTGGGCTTACCCTTAGGCTTGCCTTTGCCTTTGGATTTGGTCTTGTCAATCACCATAACAGAAGTAGGCCTTGACTTCTTCAAGTCCTACTCAGTAGTTCTCAACATATTGAGCAATTCTGCCAGTGTCTTATCCATACTGTTCATGTTGTAGTGCAACATAAACGAACTATAGCTATCTGGTAAGGATTGGAGGATGAGATCAACTGACAACTTTTTATGCATGGTGAAGCCCAGTGCTTCCAGCCTCTCAATGTACCTAATCATATTAAGTACATGAGTGTGCACCGGAGCTCCCTCAGCCATCTTGCTCTGGAAGAGCGCCTTAGACACTTCATAACATTCGTGCCGTGCTTGCTCTTGGAACATTTCCTTGAGATGTTCGATCATATCAAACGGTTTCATATTCTCATGTTGCTTCTGGAGTTCAGAACTCATGGAAGCTAACATCAGACACTATACATCAATGGCATCATCCAAATGCTTTTGATAAGCTTGCTTATCAGTAGCGAAAGCATTCTGTCGGGGTTGAGTAGGGATCGCATGCTTTAGAACATATAACTTCTTTTCTTGAGTGAGGACTATCCTTAAATTTCTGTACCAGTCTAAGAAGTTTGCCCCAACCAACTTGTTATCCTTCTCAAGGATAGAACGAAAGGATAAATTGTTGTTTGCCATGATAATTCTACAATCATAAAATATGCAAGTAAGTAACATTGTGATTAAAATCAGTAATTATGGTCTTTTAATTAAATGAATTACTCCTTGTCACAGCCCGTGACCCTATTTTTTCACCTTATTCTATACATCTTATTTGGTTGGGCTGTCTGCGATACTTTACTTTTCTTTTACATATAAACAATTTCATATTAAATTATAATATGAATTACATCCCTTATCTTAATTCATAAGGAAGTAATACTATAGATAAGTCTAAATACAGAAAATAAATGATCATACCTCATGTAATTAAATTGAGCTATCGCAGTGTCTCTTTATGCACAGCCGAAGTCCTTTAGATGTCAGACTCTCAGTCCTTGAAAATCTGAAATGTTAAAATTAAGGGGCGAGCAAACCACGGCTTAGTAAGAGAATTATATGCATCACTTGATATTCAGCTATCTATATCTGAAAAACTTTTTCATTTTTTCTATAAGGGCTCTAGGCTCACATGTAGGAAGGATACTACAGTCGGCTAGGGATCCAGATGGAGTAAGGCAGATATTTTGAAATGCCTGTCTTGTCTCGTAACCTAGAAACAACTGTAGGGAGTAATAAATTTCTTTTGAAATTTAAATCTTTCTTTTTTTTTTCCTTTTATTTCGTATCATTTTCCTTTTTATGCTTTTATGAATTCAGAGCATTTAAATAAAGTAACTAATATTTATCTATTCCTTTAGAAAAATATTAGTTTAAACTATCATCACTCCCTTTTGAATTCTTTTCATATTTTATTGTACAACTCTTAATTAGTATAGTACTTTAAATAGCAAAGTAAGCTATTAAAATCTATTCCACTTATCACATTAGCAAAGCAGCAAGCACTTCGGTAAATTAGTCACTATGCACGTTGATAAATCGATTACTATGCAAGTTAATCAATCTATTCACAAAAATGAAAATCAATAAACTTTAAGCATATAGCTTAACTCACTGCAAACAGTTTCAAACTAACCGATCACTTAATCACTTTAGGCGTAAGCCCCAGTTCACTGATGCAGTTACGACATCCATCCTAACTAGCAATGGAGGAAGTGTCGTATCGAGGAACTCGTGTAGCACGTAGGTCCTTTAGGATCTTAGAGGTGGCTCCCGCAGTCTAAGGGTATCCGTGTAGCACGTAGGTCCCTTGGGATTCTAGAGGTGGCTCCCACGATCCAAACAATATCCGTGTAGCACATAGGTCCTTCGGGATTCTAGAGGTGGCTCCCACGGTCCAAAAGGTATCCGTGTAGCACGTAGGTCCCTTGGGATTCTAGAGGTGGCTCCCACGATCTAAACAATATTTGTGTAGCATGTAGGTCCTTCGGGATTCTAGAGGTGGCTCCCATGGTCGAAAAGGTATCATTGTAGCACGTAGGTCCTTTGGGATTCTAGTGGTGGCTCCCACGATTTAAACAATATCTGTGTAGCACGTAGGTCCTTCGGGATTCTAGAGGTGGCTCCCACGATCTAAACAATATCTGTGTAGGACCCAGCACGTAGGTCCTTCGGGATTCTAGAGGTGGCTCCCACGGTCCAAAAGGTATCCGTGTAGTACTAGGTCCCTTGGGATTTTAGAGGTGGCTCCCATGATCCAAACAATATTCGTGTCACATATAATCTAATATTCCATTCAAAATCATGGTAAGAATATTAGATTTATCAATTCTTCCTTTTTGAAAACATATTACATGTTCGTATCACATGTCTTATGAAAATCATCTCACAGTACTATAATCAATACCGTAATGAGCATTTTGTAAAAATGCTATAAATCAATTGATTTTCTTCTCATATCATATAAAACATTTTCTTTTCACATGTCACGTATCATATAAAACATTTTCCTTTTAACATATCACATATCATGTAAAACACTTTCCTTTTTAACATGTCACCTATCATTTATGGAGACTGAGACAATCATCAATCATATCATGCTGTAGACCCCGGAGGGTAAAAAATAAACATGTCAAATCTATGACCATAATCTATATTGTCCTTGGTGGATTACTGATCAGGTGTCGACCGGGACTAAACATATCACATATCAGCGTGATAGGATGCCAACTAGTCTCAAAACCGTATTTTTCATCATAAAATAACCTTTATGAAATTTATAAAAATATATAATTTCATAATTTAAAACCATAAAGGTTATAAAATCATTTAGTGAATATTTATAAAAATATTCACTTTATTTCTTTTTATTTTCTATTTCGTATTTCGTGTAATTTACATATCAAGAGAATTTTCGGTGATTTCATTATCACCATTCTCGAGAACATGAATATTTTAAAATTAAATCTCATTATATTCATGTTTTATGAAAATTAGTAATTTTCTCGTTTTTCGTGATTTAATATCGATTTTCGAAAATAAAATCATTTAATATGATTTTCCGTAATTTTTTAAAAATTTTTGGTAGCATAACGACTGCCGATTGACTAGCCTCCTGTACGAAAAATACAGTTTATAAATCCAGCCAGTACATCATCACACTTTTTCAACCAATCAATCATCACGATATTTTCATAAAATATTTAATAATTAAAAACATGTAGACTGAATATCCTTACAGTGCTGTATATGCATCCCTTACCTTTTCCGAGTCGACGATTTCCTCGTTATTAGTCGTGCCCGTACTCCATCTCTTCCGATTCCATTATCTCGTTCGCCGAGAATGATTTCTGGAAACCAAATTCTAACATTTAGAATTTTTTTCATAATTTATTAAAAATCACAGGAAATTAATTTCCGGAATTTCTTACCAAATTTTCGTAAAATTTCGAATTTTCGAATTCCCGAGAATTTTCGAATTCCCGAAAATTTCCTTTTCTCTCTTTCTTTCTTCCTTTTTCTTCTTTCTTTTCCTTTTTCTTCTTTTTCTTCTCTTTTCTTTTTCTTTTTCTTTTTCCTTTTCCTTTTCCTTTTCCTTTTCCCTTTCTAGTCTGAACCGGTTCGAACTGGTGCAGACCAGTTCGAACTGGTTCAGATCGGTTCGGTCCCATCCCGCCGGTTCGATCACCGGCGGCCACCATTTTCGCCGGTTCATGCTTCCCACAGTTGGCCGACATTACGGGGATGCTAGATCTAGCCTCCTTTCTCCCCATTACCAGCGACGGCGCCAGATTTGGAGGCTTGGGTTTCAGCCTCCTCCTTCTTTTTTTCTCCCTCCTCCGTCGGTTTCCTTCACCGTTGGCCGTCCTCATCATTTCCTCTTACCTTCGCCGAGGTCGGGGATGCAATGGCGGTGACCGGATCAGTCGGCATCACCATTTTCCTCTCCTTCTTTTCCTCTTCGGTTTCGTCTCTTCTCTCGTTTCGTCTTCTGCCCCGTTTCTCTTCTTTCCTTTCCTTTCCTTTCCTGTTGTCGGCCGTCCCTCTCTCTTCCTCTCTCACCGGCGACGGCTCCCCCCTCTCCTTCTTCTTTCAGCCAACTGCGGCGGTTTTCCTTCTCTGTTTTGTAACAGAGAAGGAAACAGAGATCGGGTTATATCCCGATCTCGTTTCTTTCTTTTTATATATATATATATATATAATTATATTTATAATTATATATATAATTATATTATTAATAGTATATATTTTATTTTATCAACAATATATATATTTACACTTTAATTAAAATTAATATATATTTCATATATATATATATATTTATTTATATACATAATTGTATATAAAAATATACACATGTATTTATTTAATATAAAATAGTATATATATCATTTTATAATATACTATATTTCATATATATACATATGTATTTATATAAAAACATATAAAAATATATTTATATAATCTAATTATATAAATATATAATATACACATTCTTATTTTCTTTAATTTGGATTTCTTAATATCCAAATATAATTATACACGTTTTCATTTATTATTTAATTTGGATTTCCATTTATCCAAATTAAATTTCTGCTACCTCGTCATTTCATCAACTTTTGAATTTCCAAATATTTCTATCTCTTAAATAAATTCATTTATTTTCTTTAACTTATTTATTTGTTTTAATATTAAATTTAATATAAATTTTAGAAAATTAGCGGTTATCACACTCCCACTATTTTCCTCAAGCTAATAGCCCTCACTATCAACTCGGGAAGCCTTGTCGCCTAAACTTCCTAGTAGGCCAGGATCCATATTTGGTCCCATTATGACTTTAACTGAGCTAATGCGTCTAATGAGATTATTTAGGTAGACAACTCTTGTCAATTGCATCTCATGCAACTCCTGGATAGTTGGGTGAACAACTCTTGTTCTAACTCATCATATGGGTTAAAGCCCAACCTATGCCTCTAAATCTTATTAGGTTTGACTGAGCTAATGCCCTAATTTGATTTAGTTAAGCACTTGGAGACAGCTATTATCTCATGCAATGTCAATTCCTAAGGTAGGTATGGCCTTAACTGAGCCAAAGTAGCACAATATCGAATAAAGTCTCTTTCACATGCATTGTATTGGAAGACATCTTTATTTGTTATCTTTGACTTAATATTTTTTTTGAGGGATTTTTAATTTTACCGTCTCACCTAGCATGCTTTTCTAACATATATAAGTAAAAGCGTAAAATTAAACGTGACATGGTTATGGCCTTTCTATTACAAAAGAACCTAGGGATACATTATTTTTCTAAATGCCTTCTCCTCGATTTCCCTTCAAATGTCACCTCGGTTTGCCTTGGCTCCAAATCATCTTGGTTCCAAATGTTGTATAGTTTACAAGATAATCCTAATTTATCTATGTAACTATTACATAAATAAATTACAAATAAATCAAGGCTCATAGGCCCAATTTAAATTTATTTAAATAAATTACAACCCATATAAACCTAGGCCTATAACCATGCACCATGCAATCATCCATATCACATAAGAATCAAGCATCAAGCATCAAGCATCAAGCATACACAGTAATATCACATATTAATTTGCATGCTTCCTAATTAAAATCTAATTTTAATTAATCAAATTTTAATTCATTATGGATATCAAGGACTGTCTTAATTTAATTTTAATTCTCAAAATTCAATTTGGGCTTAATTGAAATTTCAATTTTATTAAAATCTCAAAACTATTGGATAACTCTTATCCATTTTAAAATATTTTATTTTCAAACAAAATTTATAAAGATAACTTCTTTTGAAATTTTAATCTCATTAAAATATCAAAAGTATTGGATAACTCTTATCTAATTTAAGATAGAAAATATTTAATTTAAATAAAATTTTATCAAAATAATTCCTTTTGAAATTTTAATCTCATTAAAATCTCTAAATTATTGGATAACTCTTATCCAATTTAATACAGGATATATTTTATTTTAAAGCAATTTTATCATGATAATGTTTTAGAAATTTTAATCTTATTAAAATCTCAAAAACTACTGTATAACTCTTATCCAATTTTATTTTTAAAAAAATATCTTTCTTTAAAATATATTTAATTTGAAACTCTTATCAGGATAACTTTTATCCTAATTTATTTTATATATTTTAAATAAAATAATAACAAGTATTAAAATTTTTTTTGCAAGGGTGGCAACTACAAGATTCCCTACAGGGGTTTTTTTTTTAAATCTATAATTGTCTTACAATTATTTTAGGTCACCCAAATGAATTTTTGAAAATTAAAATCAAATCTGTAACAACTTATAATAAAACAGCATCACCACGAATCGAATTCGCTATCTCGAAAGCCATTTGCACACTGGCTCGGATACCACTGTAAGGTTTCGTTGTCTCGGTTTATCATGTCATACACGAAAATACGCAGCGGATTAGAAAAACAACAAAACCAAAATCACCAAGATCATGCAACAAGATTAATTTCGGGATAGAATCTAACCTTTTGGTGTGCTCGTGTAGGAATATTCGACTTTTGAATATGGCAGCCCACGAACAGCCCTTGATTTATCGTTAACTCAAGACTCCTAGCTGAGAGAAGTCCTCTAACGGTATCCACACTAGTAGGACGCAAAACAAGACCTTTGCCTGAGACAAGATGTGATCAGAAGCAAAGGGAGGAGGAAGGGAATTGTTTTCTGAGAGTGTTAGCTCCTAGAGGCAGAATGGCTATAAAATATATTCTATCTAACTTTTAGTCTTAATGTTGTTTTTATAATGTCTCTTAACAAAACCTTAAAAAGGCCTTAGCCTTAGTCCAACTAAATTGGGTCTTTTGGGCCTTTTAAAATTACTTAATCCAAATCCAATTGATTGTAGGGCATACTCTAACATTTGGAACATGTAATCATGGAAGAAGCAGAAAATGAGGATGAAATAGTTCCAAACATGAGTGGCGATTCTCTTTGCTCGCCTAAATTGAAAACTCTCACTATAGATAAATGCATAAGCTTGAAATATGTGTTTCCAGTCACTTCGGCTCAAGGACGTCCGTATTTGCAATCTGTTCGGATACTTAATTGTCCTCAACTAAAGCAAATCTTCAACATGACAAAAGAAAAGGGTGGAAATTCGGATCAAGACATTGTGCTACCAAGTTTGCAAATTCTAAATCTTGAAAATTTAGAGACTTGGATAGTTTTTGTCTAGTGTCAGAGCCCTTGAAAGAGTTCAAACTTAGCAATCTATTAGAATTGAAAGGTGTGTGAAACTTGCTTATCAATTAGAATTGAAAGGGGAGTGAAACTTGCATATCTATTTACGATTTGCCTTGCTCAAAATTTGGTGCATCTGGAAGAACTCAAAATATGGACTTGCCCCTCTTTGGAACATATAATCATGGAAGAAGCAGAAAATGAGGATGAAATAGTTTCAAACATTAATGGTGATTCTCTTTGTTGGCCTAAATTGAAAACTCTCACTATATATAGATGCAGAAGCTTGAAATATGTGTTTCCAATCACTTTTGCTCAAGGACTTCCATACTTGGAATATGTTGTGATATATTATTGTCCTCAACTAAAGCAAATCTTCAACATGACAAAAGAAAAGGGTGGACATCCACAACAAGACATTGTGCTACAAAGTTCACAAATTTTAAATCTTGAAAATTTAGAGAATTTGGATAGTTTTTGTCCAGTGTCATAGCCCTTGAAAGAGTTCAAAGATGGCCATTGTCCCCAACTAACTCATTTCGAAAATAAGCAAGGCGTTGTGACGTTGCAAGCAAAAATTAAGGTACTTTTTTAATACTGTCGTTTTGTTTTAATTTTGTATATTGTTGAAAAAATCAATTAAACTATTTACCTCATAACATAAACATGCATCTTTGATCTGCATATCAAATTTTAGTACATTCACGTATAAGTGTATTATATAGTATTATTTATACTCAAAACTAATTTGGATTGTTTTAATATATACATTAATGAACTTTTAGTGAAAAGCGTGGGATTAAAATTTATACTTTCCATTTTTTTGTGAATTCATCAGGATGGTATATGCAATGCCAAAAAGGTTACCATGGGTGCAGTCATGTATCCAAAAAATCTCATTTCAAACATAGATCTAGACCGACTCAATAAAGTAGCTTCTCTTACACTTGAAAATGGCAAGAAACTCGAATGCTTGATTGATACAACAGATCAAGGTTATGTCTCAACCGTTGCCTTCTTCAATTTGGAGGAATTAGTCATACAACAAATGACTGGTTTCAAAATGTTGTGTAATGGTCCATTTCCAAAGAGAATTCTACAAAATCTCAAGAAAGTGAGAGTTATTGGTTGTGGCCAATTGAAATATCTCTTCTCACCATCTATTGCTCAAGCCCTGGTGTCTACAACAACTCACGATTGAATACTGCAATGAACTGGAACACATTATCACAGACTGGGAAATTGGTGATAATATATGTAGACATCCAATTTTGTCCAAATCAATAATATTATATTTAGATAAGATTTTTTTTTTTAAAAAATGGATATGGTTCAAACCCAATATATTGGGCCATAAGCATTGTAATAAATTTAATTGAGTTTTCAAAGTCCAAATCAAAAGATTGGGCTTCAAGGCCCATTAAAATGGGTTGAATTTGATTTTATTTTACTTATATTATTTATTATTATTATTTTTCTTTTATCTATTTATTATTTTTTTTTCTGTTATTATTATTGTTATTATTATTGTTTTTTTATTATTATCTGCTTTTATTGTTATTATTATTATTATTATTATTATTATATCATTTGTTTTTATTATTATTATTATTATTATTATATCATTTGTTTTTATTATTATTATTATTATTATTATTATTATTATTATCTGTTTATATTATTATTTATTATTATTATTATCTATTTTTATTATTGTTATTATTTTATTATTATTATTATTATTATTATTATTGTTGTTGTTGTTGTTGTTGTTGTTGTTGTTGTTGTTGTTAGTTTATTTCCAATCACGTAATGGCACTGAACGACTGCTAGCCAAAATCTCACCAAATTCGGTCACCAAATCCACCATTCCAGATGCCACCATCCCGTCCTGACAGTCACCACTAGTGACCGAAAAACAATAGTGTGATCCTGATGAGTTGAATCTAATACACTAGACAAAAGGATGCTTCTAAATCCATTTAAAAAGTCTGAATGATTGAGGCAAATTTTTTTTTTGGAGACTCTAGAACCCCAAAACAGATTTACAGAAACTCTACCCAACCAAAACCAAGCAATACCGATGCCGAGACACCATTACCTAGCCTTCACCACCGTATCACCACCCTCCTTGCCCTAGCCTCATCATCGAGACCTAAACCGCCACCAACCGCTACCCAAATCATCACCATCACTAAGCCTTCACCATAGAAACCCGAACGCCACCCCAAAGACACCAACCACTAACACCAGAAAACCCAACCCCTAACCTAGATCTAGAAACCCTAGAGCCCGAGAATCTCGAACCCCAGATCGGAGATCTAGATCCCTATCACCTGCAAAAAAAAAAAAGGAAAACAAGCCAAACAACCACAACCAAAAACATTTTCCAAACCATCAAACAAAAAAAAAGGGGAAGAAACGGGAAGTGTTTCGGCCTAGTCAAATCTATGGGGTAGGAGGTGTTTTTGGGAGAAACGGAGGCCAGATATGAGGAGAGGGAGACGAGGGGAGTGTTTTTAGGCTTACGGGAAGACCACCGGCGACCGGCGTACGGCGGCGCATGGTGGCTGGCAGTCGTCGGGTAAGGGGAAGGCTAAGAGGATTTTTGGAGGGTTTTGAAGTTTTTTTTTGGGAAGTCGGCTGTAAATGAAGGAAGAAAAAAAATGGGGTGTTTTATAAAGGAGTGAAACAGTGCGTTTTGAAGCCCTAGGATTCGCATGCCGCCCCTGACCCGACCCGGGATCCGCGCAACCCTCTCGAAACCCGACTCCATCTTCTTCTCGCGACCCGCGTGCCATGCCCGACCCACTTGATCCGACCCGCGTGGCGACCCGCTCCAATCCACTAATTCAGCCTGCTTTGGCCCAATAGCTTCCAAGCCCAATCCGTTTGGGTATATATTTTCATTTTTATTTTTTTCGTTTATTTATTTAGTATTTATTTATTTATTTATTCTGTTAGATAATTTATTTTATGCATAACAAAAAATGAATATTTATTTATATATAAAATTCTTTAAGATTTAATAACTCTAAATTTAATTATGGAATTAATCTTAATAATAAATATATAGTTTTAAGATATACATATATACAAATAAATAAATAAAATATGTAAATAAAGGAAATATATATAGTTTTAAAATGTATATATATATAAAGTACATAAAATAATATATAAAATATATATAACCATATAGTTTTATATATATATATATATATATATATATAATAAATATTTTCTTATTAAACAATTCACTACAAAAATCTTTTTAGGAAGCTGGGAAATATATATAGTTTTAAAATGTATATAGATCTATAGAATATGTAAATAAATATGTAAAATACACATATAAACATATAGTTTTGAAATGAAATAAAATTCTTATTAGACAATAAAAAAGGGGTGTATTTTAGGAAGTTTAAAAAAATATATAATAATAAAAAATAAAAAAAATATATAAAAATAATAAATCAATAAAATGAAATAAAATAAGTATGAAATCCCAATGATAAGTCTTCGTAGAACTCGCAAGTCGCGATTCTTCGAAAAACTTTATGTGAGAGGAATTATACCAAATGTTACCAGAGTATTGGGATATTCGATATTATTTCTCAATATTCAATTTCATGCTTATTTTTTAAAATATATATATATATATATATATATATATGTATATACAATGATGAGTTTTGTAATGACAAAAAAAGAGTATTTAGAAAAATATTAATTAAATTAAGACTAATAAAAACATAAGAGGTAATGGAAAACAATTGAGAGAAATTAACAAAAAAAGGGATTTTAGAAATTCATAAATACAAAATAATTAAACCAATAAAAATTAATAATAGTAAAGTTTCCAAAGGTAAAGAATGGTAATTAAATTAATTAAATAAGTAATAATAGAGTTTTAATAAAAGGGAATAATCGAAGGAATCAAGATAATAAATCTAAAAAATAATTTCAAGAATAATGAAATTCTTCCGATGATGAGATGTCATGAAACTCACAAGTAGTGATTTCTTGACTGATCCCTAGGTGAGAGGAATTAACTAAATGTTACCAGAGTATTGGGATATTTAGCTAAATTTTTCAATATTGAGAGTTTCATTAATAAAAATCAAAATATAAAGTTCTTTTTATAATTCCATGTGCATCATGTACTATATGCTTGCATCAAGTGCATAAATTTAAATTTAATTAAATGAAATTTTTCCGAAGATGAGATATCATGAAACTCATAGGTAGTGATTTCTCGACTGATCCCTAGGTGAGAGGAATTAACTAAATATTACCAGAGTATTGAGATGTTTAGCTAAATTTTTCAATATCAAGAGTTTCATTAATAAAATCAAAATAAATAAAGTTTCTTTTAAGTTTCATATGCATCATACGTTTTTATCAATACTACATATGTACGCGATCAATTATAAAATAGCGTGAGCCTCACTGAAGATGAGATGCTATAGAACACACAAGTAGTGATTCTTAAGAAATCTCTATGTGAGAAAAATTATTTCAAATGTTACCAAAATATTGGGATATTTGATTTAATTTTTCAATAAATGGTGTTCATGTTGATTTTCATAATGAAAATTTTAAAACACATATAATAGTAATTTTTTAAGCAAATGCACGATTTTTTTTATATAATAAACGAATTAAACTTAAGCCAAGACTATTTTATTAAAATTAAAGGATACCATGTAGTTAGGATGGTACCGTTTTCTAACGGGCGTTGTGAGGGTGCTAATCCTTCCTCACACGTAACCGTACCCTTAAACCCAAATTTTGTTTTCGTAGACCACAAAAATTGTCTTTTTGATGAAACTTAATTATTTTTAAGATTTTGTTAAAAAAATAAATATTTTTAAGTGGTCAATTACACTTAATTAAAAAAAATTAGTAACAATTCTTTTATTTTTTTATTTTCAAAATCGTCGAGCGTGAAACGTTACGACAATATAGTAATAGAAGATGGCCATCTGCATCGTCTGCTCTTGCCAAAATTAACAACTTTAGAAATAAATGATTGTTCAATATTGAAATATTGTTTTAAAATTCCTTTGGGTAAAAATCTTCCACAGCTGAAATCAGTTTCAATAACTAATTCTCCTTAATTAAAGCATGTCTTCAATGTGGCCAGAGTAAACAATAGAGTTGATCATGATGCTATGAGGCTCCCTTGCCTACGAGATCTACATCTCAGAAGTTTGACAAATCTGGATTTCTTTTGCTCAGAAAATTATCCTGTCGTGTCAACATCCCTAGAAAAGTTAAGCGTTGAGGATTGTCCTCGATTGGAAATTTCCAATGTTCAACAAAAAGTCAACAAAGAAGTTCAACTAAAGCTATTTTTATACTATTTTCCTTCAATTGCAGCTTGAGATTTTGCCTTTAACGTTTCCTTCAATTGCAGTGTCCCATCCAAGTTGCAAATTTTCAATATCTTAAAGAGTTGGAGATGTCAAAATATAATAGGTTGAAATCTCTATTCCCTTTTATGGTTGCTCGAAATTTGCTGCAATTGGAGATTTTACGTGTAATGTCTTGTGAGGAATTGGAAGGAATCATTGAAATGGACCAAACCTCAATAGCATCATCATCACAGGATCATCTCCAACCCATTTCGTTCCTTGGTCTTCAACATATATGGATTGATGGGTGCAACAATTTGAAAAGCTTATTTCCTATTAAAGTCACTTGTTTTCTTTCAAAACTCCGAGAAATCACCATTCGTGGGGCTTCCGAACTAGAGCAACTCTTTGGGTATCAAGGTGAATTAAATGTTGAAGATGATCAAAAGGGAATAATGTTCCCTAAATTAGAAAAATTGAAACTTTCAAAAGCTACCAAGCCTAAAGAGCTTCACTTCAATGGGTTTTTATTTTTGATTCTTTAATTTGCATCATTTTAAAGTAACTGAATGTTTCAAGTTGACTACAAGTTTCAGCATGTCAAAACTTCCTGCAAATGCCAGAATAAAGGTACCTACCCAAAATTTTTTCCTTATTATTATACTTAATTAATTTGTTATTCTTTATCATATATATTGATACTAATGATGAAACACATGATTAAAAAAAAGTTATATTATTATATAACTATATATTATTATGAATTAGGAGACTGTTTTATATGCACACAAGTCATACTCATAATTAATTAATTACTTTTGGCATAATTTACATAATGAGGTTTTTTTTTATGTAGTCTCATAACAAGAAAGTAGAACGTTAGAACATTATGTCACTTTTTTTTGGGTAATTAATTTTTTGTGAAGGCACCACAATTAGTTGAGAATAATACAATGGAAGGTTTTACAGCGATGGAAGAAATAGTAGATAATCTAGCCATATTTTAGCAAAGTTGGGATGAAAAACCTATATTTGTGGGCTTGGGAGAAACAAAGATTATGTTACACAAAGAAATGGAAAGCATTTTGAGATACTTGTTACCTAAGCAGGTAAATATAGCTTTTTTTTTCCCTTATATTTTTGTATTTAATTAAGTTGCTTGTTTAAATGCTTACTGATTTTTGCTTCAATGATAGGTGGTTGATACTTGATTGTGCTTATCATCATTCAAACTGGCTGTTTTATGGTGTCTTCAACTAATTGTATCATTACTTTTTCAGCTTTACCTTGCAATGAAGAGCTAGTTTTGAGAAATAAGGTCATGTTTAGCCATTTATCTAAGACAAAGTTCACGTACTTTTTCTTTTAAATTAATGATTGGATGCTATTGTTTGCACTCAAACTCAAGATTACATGCCTCATAAATGCTTTTAACTTTTTGCTAAGAGATTGTTGACAGAATTCAACTTTTTTTTAAAAGAGGGTTTTAGTGTGTTGTTTTCTTTGTTGGATGATGTTTGTTCCTTTATTAGATTACAATGTTAAGCTGCTTTTTCTCCTATACTATTTGTTAGAGTGTATCTTACAAGTCAATTGGATTTAGATTAACTAATTTTAAAAGGCCCAAAGACTCAATCTAGTAAGACTAAGGTTAAGGCCTTTTTAGGGTTTTATTAAGAGGCACTATGTAAGGCCCCAGTTCACCAAGCAGGGTCACCTTACTCACCCGTACTGTCCGCTTTGGGTCCAGATCACCAAGCAAGACCCTCACGGCTTTATCGAGGAATAACACCCCAATTCGCGTCCAGAGCAACTTGAATCCTTGAACCCTAAACCCAAAGTGGACAGTACGGGTGACTAAGGTGACCCTGCTTGGTGAACTGGGGCCTTACACACTATATAAATAACAGTAAGTCTAAAAGTTTAACAATACGTTCTTGATAGTCATTCTACCTCTTGAAGCTAACACTCACAAAACAATCCCCTTTTTCCCTTTGCTTAGGCAAAGGTCCCGTTAGCAAAGGTCTCGTTTTGCGTCCTACTCATGTGGATACCGTTAGAGAGTTTCTCTTAACTAGGAATCTCGAGTTAACGATAAACCGAGAGTTGTTCATAAGCTGCCAAATTCAAAAGTTGAACTTTCGTACAAGAGCAATACCAAAAAGTTTATATTCTATCCCAAAAATAGTCTTGTTACATGATCTTGGTGATTTTAGTTTTGTTGTTTTTCTAATCCGTTGCTTATTTGTGTATAACATGATAAACCGAGACAACGAAACCTTACATGGTGTCCAAGGTAGTGTGCAAAATTCCTTTCGAGATAGCGAATTCAATTCGTGATGATGTTGATTCTATTGTAAGTTGTTACAAATTTGATTTTAATTTTCAAAATTCATTTGGGCAAATTTAATAATTGTAAGACAATTATAAATTTAAAGAAACCCTGTAAGGATTTGTTGAATTAAGAGTTGCATGTTAGAATTCTTTTCAAACTTATAATTAAAATAATTGTCAAAATTGTTTGACAAAAACCCTGCAGTATTTTATCTAATATAATTGATATTAGAATAGTTGTCAAAATTGTTTGATAGAAACCCTACAGGCTTTTGTTTAATATAAATGATATTAGAGTGATTGTCAAAATTGTTTTAACAAAAACATTGTGGGAAACCTTGTAGTTGCCACCCTTAAAAAATTATTTATTTTATTTATTTAAAATATATTTTAATTAAAATAAATTAGGATAAAATCTATCCTGATAAAAGTTTTAAATTAAATATATTTTAAAGAAAGATATTTTTAAAATCAAAATTATATAGTTATCCAATGGTTTTTGAGATTTTAATAAGATTAAAATTTCAAGTAGGGTAATCTTGATAAAATTTTTGTTTTAAAATAAAATATTTTCTATATTAAATTGGATAAGAGTTATCCAATGATTTTTGAGATTTTAATGAGATTAAAATTTCAAAAGGAGTTATCTTGATAAATTTTTTGTTTTAAAATAAAATATTTTCTATATTGAATTTGATAAAAGTTATCCAATGGTTTTGAGATTTTAATGAGATTAAAATTTCAAAAGGAGTTATCTTTCTAAATTTTTTTTGTTTTAAAATAAAATATTTTCTATGTTAAAATGAATAAGAATTATCCAATGGTTTTGAGATTTTAATGAGATAAAAATTTCAATTAAGCCCAAATTGAATTTTGAGAATTAAAAGTAAATTAAAACAACTCTTGATACCCAAAATTAATTAAAAATTTGATTAATTAAAATTAGATTTTAATTAGGAAGCATGCAAATTGTTATGTGATATTGCTATGTATGCTTGAGGCTTGATTTGTATGTGATCTGGATGGATGCATGGTGCATGGTTATAGGCCTAGGTTTAAATGAGTTGTAATTTATTTAAACAGATTTAAATTGGGCTTGTGATCCTTGATTTTATTTATAATTTATTTATGTAATAGTTACGTAGATAAATTAAGATTATCATGTAAAATGTACAACATTTAGAGCCAAGATGGTCCAAAACCAAGGTGACACTTAAAGGGAAACAGAAGAGAAGGCATTTAGAAAACAGATTATCAAATTTAATCATAATTAAGCAACACCAATGCTTTAATGCACAATATTCCATTTGTGTTTTGAATATTAAAGGCCCTTGCACCTTCATGCCAGCATTGATTTTATTAAAAAAAATTTCAAAATAAAGTGAAAGAATTTATTGAAATGATGTTTAATCCATTGACAAATAAAACTAGTGTTTGGCATGATTTCGGATTGACTAAAATCGAATTACAACGATTTTTACCAAGTTTATAGGCAGTCAATTTCCCATATAGGGTTGTCAGCTATCCTTGTGCAGCAACCTTTTTGTTTCAAAGTTGCACTTCAATAGTCAAATGCCCTAAGAGGGCAATCGAATGCATTGGAAAGGTAGTCAACGACCCATAGAGGGTAGTCAATTGTCTATCTAAAGTGCAATACTGGATCTTAAATTACTTTAGGGCAGTCAACTGCCCTAGGAAGGTAGTCGACTGCTCCACCTGGAGTTTGTATTCTGTTTCAAAATTATACTAAGGCATTCAACTACCATTTTTGAGCATTCAATCGCTCTAGTATAAAAGTGAATATAATGGCTAATTTTTTGCCTGAAGAGTTATAAACTTTTCTTTAAGTTATTCTTTCACTTTAAATGGTTAAGAAACACAGCCATTGCCTTCCAAAAGTTCTGATCTTATTAAATAATTGTGTTTGTTGAATCAAACAACACAAATAAAAAATCATATCACTTGATTAAAATATCAAATCACTTGGAATTGAGATGTTAAGTTCGACTTAAGACACACACAAAATTAATTTTGAATTCTTCTATCCTCTCTCAATCTCAAAGTAAAAAATAAGTCTCTTAGACACTGTTTTACTGTAGAAAACTTTGGCTAAGACATAATGCTCTTGTGTTTGTCAAAGATCTTAAGCCATTTATTCTAAAAGAAATTATTATCATAACTAAAAAAAGAAATATTTTTAAATAAACAAAAGTTAATGCGGGGTTAAAGAATGAATTAAATTTAGTACAAATGAATTATTTTTTATTTTTTAAAAAAGAGCATGTCTCTAAATTATTTGTCTATGATATAGAAGTATAGCAACAACTTATTATCCGGCAAAGAGTTAAAATTGTATCAGCTACCAATGAAAGAGAGCATGCATTAAAGGAGAAATGGAGAAAGAATACCTCAAGCTCAGCCATTTCTTGCGAAAAATCGAAGACTTGCTCTAATCCCTTGCAATTATATATGCTGAATTGTTGTAGATACAACAGACTTTGAGCAACGCAAGTTGAGAAGCTAAAATTTCAATTTATTGCAGTTAAATATTTCTACAACCTTTAGACTTTGGAGCCTAGCATGATATGTATGTGTTGACTGTACTTTCCATATATTCTCCAATTCTGTTAATGACTGAAGGTACATATTCTCCATGATATGTATGTGTTGTTAAA
This sequence comes from Heritiera fomes, assembly GCA_032173925.1. Lineage (NCBI taxonomy): Eukaryota > Viridiplantae > Streptophyta > Magnoliopsida > Malvales > Malvaceae > Heritiera > Heritiera fomes. Next base: position 3,837,992 of record JAPDPM010000023.1, on the reverse strand, counting down.
TTTGAGAGTAGTGGAGTCTGAATTTCTTCCTGTTCAAGAATCCCATCCATTTGAAATACCTCTTTTAGCTGCCTACAACTTTGAATGGTCATATCTTTTAGCTTTTGTAAGAAGCTAATCGGAGGGGGACCATGGCACAACTCTCTCAAACAACGCATATCCTCCATTTTTAATTTCACCAAGTTAGAGAATGCAGTGGTTGGCGCATTTTCTCCTGTTGTATCCATCAAGCATTCCATGTCATTGCAATGCCAAAGGTAAAGAAAAGTTAGTTCATTTAGGCCCCCTCGATCTACATCTGGGACAATATTTTTGTGTTTCATGACTTCCCGCAGAGCCAACTTTTCCACATTGCAAAACAGCTCCTTAAATGCACTCAATGAAGATGAGAAGATTCCAATTTCCAAGGTTTTAAACTTTACCCCATGCATAAATAAAAGATAATCATATGCACCTACAGCTATCTCGTACCTTTGTAGTTTAAGGAACACAGTTTTCTTGAAAACAATGGTGATCAGTAGAAACTGTCAGAGATAGTGCAGTCAAACGAGACAATGAATTTAGCTCCCATAAGTTAACATTGTTTGGACATGTCACGTGTAGCTCTTGGAGTGACGTCAACCTGTTATACGCAAATATAAAATACTGTTATCAACACAATAATAACACTTCAGGCCAATGATAAAAATAGCTAGATAATTAATGAAGTAAACATAAATTAATTTTAAAATCGGCATATATAAAACAGCATGCACGATTTTTCTACTACTTTTCTTATGAAAAAACTTTGAGGGTTTTTTTTTTTTTTAACTCTTTCATGTGACAATCATGTTGTATGGTAGCATTTTTTGTTTTATAAATTGGAAGGACTACAAGTTAAAACGCTTCATGCTAATGGGTAGTGACCAAAAGCTTATGGTAGATACGTTTGTCATAGACTAAAATCAAACTACTTATAAAGTAATTAATAGAACAATAAATAACACAAAATTATATACTTAATTTTGAGCAATATAATAAAAAATAATTGACATCTACTATTACCTTGATTGAAGGTCGGGGAAAATTGCTCTGTTGCTCTCCACTATAAGAAAAATGTAGTGATTTTAGTCCATGCAATGCCACTAATTCTTCAAAAAGCTCATAAACATTAGTATTAAGCAATGCAAGCATCTCAAGCTTTTCCAAAATTTTCAATGATGAGATGTTCTCAAGCTCACATTCTTCAAAGTATAGAGTTTGAAGATTTCTTACAAATTGAAATTCTTCTAGTGAAAAAGTGACATTTTTGAGATATAATATCTGGAGGTTTTTCATTCCTTTAACAAGTACACTTGGAACTCTCACAAAATCCTTTCTTGTAAAGACAAAAATTTTGAGTTTTGAAAATTCAAATTTATATGAAAAATTATTTATGTTGCTATTCCAAAACAAATTGCTGTATAGCACCCAAAACTTTCACTTATAGGCCACTCTGTCAACCCATCTTTTACCATGAACATATTTTTCCCTTTCGATGTTATCCACTGGGAAAAATCACGAACCACACGTCATGCATGCTAACATCATCATCATCATTGTAAGGACCAGGAGTGTTTAGATCTACGTTAACTAGGGATTTGTCACCCTAGCGTCTTACTTATTCATACTGTCCACTTTGGAAGCCTCACAGGCCCCTCACAGCTTTATCGAAGAATAACACTCCAATTTACTTTCGCATGTCTTGAATCCTTGACCTTTTGCAAGTGTTAAAATGCAAGACGCACTTTGAATTATCGATCCCTTTATTTTTGTCTATTTCAATTATTTTCAGCATTAATTTTGTGTCCTACATGTCTTTTTGTTTTTCATGGGATAAGAGTATGCCCCATGGGATTAAATTTCTTCAGGGCGTTTATGGGTAAATTATATTAGATTTTTCAACCATATTTCTACTTTTTTATGTACTTTTTATAGCTAAGTTATGTTACACGGACTGTTCATTATAATTAAAAATTACCCGTATGCTTTCGACATATTTTAATACACTTCACTGTTCAATGTATATAATATTTTGATTTTCAAAATTAATATAAAAAATTATCAAAAATAAAAATATGTACTACTAATTCATACAAGCCGCTACAAACAACTAATTCCAAATGGAGTAATAGACACCTTAACATTGTAGTCTAATAAAGAAACAAAGAACGACCAACAAGCCAAACTAAATACAAAAAAAAAATCATGTTTGCTGAGTGTTCATGAATTTTGACAGCCTCTCAACCACGCAGTAAGAAGGAGATTTGCGAGGCATGTAAGTTTAGATTTGACTTTAAACAATCTCATCTTCTTCTTCAATATTAAGAAAAAAAAGAAAACGTGTTCAGACGTTTTACAACACCAACTCCTGATATCATTAGAAAAAGAAAATCTAGGACCGATCTTATCGAGATTTAAAAAAAAAAAGGTAAAAATTAAGGAAATAAGATATAGCAAAAACAACCTGTTAGCAAGAGGAAAAAAAAGAAAATTAAAAATTAAATGAGAGCAGAAAAAAGGAAAAATTTTAAATATAAGAAAAAAAACACTATTTAAATTTAATAATTCAAATTTTATCAAATCAATGAAATATAATTTATAATAATTTTTATGTTTCAGAGTTTAAATTAAAGAAATTTGTTGAAGGAGTTAGTCTTTTTCATGAATTGGGCCCCAGTAAGGCCCAAGTGTGGTTATTGAATTATTGTAAATGAAAAATGTCCCATGGGATATTTCTATCGGTTAGGAAGAGAAGGATTGTGAAGTTGGGCTTCGGCTTTTGGTTAGGAGGCTATGGGCTAGTTTTAGACTAACGAGAATTCTACAAAAGTATCAGTAGAAAGGACTAACGTGTAAACAATTATTAATTAATTTGAGAAGAAGTATAGGTGGCAAAAGCTGACTGACCTAAAAAATTTATCCCAAATTGAATCCAAATCAATTTAAATTAATCAAAAAAGGTCAAAGGGCTAAGTCCAAAAAAATTCGAACCTAAAACAACTCAAACTCGGTACAATTCAAAACTGAGACCAATTCAATCCAAAATCAGTTAAAAAACTAAAGTTATAATAAAAAAAAGTTCGAATTATAATTATATGATTATTATTTAAAAATTAATAAATAAGTTATACACTTTTTTAATTAAAAAGTTTAAAATTTTGAAAATGTAAGGAAAAATTAGTTAAAATATATTTTATGATAATTTTTATTTTGAGAAATATATTTTCTACAAAATGATTTAAAACTTTTGATTATTACCAAAAAATAATTTTTGAAAAGTTGGATTGTTGAAGAAATATTATTTTTCAAAATTATAGTTTTTGTTTATTCAAGAACAAGAAAAAGAAGGAAAAGAAAGAAAAATAAGTAAAAAATGAAAAAGAAGCAAAAACAGGAAAAAAATCATTTGGTTTAATAAAATAAATAATTATCCTTATTATTTTATTAAATATTTAAGTTAATTTTTAAATATAAAATTTAAAGATAAAATAAATAAAATATTTGTATTTATTTCTAATCTTATGGATTAGAAATAACCCTTATATTTTAGAGAAGATTGAATCATTTTATACTACAAAGATAACTAATCTTTTTTTAAATCCAATCTTCCTTTTAATGTGTGCAATAAACATAAGATGAGATGATTATCCTATATGATCAATTATCCTATGCATCAAACATAACTTATATGTGTTAGATTAAAGGCAATATATATATATATATATATATATATATATATTGAGTATTCTATCAATATTTTCTCAATTTTTAAATAAATCTATAAGCATTTTTTTTATTTAAATTGATATGGGAGGGAAAGAAACAAGTAAACAAAATATGGTTTGTTGACGCATGCACACCTCACTTGGGATGGATGTTGTAATGCTGTATGGATTTTTTGCTTCCTAGATCAGGCAAAGGAAAGAAACAAAAATACAAGAGCAGCTTTGATTTTTTTTTTTTTTGGGGGGGGGGGGGGGGGGGGGGGGTGTGGTGTGTTGTGGGCTTTTCTGGAATTAAGGAAATGGAAAGTAGCAAGGGATCAAAGAAAACAGATTTAACAGAACATTTTTTTTAAGTCATAAGAGTAAAGCAAAGTGGAAAATCAAAGGGAAATTAAGTAGTTAATATTAGTTGAGTTATAAAGGGAAGAACAAAGCAGAAATTGTAATGAGCTTGGGAGATGAAAGAAGACGATGATTGAATCGAAACCAAGTGTGTTTGAAGAGAAACAATTAAGCAAGGTAATTAAGGTAAAGGTAATTTGGGAACAATAATAATTCAGATTACTTAATTTGTCATCCCACTGTAACCCACTTTGCAACTTCATCAGTATACAACTAGGAAAGTTGTATTTTTTATTATTATTAATATTATTATTTATTATTGATATTGGCTTAACTTTCTCTATATTTGCTCCTTTTTTTTAATCCATTGTCAGCGCTGGTTTTTGGAAGTAACCTTTGTCTTTGTGCATTATCAACATTATAATAATGTTTCTGTATGCTATCGGGTTAAGTCTGCTTTTTTTTTTTTATGCCGGCCGATTTTTTTTTTCAAGGTATGTTTGAATAGCAAATTAATTAGTCAAGCAAGCAAAACATTGGACAATTGTCTAATCTTTTAGTTAGTCAATACTCATCTCATATGAACCACTTTGCAACTTGCACATTATACAATTAAGAAAGATTATTATTATTATTATTATTATTTAACAAAAATTAATAGATCATGAAATTTGTTGGAGGCGGGAATCTTTGTCATGGATTGGGCCCAGTAAGGCCCAATTTCACTTCTTTAATGGTTTCAACGAAAAAAGCCCAAGGGGTTTTCTTTTGATGGGTTGGAAGAGATTGAATGTGAAGTGGGGCTTGGCTATTGAAAAATTAAGCTATGGGTTAGTTTTATATCAATGAGATTTCTGCAAAATATTTTTTTTTAACAGCAATTTTCCATAAGGACAAACTTATTTAGCTATAATTTTAGGATAATTATTACATAGATGTATGTATAGCAGGAAAGTTGTTTAAATACTTGTTTTCTTTTTTTAGCTGAAATTGTTATTGGAGGCTTCTGTTGTGATTGTTAGTGTAAAACCGTGAATTTCTTGAAGAATTATTAGCTACACTTGCTCCCAGATTGAAAATTACCTCCATATTTTCTGTTTTAGTTCTATTTTCCTAATGTGAATGCCAAACCAATTGGATCTTTTGACATTAGAATGTCGATAGCACCTGAGGCTGAGGATAAAGGTTTACGTGTATCACGAGGGATAGTGGTTAAAGATGAAAGGGTATAGTTAATTTCAAAGGGTTGTGATCCAATAACAGTGACTATTTATTCCCGAACAATAAACAAATATTCTAATATTCAAGCCCATTTGAACATGAATATAATATAAATCTTTTATATGAATTCAACAAATTCACTTAAAAAAATTGAACAATATGAAAGGGTATGGTTAATTTCAAAGGGTTGTGATCTAATAAGAGTGACTATTTGTTCCTGAACAATAAACGAATATTCTAATAGTCAAGCCTATTCGAACATGAATATAATATAAATCTTTTATTTGAATTCAACAAATTCACTTGAAAAAATTGAAAAATATATTGAATGTTTAATTCATTCTTAGCTATAATATATATTAATTTGCCGATAAGAGTTGTTAATGTGTTGCACAACTATATATATTTGTCTATGATCAATTTAAACATTTTTTTATCTTTTATGGATAAAATATGTCAACAAAGACTCTCGATTATATTTTAACATACTTGTACATTTTCGACACTTTTTAAATGCTTCAGCATAAGATATGATTTCCAAAATTAGTAAAAAATTGTAAAACATATATCATGAGTTTATATAACTGTATAAATTATTAGATCACCACAATAAAAGCAAGCATAGAAGACCATGTATGACATGCATTTAAACATAACTGTGTAAACAACTAAATACAATAGGGGAAAAAGCAGCTTTTTTCTTTTTAAATAAGTTGAATTCGGTCAACAATCTCTTAGCGAAAAGTTAGGAGCATTTATAAGACATGTAATCTTGAGTTTGAGTTCAAACAATAGTGTTGATACCTAATTTTATCCCCTTTTGTTATTATTACTATTATTATCATTTTTGTTATTATTATTATTATTTATTTTTATTTTTATTATTTATATTATTTTTATTATTATCTGTTATTGTTATTATATTATTACTATTATTATTTTTTTTTATTATTTTTATTTTTATTACTTTTATATATTATTATTATTATTATTATTTTTATTTGTCCAATCAACCCACTGCTAACCTATCCCATCGCCGACCAGCTAGTCTGCCAGCCACCCATAGCCCTTCCCCTCAGGTTGTCTCGTCTGTCACCATCCTCGCCAGTCCCAAGCTTCAAGCTCCCACTACTATTTCCACAGCCAAGCTACCAGAGGAACGGGGGACAATTCCACACACAGAGCCCCATTTTTTTGCTCACCATTTTCGACAGAACCAAGACCTTCCATCCTCACCAAACCACCATCACAGCAAACATCATCTAAACTACCCGAGACCCCTGCGAACCAAAACCCAAGCTTCAAGCTCCCACTGCTCAACCCACAACCAAGCTACCCGAGACCCACTTCACCCAAAACTACCATCGTCGCCTCTTATCCCGAAATAAGAACCAACCACTCCCTCATCACCACCCTCACCCTAACCCCCAACAGCACCACAACCATCACAGAAAAAACCCCAACGCCACCGTCCCAAAATCGAAACCCCAACTCAGATCACAACCCTAAATCTGCAAGAAAAAAGAAAAACAAACAACAAAACCACAACAAACCAACAACCATCACCATCCCATCAACAAACATCATCAACCAAAACGAGAGAAAAACAAAAAAATAAAAAGGGGGAAGGTAGCTTCGGTTTTCATCAGATCTGGGGTTAGAGGAACTTTCGAGAGGAACAAAGGTCAGATCTGAGGAAAGCGAGGAGAGAGGAAATTTTTTTTGGGTTTCGGGCGTACCACCGGCGACCGGAGTGTGGCGGCTGGCGGCGGCTGACGGCGGACCCAGCGACGGCCGGGAATCGCCCAGCCGAGAGCCTTGAAAGGCTCTGGAATTTTTTTTGTGTGAAAGAAGCAAAAATGAAGAAATAAAAAACAGATGGCTTTTATAGCTGCAAAAAAAAAAAGAGGCAAAGTGAAGGATCCGCGCCTGGACCCGACCCGGGTCCAGGATCCGCTCGGACCCGCGCGCTCGACCCGTCTGCAGAGAAGGATCTGCGCATGCAGCCGACCCGACCCGGCTCCGCCTTCTTCTCGCGACCCGCGTGCCGCGCCCGACCCGCTCGACGACCCGCGTCTGACCTGTGTTGGCCCATTTTGCTTCAGGCCCGGTTCCCATTTTAAAGCCCAATAGGCCTTAACCCATTTCAAAGGCCCTACAGCAATTTTGAGACCTCTTCAAGTGGGTTTTTAAACCCAAATTGGTATATTCCCTTTAATTTTAACAGTTTTTATATTTAACTATTATATTTCATTGTTATTAATATTATTTTGTTTAGTTATTATTATTATTATTTGTGTTTTATACTTTTATTGTTATTATTATTATTATTATTATTATTATTATTATTACTAATGCATGTTGTAAAATAAAAGTTTTTTTTTTTTGAAAAAATTTTCTTTTATATGTATTTTCATTAATTGAAAAATAATGAAATTCAAATTTGAGGAAATCACAGAAAATTTAAATTTAATAAATTGTCCGATGATGGGATGCTACGGAAGTCACAAGTAGTGATTCCTAGCTGATCCCTAGGTGAGAAGAGTCGTACTAGATGTTGCCAAAAGTATTGGAATATTTAGTATGATTTTTCAATAATTTAAATTTTTATTAAAATGAAAACAAAATAAGTTCTTTTTTTTAAAATTAATAATTTAAATTCAAATCAATGAATTCCCGATGATGGGATGCTACGGAAGTCACAAGTAGTGATTCCTAGCTGATCCCTAGGTGAGAAGAGTTGTACTAAATGTTGCCAAAAGTATTGGAATATTTAGTATGATTTTTCAATAATTTAAATTTTTATTAAAAATGAAAACAAATAATTTTTTTAAAACAAAGAAAATTAAATAAATAAATAATGAGATTTAAATTCAATTAAATAAAGTCCGATGATGGGATGTTACGGAAGTCACAAGTAGTGATTCCTAGCTGATCCCTAGGTGAGAAGAGTCGTACTAGATGTTGCCAAAAGTATTAGAATATTTAGTATGGTTTTTCAATAATTTAAATTTTAATAAAAAAAAAAGAAAATGAATAAGTTTTTTTAAAAAAGGGGAAATATAAATAAATAAACAAATAAATAAAGAAATTTAAAATCAAAAATTCATTTGCATCATATACTATTTGTTTGCATCATATGCATCCATTTAATTTCCAAATAAGTGTGAATCTTCCGAGGATGAGATTCTGTAGAAGTCACAAGTAGTGATTCTTAAGAAATCTCTAGGTGAGGAAAATTATTTCAAATGCTGCCAAAAGTATTGGAGTATTTAATTTAATTATTCAATACAAAAGGTTCACATTTACTTTCGAAAAATAAAGTTTAACCTTTTAAAATAAAACAAAATAAATTTGCAAATAAAAAATGATTTTGAATAAAAAGGTTGGAATAAAAAAGGAATTAATTTTAAATATTAAATTAAGATCATTTTATTAAAACAAAAAGGATAACACATGATTATTATGGTACCGTTTTTTAACGGGCGTCGTGGGGGTGCTAATCCTTCCCCACGCGTAACCGTACCCCCGAACTCAATTTTGTTTTCGCAGACCAAAAATTGTCTTTTTAATAAAACTTAATTAATTTTGAGATTTTGTTAAAAAGATAAATATTTTAGGTGGCCAATCACACCTAGTCAAAAAAGATTGGTGGCGACTCCCGCTGTTTTTAACTGTTTTTCAAAATCGTCGAGCGCGAAGCCGTTACGACAGCTTGGCGACTCCGCTGGGGACTTTTTTGAGGGTCAAGCCATTTATTAATCATGTGTTATCCTAAGTTTTAATTTAAAGGTCTTAATTAATATTTAAATTTAATTTCTTTAATTTTAAAATAATTAGTTGCATTTGTGTTTTAATTATGTTGATTATTTTATAGCATTCTTTATTTGTATATATTATTTTTAATAAATTGTGGGGCATCTAGGATAGGGGTTATGGTTTGATGAATGTTTGATGTGTTCCCTCTACACACACTCACATTTGCATTTGCATGACATGAGCTCTATACCCGGGTTCAGTCCTTCTTAGGAGGGAGTAGAGTACCTTTGCTCTCGTGAGGTAATCACCTCCGTAATGGCAATCGAAATACTCTCACTCAAATTAAATCTTACTAGTCCAGTGTGGATGACAGTAAGGTATAATTTGGGAACCTTTTGACCTTTTAGAGACCCAACCCAGCATGTAAAAGGCCTTAAGAAGCCGATCCTAGCTAGAGCCATGTCCGATTTTTGTAGAAATTATCTCGAAATTAGGACACAAGAGGGAACACTATTCGACCCATTTTCTCATGTCAATAATAAAGGTACAATCGATTTTGGTTTGAATTGTCCATAATTTAAGTCTTTGAACTTTTTCTTGTTTTTCAAAAAAGGATTTTTTTAAAAAATAATAATAAAATTGTGGAAAGAAATTTTGTAAAATAAAAAGAAATCTAAGGTTTTTTTAACAAAAAAAGTGTGAGAAAAACAATAAAACAAACTTTTCTTTCAAAATAATGGGAATAATTTTTCTTTAAAAAAAAAAGGGAGAAGAGGGATTTCTTCCAAAAAAAAAAATACGGACATAAAAATGAGAATAAATGGAAAATACGAAGAGAGCTGACGTCTTTTCTAAATAAAGGTAAAATAGAGTTAACAAAATCTTTCATTGATTTTTTCTTTTTTCCTTTTCTGAATAATTTAAAGAATAAGTTGACAAAAAAAAATAAAGAAAAATATATTTTATTTTTGGGTTGTATAGGAGTTTTAATGAAAATATAAAAACAAAAAAAAAAAATTTTTGACTAAAAAAAAAATTTTTGAACAAAAAGATGTCAACAAAAAATTGTTGTCCTTGAATTGTGTGGAAAAGAATTCAAAAAATAGTGTGATTTGGAATAAAAATAAAATAAAGTTAATTTTTGAAAAAAGAATCAATAGGGGATGTGAATTTTAGGAAAAATAGAAAATAAAAAGAAAATTTTAGTGATAAGAGAAAAAGTTTGATTTGGAATAAAAATGAAATAAAATAAAAAAAAGGAATGTGAATTTTATTTTTTAGAAAAAAATAGAAAATAAAAAATTTTTGTTTGGTGATCAGAAAAAAATGATTTCTAGAAAAATGAAGAAGAATGCTCAAGTTTAGTTAGGAATTCCATCTTTCTTGCATGTTGGATTAAAGAATAATAAGATTGTGAATACAAATATTCGTTTTTCTCAAGCATGTTAGGGACATATATCATTTTAATTCCTTTCATCATCATTGTGTGTATATATATATATATGTTGATAGTCATGTCATTTGCATTTTAGAATCATGAAAGTTAGGTGAAATAAAACAAAATTTGATCTTCATTACCACTGCATTGTGTATAAATTACATTTTGTATAAACATGTCCTTCATCATGCCTTGTTATTGTGTCATGTCTTAAACATTTTACATAGCATTTCATAAAAAAAAATGAATATGTTCTTTCTCATAGAAAATTAAAAGCAAAGGAAAAAAGAGAGAGAGTTTTGAAACAAGTTTGGTATAGTTTAAGATTATTCTTTAATTTCTTTGACTTATGTCAGACTTGACCTCTCAAGTTAATAAGTGAATATGATAAACAAGAGGTAAATTTCAGTTTGAACTTTGGTATGCATTTTGCATTGTTGCATCACATTTCGTAGATAAGTCTTTGAGAAAATAGACTAAGTCTTTTACGATTTTGAATTTGTTTATTCTTTCAATTTTCTTTTTTATCAAATTTGCGTACATGTGCTATTGATTGATTATTTTCATTAAAATTATTCCTCCCTAAGATTTGGTTAAAGTGAAGACCTAAATACCTAATATGTAAAATCAAGAAAGTTATGCAAACTAACAACAAAAAAGAGAGAAAAAAAAAAGAAAGAGAGAAAAATAAAAAAAAAGAAGAAAAAGAAGAAGAAAAATTGTTCCGTTTCATAGATTTTGTCATACATATCATTTGCATACATATACAAATAACATGATTTTCGTAAAATTCACATTGTATACTTGTTATACTTTAGTAAACATGCCAATACTGTTCATTTTTCAAAAAAAAAAGAAGCTAAAAAATTTGTTTGTTCCAAAAATTTTTTGAAAGAAATAAGAGAAAGCTTTTTAGACAAAGGTAAGATTACAATGTGGAATTCTAATTAGAAAATTGTGGTAATAAGGTTCCCAGGCTTCTCGACCATCAAAGGTTATAAAGCAATTCGGGACTCTCAAGTATAGACCATGGAAGAAGGACAGGCTAGCCGAATGGAGAAAATAGAAAAGGCGCAAGAAGAGATGAAGGGGCAATTGGCTACAATGATGGAGATGATGACCAAAATGAGTAAAGGAAAGGAACCAGCACAGGGAGTAACTACTCAAGTCCATACTTCACAGCATATGCCATTTTCGAGGCACGACATTCCAAGCCCCAGGAGGAACCCATCAGACCCAATCTATGTCCATGATTCGGATAATTCTAGAGAACAGGAGAAATTGAAGATGGGTGTATCAACAATGAAAGAGAATATAGAGCCTCAAACAAAGTTAGATCTCCTTGAAGAAGGTTACGAGCTATCGAAGGGATGGATTCATATGGTTCTCTGGAGGCGAGCGAGCTCTGTTTGGTACCGGGTATATCTATCCCACCAAAGTTCAAAGTTCCAGATTTCGAAAAGTATGATGGGACCAAATGCCCGGCAACTCATATCAAGATGTATTGCCAGAAAATGACTGCCTATGCTCAAAATGATGAATTATTGGTTCATATTTTTCAAGACAGTCTTACCGGATCAGCTACCAGGTGGTACACCCAACTAGATTGAGCCCATATCCGCTCATGGAAAGAATTGGCGCGGGCATTCATTGCTCAATACAAGCACATTGAAGATTTAGCACCATACCGCCTGTCCTTACAAGGCATGAAGAAGAAGCATGAGGAGAGCTTTAAAGAATATGCTCAAAGATGGAGGGATGTAGCTGCCCAGGTCCAACCCCCCCTCACAGAGAAGGAAACCGCCATCCTATTTGTCAATACACTACCCCACCATAAATTATATCCCTCCAAGCTTGAATATTCATCAGCCAATCCCACAGTCCAGTTGGCAAATGGGTCTCCAAACACCTATACCTACCCAAAGCAACCAAAGAGGATCTCAAAATAAACGGAGAAGGACCGACATTGATCCGATTCCTTGGTCCTACACTGAAGTATTTCAATACCTCATCAAGAACCAACTTGTTACCCCGATCCCACTAAAGCCCTTGGAGCCTCCATATCCAGAGTGGTACAACCCTGATGCTCGATGTGACTATCATAATGGGAACTTGGGTCACTCAATAGAAAATTGCCCTGCTTTTAAGCGTAAGGTGCAAAGTTTGATCAGAAAGGGTTTATTGAATCTTGAGACGATGGAATGATCGAATGTTAATCTCCCGTCCAACCATGCCAGGGGATAACTACAAAAAGGATCTTTTTGGTGGGTCATTCATGATGATGTGAAACTGTTTTTTGGTCGAAGTTATGGCCCAACCTTAATGGCTTTTCATGTATAGACTTTCATTTATCTTTCATCATCTTAATGAAGTAGCATATGCATTTTCATCACATATCTTTCTCTCTCTTCCTTGATTCAAATTTGGCTTTGTCTTCTTTATATACCTCACCACATTTCTTCCATTTTTTATTTTATTTTATTTTATTTTATTTTATTTTATTTTTTTTAACGATAAATATGACATCGATGTTGATAATAATTTGGGATTGGAACTCTACCAAAGCTTTATTCGTGTTGACAATCTTGTCCAAAACCTTGACATGAATATTACAGTGGAAATATGATTTGTACATGGAGAAGGTGGAGGTTGACATGCAATTTTGTAACAAGTGGTTCCGCAAGTTGGTGTTTGCTCAGTAAATGATTCTTTGATAAAAGTTTTCGCATTTGAAAGGAAGAATGACCATCTTTCACCTACATTTCACTGTAAGAAAATTGTCCATTGCTAACCCCTTTGAGCCTAGTATGTTTGTTTTGTTTTTTTTAAGAAACCCACCAAGGATCACCCTCCACATTGGGGGGCAAAGCAAAAAAAAAAAAGGAAGAAAAAAGTTTGTTAACTTGAAATCTATGAAAGAATTTAAGGGGCAAATGCAAAAAGAAAGCCCCTTTACATTTTAAAGTTATTTGCGAAAAAAGGGAGAAAAATAAGAAATGGAATTAGAATAAAAAGGAATGGATGAAGAATGGGGCAAAATGCCTAAATGAGCCATGCATTAGAAAAATGATCCTCTGGTTTATAACCTTTTAAAACACAAAGTTTGGGCCTGCTATGTCCTTTCTTTCATAACCCCTCACCTTAGCCTACACTACGTACCTTAAAAGTCCATTTTGATCAAGTGTGAAAATTTGAGTCGAAGAACCATACATTGGGCCAAGAAATTGCGTGAAGATTGTGATTCTTTAATAGTGGACCATAATGAGGATGTTGAGGATGAATAAAAAAATGATGAAAAAAAAAGGTGAAAAAATGAAAAAAAAAAGAACAAAAGAAGAAAAAATGATAAAAAAAAAGAAAAGAAAAATAATGACTCAAATCGAAAACCCGAAAAGGGCGGCTCGAGTCAAATAAGGATGGATGATCCAGTTGGCAAGTAGAGGAGATCTCTGCCTTAAATTTTCATGGTGGAAACATTTTGCCAAGTAAGGGTTAATCTCAATACAATTAACTCAAAAAAAAAAGATTAAAGACATTAAGGAAATAGATTTGTTAGAGAAAGAATCCCAAATTTTCTATCAAGATTGATTGAATATTTGTTGTTTGAAAATTGTTGCCTTTTCTTTTCCTCAAGTTGGCTTGCTCTTTGACAAAATTATTCCTATTCCCTTCATCACAAATACCCCTCTTTTAATTTTTATCCCGTTGCATACCAATAAAAAGTCAAGAAAATGTGATGACACTGCATTTGTTATGGAACTGAAGTGATGAAAAATAAATGAATAATACTATTCATGAAAATTTATGCATTACTAATTTTTGGGAGGATATGGGGCAAATGAGAATTGAGACGATAATGAAGTATATCAATGCTTGAAGTCTCCAATTAGAATATACCAGAGTTGATTAGGTAGTGAAGAATGAAGGAAAACCAGTTGAGATTGTGGAACCAGTGTTAAGAAGGAAAGGTAAGATTATGGAAGGGATGGTCTTGTGAACCTTGTTACCATCATTTTTACATGATTTTTTTTAACAACCTTTGCATTGCATTCATCACATGCACCTAGGAAAGAAATGAAAAAAAATTTTAACCTTGGGTAAGAAAATTTTCAATTTTAAGTTGAGTGGAATTTTGGGAAACATGATTTTCAAGAATTTTAAAGCAAAAATTTGGATTTTAAGATAATGAACTTTGAATTCTATGAGAAACTAAGATAAAATAAAATTTTTTAGAAAAAGAGAAAATGTTGAAATGTGAGAAATTTCCTAGAACCTTCGGATGTGAATTCCCGAAATGAATTTTCGGATGTGAATTCCCGAACTAGAAATTTTCTGGACGTTTGGGTGTGAATCCCTAAGTCAAATTTTTCGGAGGTGAATTCCCGAAACCAACAATCGGATGAGAAATTCCCGATATAAATTATCCAGATGAGAATTCCTGGACTTTTGGGTGTAAATCCCTAAGTCAAAAATTTTCGGACGAGAAATTCCTGATATAAATTATCCAGATGAGAATTCCTGGACTTTTGGGTGTGAATCACCACGTCAGATTTTCGGACGAGAAATTCCCGATATAAATTATCTAGATGAGAATTCCTAGATGATCGGACGAGAAATTCCCGATATAAATTATCCAGATGAGAACTCCTGGACATTTGGGTGTGAATCCCCGAAACAGATTTTCGGATGTGAATTCCCGAACTAGAAATTTTCTGGACGTTTGGGTGTGAATCCCTAAGTCAAATTTTTCGGATGTGAATTCCCGAAACCAACAATCGGACGAGAAATTCCCGATATAAATTATCCAGATGAGAATTCCTGGACTTTTGGGTGTAAATCCCTAAGTCAAAAATTTTCAGACGAGAAATTCCTGAGATAAATTATCCAGATGAGAATTCCTGGACTTTTGAGTGTGAATCACCACGTCAAATTTTCGGACGAGAAATTCCCGATGTAAATTATCTAGATGAGAATTCCTAGATGATCAGACGAGAAATTCCCGATA
Organism: Heritiera fomes; assembly: GCA_032173925.1. Taxonomy (NCBI): domain Eukaryota; kingdom Viridiplantae; phylum Streptophyta; class Magnoliopsida; order Malvales; family Malvaceae; genus Heritiera; species Heritiera fomes. The sequence continues at coordinate 3,822,481 of JAPDPM010000023.1, read as the reverse complement.
TAAATTATCCAGATGAGAACTCCTGGACATTTGGGTGTGAATCCCCGAAACAGATTTTCGGATGTGAATTCCCGAAATAGAAATTTTCTAAACGAGAACCCTTAAATTATTGGAAGTAAATTCCCAATTTAAGTCTAAGTTCAAAAATTTCAAAAAAAAAAAAGAAGAAGAGAAGAAGAAAAAAAAAGAAAAGAAGAAAGAAAAAGAAAAATGAAAAAAAAAGAAGAAATAGAATTCCCGAAAGTTTCAATTTGAATTGAAGCTCTTCAAACAAAGTTCCAGATAAGATTAAACACATCAATGTTAGAATGAGATAAATGAGATTTTCGGACGAGAAATTCCCAATATAAATTATCTAGATGAGAATTCCTAGATGTTCGGATGTGAATTCCCGAACAAATTTTTCAGATGTGAATACCTGAATATTCGGATGTGAATTCCCGAAACAAACACTCGGATGTGAATTCCTGAGATAAAATTTCTAGATGTGAATTCCTAGATCTTTGAATGTGAAATCTTTCATTTTTAAAGTTTCAATGCCTCTGTTGCAAGAGGAGCACATTTTCAGAAAGGAATTTAAAGTTTCATTGCCTCTGCTGCAAGAGGAGCTTTCTCGAAAAAAAAAGAAAAAACAAAACAAATTTAAATTTAAAGTTTCATCGCCTCTGTTGCAAGAGGAGCACATTTCAGAAAAACAACATTTTAAGTTTCATTGCCTCTGCTGCAAGAGGAGCTTTATCGAAAAAAAAAACAAACAAAACAGAAACAAATTTAAAGTTTCATCGCCTCTGCTGCAAGAGGAGCTTTCTCGAAAAAAAGAAAAAAAAAACAAAACAAAACAAATTTAAATTTAAAGTTTCATCGCCTCTGTTGCAAGAGGAGCGCATTTAGAAAAAAAAGAAAAACAACATTTAAAGTCTCATTGCCTCTGCTGCAAGAGGAGTACTTTTCAAGAAAGGAATTTAAAGTTTCATTGCCTCTGATGCAAGAGGAGCTTTCTCGAAAAAAAAAGAAAAAGAAAAAAGAAAAAAAACAAACAAAACAAAAAGAAATTTAAAGTTTCATCGCTTCTGTTGCAAGAGGAGCGCATTTCAACAAAAAAAGAGAGAAAAAGAATGAAAAAGAAAGAAAAAAAAGAAGAGAAAAAAGAAAAAAAGAAAAAAAGAAAAAAAGAAAGAGAAGAAAAAGAGAGAAATGAGTCATAAGCTGGACAAAATTACTGTCAATTGTCTTTGCTCTATTCCTGATCCTCAGCAATGGGCAAAGAGGGGCAGCTGTTGACACCTAATTTTGTCCCCTTTTGTTATTATTACTATTATTATCATTTTTGTTATTATTATTATTATTATTATTTATTTTTATTTTTATTATTTATATTATTTTTATTATTATCTGTTATTGTTATTATATTATTACTATTATTATTATTTTTTATTATTTTTATTTTTATTACTTTTATATATTATTATTTTTATTTTTATTTTTATTTGTCCAATCAGCCCACTGCTAACCTATCCCATCGCCGGCCAGCTAGTCTGCCAGCCACCCATAGCCCTTCCCCTCAGGTTGTCTCGTCTGTCACCATCCTCGCCAGTCCCAAGCTTCAAGCTCCCACTACTATTTCCACAGCCAAGCTACCAGAGGAACGGGGGACAATTCCACACACAGAGCCCCATTTTTTTGCTCACCATTTTCGACAGAACCAAGACCTTCCATCCTCACCAAACCACCATCACAGCAAACATCATCTAAACTACCCGAGACCCCTGCGAACCAAAACCCAAGCTTCAAGCTCCCACTGCTCAACCCACAACCAAGCTACCCGAGACCCACTTCACCCAAAACTACCATCGTCGCCTCTTATCCCGAAATAAGAACCAACCACTCCCTCATCACCACCCTCACCCTAACCCCCAACAGCACCACAACCATCACAGAAAAAACCCCAATGCCACCGTCCCAAAACCGAAACCCCAACTCAGATCACAACCCTAAATCTGCAAGAAAAAAGAAAAACAAACAACAAAACCATAACAAACCAACAACCATCACCATCCCATCAACAAACATCATCAACCAAAACGAGAGAAAAACAAAAAAACAAAAAGGGGGAAGGTAGCTTCGGTTTTCATCAGATCTGGGGTTAGAGGAACTTTCGAGAGGAACGAAGGTCAGATCTGAGGAAAGCGAGGAGAGAGGAAATTTTTTTTGGGTTTCGGGCGTACCACCGGCGACCGGAGTGCGGCGGTTGGCGGCGGCTGACGGCGGACCTAGCGGCGGCCGGGAATCGCCCAGCCGAGAGCCTTGAAAGGCTCTGGAATTTTTTTTGTGTGAAAGAAGCAAAAATGAAGAAATAAAAAATAGGTGGCTTTTATAGCTGCAAAAAAAAAAAGAGGCAAAGTGAAGGATCCGCGCCTGGACCCGACCCGGGTCCAAGATCCGCGCGGACCCCCGCGCTCGACCCGTTCGCAGAGAAGGATCCGCGCATGCAGCCGACCCGACCCGGCTCCACCTTCTTCCCGCGACCCGCGTGCCGCGCCCGACCCGCTCGACGACCCGCGTCTGACCTGTGTTGGCCCATTTTGCTTCAGGCCCGGTTCCCATTTTAAAGCCCAATAGGCCTTAACCCATTTCAAAGGCCCTACAACAATTTTGAGACCTCTTCAAGTGGGTTTTTAAACCCAAATTGGTATGTTCCCTTTAATTTTAACAGTTTTTATATTTAACTATTATATTTCATTGTTATTAATATTATTTTGTTTAGTTATTATTATTATTATTATTTGTGTTTTATTGTTATTATTATTATTATTATTACTAATGCATGTTGTAAAATAAAATTTTTATTTTTTTTTGAAAAAATTTTCTTTTATATGTATTTTCATTAATTGAAAAATAATGAAATTCAAATTTGAGGAAATCACAGAAAATTTAAATTTAATAAATTGTCCGATGATGGGATGCTACGGAAGTCACAAGTAGTGATTCCTAGCTGATCCCTAGGTGAGAAGAGTCGTACTAGATGTTGCCAAAAGTATTGGAATATTTAGTATGATTTTTCAATAATTTAAATTTTTATTAAAATGAAAACAAAATAAGTTCTTTTTTTTAAAATTAATAATTTAAATTCAAATCAATGAATTCCCGATGATGGGATGCTACGGAAGTCACAAGTAGTCATTCCTAGCTGATCCCTAGGTGAGAAGAGTTGTACTAAATGTTGCCAAAAGTATTGGAATATTTAGTATGATTTTTCAATAATTTAAATTTTTATTAAAAATGAAAACAAATAATTTTTTTAAAACAAAGAAAATTAAATAAATAAATAATGAGATTTAAATTCAATTAAATAAAGTCCAATGATGGGATGTTACGGAAGTCACAAGTAGTGATTTCTAGCTGATCCCTAGGTGAGAAGAGTCGTACTAAATGTTGCCAAAAGTATTGGAATATTTAGTATGGTTTTTCAATAATTTAAATTTTAATAAAAAAAAGAAAATGAATAAGTTTTTTTTAAAAAAGGGGAAATATAAATAAATAAACAAATAAATAAAGAAATTTAAAATCAAAAATTCATTTGCATCATATACTATTTGTTTGCATCATATGCATCCATTTAATTTCCAAATAAGTGTGAATCTTCCGAGGATGAGATTCTGTAGAAGTCACAAGTAGTGATTCTTAAGAAATCTCTAGGTGAGGAAAATTATTTCAAATGCTGCCAAAAGTATTGGAGTATTTGATTTAATTATTCAATACAAAAAGGTTCACATTTACTTTCGAAAAATAAAGTTTAACCTTTTAAAATAAAACAAAATAAATTTGCAAATAAAAAATGATTTTGAATAAAAAGGTTGGAATAAAAAAGGAATTAATTTTAAATATTAAATTAAGATCATTTTATTAAAACAAAAAGGATAACACATGATTATTATGGTACCGTTTTTTAACGGGCAACGTGGGGGTGCTAATCCTTCCCCACGCGTAACCGTACCCCCGAACTCAATTTTGTTTTCGCAGACCAAAAATTGTCTTTTTAATAAAACTTAATTAATTTTGAGATTTTGTTAAAAAGATAAATATTTTAAGTGGCCAATCACATCTAGTCAAAAAAGATTGGTGGCGACTCTCACTGTTTTTAACTGTTTTTCAAAATCGTCGAGCGCGAAGCCGTTACGACAAATAGCATCTAGTCACCAATTTAAAAGAAAAAGTATATGAACTTTGTCTTAGATAAATGGCTAAACATAACCTTATTTCACAAAAATAGCTCTTCATTGCAAGGTAAAGCTGAAAAAGTAATGATACAATTAGTTTAAGACGCCATAAAACAGAAGACTTGAACGATGACAAGCATAATCTAGTATCAACCACCTATCATTGAAGCAAATATTGATAAGCATTTAAACAAGCAACTTAATAAAGGACAGAAATATAAGGGAAAAAAAGCTATATTTACCTATTTAGGTAACAAGTATCTCCGGAACGCTTTCCCTTTCTTTGTGTAACATAATCTTTGTTTCTCCCAAGATCACAAAAATAGGTTTTTCATCCCAACGTCCCCAATGTATGGCTTGATTATCTACTATTTCTTCCATCATGGTAAAACCTTCCGTTGTATTATTCTCAACTGATTGGGGTGCCTTCACAAAAAATTAATTACCCAAAAAAAGTGACATAATGTTCTGAAGTTCTACTTTCTTGTTATGAGACTACATAAATAAAAAATAAAAAAACCTATGTCAAAAGTAATTAATTAATTATGCTTGGGACTTGTGTCCATATAAAAGAGTCATCTAATTCATAATAATATATAGTTATATAATAATATAACATTTTTTTGTCAGGTGTTTCGTCATTAGTATCAGTATATGTGATAAAGAATAACAAATTAATTAAGTATAATAACAAGGAAAAAATTTTGGGTAGGTACCTGTGTTCTAGCATTTGCAGGAAGTTTTGACATACTGAAACCTTTAGTCAACTTGAAACATTGAGTTACTTTTAAATTCCACAAATAAGGGAATCGAAAATGATAACCCATTGGAGCGAAGCTCTTTAGGTTTGGTAGCTCTAGAAGTTCCAATGTGCGTAATTCAGGGAACACTATTCCCTTTTGATCATCTTCAACATTTGACTCACCTTGATATCCAAAGACTTGCTCTAGTTCAGAAGACCCACGAATTCTGATTTTTTTGAGTTTTGAAAGAGAACAAGTGACTCTAATAGGAAATAAGCTTTTCAAGTTGCTGCACCCATCAATCCATATATCTTGAAGACTAGGGAAGGATATGGGTTGGAGATGATCCTGTGGTGACGATGCTATTGAAGTTTGGTCCATTTCAATGATTCCTTCCAATTCCTCGCAAGATATTAGGTGCAAAATCTCCAATTGCAGCAAATTTCGAGCAACCATAAAAGGCAATAGAGATTTCAACCTATTATAATTTGACACCTTCAACTCTTTCAGATATGGAAAATTTGCAACTTGGATGGGACGCTGCAATTGAAGGAAACGTTAAGTTGGGCCAAAGGCAAAATCTCAAATTGCAATTGAAGAAAAAGAGTATAAGAGTACCTTTAGTTGAACTTCTTTGTTGACTTTTTGTTGAATATTGGAAATTTCCAATCGAGGACAATCCTCAACGCTTAACTTTTCTAGGGATGGTGACACGACGGGATAATTTTCTGAGCAAAAGAAATCCAAATTTGTCAAACTTCTGAGATGTAGATCTCGTAGGCAAGGGAGCCTAACGGCATCACGATCGACTCCATTCTTTATTTTTGCCACATTGAAGACATGCTTCAACTGAGGAGATTTAGCTATTGAAACTGATTTCAACTGTGGAAGAACTTGACCCAAAGGAATTTTAAAACCATATTTCAGTCTTGGACAATCACTTATTTCTAAAGTTGTCAATTTTGGCAAGAGCAGAGGATGCAAATGGCCATCTTCTGTTTCTATATTGTCACCAATTTCCCCGTCTATGATGATGTGTTCCAGTTCATTGCAATCTTTAATCGTGAGTTCTTGTAGCAGCTCCAAGGTTTGGGCAAGAATTGGTGAGAAGAGATATTTCAATTTGCCACAACCAATAAATCTCACCTTCTTGAGATTTTGTAGAAATCCCTTTGGAAATGGACCGTTACACAACATTTTGAAATCAGTCATTTGTTGTATGACTAATTCCTCCAAATTGGAGAAGGCAACGGCTGAGACATAACCTTGATCTGTTGTATCAATCAAGCACTCCAACATTTTGTCGTTTTTGACTGTAAGAAAAGTTACTTCATTGAGTCCCTCTGGATCTACGTTTGGAATGAGATTTTTAGGATACATGACTGCACCCATGGTAACCTTTTTAGCATTGCATAAAAACTTTTTGATACCATCCTGATAAATTCACAAAATAATGGAAAAGTATAAATTTTTATCCCACGCTTTTCACTAAAAGTTCATTAATGTAGATATTAAAACAATCCAATTAGTTTTGAGTATAAATAATACTATATAATACACTTCTATGTGAATGTACTAAATTTTGATATGCAGATCAAAGATGCATGTTTATGTCATGATATAAATCGTTCAGTTGATTATCTAATATGTATGTATGTATGTATGTATGTATGTATGTATGTATGTATGTATGTTATAGTACAAGGTACAAAACAAATATGGCAAGATGTCTACATGATTATTTGGATATTCTCTTTGAATGATAGGTAAGCATCCATTAATGTGAAAATCAAAACAAACAATAAATGCTTCCTCACCTTTCCACTTTCCTAAAATTTCTCTAATTCCTACAACTTCTTAATCTTTTTAATAAAATTATTTTAAAGTTATTTTAAATTCTATCTAATCCAAAAAATTTAAAATACATAATTTCAATATTATATTTTTGAAAAACTAAATAAAACATTAATTGATATTTATAGAATATATAATTTTAATTTTAATTTATTTAAAAAATATTTTATTAACAAAATTGAAAAGTACAAAAATAAGCTATCAATATCATGTATATTATTTAAATAATTTTATTTTAACTTTTTTTTGATGTGCTTAATAATATTATTTTTAATGTTTTCATTTTTTTATTTTCCCAATATTTGTTTATCTTATGTTTAGAACTTTATAATTTTTAATTAAATATTTAATTTTTTTATGATTGGATATCTTTATTATATTATATGTATTTTATATAGTATTATTATCTAATACACAGTTAATCGAGCTTTTAAATTTTACAAAGGGCCCTAAGATTATGATACATATTTTTTATGTATATTAAAAAAATAAAAAATTAACAAAGGAAAGGTATGTGTCATTATTCTAATATCGTTTGTAAAGCTTAAAAATTTCATTGACAATATATTGAATAAAAATCATTTTATATATACTTTAAATATATAAATTAAATGGTATTATTCTACGTATTTACAAATTTAAATAATTAAAATTAATTCGTGCATTGCACGAATAAAAACTAGTTTCAACGATATACAAAATTAAAACAAAACAAAAGTATTAAAGAAGTACCTTAAGTTCTGCTTGCCACGTCACAACTCCTTGTTGATTTTCGAAACGAGTTAGTCCGGGACAGTTGCTAAGTTTGAACTCTTTCAGGGGCTGTGACACTAGACAAAAACTATCCAAGTTCTCTAAATTTTCAAGATTTAGAATTTGCAAACTTTGTAGCACAATGTCTTGATGTGAATTTCCACCCTTTTCTTTTGTCATGTTGAAGATTTGCTTTAGTTGAGGACAATCACTTATCTCAACAGATTGCAAATACGGATATCCTTGAGCCGAAGCGACTGGAAACACATATTTCAAGCTTCTGCATTTAGATATAACGAGAGTTTTCAATTTAGGCCAGCAAAGAGAATCGCCATTCATGCTTGAAACTATTTCATCCCCATTTTCTGCTTCTTCCATTATTACATGTTCCAAAGAGTCGCAACGCCATATATAGAGTTGTTCCAGATGCACCAAATTTTGAGCAAGGGGAATGGTAAATAGATATGTCAGTTTCACACAATTTCCAATTCTCATATCCTTAAGACTTTGGAGGTTAACAAGATGGGTGGGCCCTTTCCATATCCAATTCAATTCTGGTAAACCAATTAGATATAAATATTTTAAATTTGAGAGCGGTGGTACCTGAATTTCATCACATAAAAAAATATAAAAATTATAAATTAAGAAACTTTGATATGAATTTTCCATTGATTAAAAATTTATAAATATAAATATTGATTTATTCAAAAAAAAAAGTGTAAATATTGAGAAGACACATGTTGGAGTTGAGTGAGTAAAATCTTCTTTTATTTATTTGTACTTACAGTGAATGCTTCTCACGCTAATTTCTCGCTCACACTCGGCACACACACTTGCACACACTTGCTTCTTGCACTACTCCACTCACTTCTGCTTCTTACACTCGGCACACATACTCCCTACTTGCACGCGCTTCTCAGACTTGCTTCTTGCACTACTGTCTACTCACTCACTTCTGCTTCTGACACTCGGCACACAGCACACTTGCACTCTCTATTTGCACAGTCTCACACACTTGCACTCTCTACTTGCACGCGCTCACACACTTTCTCTTACACTTCTCTTACGCATACACAAGGCGTGCAAAGTAATAAATAGACATTGAAAACTAGGAAAAGAAGAATCCAGAGAAAGAGCAATCTGGAATAATCGTCGTAGCTTTATCAACGCATTGGTTGCAATAACATCGAGGTTAATAAACAGATAAAGTTTGCAAAGTGTGTTAATAAACAGATAAAAAAAAAGTCATAAATATATAAACATTTAGATCAGTTACTAATTAGTATAAAATTTAGGTCAGTTACTAATTAATATAACTTAATTAAACTTTCTTTCTTTTAATTAAACTTGAAAAATATGATCAATATATAAATTTAGTAATTTGTCATGATATATTGTAAAACATATATAGAATTTAAAAAGAGTTCAATTAACAAATGTTTATAAACCATAGCTATTGGTTTAGAATAGTTAGAATATTATTTAAAAAAAATTTTTTTTTTTCACTTGATGCATTTTTTCATCAAATTCAAAATGAAAAATACATTAATTTTACTTTATTTTTTATAAATATCACCCTAATCAATGTCAATGGAAACTGTTTAACAATATTGAAAAATATATTGATAGTAAAAATAACGAAATTGTTTAGTCTATAATAGTTTATAATATCCTAGGCCATTTATTCTAAAAGAAATTATTATCATAATTAAAAAAAGGGAAATATTTTTAAATAAATAAAAGTTAATACTGGGTTACTGGGTTAAAGCATATATTAAATTTAGTACAAATGATTTTTTTTTTTTTACAAAAGAGCATGTCTCTTAATTATTAGTCTATGACAGTATAGCAACAACTTATTATCCAGCAAAGATTTAAAATTTTATCAACTACCAATGAAAGAGAGCATGCATTAAAGGAGAAATGGAGAGAGAATACCTCAAGCTCAGCCATTTCTTGCGGAAAATCGAAGACTTGTTCTAATCCCTGGCAGTGGAGTATCCTGAGGTATTGTAGATGCAACAGACTTTGAGCAACGCAAGTTGAGAAGATGGATTTCAATTTATTGCAGTTACCTATGTTTACATCCTTTAGACTTTGGAGGCTTGCATGGTATTTATGTGTTGACTGTACTTTCCATATACTCTCCAATTCTGGCAATAAGTAAAGGTACAAGGTTGTTAAATTTGAGAGTAGTGGAGTCTGAATTTCTTCCTGTTCAAGAATCCCATCCATTTGAAATACCTCTTTTAGCTGCCTACAACTTTCAATGGTCATATCTTTTAGCTTTTGTAAGAAGCTAATCGGAGGGGGACCATGGCACAACTCTTTCAAACAATCCATAAATCCCATTTTTAATTCCAACAAATTAGAGAATGCAGTGTTTGGCGCATTTTCCCCTGTTGTATCCATCAAGCATTCCATGTCATCGCAACGCCAAAGTTTAAGAGAAGTTAGTTCATTTAGGCCCTCTTGATCTACGTCTGGGACAATATTTTTGTGTTCCATGACTTTCCGCAGTTCCAACTTTTCCACATTGCAAAACAGCCCCTCAAATGCACTGAATGAAGATGAGAAGTCTTCCATTTCCAAGGCTTTAAACTTTAGCCCCCGCATAAATGACGGAGATGCTCCTACAGCTATCTTGTACCTTTGTAGTTTAGGGAACACAAAGTTTTCTTGAAAACATTGATGATCAGTAGAAACTCTCAGAGATAGTGCAGTCAAACAAGACAATGACTTTAGCTCCCATAAGTCGACATTGTTTGGACATGTCACGTGTAGCTCTTGGAGTGACGTCAACCTGTTATACACAAATACAAAATACTGTTATCAACACAAAAATAACTCTTCAAGCCAATGATAAAAATAGCAAGATAATTAATGAAGTAAACATAAATTAATTTTAATATCGGCATATATAAAACAGCATGCATGATTCTTCTACTACTTTTCTTATGAAAAAGGTTTGAGGTTTTCTTTTTTTTTTTTTACTATTTCATGTGACAATCATGTTATATAGTAGCAATTTTTTTTTAATTGGAAGGGCTACAAGGTAAAATGCTTCATGCTAATGCGTAGGGACCAAAAGCCTTTGGTAAATATGCTCGTCATAGTCTAAAATCAAATTACTTAATAAAGTAATTAAGAGAAAAATAAATAACAAAAAATTAAATACTTTATTTTGAGCAATACGATAAAAAATAATTGACATCTACTATTACCTTGATAGAAGGTTAGGGGGAAAATTGCTCTGTCGCTCTCCAATATAAGAAAAATGTAGTGATTTTAGTCCATGCAATGCCACTAATTCTTCCGGGAGCTCATAAACATTAGTATCAAGCAATGCAAGAATCTCAAGGTTTTCTAAAATTTTCAATGATGAGATGTTGTCGAGCTCACAATCTTCAAAATACAAAGTCCGAAGATTTTTTACAAATTGAAACACTTCCAATGAAAAAATAACATTTTTGAGATATAAAATTCGGAGATCTTTCATTCCCTCAAAAATTGCACTCGGAATTGTCACAATTTTTTTTCCTGTGAAAACCAAAATTTTCAGTTTTGAAAATTCTAGTTTATCAGGAAAATTATTTATGTTGCTATTCCAAAAAGAGATTGCTGTATAGCACCCAAAACTTTCCCTTCTAGGCCACTCTGTCAATCCATCTTTTACCATGAACAAATTTTCCCCTCTCGATGTTATCCAATGGGAAAAATCACGAACCACGTCATGCATGCTAACATCATCCTTATCATCATCAGATTTCAATAATAAACCAGAATCTTGGAGCTTTCTTAGTGCGACACTAATTTCCTTCCGTAAGCTTTCCATTAAGTAAATATCAGAATATAATCCATAACCAATTCCAAACATGATCAACAAATCAATTTTAATTCGAAAATCTTCTGGAAAAAGGGAACACAGCAAGAAACATAATCGAACGTTGTCTAATTTATTCAAATAATCATAACTAACCAGAAGGCACTTGTAGATATCTTTACAAAGAACTTCATTGTCTGAATGTCTTGCCTCCTTGAGTCGTTGATTTACTGCTTCCCACTCCTCTAGTGTTGCACCAGTTAGGGCTTTTCCGATTGTTACAATTGCGAGAGGCAAACCCTTGCATTCAGAAGCAACCTCCTTGGCTATATCATTCAAGGTCGAAGAAACATCTTTTAGACCAGCATTATCTTTGAATAAAGCCCATGCTTCATCTTCGGATAAAACATTAAGTTGAAATTTCTTTTGACACTTCATTCGAGCACAGATTTGTTCAAGACGCATAGTCAAAAGAATTTTGCAACCCTCGTGTTCAACACCGAAGGGAATACCTATAGTCTGGAATTTGAATTCTTCCCAAACATCATCAATAATTATGAGGATCTTCTTCACACCTTTCAATCCCCGCATTAACTCCTCAGCTTTTCCTTCTTCTGTACCTGCTTTAAATTCTAAATCTAATAACTCTGCAATTCTTCCTTGAATATTGCTGATGTTCGGATTTTGGGACATTGTAACCATCACAACATTATCAAAGAGCTTTTGTTCTTTAGCTTGCCTCCCAACTTCTTTTGCCAAAGTTGTTTTACCCACCCCTGGCATTCCAAACAATCCGATCATGTTAACACTATTAGTACTTAGAGCCCTCATGATCCCATCAAAAGCTAAATTTGAAGATTCAGAAGACTGAAAATCTTTAGAGGGGAAGAATTCTATTCCTTGAAGAGGACGAATGCCCACTCGTTGAAAATCACTTCTCTGAAGAAGTTCATTGATATAGGGCGTCTTCTTTGCTATTTTCTTACTTAAGCAGTATCGCCAACCCCAAGTAGGACACCAATCGAAACACTTCTTGCGTTCTATTTCAGCTTCTAATTCTTGGGTTTCTTTGAGTTCTTTCTCTGCCTCTTCTAGCCACACCTGGACATCCTTCTCAATTACTTCAGTTTGCCTTATAGCTACATCGACATCATTTTTTACTCGATCTTTCTTCGATTCAAGTTGTTTTCGCTTTTTCTTAAATTCTTCAACAATTTTTCCAAAGCGAAAAAAGTAACTGATATAAGGTGAAGCATATTCTGTTGCCACGTTTCCTACAGCACTGGCAGCAGCAGAGGAAGCAAATTCAGCTGCCATTCTTTGATGATCTGAGGTTGAAAAACAACTAATAATTAGTAAGTATGAACAAAAGAAACTAATAATAAGTAAGCATATTATAAGCTAGCTAGAGACAAAAGAAATTGAGATTGTTGGCAAAGTACCTTAACTACTTTTGGAGTAATATATACCAGAGAACAAACTGCTGACCGGTGAGCTTGGAAATTGAAAATTCTGCAAATGGTAGAAATTCTTCAGCTTTGATGTGTAAATGAAGAATATATCTTATACGTGTTAGACTAAAGGCTTAGCATAGACGTTGATCATGTAAGTTCCCCACATAAGTTAACTACTTAGTCAGTAGTGTTTTATAGGAAATAAAAGACTTGAGGTTAGTTTCACAACCTCTTAAAACTTCCTATTGTGGTTTTATATTTTATTATCGTTATCTAATAAATTTTAAATTATTTATCCATATCTACAAGTGATAACTGCCCACAAAATTGAATTACGTTTTTAATGAGAAGACGTATATAAAGAAAAATATAGGGTATTGGGTCCCTAATCTGAGCATTCTGAAAAACACACCATTAGTGAGTTTGCTTAAGATTAGAAGATCAAATACGAAAGACACGCAATTTTATTGCAGCTCAATATTTTCGATATCAATGGCTGGAGGTTAGTATCCTGTTCCGCATTTATAATCTATGATGTGTTGTTTTCGGTGTCAACACATTAGATACATCAATTCAAAATTTCTTACAGTTGGTATCCGAGCCATTAAAACCTCTGTCTTGATTTTGTTTGAACAAATTAATTGTATTGTAGTATAGAAGTTGGCATTTAAAATGTAAGATCTTGTTTTGTGCAGTAGTTTGTTTCTTTGATCGGAAAAAACGACTTCTGTGCATTGAAAAAGCTAGTTAAATTAGTATATTATTGACGCATAAAAGTTTTGAGAAATCTGACTTCTCAACGTACAGACCACAAAAGAACTAAAAAAAAAGGGAATGTAAAACGCATTGTATGTGATCTGTGAAACCTAAAAAGATATTAATTATAATTATAACGAAATATGGCAACAGTGATGAAAATTAACTTGGGAAACAAAAAGGCTGATATCCCTTGTTTAATTGTTTATTACTTTTATTTATATATTATTATTATTATTATTATTTTGTTGGCCGGAGAAAGTGAGCCTTTGAAATTTGTAGCTATTTTGAATCTGCCATTCATTACACAATTGGAATTGCAAATTCATTCTTTTCATTAGCTTTTATTTTCATGGGGCATTCGATTTAGATTGTTCATGTTGTTTCAAACAGTACAATAAATCTTGCATTGTGGTTATGGGCAAGAATTTGATAGTGTTAATTATTAAATTAATCATAAAAAAAAAGAGGCTTATATCATTATTTGATTCATGGTATTTTTTTTGTATGCTTGAATTTTATGTGTAAGTAATGAATGTATGTATACAATATTTTCTGTTTATAATATGTTGATTGTGTACATGATTGAAAATTATTATTTATGCATAAAATTTGATGTCATGTGATCCATATAATTTTTCTTGATCAAGGAATAGCCACAGCATCTTTGATTAAGTTAAATTATATATCATGTATATTCGGTCACATATAGAAAAATGACATTAATTGTAATTAATCATATTTAATATAATAAATTTTATCCCACAGGAATTTTTGTTATATTTGTGTGATTAATTAGGATGAAGTAACAAATTATTTTTCTTAGTTTACCCACAGGAGTTAAGAAAAGGAATATAATTTGTTAGTTTCATTATAAAGTTTATATATGAATCTGTTTAAATTAGAACTTCGCCCACAGGCAGTTTTATATGTTATTTGATTCATATTTTAATGCATGATTTACATTGGTAAAGCATGATATTTGTTTATTTGCCTCAAATTTGTAACATAAGCGTGAATGTTTGATTTATTTGCAGTTATACAACCTCTGAATTTTTCTGATGATAAATGTGATGTTCCCTATTTAAGTGGTGATAACTATAAGATATGGAAGGAGAGAGTTCTTCTTCAATTAGGGTGCATGGACATTGATTATGCTATTAGGAAGGATGAACCACCTGTACCTACTGAAACTAGCCCTCAGGGTGCGATTGCCCTATATGAACGATGGGAGCGATCTAATCGCTTAAGTATGATGTTCATAAGGACACGTATATCGGCTAGTATTCGTGGTTCAATCCCTGAGTGTAAAAATGTTGAGGAATTGCTGAAGGCTATTGATGAACAGTTTGAGTCTTCGGATAAGGCACTAGCTAGCACCCTAATGACAAAGTTATCATCTATGAAGCTCACTAGTGTTAGAGGTGTGCGTGAGCACATCATGCAGATGAGGGACATAGCGGCTCAGTTGAAGTCTCTTGAGGTTGAGATGTCTGAATCCTTCCTTGTGCACTTTATTTTGAATTCCCTTCCACAACAATATGGACCTTTCAAAATTTCTTACAACACACATAAGCAAAAATGGTCAATAAATGAACTCCTGACCATGTGTGTTCAAGAGGAAGGGAGGTTGCTAATGGAAATGGGTGAAAGTGCACATATAGCAACACAAGGAAAGAACAAAGCGCAAGCCAAACAAAAGGGAAAGGGTAAAATACCTATCCAGACTGAGAAGAAAGAGTCAAAGTGTTTTTTCTGTAAAAAGAAAGGACACATGAAGAAGGACTGCAACAAATATAAGGCTTGGCTTGAAAAGAAAGGGAATCCAATCTCACTTGTTTGTTATGAATCTAATATGGTCGATGTTTGTCATAACACTTGGTGGATTGATTCTGGTTCTACAATCCATGTTTCAAATACCTTGCAGGGTTTTCTAAACCAAAGGAAACCAAT
Source organism: Heritiera fomes (assembly GCA_032173925.1). Lineage (NCBI taxonomy): Eukaryota > Viridiplantae > Streptophyta > Magnoliopsida > Malvales > Malvaceae > Heritiera > Heritiera fomes. The sequence goes on along the minus strand of JAPDPM010000023.1, from coordinate 3,806,928 downwards.
GGCCAGTGAGCAATGCATCTATTCAGGAAACAAGATGCGTTCTCAAGTGGAAGCAGTAGGGACGTGCAGATTAGTTTTAGATACTGGTTTTGTTTTGAATTTGGAAAGAACCTTTTATATTCCATGTTACTCTAGAAATTTAATTTCAGTTTCAAGACTTGTACCACTTCGATTTTCTTTTGAATTTTATGAAAATGCTTTCCGCTTGCTTTATAAATCTAGTGTTGTTGGAAATGGGATGTTGATTGATGGTTTATTTCGAATTCATTTACAAAATAGTATTTGAAATAGTATAATGCACGTCCAAGACAATGTAAGTATTAAACGATGTGTTATGAATGAAAAGTCCTCTATATTGTGGCATCGGAGATTAGGACATATCTCCATAGAGAGAATTAAAAGGTTAGTGAATGATGGAGTACTTAGTATTTTGGATTTTACTGACTTTGATACTTGTGTGGACTGCATAAAGGGAAAGCAGACCAATAAGACAAAGAAAGGTGCCAAGAGGAGTTCAGACATATTAGAGATCATACATACGGACATTTGTAGTCCGGATATGGACTCATATGATCAGAAATACTTCATCTCATTCATAGATGATTATTCACGATACATGTATCTCTACTTGCTTCATAATAAGAACGAAGCATTAGATGCTTTTAAAGTTTTCAAAGCAGAAGTAGAGAAACAATGTGGAAAACAAATTAAGATCGTGAGATCAGATAGAGGTGGAGAATACTATGGTAGATACACTGAGGATGGACAAGCACCTGGTCCCTTTGCAAGGTTTCTTGAAGAGCATGGGATTCAAGCCCAATACACTATGCTTGGATCTCCAGACCAAAATGGTGTAGCAGAAAGAAGAAACCGAACCTTGATGGACATGGTACGGAGTATGCTTAGCAACTCCAAGCTTCCTAAATCCTTGTGGACCGAAGCTCTTAAAACGGCAGTGTATATATTAAACCGAGTTCCAACTAAAGTTGTTCCAAAAACACCTTTTGAATTATGGAAAGATTGGAAACCGAGTTTGCGACATATACGCGTTTGGGGATGCCCGTCTGAAGTAAGTGTTTATAATCCACAAGAAAAGAAATTGGACCCAAGGACTATAAGTGGGTATTTCATTGGATATGCTGAAAAGTCTAAGGGTTACAGATTTTATTGTCTATCACATGTCACTAGAATTGTGGAATCAAGAAATGCAAAGTTTCTTGAAAATGACTTGATTAGTGGGAGTGATCAATCTCGGAACGTAGTTTCTAAGAAGGATCATTCAGATATTCAAGCTTCCATTTCAAGTGACAAATTGGTTGTTCATAACTTCCCTCAAGTTCAAATGGATGTTGAACAATCAATCATTGAAGCTCCACAAGTTGCTGATGACAATCCAGTAGATCCAGTTGTTCAACAATTACCAGAGACTGTTGAACAACCAGTTGTGCAACATACTCCACAGGAGGATGCTGACACAACATTAAGAAGATCAACTAGAATGAAGAAATCATCAATACCTAGTGATTACTTTGTGTATCTACAAGAGTCTGACTATAATTTTGGAGCCGAAGATGACCCTGAAACATTTTCACAAGCCATGAGTTGCAGTAAATCTGAATTATGGTACAATGCCATGAAAGATGAGTTGAATTTTATGGCATCTAATGGAGTCTGGGATCTTGTTGAGTTGCCTAATGGTGCAAAGGCCATTGGATGTAAATGGGTCTTTAAAACAAATAAGGATTCATTAGGCAACATTGATAGATATAAGGCAAGACTCGTAGCTAAAGGATTCACTCAAAAGGAAGGAATCGATTACACAGAGACTTTTTCCCCTGTATCAAAGAAAGATTCTCTTCGTGTTGTTATGGCATTGGTTGCTCATTTTGACTTGGAACTGCATCAAATGGATGTGAAAACTGCATTTTTGAATGGAGACCTAGAGGAGGAGGTTTATATGAAACAACCGGAGGGATTCTCCTCTAGTAATGGTGAGCATTTGGTATGCAAGCCTAAGAAATCCATATATGGATTGAAACAAGCCTCCCGTCAATGGTATTTAAAATTCCATGATGTCATCTCTTCATTCGGTTTTGTAGAGAACATCATGGATCAATGCATATACCACAAGGTTAGTGGGAGTAAAATTTGTTTCCTTGTCCTATATGTGGATGATATCTTACTTGCAACTAATAATAAAGGGTTGCTCCATGAGGTGAAGCAATTTCTCTCTAAGAAATTTGATATGAAGGATATGGGTGAGGCATCTTATGTCATTGGCATTAAGATCCATAGAGACAGACCTCAAGGTATCCTAGGACTGTCTTAAGAGACCTATATCAATAAGGTTCTTGAGAGATTTCGAATGAAAGATTGCTCACCAAGTGTAGCACCAATAGTAAAGGGTGACAAGTTCAATTTGAACCAGTGCCCGAAAAATGAACTTGAAAGGGAACAAATGCAAAACATTCCATATGCTTCAGCTGTTGGAAGCCTAATGTATGCTCAGGTTTGCACAAGACCTGACATTGCATTTGTAGTCGAAATGTTAGGAAGATATCAGAGTAATCCGGGTATGGACCACTGGAGAGCTGCAAAGAAAGTAATGAGGTACCTTCAAGGGACCAAAGATTACATGCTTATGTATAGACGAACTGACAACTTGGAGGTAGTTGGTTATTCAGATTCAGATTTCGCTGGATGTGTGGATTCACGAAAATCAACATCTGGATATGTTTTCATGCTTGCTGGCGGAGCCATATCTTGGAGGAGTGCAAAGCAGTCTTTAGTTGCTATTTCTACCATAGAGGCTGAGTTCGTTTCTTGTTTTGAGGCTACCTCACATGGTGTATGGTTGAAGAGTTTCATATCTGGGCTTAGAATTGTGGATTCCATTTCAAAGCCATTAAGAATATATTGTGACAATTCAGCTGCGGTTTTCTTGGCTAAAAACAACAAAAGTGGTAGTCGAAGTAAACATATCGACATTAAGTATTTAGCCATAAGAGAACGTGTTAAAGAGAACATAGTGATCATTGAGCACGTTAGCACTGAATTGATGATAGCAGATCCTTTAACAAAAGGCATGCCACCAAAAGGTTTTAAGGATCATGTAGTGCGAATGGGACTTGGTTCCATCTTGTGAATTAGTTGTATGGACAACTTTTATTTGTAATAAAACTCTTATTCATTTGTTTTGTTTTCTCAATATTTGGTGCACATATTAGTTATTGAGAATAATAATAAATTTTGGACCTAGAATAAACATAAGGTTTATTCATTAAGTTATGTTATCACATATAGGCTGATATTGAAGAGGTGAAATATATTGTAATACATGGAAGATATTACTCATTCTTAGAGGACTTGTCACCATGATTCATGTATTTTGTTTCTTTAATTTAAGCATAAGGATTCATAGATTATGGATGGAATAGCAAGTATAATAAAATATACAGATCAAGTGGGAGAATGTAAGTTCCCCACATAAGTTAACTACTTAGTCAGTAGTGTTTTATAGGAAATAAAAAACTTGAGGTTAGTTTCACAACCTCTTAAAACTTCCTATTGTGATCTTATATTTTATTATCGTTATCTAATAAATTTTAAATTATTTATTCATATCTACAAGTGATAACTGCCCACAAAATTGAATTACGTTTTTAATGGGAAGACGTATATAAAGAAAAATATAGGGTATTGGGTCCCTAATTTGAGCATTCTGAAAAACACATCATTAGTGAGTTTGCTTAAGATTAGAAGATCAAATACGAAAGACACGCAATTTTATTGCAGCTCAATATTTTCGATATCAATGGCTGGAGGTTAGTATCCTGTTCCGCATTTATAATCTATGATGTGTTGTTTTCGGTATCAACACATTAGATATATCAATTCAAAATTTCTTACAGATCATTCTACCAAATATTTTCTAAATCTCATTTATAAATTTCATTTGTCCACTGAAGAAATGATCAAGAAGCAAAAATGCCCAAGTTAAAAAGAGAAACGAGAAAAGTTGAGAATATTTAGCAAAAATTATGTAGAGTAACATATGATTTTATTTTCATTAAATAATTTTAGATACAAATCTAAAAAACTTAAATAAGATTGTATCATTTTTTTAAGAAACAAATAAAAAACTCCTAATTTTTTTCTTCCCACAGCAAAACCTGGGCATATTTCTAGCGCATATAATTAACATTTTATTTAACTATAATTGTCATCAAGAGATGAGAAAGAAGTAATTAAAGTAAAAATTAAATTTTATTTCTTAACTGGAGAAATTATGAAGAAGTGAAATGCATGTCAGAAAAGGAAATTAATGAAGAAGTTGAATACCTCGCTTGGGATGAAAGTTGTAAAGCTGTATGGATTTCTTACTTCACCAAGGAAAATGAAAGAGAAGCCTTTGAATCTTTAGACTTTGAATCAAGGAAAAAACAAAAGACAAGTACAGTACAGACTCAAGCAAAGAAACAAAAATACTAGAGCAGAGAATTTAACCAAATACTACAGCAGCTTTGATGTTTTCATTTTTCTTTTGGCCTTTGTTGGAGTTGAGGAAAAGGAAAAGTAGCAGGGGATCAAAGGAGACAGATTTAACAGAACAATTTTTTTTTAAAGTTATAAGAGTATAGTAAAGAGGAAAATCAAAAGGAAATTGATTAGCTAATACTTGTTGAGTTAAAAAGAGAAGAACAAGGCAGAAATTGTAGTGAGCTTGGGAGATGACAGAAGACGATGGTTGAATGGAAACTCAGTGTTTGTTAAGAGAAAGAATTAAGTAAGATTACTAAGGTATAGGAATTTGGGAAGACTAATAACTGAAACAGAACCCGAAGACTAATTGCTTGTAACCATATTTCTTATCACCGTATTCAATAAATAGAGTAACTTTGTTATCTAACTTTGATATTTATTTTTAAAAACATTAATAAATTTTATTAATATTTATTTTTACATACTATTTTTACCTTCGTTCATTAGTCAAGTAATATTTTATAACTAACTAATACTATCTGTATATCAAATATAAATTTAAATTATAAATGAATTATGAGAAATATACCATTACGTTCAATTGAAAAGCATGATCAAATTATAAAATATAAACAAATGAAAACTGGAACAAAACACATATAACAACTGTTTATACAACGAATTAATATAAAAAAAAAGTCAATAATTTAATAATCAAGACTTAACAGTTTTATTTTTCTTCAAAAAGAGTTTACTCCAAAGTTTGTATCTCCTTCCCTTACTTTACGTTCTCCTACTTGAACAATTAAAACTACTTAGAAGAGATCGATGAAAAGACTTGCAAAATTTCTTTGAATTCTGTTTTGCCATGGTTATTACCAATTATCTTTGATTAAAATCCTTAGACCTTAATGGAAGACAACTAGCTAGATCTAGACAAGGGCCAAAAATCTTTCTTCTTTATGGTACTGTTCTACGAAATATCGAAGAAAATTGATTTGTCATTATCAACACCGCCACTTGCTTTTCACAGCTTTCGCTGGTCCATGGGAGTGGGACACGTCTTTATTGATGCACTTTGAATTATTGATGCCCTTTTTCTTTTGTCTTTTTTCATTTACTTTTCAGTTTTTTTTCTCACCTATTTATGATTTTTTATTTATAAGAGATTAAAAAAATCAAACTTTAAATTTAATTTTTAAAAAATAATAATCATTAAACAAAATTTTGATTGTTTAATTATTTTTTTTTTTCAATTTGTACCAAATTTTTAATTATAGTCACATCTGCATACTTCAACATTTATTAGCCGAGGACGACTAGAGGTGGCAAAAATTGGCCCGAGCCCGAAAACCCGCCCGAATCCGCCCGAGACCGAACCGGGACCAGCCCGAATTGACCAAAAAAGTCAAAGGCCCGTAACCGAAAAAGCCCGTAACCGAAAAAGCTCGGAACCGAAAAAGCCCGAAACCGAAAAAGCTCGAAACCGAAAAAACTCGAACCCGACACAACCCGAGACCGACATAACCCGAGCCCGATACGATCCGAAACCGAGACCGACCCGAACCGAAAACCGAAAAAACCGAATTTATAACCCGAGAAAACCCGAATTATAATTATATAATTATTATTTAAAAATAAATAAATAATTGATACACTTTTTTAATTAAAAAGTTTAAAATTTTGAAAACAATTATTATTTATTATACAATTTTATCAATTATATATTACCAACATAATAAATATTGAATCTTTTTAATTAAATTAAATTAATTTAAAACACCATAATATATGATATAATATATGATATCAAATAATCTTTAATATTATCTTTATTGCATTTATAATAATAAATATATTATTAATTTGACATTTGATTTTATTATAAAAATCATTTTAACATTTTATTATTTTTATTTATAATAAAATTTTAATTTTAATACAATAATAAATCAAATATATAAAAATTATATAATTTCAATATTTGTTTGAAACTTTGAATTTGATATCTTGTGCAACACATTAAAAATATTTTTAATAAAATTAAATTTAAACTATATTTTCTTAACGTTTCAAATATAGAAAGATATTAAATTTAGATTAAAAAAAACCTAATCTTAAAATTAAAATTTAAAATTTTAAGATTAGAAAAAGCTAAGTTATTAAATTAAACAATACAAATACAATTTTTTTATAATTGGGTATCATTAAAAGAGAAAATTATAGTGGTAATTTTATTTTTAGCCTTAAAACAAAAGACATTAAAAAATCAAGCTAGTGATAATTAATTATTTATTATATTATAATAATCTTATACATGAATAAACTAATTTAGTATCTTGTAATAATGATTTGTATATTATATTATAATAATCTTTTAAGAATAAATTATGTAATCTCCTAGTGTGTAAGTATTATTTTGATAGAATTAAGTATTTATTAAAAATAATTTCTTTATTATCTATTAAATGTAAAATTAAAGTGTGGATAAAAATAATAATTCTAATAGTAAATTAAAGTGTAATTTAATAATAGATTAGAGTTGTATTACTATGTAAGTGGTAATTTTAATAAAATTTATTTTTTTATACTTTGTTATTATTATTATTAATTATATTTAAATAACTAGCATTATATTAATTAATTTAGTAATATCTATTATTTAACATTTTAATTAGATATTCAATCAATTGGTGTATATCTAATATTATTATGTTAATATAATATTATTATGTTAATGTGAATATGAAAAAAATTAGTACTCAATTTGGAATAGTTTTTTTGATGGCAAATAAAATACATAATATAGTTAATAAATAACATCTTATCATAATGATTTGTATGTTATTATAACTTTAAAAATAATATTTTATCATGTGATATATAATCAACTATACAAGCTCTTAATTATATAAAATAGATTATTAATATATTTATCTTATTATAATGATTTGTATGTTACATTATAATAATCTCTTACCATGTAATATAGAATAAATTAAACAATCTCTCATAGCATATTATAGTTTTAATTTTAGACATTTTTCATTCCAATTTCTTATCATGCTTTTAGAATATACTTTTGTTTTTAATTTCAAACATTTAATCTCTTAGGATGTTTTCATGTAATTTAGTTTAACTTGATCAATTAATAATCATAATATAGTACGATTAAATAGATATTGACCTTCTCAACTACTTTTTAGTCAAAAAAGTGTTTTTTTAATTTATTATAATGAGTTACAAATAAAATAATAAACACAATATACTATATATATTAAGATTTACATTATAATAAAATGTCATATATGTTAAATTTATTGAACTAAGAGTATCTAAATTCCAATAACCCAATATTGACCCAAAAAAAAAACACAATGACTCAATAAGTTATTGTTAAGAGTATAAAGCTATTTATATAAATGTTTAATAGTTTAGTGTGATTTATTTATAATTTGTTAGTTATTTATTTGTATAGCTAATACTTTTGGATTTTCACTTTCTTTTAGTTTTACTATATATATTTGGCTCATTTAAAAAATAAATTTTTATATAATTATTAATATATAATTATATATTTTATAACAAATGTAAATATCACAGGAAATTAAAAAATAAATAATAATTATCAAGTAATAAAAACATTAAAATGTAAAAATTTATATTTATATAAATTTAATCAAAACAACAATATTTTATTTATGAGAGTTTCGTGTGAAAGGAGATCTGTTTGATTTTCATTTTTCAATTACCTCCAAACAAGCTTTTGCCACATTACCAAAAAATTTCAAATTCTTTGGGAATATGCCTTTTCCCTCCCTTGAGAATCACATGAAAAAACTTCAAAAGCAAACTTTGAAATATATTTATCTCAATATACTGTCATGCAATGTAGATATGATAATTAAAAAGAAATTGTGTTTGGTATATCAATATAAATTTTAATACAATAATTTTTATATTTTATATGATACAAATATATTTGATGCAATACGAATACAATATATATATACGAATTATTAAGTCTAATATAATGTAATGTCTATTATAATCGTTTTAATTATAATCAAAATTCAAAGATAATTTTTTTATTACAAGGGAAATACTAAATGACTGAGGATGGGGGTGTTGGATTCAAACCCAAGACTTACAATATGCCACAACTCATCTTTAACCACTAGGCCAAGAGGTTGTTGGCAATTCAAAGATGATTTTTAGTAGTCGAAGTTTGTGGACAAAAAAATTAATTAGTACAGAAATCCAGATGCTTCCAAGGCAAAAGTTTACAATAGCATAAATGCTTTCATTTCTTGCAAATGCAATGCAAGATTTAAAAATTTTTCAATATCTTTTACATCTTCGAGTATTTTACTTGTTATTCTTTTTACGATAATTAATCAATTATAATTAAAAATTCTGTATTGATCCATCATTTACAAGTGCGAACTTTATGTATTATTTTGATAGATCTCACGTGACTTTAAATTTTGATTAATTAATTATAATGTAATAATTATAGATGATATGTTCTCTTTTATTATTGTAGATAACTATATTCTTCATTGGTCCACTCCCAATGTTTTCAAAATCATCCCAACCAAATTTCTTAATATATATTATACAATTCCCATTTATTAAATTTCAACTTTAATTTAGCATTTCTATTATATTTTTATTTAACTATATAAAATTAAATTAATTATTATATTCAAAATTATAAAATATTTATAATTTATAAAATTTTAAAATAATTTGACTAAGCCCGCTAAGCCCGCCCGATTAAAACCGGACCGAACCCGAAATCGGACCGAAACCGAAAAAACCCGCAACCGAAAAAACCCGAAACCGAGAAAACCCGCAACCGAAAAAATCCGAGACCGAAAAAATCTGAGACCGAGAAAACCCGAGACCGAGAAAACCCGCAACCGAGAAAACCCGCAACCGAGAAAACCCGTAACCGAAAAAACCCGTAACCGAAAAAACCCGGACCGAAACCCGCCCGAACCCGCCCGTTTGCCACCTCTAAGGACGACAAGATGCGGAATACAATGCCATCTAACAAAGTATGAAATTACAGTCTACAATTTTTTGACTTAATAATTAAAAATAAATTATGATATATTATAAGTTTTAAATTTAAATTTAAATATTTTTATTTTCAGTTATATAATATTATTCTTGTAACAAAAAAATATGAAATTACAAAATGGTAATCCTTTGAGCAGAAATTGTCTAATGTTGGTAATTGATTAAAATGTTAAGGGTATATATTAATTTTGTGCAAAAAAATTGAAAGTATGTTTGATTTTTAATCATTTTAAAAATAAACAAAATTTTTTTAATATTTATTTTTAATTGGATGTATATTTTTACCTTATTCATAATTAAATAATATTTTTATAATTAATCAATACTATCAATGAATTAAATTATAAATAAATCATGAGAAACATATCATTAAAATCACTCGAAATAGAGAATACCCATGATCAAATTATAAAAATAAATAAATAAATAATTAGAACAAAGCACCTGTAACAATTGTTTATACTTGGAATTAATACCAAAATATTGAGGGGCATAATAACCAATACATAACTAAAGCATCATTAATTTTTTTTTAAAAAAATTAAATACAAAATTTAAATCTTTTTTTTTGTAATTCCTTATGAATAAAAATTGAAAGACTTAACTTTTTTCTGCTTAAAATTCGTGTGAACAATTGATATTACATAGACAAATTTGATGAAAAGACTCGTTTAATTTCTTTGGATTCTGTTTTTTCACGATTATCACCGGTTTTCTTTTTCAAAGCCTTAGCGGAAGACAGCTAGACAAAGGACCAAACGTCCTTTGTCTTTATGGCACTGTACTACGAAATATCGAAGAAAGCTGATCTGTCATTATCAACACTGCCACAACTCTTCAAATTTCCGGGTCGGATACGTAGTCATGAGCAGAAACATGCAGATTGAGGAAAATAAGCCATGGATGACAACGACGATGACGAGGGCAATGATATTTTATTTATTCCATTACTATCATCCTTGAGGATGATTTGCTCTAAATCCTCAAATTCCCAAATGCTCAGATACTTTTGCTTGGCAGATTTCCACCAATAGAGGTGCTTATTGGGCCGGGTTGGCCCGATCCGGTTCGCAATCGGATCGGATCAATTCGGTCCAAAATCCGAACCGGTACTGTACCGGTTCGGAACCGGCCCGGCCCGTTATGTTAACGGGCCGGGCCGGTTTTATTTATTTCAAACCGGGCCCGGTAAGGGCCCGGCCCGTTAAGAACCGGGCCCGTTAAGGGCCCGGTTAAAAACCGGACCGGTTCGAACCGGTCCGGTAAAAAAAAAAATCAAAATCTGCAGTTGCACTGCAGTGCAACTGCAGTGCAACTGCAGTACGCAGACTCGCAAGGCTGCGAGTCTGCGATACTTTGATGGGCAACGGCCATTTGGCCGTTGCCCATCAGTCTTTATTTTTTTTTTTTTAATTAAATTAAAAAAAAATTACAAAGGCTTGGCTGCCACTGCGCACGCAGTGGCAGCCTAGCCTGCTGCAAGATGGGCAACGGCCATTTTGGCCGTTGCCCATCAATCTTTTTTTTTTTTTAATTTTTTTTATTTTTTTATTCTAATTTTTTTCCTATAAATACCTCTATAATCTTCTACTTTCATTTACATTTCTTCTATATTTTCTCTCAAATCTACTATCTATATTCATCTACTCTTATTCTCTTCACTCACATACTCTCTCAATATTCACTCAAAGTCTCAAACTCTCTCAATATTCCTTATTCCAAATTTATAATATCATCATTTTCTTTATAAATTTCATTTTTCTTTTTATTTTATATCATCATTTTCTTTATAAATTTCATTTTTCTTTTTATTTTATAATTTTACTTTTAATTTTCAAATTCTAATATATTATATATATTCCTTATTACAAATTTATAATATCATCATTTCCTTTCTAAATTTCATTTTTCTTTTTATTTTATAATTTTGCAAATTTTACTTTTAATTTTCAAGTTTCAATTTTTAAATTTCAATATATTATCATACATCTATTTTTTAAATTTTTAACATATATTTATTTTCAAAAAAAATATAAAAATGTCAAATTTCTTTCGTCGTTCATGCTCTGTTTCTCGACCTTTTGGTTCCACTGAAATTCCTAATTTGGGTGACGAATCATTTAATGAAATCGAACCCGATATTCATCCGGAGGAGGAGCTTCCTTTGGCACCATCGTTTGGTCGTGGTCGTAGAGGAAGTCATGCTCAAACACAATCATCAGCTGCCACCACTGCTGCTACATCATCAAGACCGAAGTTTAGTCGAAAAAAAACAAGCAGGGTATGGGAGTATTTCGACATTGTAGCAAAAGAAGGTGAGACGAATAAATATTGTGCCATCTGTAAATTGTGCAAAGGCGTTTACTCTTATAACTCCGGTGGAGGTGGTGGCGGTACAGGTACGTATAAAAGGCATTTAATTACTGCACATAAAATTAATCCTGATGCCGAAGAAAATGAAATTTTAGAAGGTAAACAATCTCAAATTAATACGCATGATGGTGGAAAAAATTTTAATTTTGATAATGTTCAAGCTAGACGTGGTTTAGTTAGATTTGTAGTTAGAACTGAACAACCATTCACAATTTGTGAAAAAACAGGATATTTAGAATTTGTTTGTAAATATTTACAACCCGCATATAAATCTGTTTCTAGACATACATTAAAAAGAGATTGCATGGATATGTTTAAAGAATATAGACAAGCTTTAATTGATAAACTTAGTAATATTTCATCTAGGGTTAGTTTAACTAGTGATATATGGACTAGTACTAATGGTATAAGTTATCTTGTTATAACTTGTCATTGGATAGATGAAGATTGGTCTATGCAAAAACGAATTTTATCTTTAGATGTAATAGAAGAAGCACATAATTCATATACTATTCATAAATATATTACTAAAGTTTGTAAATTATATGGACTAGAAAATAATAAAGTTTTTGCTATTACTTTTGATAATGCTTCAAGTAATACTGCAGCTATTCCTCATTTAATTAAAAGTTTAAACCCTGTTATGCAAGGCATATTTTTTCATGCAAGATGTGCATGTCATATTATAAATTTATGTGTTCAAAGTGGTTTTAGTTCTAGTGGCACTGGTAGTGGCATAGGTCCAATTGATAAAATTAAAATTTTAGCAAAATGGATTCGCACACCAAGTAATAAACGTGAATGGAAGCAAATTTGTATAACAAATAATATACCTGTTAAAGCATTTCCACTTCCCGTGGAAACAAGATGGAATTCACTTCATCGTTTGCTTTCTTCTATTTTACCTTATAAAGAACTTGTTACTCCTTTTTATAATAATTATACAAATAGCACACATTTAGTACTTTTTGAAGAAGATTGGACTTTTATTGAATATTGTGTTGATTTATTATCTACTTTTAAAGATGCAACCGAAAGATTTTCAACTCAATTTTATCCAACTACACCGTATTTTGTTCCTATTATCTACACAATGTTTGACAAATTTGTAAAATTTAGGAATCATGAAACTTTAAGTTCTTTTGTATATGATATGGAGGAAAAATTTAAAAAATATTGGGAAATAATTCCTCCTATTTATTGTATTGCAACTTTACTAGATCCTAGTCAAGGTGAGGTAAATATAGAAATTTTTTTTGATTGTTATAAAGAATTTCTTGGTCTTGATTCTATTGAGGATCAAAAGTCCTCAATTAACAATCTTTTTCGAGAATTGTTTAATGTTTATGAAACAGAAAGGGAGCAATTCAACTTTAATCGAGAAGAAGAAGATTCATACGAAGAAACCGAAAGTAGCAAAAAAGGAAAAGGAATTTTAAACGCAATTAAGGAAGCAGCAAAGAAGAGAATGAAGCTAAAAGGAAAAGCGAGCGGATCGGGATCGGGATCAACAACTCGACGGAGTTCTAGCTTCAATGAGCTAGGATTTTTCTTAAGTCAAGATTTTTCTGTAGATGATAACTTTGATCTTCTCCAATGGTGGAAAGAAAACCAAAAACAATTTCCAGTTTTAGCTTCCATGGCCCGAGATGTTTTTGCGGTGCAAGTTTCTTCTGTTGCTTCGGAATCCGCATTCTCGACGTGTGGAAGAATTATTGGAGACCATCGAACCACTCTTAATCCGGATTCATTGTGCATGTTAACATGCCTTAAAGATTGGTTTGATGCGGAATCGCGCAATGTTGAACTTGGAATGGCCAATGAATTTGCTGATAATAATTCAGAAGAGGAGGAAGAAATTTCCAAGGCAATCCGTATAAATTATGAAGAGTAGAGAATAATTTTTTTTTTGTAAATTGTATGTAAAATTGTAAATAAGTTTAGTCATAGTGAATATTTTTATGGACTACGGTCCCGTGGTTTTTACCCTTCTAACTTTTGAAGGGGTTTTCCACGTAAAAAATCTTTGGTCTCCTACTCTCTCCTTTTTCTCCTTTGTTGTTGTTGTTATTATTATTATTATTATTACATACCAAATTAATTAATGTTATACTTATATATGTTTAAAATAAATAAATATTTAAAATACAAAATGAATTAATATTTTAAAAACATATTAAATAAATGAATAAATATTAAGTAAATGATATTTCAAATATAATAAATTATTTTAAATGCAAAATGAATATAAATAAAGATATGCAAAATGAATATAATAATAATATTCATAATATCATTATTTGTATTTTGAATCAAATATCATTTTATCATTATATTCATAATATAACTTTAATTTATTATAACAATAATTTTATTAGATAATTTTATAATAGTTTGTTTTTACATTATTGTTACATTAATTAAATAAATTATAATATAACTTATATTCTTATAATAAATTATTGTTAAATTAAACTATTAACATTATTTATTATAAAAATAAATTTACTACATTAAATTATTAAAATATATTAATATATATTAAAATAAATTAATATAATTTTTTTAAAAATAAAAATTTTTAAAAGGAAAAAAAAATGGACCGAACCGGTTTAAACCGGTTCGGTCCGGTTTTGAGGCGAACCGGTCCAACGAACCGGGCCGGTTCGCCTCACATAATATTTAGAACCGGTCCGAACCGGACCGGTTTAATACCGGTTCGGACCGGTTCTGAGGTGGTTAGGGCCGGAACCGGTGAAAACCGGCCCGGAACCGGCCCGGTCCGGCCCGTAACCACCTCCCACCAAGGATGGTGAGAAAACGTTTTTCAACTTCTTATAATTGTATTAGATATTAAATCAAATTTCAATTTTTAATTGAAAACCAATTTTGATTTTCGACGACGCAAGGATTTGTCTTTACGTACACATCCTGATACTAAGCCACAAATAAAATATGCAGGCAATAATACGCAAATACAACGACAATATAAATGAAAAATGACTGGAAACACATATTTCAAGCTTCTGCAATTATATATAACGAGAGTTTTCAATTTAGGCCAGCAAAGAGAATCGCCATTCATGCTTGCTTCTTCCATTATTACATGTTCCAAAGAGTCGCAACGCCATATATAGAGTTGTTCCAGATGCACCAAATTTTGAGCAAGGGGAATGGTAAATAGATATGTCAGTTTCACACAATTTCCAGTTCTCATATCCTTAAGACTTTGGAGGTTAACAAGATGGGTGGGCCCTTTCCATATCCACTTCAATTCTAGTAAATCAATTAGATCCAACAATGTTAAATTTGAGAGCAGTGGTACCTGAATTTCATCACATGAAGAAAAATTTGAAAATTATAAATCAAGAAACTTTGACATGAATTTTCCATTCATTAAAAATTTATAAATATAAATATTGATTTATTCAAAAAAAAATATGTAAATATTGAGAAGACACATGTTGGAGTTGAGTGAGTAAAATCTTCTTTTATTTATTTTTACTTGCAATGAATACTTCCCACGCTAATTTTTCGCCCACACTCGGCACATACACAACACACTTGCATTCCCTACTTGCACAGTCTCAAACACTCGCACTCTCTACTTGCACGCGCTCATACACTTTCTCTCACACTTCTCTTACACATGCACAAGGCATGCAAAGTAATATATAGACATTGAAAGCAATCTAGAATAATCGTCGTAGCTTTATCAACGCATTGGTTGCAAATAATGCGAACGAAAGTGTGAAAAGTGTGTTTTATAAATAGAAAAAAAAAAGATATATATTATTGCTTTGTTTTGTAAACCATGTCATAGATATAAACATTTAGATCAGTTACTAATTAATATGATTTAATTAAACTTTCTTTCTTTTAATTAAACTCGAAAAATATGATCAATATGTAAAGTTTAGTAATTTGTCATGATGTATTGTAAAACATATATAGAATTTAAAAGGAGTTCAATTAACAAATGTTTATAAACCATAGATATTGGCTTAGAATAGTTAAAATATTATTTAAAAATTTTTTTTTCACTTGATGCATTATTTTCATCAAATTCAAAATGAAAAATACATTAATTTTATTTTATTTTTTATAAATATCACCCTAATCAATGTCAAAGGATATATTCTTTATAAAAACTTCCAAAAAAAAAAACTGTTTAACAATATTGAAAAATATATTGATAGCAAAAATAACGAATGTTTAGTCTATAATAGTTTATAATATCCTAGGCCATTTATCCTAAAAGAAATTATTATCATAATTAAAAAAAGGGAAATATTTTTAAATAAATAAAAGTTAATACTGGGTTAAAGCATGTATTAAATTTAGTACAAATGATTGTTTTTTTTTTTTTACAAAAGAGCATGTCTCTTAAATCTTAATTATTAGTCTATGACAGTATAGCAACAACTTATTATCCAGCAAAGATTTAAAATTTTATCAACTACCAATGAAAGATAGCATGCATTAAAGGAGAAAGGGAGAGAGCATACCTCAAGCTCAGCAATTTCTTGCGGGAAATCGAAGACTTGCTCTAATCCATAGCAATGGAGTATGGTGAGTTGTTGTAGATGCAACAAACTTTGAGCAATGCAAGTTGCGAAGATGGATTTTAATTTATTGCAGTCAACTATTCTACAAACTTTAGACTTTGGAGGCTTGCATGGTATTTATGTGTTGACTGTACTTTCCATATACTCTCCAATTCTGGTAATGAGTAAAGGTACAAGGTTGTTAAATTTGAGAGTAGTGGAGTCTGAATTTCTTCCAGTTCAAGAATCCCATCCATTTGAAATGCCTCTTTTAGCTGCGCACAATATTGAATGCTCATATCTTTTAACTTTTGTAAGAAGCTAATCGGAGGGGGACCATGGCACAACTCTTCCAAACAAACCATATCTCTCATTTCTAATTTCACCAAATTAGAGAACGCAGTGGTTGGCGCATTTTCCCCTGTTGTATCCATCAAGCATTCCATGTCATCGCATTGCCAAAGTCTAAGAGAAGTTAGTTCATTTAGGCCCTCTTGATCTACGTCTGGGACAATATTTTTGTGTTCCATGACTTTCTCCAGATCCAACTTTTCCACATTGCAAAACAGCTCCTTAAATGCAGTCAATGAAGATGAGAAGTCTTCAATTTCCAAGGCTTTAAACTTTAGCCCCTGCATAAATGAAACAGATGCACCTACAGCTATCTTGTACCTTTGTAGTTTAGGGAACACAAAGTTTTCTTGAAAACATTGATGATCAGTAGAAACTCTCAGAGATAGTGCAGTCAAACAAGACAATGACTTTAGCTCCCATAAGTTGACATTGTTTGGACATGTCACGTGTAGCTCTTGGAGTGACGTCAACCTGTTATACACAAATACAAAATACTGTTATCAACACAAAAATAACTCTTCAACCAATGATAAAAATAGCAAGATAATTAATGAAGTAAACATAAATTAATTTTAATATCGGCATAGATAAAACAGCATGCATGATTCTTCTACTACTTTTCTTATGAAAAAGGTTTGAGGTTTTATTTTTTTTTTTTTTTACTATTTCATGTGACAATCATGTTATATAGTAGCAATTTTTTTTTAATTGGAAGGACTACAAGTTAAAATGCCTCATCCTAGTGCGTGGGGACCAAAAGCTTATGGCA
The DNA here is from genome assembly GCA_032173925.1 of Heritiera fomes. NCBI lineage: Eukaryota > Viridiplantae > Streptophyta > Magnoliopsida > Malvales > Malvaceae > Heritiera > Heritiera fomes. The sequence continues at coordinate 3,789,315 of JAPDPM010000023.1, read as the reverse complement.
GATATGTTTGTCATCGTCTAAAATCAAATTAGTTAATAAAGTAATTAATAGAAAAATGAATAACAAGAAATTAAATACTTTATTTTGAGCAATATGATAAAAAATAATTGACATCTATCATTACCTTGATAGAAGGTTGGGGGGAAAATTGCTCCATCGCTCTCCCATATAAGAAAAATGTAGTGATTTTAGTCCATGCAGTGCCACTAATTCTTCAGGGAGCTCATAAACATTAGTATCAAGCAATGCAAGAATCTCAAGGTTTTCTAAAATTTTCAATGATGAGATGTTCTCGAGCTTGCAATCTTCAAAGTATAGAATTCGAAGATTTTTTATAAATTGAAACACATCCAGTGATAAAGAAACATTTTTGAGATATAAAATCTGAAGATCTTTCATTCCCTTAAAATATGCACTTGGAACTCTTACAAGTTTTTTTGCTGTAAAAACAAAAATTTTGAGTTTTGAAAATTCCATTTTATCAGGAAACTCATTTATGTTGCTGTTCCAAAAAGAGATTGCTGTATAACACCCAAAACTTTCACTTACAGGCCACTCCACTAATCCATCTTTTACCATGGACATATTTTCCCCTTTCGATGTTATCCAATGGGAAAAATCACGAACCACGTCATGCATCCTAACACCATCATCATCATCACCATAATCACCATCAGATTTCAATAACAAACCAGAATCTTGAAGCTTTCTTAGTTCTTCACGAATTTCCCTCCGTTTTCCTTCAATTGAGTAAACATGAGAAAATAATCCATGACCAATTCCAAACATAATCAACAACTCAATATTGATATGAAAATCTTCTGGAAAAAGGGAACACAACAAGAAGCATGATCGGATATTTTCTCCCTTCAAATAATCATAACTAACCAGAAGGCACTTGTGGATATCTTCACAAACATATTCATTGTCTACATGTCTTGATTCCTTGAATCGTTGATTTACCGCAATCCAGACATCTAAACTTGCACCATTTAGTGTTTTTCCGATTGTAACAATTGCGAGAGGCAAACCCTTGCATTCAGCAGCAACCTCCTTGGCTACATTCAATGTCGAAGAAACATCGTTTAGTCCGGCATTATCTTTAAATAAAGTCCATGCTTCATCTTCGGATAAAACGTCAAGTTGAAATTTCTTTTGACACTTCATTCGAGCACAAATTTGTTCAAGACGCATAGTCAAAAGGATTTTGCAACCTTCATGTTCAACACCGGATGGAATACCTATAGTCCGCAATTTGAATTCTTTCCAAACATCATCAATAATTATGAGTATCTTCTGCACTGTTTTCAATCTCCCCCACAACTCTTCTGCCTTTCCTTCTTCAAAACTTGCTTCGAATGTAAGACCTAAAAATCCTGCAATTTTATCTTGAATAATGCTGATGTTTGGCTCTTGGGACATTGTAACCATCACAACATTATCAGAGAGCTTTTGTTCTTTGGCTTGCCTTCCAACTTCTTCTGCCAAAGTTGTTTTACCCACACCCGGCATTCCATACAATCCGATCATGTTCACACCATTAGTATTTAGAGCCCTCATGATCCCATCAAAAGCCAAATTTGAAGATTCAGAAGACCGAAAATCTTCAGATGGGAAGAATTCTATTCCTTGCAGCGGAGGACGAATGCCTACTCGTTGAAAGTCACTTGTCTGAAGAAGTTTAGTGATATAGGGTATCTTCTTTGCTACTTTCTTACTTAAGCAGTATCGCCAACCCCAACTAGGACACCAACTGAAACATTTCTGACGTTCTATTTCAGCTTCCAGTCTCTGGGTTTCTTCTAGTTCTTTCTGTGCGTCTTTTAGCCACTTTTGGACATCTTTCTCAATTACCTCTGTTTTCCTTTTTGCTGCATCGACATCATTTTTTACCCTATCTTTCCTCAATTCAAGTTGTTTTCGCTGGTTCTTGAATTCTTCAATAATTTTCCCAAAATGAAAAAAGTAACTGACATAAGGTGATGCATAATCCGTTGCTAAGTTCTCTAGAGCACTGGCAGCAGCAGAGGAAGCAATTTCAATTGCCATTCTTTGATGATCTGAGGTTGAAAAACAACTGATAATCAGTAAGCATATTAAAAACTAGGTAGAGTGATAAAAGAAATCGAGAATGTTTGCAAAGTACCTTAATTACTCGGAGCAATATACACGAGAACAAATTGGTGGTGGATGAATCAGGAAATTGAAAACTCTGCAAAAGTTAGAAATTCTTCAGTTTTGATATGAAGAATATATCTGACACGTTAGAATAAGGGCTTAGTACATATTTTTGTTATTCTATCAGATATTTTTTCAAAATTTTTAGATAAATCTATTAATTTCAATTTTTTTCCTTATAAATGCAGCTTTATTCAAACATTGGCAGGGAAAGATACAATGATGTTTTTTTTTAATTTAATGGTAAAGAACATGAGCCTATAAAAATTATGGAAAATAAAATTATATGTTATTTAAGGAGGAATAAATATAATGAGAAACAGACAAGGTCGAGATCTGTCGATCACAAAATGTAGATTCATGTCAATCAGCTTAAAACAAAATCGATTCCATTTTTTTCCTTTTTAATTTGATTTGTCAACTGATGAAATGACCAAGAAGTTGAGCATATATGGCAAAAATTATGGAGAATAACGTATAATTTTAATTTCATTAAATAATTATAGGTACAAATTTTAAAAAGTTTAAATGACAAAACCCGCGCATATTTCTAGTGCATATAATTAACCTTTATTCAACTATCATTGTCATCAATAGATGAGAAATAAGTAAATAAAGTAAAAATTAATTTTATTTGTTAATTGAAGAAATTATGAAGTAAAATGCATGGCAAAAAAAAAAAAGAAATAAATGAAGAAGTTGCATACCTCAGTTGGAATGATGTTGTAAAGCTGTATATATGGATTTCTTACTTCACCAAGGAAAATGAAGGAGCAGCCAGCCTTCGAATTTTTAGACTTTGAATAAAGATAAAAACACAATTAGAGTACAGACCCAAGCAAAGAAACAAAAATACTGGAGCAGAGAAATTAACCAAACACGTCTAGAACAGCTCTGAAATTTTTTTTTGTCCGTTGATAGTTAAGGAAATTAAGGAAGAGTAGGGATCAAGATTTAACAGAACAATTTTTTTTTTTGGGTTATGAGAGTAAAGCAAAGCGGAAAATCAAAAGGAAATTAAGTATCTAATATTTGTTGAGCTATAAAGAGAAGAACAAAGTAGAAACTGCAGTGAGCTCGGAGATGACAGAAGACGATGGTTGAAAGGAAACTATAATAAGAGTGTTAAGGTATAGCAATTTGGGGAAGACTAATAATTGAAGTTACTATACTAAGTCAACCAAGAAAATTAAACATTGGCAATTGTCTAATTATGTTAATTAATTAGTCATCCAGTGCATGCAAGTGATTATGTGAACCACCTTGCAACTTCCACACTAAAGTGTTTTCCTTTTTTTATTTGAAAGTAGCATCTGTCTTTCTGTGTTAATTATCAACATGATATAATTGTTATAAATCCGATAATTGTTAAAGAAGTGAAAGTGGCACCAAAAGCAAAAAGGCATTCTCTTCACCCAATGAAACAACTTTTAATAAAATATTTTGCAAAAATATTATCTAACTATTACATCTTAACTAAAGTTGTTTCAAAATTAAAAATTATGAAAATAAATTTGCAGTGAATCCCTTATTTATTTCATAAATTTGTAGCTTATCCCATGCAATTACCTTTTTTAAATTATAATAATATAAAAATTATTATTAAAATATAATTGAAATACAAAATTATTTTAATATACTTAAATAATATTAGTTTAATAATTGCATTTATTAATAAAATATTATTTATATTAATACTAAAATATTTAAAAAGCTTAAATAAGATTATATTATTTTTTAAGAAACAAGTAAAGGAAAAACTCCTAATTTTTTTTCCCTTCACAAAAATTGGGCATATTGAATGTTTAATTCATTCTCAGCTTATATATATATATATATATATATATATATATATATATAAAAACACACACAAACACACACACATATATTGTATTCATGTCTGACATCTTATCATGAGTTCATATAACTGTATAAATTATTAGATCACCACAATAAAAACAAGCATAGTAAACCATGTATGATATGCAAGTAAACATAACTGTGTAAGCAACTAAATACAATGGAGAAAAAGCAGCTTAACATTGTAATCTACTAAAAGAACAAAGATCAACCAATAAACCAAACAAAACACTAAAACCCTGTTTTTCTTTTTTGAATAAGCTGAATTTTGTCAACAATCTCTTAGCAAAATGTTAAGAGCATTTATGAGGCATGTAATCTTGAGTTTGAGTTCAAACAATCACATCCTGTCACCAATTTAAAAGAAAAAGTTCATGAACTTTGTCTTAGATGAATGGCAAAACGTGACCTTATTTCATAAAACTAGTTCATTGCAAGGTAAAGCTGAAAAAATAATGATATAATTAGTTGAAGTGTAACATCTAGTTTTCGGTAAAAATATCCAGTTAATTGTTCTTATTTTCGGTTGGTTAGGCTGTTTGTCGGGTCATTCGTTCCAGTAACCTTTCTAAAATCAGTAAATAAAATGTCCATTTATAAAATATCATTTATATATATATATATTAAATATACAACATACTTACAAACTGTTTATCATGTACATAAATATCTATATTATAATTTCGATTTACGTGGTAGTTCATTTTCTATTTTCAAATTACAACCTCGAGATGTAACAACAAAATAAGTACTGTACAATAAGTCTGAAATATATATAAAAGTACAATATACCTTCTTCGGGCTAGTAGTGGGCCTCGAAGAATACTATAGGATCCAAAATAGTGCTCCTCTACATTGAGCGGAAAGTATCACTGCAAATAGTCTGGGATAAAAATTAAGGGGTGAGTTTACGTTTAGTAAGGAGATATATATATAAAAGTGTCTTACTATGCTACTATATGCAATTTAAAATCATATAATATATCTAATTCGGTAGGAAGGAATTCTATAATCGATTGGGATTACCGGGTGGAGTATGGGAGGTACTTTGAAGTACCTATCGTGTTCCGAGTCCCACATTCGACTATAAGGAACGTTGACGATTCACAATTTGTAATATAAAAATAATGCTTAATTAAACCACTAAGTAATTTCATATAAAACAACATATATTCAAAAGTATACAAATTTCATCAATCATTCAAATAAATTGGAGTAATAGTAATTCGACAATTCAACGGAAATAATCAATTTAAACAATAAATCGATAACGGTAAATCGGTAAGTCAGTAAATCATATCAATCGGTAGAGACCGTCAACAACAAGGAGACTCATGCATAAACAGTTTCGGTAGTCGGTATAGGAATCAAGCGTACCCAAAGTGGGCCAGGAATCCATCCCTAAGCTATTTTTATCGGTAACAATGGCAAATGCTGTAATATCCACAGTGTACATTGGGCACATGACAACTGTGGGACTACGGACTTGCCCTAATGTCTCACAGTCAATATCATATAATTCGGTATCGGTAAATGCATGGTCATCATGAAGCAACAATCTCAAAATTCAATTATCAGTAAAATCAATAAATAAAAATAATCATTTAATAAATGATTTTCAATCAATCCATAATGATAGAATAAAATATTCTTTATAAAGGAAAATCGATAAAATCAAATATATGTTCTAAAATAATTAAAATAATCTTTAGAAAATATTCCACTTGCCATAAACTTTAAATTTAAACATTTAAACATATTTAAGTGGTAAACTAAAGTAGGAATTTTTCTATAATTATGGTGGGATCGAAATTAGGTAAATTTGATGAAAATTCGACGGAATGACGATTAGTTCTATCCTAACCCCCTGCATAAAAATTCACAATTTATATAATTTCAAAATCAACTAATTTCCCATGCAAGCACAATATTTTCCTAACAACTTCCATATATATTCATTACCTTATTTACTGTGCTGTATGGAAATTCAATTGCACCACTCCCGTAACTTTATTCCTTCGGATTGAAAGTTGCAAAAAGAATATCAATTTTTTTATTTAAACTTAGCATCCAAGTCCAATAAAAATTATATTTTCTACCTTAATAAACTTTCCTTCTAAATTTCACTGATTAGTAAAATTCTAATTATGGCTAAATTAAGGTCCATTACTCAAATCAGTTTCACCTTTAAATTCCCCAATATTTATGCTTTATATTTAACTATAAAATCATAGGAAAATGGCATGGAGGCCACCCAAAGGAAGCTTGGCTGAATGCTTCATTGTACTCCCCAATAAATATATTTTCCATTCTCACTTCATCTCTAGGCTTCATGCATTGTTTCTATAAGACTTAATAGCAAAATAGACCCTCAACTTTTAGCACAAAATGGAATTAAGCCCTCAACGTTTTATTGCTTGGAAATCAGTCCATAAACTTTTATTTCATTGTAAATAAACCCTTAACCTTTTAAAATTATGCAATTAAGTCCAAATCTATTAAATGACTCTAACTGCCGTTTGGACATCTAATGTGAAAGCTGACGTGGATAACTTAGTTGACTGCCACGTGGCATGCCACGTGTGCAATACTACGGAAGTTAGTGTCATTTAACAGATTTAGACTTAATTGCATAATTTTAAAAGGTTGAGGGTTTATTTACAATGAAATAAAAGTTTATAGACTGATTTCCACGCAATAAAATGTTGAGGGCTTAATTCCATTTTATGCTAAAGGTTGAGGGTGTATTTGGCTATTAAGCCTTTCTATAATTCCTATAACCATTAGTCATAAAAAAATCAAGGGAATTCCAAGTCCCCTTCATCCATGCCGTGGGGTTCTTCATGCCATTACTCTTCATTTGCCAATTTCAATTCTACATTTCTATTTAATTCCTATCAAGTATTAATTTTATAATTTCTTGTATCAAAATTGCACCAAAGTTATCCACTGCCATGCTTGGCCGAAACACACTCAAATGGCCAATTTCTTTGTTTTGCTTAATTTCCCATCATGGTTATGCTTATCTCCTTACAACACATCTTTCCTACCCCTTATCCATACAAATTCACGTTGGTTCATCATGAACCCTCTTTTGGCCAAAACCCTCATCATCTCTTACACTTATATTCACATGAATTCAAGGCTATAACTACATCATTCATACTTAGAACAATACCAAAACCATGATAGAACTAAAGGAAAACAACACCTCTTTTTCTTACCCAAGAAAACCGAAACTGCAGCAGCAAAATACTCCTTCAATTTTCGGTTCCAGCCCTCAAAATCACATCTATCAACAGCCCTTGAAGAGTAGAACAACTTTTGTTAAGGGTGGCTCTTGATTTGGTGAAGATGGAAGGTGGTTTCACAAGGTAGAATCAAGGAAACTTGGCGTGAAACATTTGCTGGAGAAGATGAGAATTTCGGTCAACAAGCCCACTTTTATGGTCTATTTTTATGTTATTTTATTCCTAAAACTCTGTCCAATTAAATAAAATATCAATTTCCCCTTTAATTTCCACTAAATTTCAAGTTTGCCACTAAATATTTTATCATTTTCTAAATTTCCAGATTTAATTTATTATTTTCAGTAAATTATGTTTATTTAGGTCAAATCAAGTCAATTATTGACCCACCATAAGATTTGACCAAGACCCCATGCAAAAAGACTTAAATACCCTTCACAATTCCTTAAATTCAAATTCTACTCTAACATTATTTTAATATTTTTATTTTCTCAGATTTTACTTTCTATTTTCATTATTTTTCATATATTTAGGTTAAATATAATTAAAGATTAATTATTGAGATGGTTTGATCGGCCATGGTAACGAAATTACCAAATTACCCATTGTTGACAACTTTTACCTTATTCGCGTAATTTAGTTCACAGGTTGGATTCACGTGAAACATATTTACGCGAATATTCTTCTATGCCAGTCTGTGGGTCTAAATTCAATTTGATTTGACCGTTATTCAGAAAAAACTTTCTGGGATATGGACACGATCATCATTTTTAAATTTGTTGGGCTATAACTAAAGTATACAAACGAAAAGGGATTTCAAGGAGTAGTCTTCTCACCGTTTAAATATTTCGAACTCAACTTTCACATTTTGGCGCTTCAGAACTCATCCGGATTACAGCTTATGCTGTAGGGCCCACTTAGCCATTTTCCCCAACACCTACAAAAATTCATGCGAATAAATAGTGATGATTAAACTTAATATTCTAACTTATTGGATTAAGTAGGTGTACGAAAAATAGAAAATTAGAGATTTCACATGAAGACGCGATAAAACAGATGACTTGAACTAGATAAGCACAACGATGACTTGAATGAGATAAGCACAATTAAGTATCAACCACCTATCATTGAAACAAAAATCGATAAGCATTTAAACAAGCAACTTAATTAAGGAAAAAAATACAAGGGAAAAAAAGCTTTGTTTACTTGCTTAGGTAACAAGTATCTCCGGAATGCTTTCCATTTCCTTGTGTAACATAATCTTTGTTTCTCCCAAGTTCATAAATATTGGTATTTCAGCTTTTGCATCCCAACGAGGCCAAATTATGTCTGGATTATCTACTATTTCTTCCATTGTGGTAAAACCTTCCATTGTATTATTCTTAACTGATTGGGGTGCCTTCACAAAAAATTAATTACCAAAAAAAGGGACATAATGTTCTAAAGTTCTACTTTCTTGTTATGAGGCTACATAAAAAAATAATAAAAAATCCTCATTAAGTAAATTATGCTAAAAGTAATTAATTAATTATGCATATCACTTGTGTGCATATAAAAGAATCTTCTAATTCATTATAATATATATGATAAAGAATAATAAATTAATTAAGTATAATAATAAGGAAAAATTTTGGGTAGGTACCTTTGTTCTGGCATTTGTAGGAAGTTTTGACATGCTGAAACTTGTAGTAAACTTGAAACATTCAATTACTTTAAAATGACGCAAATTAGGGAATCGAAAATAATAGTCTGTTGGAGCAAAGCTCTTTAGGCTTGGTAGCTTTGAAAGTTCCAATTTTTCTAATTTAGGGAACACTATTCCCTTTTGATCATCTTTGACATTTAATTCACCTTGATATTCAAAGACTTGCTCTAGTTTGGAAGCCCCACGAATTCTGATTTCTCTGAGTTTTGAAAGAGAACAAGTGACTCTAATAGGAAATAAGCTTTTCAAATTGCTGCACCCATCAATCCATATACGTTCAAGGCTAGGGAAGGATATGGGTTGGAGATGATCCTGTGATGATGATGCTATTGAAGTTTGGTCCATTTCAATGATTCCTTCCAGTTCCTCGCAAGATATTACACGTAAAATCTCCAATTGCAGCAAATTTTGAGCAACCATAAAAGGGAATAGAGATTTCAACCTATTATATTTTGACACCTCCAACTCTTTAAGATATAGAAAATTTGCAAGTTGGATGGTACTCTGCAATTGAAGAAAATGTTAAATTGGGCCAAAGGCAAAATCTCAAACTACAATTGAAGGAAAAGAGTATAAAAATACCTTCAGTTGAACATCTTTGTTGACTTTTCGTTGAATATTGGAAATTTCCAATCGAGGACAATCTTCAATGCTTAACTTTTTTAGGGATGGTGACACGATGGGATAATTTTCTGAGCAAAAGCAATCCAAATTTGTTAATTCTTTAAGTTGTAGATCTTGTAGGCAAGGGAGCCCAATAGCAACATGATCAACTCCATTGTTTACTTCAACTACATTGAAGACATGCTTTAACTGAGGAGAATTAGTTATTGAAACTGATTTCAACTGTGGAAGAACTAGACCCAAAGGAATTTTAATACCATATTTCAGTCTTGGACAATCTCTTATTCTTAAAGTTGTGAATTTTGACAGGAACAGAGGATGTAGATGGCCATCTTTTGTTTCTATATTATCACTAATTTCCAAGTCTGTCATAATGTGTTCCAGTTCATTGCAGTCTTCAATTGTGAGTTGTTGTAGCAGCACCAAGGCTTGAGCAAGAGATGGTAAGAAGAGATATTTCAATTGGCCACAACCAATAACTCTCACTTTCTTGAGATTTTGTAGAAATCCCTTTGGAAATGGACCGTTGCACAACATTTTGAAACCAGTCATTTGTTGTATGACTAATTCCTCCAAATTGAAGAAGGCAACGGTTGCGACATAACCTTGATCTGTTGCATCAATCAAGCATTCCAACTCCCTGTCATTTTCAAGTGTAAGAGAAGTTACTTCATTTAGTCCCTCTGGGTCTACGTTCGGAATGAGATTTTTAGGATACATGATTTCACCCATGGTAACATTTTTGGCATTGCATAACAACTTCTTGATACCATCCTGATAAATTCACAAAATAATGGAAAAGTATAAATTTTATCCCACGCTTTTCACTAAAAGTTCATTAATGTAGATATTAAAACAATCCAAATTAGTTTTGAGTATAAATAATACTATATAATACACTTATACGTAGATGTGAATGTACTAAAATTTGATATGGAGATCGAAGATGCATGTTTATGTTATGAGATAAATAGTTCAATTGACTATCACCACAATATACAAAATTAAAACAAAACAATAATATTAGAAAAGTACCTTAAGTTCTGCTTGCCACGTCGCAATTCCTTGCTGATTTTCAAAACGAGTTAGTTGGGGGCAATTGCTAACTTTGAACTTTTTCAAGGACCGCGACACTGGACAAAAACTATCCAAGTTCTCTAAATTTTTAAGTTCTAAAATTTTTAAACTTTGTAGCACAACGTCTTGTTGTGGACGTCCACCCTCTTCTTTTGTCATGTTGAAGATTTGCTTTAGTTGAGGACAATAATCTATCACAACAGATTCCAAATACGGAAGTCCTTGAGCCAAAGTTACTGGAAACACATATTTCAAGCTTTCGCAATTAAATATGTTAAGAGTTTTCAATTTAGGCCAGCAAAGAGAATTGCCATTCATGTTTGAAACTATTTCGTCCTCATTTTCTGCTTCTTCCATAATTACATGTTCCAAAGATTCGCAATGCCATATATTGAGTTCTTCCAGATGCACCAAATTTTGAGCAAGGGAAATCGTAAATAGACATGCCAGTTTCACACACCATTTAATTCTCATAGTCTTAAGACTTTGGAGATTAACAAGATGAGAGGGCCCTTTCCATATCCACTTCAATTCTGGTAAATTATTTAGCCCCAAAAATGTTAAATTTGAGAGCAATGGTACCTGAATTTCATCACATAAATAAAAATGCAAAAAATTACAAATTAAGAAACTTTGACATGAATTTTTAATTGATTAAAAATTTATAAATATAAATATTGATTTATTAAAAAAAATGTGTAAATATTGAGAAGACACATGTTGGAATTGCGTGAGTAAAATCTTCTTTTATTTATTTATACTTACTTACAATGTATACTTCTCGCACTAATTTCTCGCTCACTCTCACTTTGCTCACCTCACCTCACGTCATCTTTCACTTCACTCTTCACACACACACGTGCTTCTTGCACTGTCCACTCACTTCTACTTCTTACACTCGGCACACAACACACTTGCACTCTGATCTACTTGCACACTGTCACACACTTTCTCGTACACTTCTCTTACACATACACAAGGCACGCAAGTAATATCTAGACATTTCTAGATTGTAAAGTGTGTTAATAAATAGAAAAAAAAAAGATATATATTGTTGCTTTGTCAACCTTGTAAACAATGTCATAAATATATGAGCATTTAGATCAGTTACTAATTAATATAATTTAATTAAACTTTCTTTCTTTTAATTATACTCGAAAAATATGATTTAGTAATTTCTCATGATATATTGCAAAATATATATAGAATTTAAAAAGAGTTCAATTAACAAATGTTTATAAGCCATAGATATTGGTTTAGAATAGTTAAAATATTATTTTAAAAAATTATTATTTTTTCACTTGATGCTTTATTTTCATCATAAATGAAATATACATTAATTTTTTTTTAATAAATATCACCCTAATCAATGCTAATAGGTATAACAATGGTAATAGGTATAATATATTCTTTATAAAAACTGTGATAACCGCAAATTCTTTTATTTTTGGAGTTAAGTATATGTAAAATTTAATTTTAAATGTTAATAGATTGATTGAAATAAATAAAAAAATTTATTAAAAGATTGAAATATTTCGAAATTATAATACTTGATCAATCGATAAATTAAAAATTCAATAATTAAGAATTTAATTCAAGTATAAAAAAAAAGAATATAATAAAAATAAAACAAGACCATTTTCAGCCAATTTCCAGCCATCCCCACCGACTCTCCCTCCCCTGTTTTCTGCTGGAACCGACCTTCACTGCAACAGTCCTTCCTCTTCCATTTTCTCTCACGTCACTCCCGCCTTTACCATGTAAAACCACTCTTCAACCTTCCAACACCCTAAGCTTTCTTCCTTAACCCAATTTCCCATTAAAGAGCTGATCAAAACTGAAAAAAATGGTGGGCATAAATGACGTGGAAGCGCTAGTAAGGGGCTGACAAATTTGGTCAGGTGAGGGGTTTTACATATTGATGTTTTTTTTATTAATTTTAGTTATGGTTTTGCATCATCTTAAGCATGGGAAACTTGTTTATGACCTTAGATTGAAATAAAAATTTGTTGTAGAGCAGGACAGATTCAGGTAGAAGAAAAATTGAGGAAATTGTGTTGATTTTAATATGTTTTGGATGTGGTTTAGTAGGTGATTATGAGTAGAATTTGATTTTAAATTTGAATAGATGATGAATTGAGTTTAAATGAAATTGGGAATTGATGATAAATACTGCAAACAGCATGATGGCGTGAAACAGTGGCTGTTGTGTGAAAATGGATGCTGATCAGTCATGGCAGTGGCTGAATAAAGATGAATTAATAATAATGAATCTACGATGTTTGATGATATTCCTAAATGAGTAAAAGAAAGGTATAAAATTAGAGTTGATTGAAGATGGAGGAGCAATTAGGGGCTATCGGTTTTGCTGTAGAAAAACAGGAAAAAAAATAAAATGTATAATATATATATATATATATATACACGCACACACACAGAGATTTATTAGATTATTAGTGGGATTTAATTTGAATAAAGAATAAAATTTTGTAAAAGTATAATTAATTAAGTGAATTAAATCTAGGCTTAGTGGGCTATGGTGTATTTGGTTAACATGAATGTGAGAGTGTGACTATGGTGATAATGGCGTGAATGATGAAAAAAAAATTAAAGAAATCATGGGCTGAATATGAAAGTGGGTGTTCGGCTATAGGGTGAGCAGGGTGATGATGATGAATTTTCAGTGTATATGGGACGCTTGATGCATGTGCAAAAGGGAGTGAATAAAATTTCTAAGTTAGAATAGTAGGAAAATATATAAAAAAAATTAATGGAAATAAAGTTATAAGGAATTTTGGCCAAGCTCAAAAAGATGGGATTTCATGTAAACTTTTATGAATTAATGGATTGGAAATAATGAGTTATTATATTATGTGTTGGTAATTAGTAGGAAATAAATTAAGTTAAATTACTTGTTGAAGTAAATAAAAATATGGAAGTACTTATGATATAAATATTGGTGGGAATTTGTAGAATATTTATTATAGCTATACATGACATTTTAAATATAAATTGAAGTTATTAGTGACATGAGAATTGAAGGAGTAGAATTAAATTGAAATTATATTTTGATATTGAATAGAAAATAAAATAAACTAATTATTAAGAATGATAAATAGAAAATAACAAAGAATGGAATATTTATTAGCATCATGGTATAGCATTTTAAATATAATTTAGTATTATTGTGCAGTGTAAAGTACGAGGAATAAAGAGGCGTAAATGAGGTTATCGGATTTATTCAGCGCGGAATAGAGGTAAGAAACATGTAGGAGTCGCATAGGACATGTTTTACTTGCAATTGAAAATTCTTCGAAATTCGTTTTAATCATTCCTTCCCAATTTTCCGGAACACAAGGAATAGAATTTATCTTTAATTTCTACAAGTTTAAATATTGCATTGCATGAAATGTTCTATATGAATTGATTTAAAAGAAATGATTTACATGCTTTGAATTATATTAAATGATTTAAATGAAGTGAGTTACATGATAGGATTTACATGAATTGAATTACATGACATAAGTTACATAAAGTTGCTTTACATGAAATGATTTACACGAAGTGATTTATATGATTTAAATCATATGAAGTGTTTTACATGAATCGAATTACACGAAATGATTTACATGAACTGAGTTATATGATATGATTTATACAAATTTATTTACATGAAATGATTTAAAAAAAGTGATTTATATGAAGTGATTTTATATGAGATTGATATCTCCCTGATGATCGTGCATACGAGATAGTGATGATTAGGCTGGAAGACGTCCCAGACCTTCCCTTTACATCATATGACTGTGGGAGTTACGGTCAGACCCCTAGGTTTACACAGTGAGCACTTGACCAGTGCGAACTGTGAGTGATTGACGATGGCCATTCGTTACCGTGATTCATAGGATTGGCTAAGGAGTTCCGAATCTCTGGCCTTCCTATACAGGTCCCTTATGGGATATAGTGCGTGCATGAATCTCTAGGAGATTATTTTATATCGATAAGTGATATTTGACAGGTGATTTAATTTACGAGAATAGTGAATGATTTGATTTACGAGATTAATACATGAATTGAGTGAAAAGTGACAAGGAAGTGATACAAGTTTTACAATATATGTTTTTCTGATGTAAGTGCATTTATCCTACTTTAAGGATTTTAAATGAATCGTTTTACTGCATTGTATACTGAATTGATATATAAATTGTTTACATAAAGTCTTACTGCATAAAATGACTTTAAAAGTTTTAATATTCATATTTTAAATTATTTTTATAATGTGCACTTTTATATATGTTTCTTACTGAGCTTTTCTCAAAGCTCACCCCCCCTTCTCACCATCCCAGATAGCTTATCGGTATACACGAAGTTCGCTGCCTTTAGTTAGTCGAAGAAATCGCTAGAGGTTAGAAGTACCAAGTGATCAGGTATTTATTAAATGTTTATTTATATTCAGACATGTATTTGCACAGCAGTTGTATTTATAAAATAGAACATAAATACGTATCGGAAATTAGGGGGATGTAACTTATGTGAAGTTTATTGTGAACGAAATTGTAGTTATTGTATTTAATTATTATTATTATTATTAATTGAATTAATTGTATATTGAATTACATGTAATGAAAAGATGAATTGTACTTAAACCGATACCGAATACAAACCTAGTGTTTTCGATTAATTGAAAGAAAAAGATAGAAGTAGAAAGAAAAAATTTAGTTCGAAATTTTTTAATTTCAGTCGTTACAAGAACTTCCAAGAAAAACTGTTTAACAATATTGAAAAATATATTGATAGTAAATAATGAAATTGTTTAGTCTATAATAGTTTATAAGATCTAAAGCCATTTATTCTAAAAAAAATTATTATCATAACTAAAAAACAATGGCGGATCTAGGATTTCAAATTCGGGGGCCGAACCATATACCAAAAAAATTCAAGTATTTCAAATCTATGACTAGCTTTAAAATTTTTATCTAGCATCTAATACTTTATTATTTTACCAAATAGAAAAAAAATATGTGAAATATTACATTAATTCTATATATAAACATAAACCATGTACATAAAAATTGAAGTATGAAAAGAAAAAAAAACTATTAAAAATGGAGGAAAGTCAAATATTTTTGTTTAAAATTGTATATGATGATGTTTTGTAGGAAGAAAATCAATTGGATTGAAAGTTTTAACATATTTTATGTCAATATTAAGAATAAAGATTCTCGGTAAGAAATTTTTATTTTATTTTATTTTATTTTTGAAATCTTGTTTTAAAAGTTTTTATTGCTAAGAAATATATTTTTTAAATGGTGCCTAAACATAGAAAGAATTGATATAAGATCAGTTAATCTATCAATAAGAAAATGCTCATTAACTTAATTGTTCTTCACAATCACATGTTAACCTAAAAAATTAATAATAAAAACTTGAAGTATATTAATTAATTATTTCTTTTGAATTTTAAGTGATATTTTGCATAATTTATTTACAATATAAAACAAATAATTAAGTGAAGGTAAAATATTTTTATAGGACAACAACAATAAAAAATGATTAACTAGTTTTTTTTAACATATATATATATATATATATAATGTACAAAGTTTAAATTAATAATATATAAAAATAATAATTTAATGAAAATTAAAATCAAATAATTTCTTTCATTGTATAAAACGATATTAATACTCTTTGCAAATTTGATTGAAATTTGATAATTAATACTCTTTGCAAATTTGATTGAAACGATATTAATACATTTTTGAATAAGTTAATACAGGGTTAAAGCATGTATTAAGTTTAGTACAAATGAAATTTTTTTATTTTTTAGAAGTCTCTAAATCATTAGTCTATGATTTAAAAGTATAGCAACAACTTACTATCCAGCAAAGATTTAAAATTGTATCAACTACCAATGAAAGAGAGCATGCATTAAAGGAGAAATGGAGACAGAATACCTCGAGCTCAGCCATTTCTTGCGGAAAATCGAAGACTTGCTCTAATCCAACGCAATCGATTATGGTGAGTTGTTGTAGATGCAACAGACTTTGAGCAACGCAAGTTGAGAAGATGGATTTTAATTTATTGCAGTTAAATATTTCTACAACCTTGTAAACCATGTCATAAATATATAAACATTTAGATTAGTTACTAATTAATATAATTTAATTAAACTTTCTTTTTTTTAATTAAACTTAAAAAATATGATCAATAAAGTTTAGTAATTTGTTATGATATATTGTAAAACATATATAGATTTTAAAAAGAGTTCAATTAAAAAATGTTTATAAACTATAGATATTGGTTTGGAATAGTCTTACAGCTTCTGTTGAATAAATAGCTCCTAGGTACTACTTGTTAATTTAGTGAATTCAACACAAGAACTAAAGATTCATTTCTCCTTCAGTTCTTCTTCTTCTTCTTTGCGTTTATTGTTAATAACTGAAACTTCATCATTTTTTATTCACTTGATACATTATTTTCATCAAATTCAAAATGAAAAATACATTAATTTTATTTTTTATTTTTTTTATAAATATCACCCTAATCAATGTCAATAGGTATAACGGTATATTCTTTATAAAAACTTCCAAAGAAAACTGTTTAACAATATTGAAAAATATATTGATAGTAAATTAACGATATTGTTTAGTCTATAATAGTTTATAAGATCTTAAGCCATTTATTCTAAAAGAAATTATTATCATAACTAAAAAAAAAGAAATATTTTTAAATAAATAAAAGTTAATACAGGGTTAAAGCATGTACTAAATTTAGTACAAATGAATTATTTTTTTATTTTTTTAAAAAAGAGCATGTCTCTATATTATTAGTCTATGATTTAAAAGTATAGCAACAAATTACTATCCTGCAAAGATTTAAAACTGTATCAACTAACAATGAAAGAGAGCATGCATTAAACGAGAAATGGAGAGAGAATACCTCAAGCTCAGCCATTTCTTTCGGAAAATCGAAGACTTGCTCTAATCCATCGCAATCGACTATGGTGAGTTGTTGTAGATGCAACAGACTTTGAGCAACGCAAGTTGAGAAGACGGATTTCAATTTACCGCACTCCTCAATTGTTACAACCTTCAGACTTTGGAGGCTAGCATGACATGTATGTCTTGACTGTAATTTCCATATACTCTCCAATTCTGGTAACGCGTAAAGAACCAAGCTTGTTAAATTTGAGAGTAGTGGAGTCTGAATTTCTTCCTGTTCAAGAATCCCATCTATTTGAAATAACTCTTCTAGCTGCCAACATCTTTGAATGGTTATATCTTTTAACTTTTGTAAGAATCTAATCGGAGGGGGGCCATGGAACAGCTTTTTCAAACATCCCATATCTATCATATCTAATTTCACCAAATTAGAGAATGCAGTCATTGGCACATTTTTCCCTGTTGTATCAATCAAGCATTCCATGTCATGGCAATGCCAAAGGTAAAGAGAAGTTAGTTCATTTAGGCCCTCTTGATCTACGTCTGGGACAATAGTTTTGTGTTTCATGACTTGATTTAGAGCCAGCTTTTCCACATTGCAAAACAGCTCCTTAAATGCACTTAATGAAGATGAGAAATCTCCAATTTTCAAGGTTTTAAACTTTAGCCCCCGCATAAATGAAAGATCAGATGCACCTACAGCTATCCTGTACCTTTGCAGTTTAGGGAACACAAAGTTTTCTTGTAAACATTGATGATCAGTAGAAACTCTCATAGATAGTGCAGTCAAACGAGACAATGAATTTAGCTCCCATAAGTCAACATTGTTTGGACATGTCACGTGTAGCTCTTGGAGTGACGTCAACCTGTTATACACAAATATAAAATACTGTTATCAATCCAAAAATAACACTTCAAGCCAATGATAAAAATAGAAGGAAAATTAATGAAGTAAAAATAAATTAATTTTAATATCGGCTTGTATAAAACAGCATGCATGATTCTTCTACTACTATTCTTATGAAAAAGGTTTGAGGTTTTTTTTTTCTATTTCATGTGACAATCATGTTATATAATAGAATTTTTTGTTTTTTAAATTGGAAGGACTACAAGTTAAAATGCTTCATGCTAATGCGTAGTGACCAAAAGCTTCTGGTAGATACGTTTGTCATAGTCTAAAATCAAATTAATTAATAGAGTAATTATTAGAAAAAAAACATAAATTTAAATACTTAATTTTGAGCAATATGATAAAACATAATTGACATCTACCATTACCTTGATAGAAGGTTTGGAGGAAAATTGCTCTGTCGCTCTCCACTATAATAAAAATGAAGTGATTTTAGTCCATGTAATGCCACTAATTCTTCAGGGAGCTCATAAACATTAGTATCAAGCAATGCAAGAATCTCAAGATTTTCTAAAATTTTCAATGATGAGATGTTCTTGAGCTCGCAATCTTCAAAGTACAGAGTTCGAAGATTTCTTAGAAATTGAAACACTTCTAATGAAAAAGTGACATTTTTGAGATACAAAATCTTAAGGTCTTTCATTCCCTTAAAAAATGCACTTGGAACTCTAATAAAATTTTTTGCTGTAAAAACAAAAATTTTGAGTTTTGAAAATTCCAATTTATCAGGAAAATTATTTATGTTGCTGTTCCAAAAAGAAATTATTGTATAGCACCCAAAATTTTCACTTATAGGCCACTCCGTCAGTCCATCTTTTACCATGGACATATTTTCCCCTTTCAATGTTATCCAATGGGAAAAATCACGAACAACGTCATGCATGCTAACACCACCACCACCACCACCACCACCACCACCACCACCACCACCATCATCATCATCATCATCATCATTAGATTTCAATAACAGACCAGAATCTTGAAGCTTTCTTATTTCTTCATAAATTTCCCTCCGTTTTCCTTCAATTGAGTAAATATGAGAAAATAACCCTTGACCAATTCCAAACATTATCAACAACTCAATATTGATATCAAAATCTTCTGGAAAAAGGGAACACAACAAGAAGCATGATCGGATATTTTCTCCCTTCAAATAATCATAACTAACCATAAGGCACTTGTAGATATCTTCACAAACATATTCATTGTCTACATGTCTTGATTCCTTGAATCGTTGTTTTACGGCATTCCAACCATCTAAACTTGCACCATTTAGAGCTTTTCCGATTGTTACAATTGCAAGAGGCAAACCCCTGCATTCAGAAGCAACCTCCTTGGCTACATCATTCATTGTCGAAGGGGCATCCTTTAGACCAGCCTTAACTTTGAATAAAGCCCATGCTTCATTTTCAGATAAAACGTCAAGTTGAAATTTCTCTTGACAATTCATTCGAGCACAGATTTGTTCAAGACGCATAGTCAAAAGAATTTTGCAACCTGCATGTTCGACACCAAACGGAATACCTATAGTCTGCAAGTTGAATTCTTTCCAAACATCATCAATAATTATGAGGATCTTCTTCACACCTTTCAATCGCCGCATTAACTCTTCAGCTTTTCCTTCTTCTGTACTTGCTTTAAATTCTAAACCTAACAACTCTGCAATTCTTCCTTGAATATTGCTGATGTTCGGATTTTGGGACATTGTAACCATCACAACATTATCGAAGAACTTTTGTTCTTTAGCTTGCCTCCCAACTTCTTTCGCCAAAGTTGTTTTACCCACTCCTGCCATTCCATACAATCCGATCGTGTTCACACCATTGGTATTTAGAGCCCTCATGATTCCATCAAAAGCTGAATTGGAAGATTTAGAAGACTGAAAATCTTTAGATGGGAAGAATTCTATTCCTTGCAGAGGAGGACGAATGCCCATTCGTTGAAAGTCACTTCTCTGAAGAAGTTTAGTGATATAGAGCGTCTTCTTTGCTACTTTCTTACTTAAACAGTATCGCCAACCCCAACTAGGACACAAATTGAAACACTTCAAACGTTCTATTTCAACTTCCAGTCTATGAGTTTCTTCCAATTCTTTCTCTGCCTCTTTGAGCCACTCCTGAACATCTTTCTCAATTACTTCAGTTTGCCTTATAGCTGCATCTGCATCATTTTTTACCCGATCTTTCTTCAATTCAAGTTGTTTTCGCTGATTCTTGAATTCTTCAACAATTGTCCCAAAATGAAAAAAGTAACTAACATAAGATGATGCATATTCTGATGCCAAGTTTCCTACAGCTTTGGCAGCTGTGGAGGAAGCAAATTCAGTAGCCATTCTTTGTTGATCTACGGTTGAAATACAACTTTATTGATTAGTAAACATATTAAAAGCTAGCTAGAGAGGTAAAATATGTTGAGATTGTTTGCAGAGTAAATTAGTTTCGGAGCCATATATCCTCTATGAAATGTGAAGTACAAGAGAGCACATTGTTGATAGATGAACTTGGATATTGAAAATTCTGCAGATGATAGAAATTCTTCCGTATTCATGTGTATATTAAGAATTTATCTTATATATAAAGGCATATATAGTGAGTGTGTGTGTGTATATATATATACACTTTGACCATTCTATCAAATATTTTGTCGATTTTTAAATAAATACATTTATTTGATATTTTTCCTTGTAAATAAACCAAAAGCCAATGTTGAATTATCTCATTAATGTGGACTAATTAAGTATAATTAATATCATATAAATTAATTTGGTAGTATATTTTGTATAAGGTGTGACCATAAATATATATAATATATCTATATTATACATGGATTAATCCTTAATGGGACGGATTAATACATGATTCAGAATATAGAGTGTCCTTGTCCTTAGCATATATATATAAGCAATAGTATAGTCCATTGATACTGTGAATATTGAGAGCTGAACAAGGGCAGCTCTTCCCCTTTTCTCTCCCATTTTCACCCTTCTCACCATCTCTTCTCTTCCCTCTCTCAGGCCACCATAGCAGACCAGAATGGACGCACCCTTGCGTGGATGAACCTTCGACAGTGTTTTCCTCGGATGCTGGTGGCGGCAATGGCGTGGAAATGGTGGGTTTTGGCTTAACCCACATAAGGTTAGATTTCTTTCTATTTATAGTGTTAGTGGCTTGATTGGTGGTTGGATTTTGTTCTAACAATTGGCATCAGAGCACCTCCACTTCCAAGCCATTGGCCATTTTGAAGGAAAAAACAAAATATGTTGATTTTTTTAATTTTGGGTATTTTCGGTCTTACCCAAAACCCATGAGATTTAATGCGTTTTGAGCCAAAATAATACCAAATATCAATTGAGGATGATAATATATGAAAAATGTCATGAAAACGATGTGAAATGGGGCTATGTAGGGAGAGAAATGGTCGGGTCAGGTAAAAAATACCTGTTTTTCTGCAACTTTTGCCCGTTTGGGCAAGGAAGATCGGGTGCGTGTGCAACAGTAAAAATGGCGCGATGCACCAATTAGTGTAGAAGCAGGCACGTGGGTTTCACGCACCTGTAGCAGAAATTAAATAAAAAAAATTAAAATAGTTTTTTTCAGTCGCTTGGGCCATACGGTTTGGGCCTCTCCCTTTTGTTTTGGGTTGATTTTTTTTAAGGCCAATTTCCTGGGCCAATTTTTTGGTTGTCTGCTGGGCCATTTTGTTTGGGCCCCTTTTGGTTTATTTTGGGCTGATTCTTTTGTTTTAAGGTGGGCTAATTTGTTTTGTTTAATATTTTGGGCTATCAATTTTGGAATTTTATGGGCCATCTTGTATAATTTAATTAAGCCTTGAAATTTAATTAAGTAGGTTTTAATATTTAATTAATTTAGGCCGAAATTATTTTATTTAATATTATGGGCATTATTTATTTAGTTATTTTAATTGGCCATTTGGTATTAATTTAAATTTGGGCAATTAAATTAATTAATTTTAGAGCCATTTTGCCTAATTAATTTAGAGGTCATATTGATTAATTAATTTTAGAGCCATTTTGCCTAATTAATTTAGAGGTCATATTGATTAATTAATTTTAGTTGGCTATTAAATTTGAATTAATTAGTGACTATTTTGCATAATTAATTAATATGTCATTTTGGATTATGATTTAATTGGTCATTTTGATTAATTAATTATGGGCCATATGGTTAATTGATTTTTGAACAAGTTTGGATATTTAGTAGCCATAATTAATTGTCAAGCCCAAGATTAAAGAGGTATAAGTAAATTTTTGGAGGAATTATTTTGGGGTAATTTTTTGGGAATTCAGTTACCTATTTAATTCATAATTCACTTAATTTAAATATATATATATATATTCATGCCCATAAATTACTAATATTTGGCCTAATTAAATAAGTTTAAATAAATTATTTGGGTATTTTGTTGAGCCATTTTATGGTTTACCCATTTCGGATTATGGTTTACCCATTTCGTTAATAATTTATTTAAACATATAAACTCTCTAAAATTGATATTGCCTTATTATTTGAATATTCACATTTATGTGAAATTATTTTAATTACTTAATGGTGGGCCTAAAATTACTACATATGCTTTAGGAATTGCATGTTTTGGGTGTAGTTAATCTGGTCAATGAATTATGTGAATATTCTTAAAATTATAAATCATTAATTGGATTAACTACTACTTGCTTGTCGTAGGAATAGTCATGAAGATTTTTTGACGATTTATTTTAATAATTTTAAGGATATAATAATAAGGCAATGCATAGTGATAGTTACAATTGCATAATTTACTAAGATCTCTAGAAGTGGCTAGTCTCTCCCTATCGGATTGTTAGTTGTTTTTAAAGATGCTTGGGACTGAGAGAATTCTAGTTGGGATATGACGCGATCTTCCTACCCTATCGGTGGGCGATCATTCAAGTTATATTCAACTAGTTTTGTCTTATCATCGGTAGTGTATTGTGGAATAAAATTGAGATTTATTGAGTTATTCCACTAGCCTCCATATTGTGCAACTATCACGTATCGAATCTCTAACAGTATCAAATTAGATAGATAGTATGAATTATTCTCTACGGTTAGAGACATACTGAACTAGGAAGTAGTCCCGATAGTCAATCTATCTACTATATCTAATAGTATGAGCTCTTTGAGGACAAAATATTTGGAATTTCGAGAACACTCAAGTGAAAATTCTCTAATTATATAAGGTATACCATGAAAGAATACATCAGAGAAAGTGTTCCGATTAATGAAAACCAAAATTGATATTGTCATTCAAGAGTGGGAGATCTTTTAGGTTAACAGATCTCATTCAACCATAATGATGACATATGCCAATATTACTGCCAAAAAGGAAATATTAAGGTCTTAATAAAAAGTCATTTTAGAAGAAGATATTTGCCAAATCTAATTCCCATTCTGGTTCCACCAACACCTCTAAATATTCATGTGTGCCATTTTGTTATAATCTTAGGCACAAGAGGTAGATTGCAAGAGTCCTCTAGATTGGGATGTGTGAAAGGCATTTCATTAGTTTTTATTTTGAATCCAATCTAGGAGATATGCCTTCTAACCACTGGTGTTTGGATACCGCTGCTTGGATACCGGTGCTATTATTGATAAAGTTATAAAACCGGAGATCGAATAAGGAAAAATTATTGTGAATTGAGGCTATAGAGTTGGAATCCATATTGAAAATATAGCCAGTTTGTTGTTACATTTTGTAGACAGTTTTGGAACTACTGTCAGTTGATACTTTTCATTCTGATAACAGAAAAGTATTTCTAATTAGTAACAACATGTGTATTGATTCTGGGCAAATTTCCTTCAATGGTGAATGATGTGACTGTTGATTTTGATTATGATAGAATAAATAAGAAATCTATCAAGTAGTGACGTAAGAGTTGGGGACATTTTGAGGCACACGTAGGATTGCATTAAGGGAAATCTTACTGCTAATATTAAGGACATGATTAGCAGATATTGAAATGATTAGAAGCTAATATATGTTGACATTTGTAGATTATTTCCACATACTGTATTTAGTGGATATAAGTGTTTCATCACTTTCACTAAAGACCATTTTGATGTAGGTCATATGGAATAAAAGATTTGATCTTGTAAAGGCTTTAGGCATTCTGATTAATTCCGCTGCACTGCTTAAGGCAATGATCAAACAGTAGTGATGAATGTCAAGTTCGGTATAATGAAGCTAGGCGAAATCATATACCGATTTTCGATTAAGTGCACTGTAGGATTCTGTATTGACGCCTGGTGTACGGTGCTTGGAATATTGAAACAGAATGAGATTGCAGTAGCAGTTATTTGTACATTTTGATATAGTATGATTCATGTTGATCACTCTAAATTTTCAAAATTCTGGTGGAGTGAAGTTATAAAAACTGCAACTCACATTCAAAATTGATCTCCAAGTAAAACCAATTCTTAAAAGCATCCCAAGTTGTAGTCGGACAAGAAGCTGAGTTTAGTGCCGCTTTTTGTGTTTAGAGTTATAAAGTTAGGCAAAAGGCCTATAACCCACAGTCAAGAAAACTTGACGAGAAAAGTATCAGCGGCAGTTCTGTTGATTATTACATCAGCTAGAAAGATTCTAGATTTTGTTCTCGTTATGTGATACTAGAATCATTAAGTCTGGCAATGCAATTTATTTAAAAGATGACCTAAAGAGTGAGAGTTATAAACTCCACAAAGTACATTTTGTTATGCCAGTCCCATATATACGTTATCTTTGATGATGAAAAGCCACAAACTAAAGGAATCAACGGTTGATCCCACTCCATGTTTTAAACCTGCACCTGACCTTATAGAGAAACATGAATATGAGATTCATGTGTCTTTTGATTCTGATATTTGTCAGGAGGCTATACTGATCCAAACTCTTAGAGTCGAACATTTGCCACGCAGGATGAGTAAGCGTCTATGTTGCATAAAGATGCATGAGATGTATTTTAGTTGTCACATCATTATAGACCAAAAGAGACTCTAAGGATTAGGTAGAAAATTTAAAGTCAAATTTGGACAAGGCTTTAAATAAATAGAAGGAATTAGTTTAATGAAAATCATTCTCTCTTGTTTCTATCTAAGATTCTTTTAGAATCATGATGGAAATTAGTAGCTCATTTTAATTAGGAGCTACATATTGAATGGTAAAATATCTAAATGGAGCAACCTAAAATCTTATAGTTCCTAAGATGGAACGTATAGATTATGAACTCAAGGAGTTCATTTGCGAACATTAAAAGGCATCTAGATTGCAATATATAAAGTAATGAGATTGTCACTTTAAGGAGAATATTGTCGTTTGATAATTGGAACTATTGCAAGGTCAGTGGGAGCGATTATGTGTTATTTGTGCTCTAAATTGATGATATCAAATAACAGCCAATAGCACTGACCTAATGTATGAGACAAGGTTCATGTCGTCATGTCATTTTAGGATGAAGAATCATCTAAATGAGGCTTTATTTTGTTTTAAAGATTGAGATTCTTCATGACATATTTATCGGCATACATTATTGGTCTCAAAAAACCTACATTGTGTGTGTTAAGTAGGTTTACCGTATATTGTTCTCCTATTTGAGGTACCTCTTCCATGAAAATTGACATACTGTGAAAATCTCAAAGTCCTCAAAAGTAAAAATGAAAGAGCTCATATCGAGTGTTGTGTATGTCTTATTGTGGGTAATTAGTATATGCTCAAGTTAATACACATTTTGATATTGTGTATGTTGACACCTAATTTTGTCCCTTTTTGTTATTATTACTATTATTATTATTATTATTTGTTTATATTTATTTTTATTTTTATTATTTGGTTTTCATTATTATTATTATTATTATTATTATTATTATTATTATTATTATTATTATTACTTTTATTATTATTATTATTTATATTATTATTTTTATTTTTATTTTATTTTTATTTTTATTTTGTTTTCTGTCTAATCTCCTGTCACCCATCTACCAGCTCCTGCCACCGGCAGGTCTGCCACCACCAGCCACCCCTGCCATGGCTTCCCTCGAGGTTGTCCATCAGCTCTGTCACCCATCCCATC
Source organism: Heritiera fomes (assembly GCA_032173925.1). NCBI lineage: Eukaryota > Viridiplantae > Streptophyta > Magnoliopsida > Malvales > Malvaceae > Heritiera > Heritiera fomes. The sequence goes on along the minus strand of JAPDPM010000023.1, from coordinate 3,762,683 downwards.
TCCACCAAACCCTAAGCCAAACTTACTCCCTCCAAAAACCCCATCTGGAACCCCCAAACGAAATGAGGAGACCCGAAGCTTCAAGCTCTCCCCATTTTTACCCGAGACCCACTTCACCCAAAACAACCATCGTCGCCTCTTACCCCCAAAAAAAAAACCCAAGCAATCCTCACCCAACCGAGCCCCCTAGTCCTCTCCCATTCAACCCTCACCGGATCCCTCACTCACCCTCTCCGTTCAACCAACCATCACCATCACCAGTCGAAAACCCCAAAACCAAAAATCCCATCCCAGTGGCCCCTAAACCACCACCGAGCCACACCAACAACCACAACTCAGCCACCATCCATCACACAAACCCGAAACCGAAACCCTAACAAAAAACCTAGACCTAAGCCCCACCTGCAAAAACACAAAAACAACAAACAAAACCAGCAATCACAGCAACACAACAGCCGAGCTATCAACCACAAAAAAAAAGAAAACAAAAAAAAGGGGGGGAGAGGTTTCGGTGAAGCTCAGATCTGCGGGCTAGGGTGATTTTTTGGTGAAACTAATGCTAGATTCGGGCTTAGGAGGCTAAGAGGAATCGAAAAGGGGTAGCTTTTTTTCATTTTTGGCCATCGGCGGCGGTGGCCGGCGGCGGTCGAAGCGGCGGAGGATGGCGGTCCGGCGGCTGCCGGAAATCGCCCCAGGGGAGAGCCTTCAAAGGCTCTAAGATTTTTTTTCCTTTTTCGGTTGAAAATGAAAAACCAAAAAAAATATTAGCTTTATATATATAAAAAAAAAAAAGAACGATCCGCGCCTGGACCCGACCCGGGTCCAGGATCCGCGCTCCCGACCCGATCGCGCCTGGTCCAGCAGAGGGAGATCCGTTTCGCCCAACCCGTTCCTGCTCAACCCGACCCGCTCCCGCTGGCAGATTGGACCCTGTTGTTTGGGCTGGATCTTGGGCCATTTGAAGGGGTCTTCTTTGGGTTCTAAGCCCAAATTACTTTTGGTATATTTCCTAAATCATTTATTTATTTATCTATTTATTTAGTTATTTGTTTTATTAAATGATTTATTTTATTTTCTAAAACTCTCTAGGATTTAATTAATTTTATTGCATGAAATTATTAAAATAAAATAAACAAAATAAATATATAGTTTTTAAAAGAAAATAAATAATAAAATTTAAATTAAAATAAAAGCCCGATGATGGGATGCTACGGAAGTCACAAGTAGTGATTCCTAGCTGATCCCTAGGTGAGAAGAGTCGTACTAAATGTTGCCAAAAGTATTGGAATATTTAGTATGATTTTTCAATAATTTAATTTTTTTTGTTAAACATAAAAATAAATAATTTTTTTAAAAAGAAAATAGAAAAAGGAAATAAATAATAAAATTTAAATTAAATTAAATGAAGTCCGATGATGGGATGTTACGGAAGTCACAAGTAGTGATTCCTAACTGATCCCTAGGTGAGAAGAGTTGTACTAAATGTTGCCAAAAGTATTGGAATATTTAGTATGATTTTTCAATAATTTAAATTTTTATTAAAAAAGAAAATAAATAAGTTTTTTAAAAAAAAACAAAGAAATATAAATAAATAAAAAACAAATAAATAATGAAATTCAAAATCAAAAAAATTCATTTGCATTATTTTTTATCTATTTGCATCATATGCATTCATGATCATTTTCGAAATGGGTGTGAATCCTACCGAGGATGAGATTCTATAGAAGTCACAAGTAGTGATTCTTAAGAAATCTCTAGGTGAGAAAAATTATTTCAAATGCTGCCAAAAGTATTGGAGTATTTGATTTAATTATTCAATACAAAAAAGGTTCACATTTACTTTCGAAAAATAAAATAAAACAAAATAAATTTGCAAATAAAAAATGATTTTGAATAAAAAGATTGGAATAAAAAAGAATTAATTTTAAATATTAAATTAAGATCATTTTATTAAAACAAAAAGGATAACACATGATTATTATGGTACCGTTTTTAACAGGCGTCGTGGGGGTGCTAATCCTTCCCCACTCGTAACCGTACCCCCGAACCCAATTTTTGTTTCGCAGACCAAAAGATTATCTTTTTAATAAAACTTAATTCATTTTGAGATTTTGTTGAAAAGATAAACGTTTTCAGGTGGCCAATCACACCTTACAAAAAAAAGATTGGTGGCGACTCCATTTTTGTTTTTTAAACGCTTTTTTCGAAAATCGTCGAGCGCGAAGCCGTTATGACAGCTTGGCGACTCCACTGGGGACGCTTTTGAGGGTCAAGCCATCCATTAATTATGTGTTATCCAAAGTTTTAATTTAATAGTCTTGATTGATATTTAAATTTAATTCACTTGGATTTTGAAAGTAATTTTGTTTGCTTTTGCATTTTATGTTATTTATTCTATGTTTTATACTTGTACATACTTGTTGTTAATAAATTGTTGAGGCATTTAGGATAGAGAAAATAATTTAATTTGAGTCTGACGTGTTCCCTCATACACACACTTGCACTTGCATTTGCATAACATGAGCTCTATACCCAGGTTCCGTCCTTCTTAGGAGGGAGTAAAGTACCTTTGCTCTCGTGAGGTAATCACCTCCGCAATGGCAATCGAAATACTCCCACTCAAATTAAATCTTACTAGTCCAGTGTGGACGATAGTGAGGTATAATTTGGGATCTTTTAGATTTGAAAACCCAGCTCAGCATATAGAAAAACCTAAGAGGCCAGCCTTAGGTAGAGCCATGTCCAATTTTTGTAGAAATTATCCCGATATTAGGACACAAGAAGGAACATTATTTGACCTCATTTCTCGTATCAATAATAAAGGTACTATGGATTTTTGTTTGAATTGTCCATAATTAAGGTCTTAGAAATTTTTCTTGTTTTTCAAAAAAGATTTTTTAAAATAATAATAATAATAATAAAATTGTGGAAAGAGATTTTGTAGAATAAAAAGAAAGAAATCTAAGTTTTAATGAAAAAGGAAAGTGTGAGAAAAATAATAAAACAAACTTTTCTTTCAAAATAATGGGAATAATTTTTCTTAAGAAAAAAAAAAGAAAGAGAAGAGAGATTTCTTTCAAAAATATGGACATAAAAATGGGAATAAATGAAAAAATACGAAGAGAGCTGACGTTTTTTCTAAATAAAGGTAAAATAAAGTTAACAAAATCTTTCATTGATTTTTCTTTTTTCTCTTTTTCTGAATAATTTAAAGAATAAGTTGACAAGAAAAAAAATAAAAAAAATATTTTTTATTTTAATTTTGGGTTATATAGGAAATTTGATGAAAATATAAAAACATTTGAGTTTTTCTTGAATAAAAAGATGTCAACAAAAATTGTCCTTGAATTTGTTTGGAAAAGAATTCAAAAAAAAATAGTTTGATTTGGAATAAAAATGAAATAAAATTAATTTTTGAAAAAAAGAATCGATAGGGGATATGAATTTTAGAAAAAATAGAAAACAAAAACAAAATTTTGGTGTTAAAAAAAATATAGTTTGATCTAGAATAAAAATGAAATAAAATTAATTTTTGAAAAAGAATCGATAGGGGATGTGAATTTTAGGAAAAATAAAAAATAAAAAATAAAAAAGAAAATTTTGGTGATAAAAGAAAAGGTTTGATTTGGAATAAAAATGAGATAAAATTAATTTTTGAAAAAAATCTAATAGGGAATGTGAATTTTTTAGGAAAAAATAGAAAATAAAAAAAATTATTTGGTAATCAAAGCAAAATGATTTCTAGAAAGATGGAGAAGAATGCTCAGGTTTAGTTAGGAATTCCATCTTTCTTGCATGATTGGATTAAGGAATAATAAGATTAGTGTCTAGGTATTGTGAATACAAATATTCGTTTTTCAAGCATGTTAGCGACATGCATCATTTTAATTCATTTCACCATCATTGTGTATATATATGTTGATAGTCATGTCATTTGCATTTTAGAATCATGAAAGTTAAGTGAAATAAAACCAAATTTGATTTTCATTACCATTGCTTTGAGTATAAAATACATTTTGTATAAACATATCCTTCATCATGCTTTGTTATTGTGTCATGTCTTAAATATTTTACATAGCATTTCATACAAAAAAAAAAGAATATGTTCTTTCTCATAGAAAATTAAAAAAAAAAAAACAAAGAAAAAAAGAAGAGGGAGAGTTTCTGAAACAATTTTGATATGGTTTAAGATTACTCTTCAACTTCTCTTACTTGTGTCGGACTTGACCTCTTAAGTTAATAGGTGAATATGATAAATAAGATGCAAATTTCAGTTTGAACTTTGGTATGCATTGTTGCATCACATTTCGTAGATAAGTCTTTGGGAAACTAGACTAAGTCTTTTACAATTTTGAATTTGTTTATTCTTTCAGTTTTCTTTTTATCAAATTTGTGTACATGTGCTATTGATTGATTATTTTCATTGAAATTATTCCTCCCTAAGATTTGGTTAAAGTGAAGACCTAAACACCTAACATGTAAAATCAAGAAACTTAGAGAAAAGTAAAAAAAAAAAAAGAGAAAAAGAAGAAGAAAAATTGTTCCATTTCATAGATTTCTATCATACATGTCGTTTGCATACATATACAAATAACATGATTTTCATAAAATTCACATTGTACACTTGTTATACTTCAGTAAATATGTTAATACTCTTCATTTTTCGAGAAAAGGAAGAAAAAATTTGTTTGTTCCAAAAAATTTTTGAAAGAAGTAAGATGAGGTTTTTCTAATTAGAAAATTGTGGTAATAAGGTTCAAAGCCTCTCGACCATCAAAGGTTACAAAGCAGTTCGGAGTCTCTCTCTCAAGTATAGATCATGGAAGAAGGACAGGCTAGCCGAATGGAGAAAATAGAAAAGGCGCAAGAAGAGATGAAGGGGCAGTTGGCTGCAATGATGGAGATGATGACCAAAATGAGTAAAGAAAAAGAACCATCACATGAAGTAATTACTCAAGAAAGGTGGGCACAAGAAGGTGAACGTTCATATCCACATGGTCCCATTCCACCCCAAGTCCATACTTCACAGCATATGCCGTTTTCGAGGCACGACATTCCAAACCCCAGGAGGAACCCATCAGACCCAATCTATGTCTGTGATTCAGATAATTCTAGAGAACAAGAGAAATTGAAGATGAGTGCATCAACGATGAAAGAGAACTTAAAGCCTCAGACGAAGTTAGATCTCCTTGAAGAGAGGTTACGAGCTATTGAAGGGATGGATTTATATGGTTCTTTGGAGGCGAGCGAGTTCTGTTTGGTACCGGGTGTAGTTATCCCACCAAAGTTCAAAGTTCCAGATTTTGAAAAGTATGATGGGACCAAATGCCCTGCAACTCATATCAAGATGTATTGCCAGAAAATGGCTGCCTATGCTCAAAATGATGAATTATTGGTTCATATTTTTCAAGACAGTCTTACCGGATCAGCTGCTAGGTGGTACACCCAACTAGATCGAGCCCATATCCATTCATGGAAAGAATTGGCTCGGGCATTTATCGCTCAATACAAGCACATTGAGGATTTGGCACCAGACCGCCTGTCCTTACAAGGCATGAAGAAGAAGCATGAAGAGAGTTTTAAAGAATATGCTCGAAGGTGGAGGGATGTAGCTGCCCAAGTTCAACCCCCCCTCACAAAGAAGGAAACTGCCATCCTGTTTGCCAATACACTCCCTGCACCATTTTATGAAATGATAGTCGGTAATGCCACCAAGAATTTTGCAGATATGGTAATTTCTGGTGAAATAATAGAGAATGCAATCAAGAGTGGCAAGCTTGTAGGAGATGATGCCATGAATGCAAGAAAAGGTGATACATCGGGGAATGGAGGAGATGTTCATGCTATGAATTATGAGGGGCAACATGTGGGAGACTTTGCTCCCTATCATCCTTATCCAATGTACCAAACCCACTACCCCATCACAAATAATACCTCTCCAGGCTTGAATACCCATCAGCCAATCCCGCAGTCTAGTTGGCAAATGGGTTTCCAAACACCCATGCCTACCCAAAATAACCAAAGAGGATCTCGAAACAAACGAAGAAGGACCGACATTGATCCAGTCCCTTGGTCCTACACTGAAATATTCCAATACCTTGTTGAGAATCAGCTTGTTACCCCAATCCCACTAAAGCCTTTAGAGCCTCCATATCCAGAATGGTACGACCCTAATGCTCGATGTGACTATCATAATGGGAACTTGGGTCACTCAATAGAAAATTGCCCTGCTTTTAAGCGTAAGGTGCAAAGTTTGATCAGAAAAGGCTTATTGAATCTCGAGATAAAGGCATGAGTGTCAACCTATCATCCAACCGTGCCCGGGTATAACTACAAAAAAGATCCTTTTGGTGGGTCATCCATGATGATGTGAAGTTGTTTTTGGTTAAAGTTATGGCCCAACTTTAATGGCTTTTTATGTACAGACTTTCATTTATCTTTTATCATCTTAATGAAGTAGCATATGCGTTTTCATCACATTTCTCTCTCTTCCTCGGTTCAAATTCGGCTTTGTCTTCTTTATATACCTCACCACGTTTCCTCCATTTTTTAAATCTTTAAACGATAAACATGATATCAATGTTGATAATAATTTGGGATTAGAACTCTACCAAAGCTTTATTCGTGTAGATGATCTTGTCCAAAATCTTAGCATGAATATTGCAGTGAAAATATGATTTGTATATAGAGGTGAGAGTTGACATGCAATTTTGTAACAAATGGTTCCACAAGTTGGTGTTTGCTCAGTAAATGATTCTTTGATAAAAGTTTTCACATTTAAAAGGAAGAATGACCATCTTTCACCTACATTTCACTGTAAGAAAATTGTCCATTGCTAACCCCTTTGAGCCTAGTATGTTTGTTTTATTTTTTTAAGAAACCCACCAAGGATCACCCTCCACATCGGGGGGCAAAATCTAAAGCAAAAAAAAAGGAAGAGAGAAGGAAGAAAAAGAAAGAAGTTTGCTCACTTGAAATCTATGAAAGAATTTAATGGGCAAATAAAAGAAAACCCCTTTACATTTTAAAGTTATTTGTGAAAAAGGGAGAAAAATAAAAAATGGAATTAGAATAAAAAGAATGGATGAAGAATGGGGCAAAGTGCCTAAATGAGTCATGTATTAAAAAATGATCCTTTGGTTTATAACCCTTTAAAACACAAATTTTGGGCCTGTTATGTCCTTTCTTTCATAACCCCTCACCTTAGCCTACATTACGTACCTTAAAAGTCCATTTTGATCAAATGTGAAGATTTGAGTAGGAGGACCATACACTGGGCCAAGAAATGCAGGAAGATTGTAATTCTGTGATAATGGACCATAATGAGGATGCTGGGGATGAATAAAAAATGAATGAGAAAAAATTAAAAAAAAGGTGAAAAATGAAGAAAAAGAAAAAAGAAGAAAAAAAGAGAAAAAGAAAAATAATGACTCAAATTAAAAACCCGAAAAGAGCGGTTTGAGTCAAATAAAGATGAATGATCAAGTTGGCAAGTAGAGAAGAGATCTTTGCCCTAGATTGTCACGGAGGAAACATTTTGTCAAGTAGGGGTTAATCTCAATACAATTAACTCAAAAAGATTAAGGACATCAAGGAAATAGATTTGTTAGAGAAAGAATCCCAAATTTTCTATCAAGATTGATTGAATATTTGTTGTTTGAAAATTGTTGCCCTTTCTTTCCTTCAAGTTGCCTTGCTTTTTGACAAAATTATTCTTATTCCCTTCATCATAAATACCCCTCCTTTAATTTTTATCCCATTACATACCAATAAAAAATCAAGAGAATGTGATGACATTGCATCTGTTATGAAACTGAAGTGATGAAAAATAAATGAATAGTACTATTCATGAAAATTCATGCATTACCAATTCTTGGGAGGATATGGGGCAGATGAGAATTGAGACGATAGTGAAGTATATTAATGCTTGAAGTCTCTAATTGGAATATACTAGAGTTGATTAGGTAGTGAAGAATGAAGGAAAAACAGTGGAGATTGTGGAATCAGTTTTAAGAATGAAAGGTAAGATGACGGAAGGGATGGTCTGGTGAACCTTGTTACCATCATTTTTGCATGATTTTTGCATAACAACCTTTACATTGCATTCATCACATGCACCTAGGAAAGAAATGAAAAGTTTTTATCATTGGGTAAGAAAATTTTAGTGGAATTTCGAGAAACATGATTTTCAAGAATTTTAAAACAAAAATTTGGATTTTAAGATGATGAACTTTAAATTCTATAAGAAATTAAGATAAAATAAAATTTTTAGAAAAAGAGAAAATGTTGAAATGTGAGAGATTTACTAGTATGTTCGGATGTGAATTCTCGAAACCAACAATTGGACGAGAAATTCCCGATATAAATTATCCAGATGAGAATTCCTGGACGTTTGGGTGTGAATCCCCCAGTCAGACTTTCGGATGCGAATTCCCGAAATGATATTTTAGATTTTCGGATGTGAATTCCCGAAACCAACAATCGGATGAGAAATTCCCGATATAAATTATCCGATGAGAATTCCTGGACGTTTGGGTGTGAATCCCCAAGTCAAATTTTTGGATGTGAATCTCCAAGTTAAAATTCGGATGTGAATTCCCGAAAGAAAATTTCTAGAAGTGAATTCCTAGATTTTCGGATGTGAATTCCCGAAACCAACAATCGGACGAGAAATTCCCGATATAAATGATCCAGATGAGAATTCCCGGACTTTCGGGTGTGAATCCCTAAGTCAAACAATCGGACGAGAAATTCCCGATACAAATGATCCAGATGAGAATTCCTGGACGTTTGGGTGTGAATCCCCAAGTCAAATTTTTGGATGTGAATTCCCGAAAGAAAATTTTTAGAAGTGAATCCCTGAAATTTTCGGATGTGAATTCCCGAAACCAACAATCGGACGAGAAATTCCCGATATAAATTATCCAGATGAGAATTCCTGGACGTTTGGATGTGAATTCCCGAAATAGAAATTTTCTAAACGAGAATCCTTAAATTATTGGAAGTGAATTTCTAATTTAAGTCTAAGTTCAAAAAAAGAGAGAAAAAAAAGAGAGAGAAGAAAAAAAGAAAAAAAAAAGAAAAAGAAAAAAAAAAGAGAGAGAGAAAAGAAGAAAAAGAAAAAAGAAATAGAATTCTCGAAAGTTTAAATTTGAATTGAAGCTCTTCAAACAAAGTTCTAGATAAGATTAAACACATCAATGTTAGAATGAGATAAATGAGATTTTCGGACGAGAAATTCCCGATATAAATTATCTGGATGAGAATTCCTAGATGTTCGGACGTGAATCCCCGAAACAAATTGTCCAGACGTGAATACCTAGACTTTCATGTGTGAATCCATGAAATGAAATTTTCGGATGTGAATTCCCGAACAAATTTTTCAGATGTGAATACCTGGATTTTCGGATGTGAATTCCCGAAACAAACGCTCGGATGTGAACTCCTGAGACAAAATTTCTAGATGTGAATTCCTAGATCTTTGAATGTAAAATCTTTCATTTTTTAAAGTTTCAATGCCTCTGCTGTAAGAGGAGCACATTTTCAGAAAGGAATTTAAAGTTTCATTGCCTCTACTGCAAGAGGAGCACATTTTCAGAAAGGAATTTAAAGTTTCATTGCCTCTGCTGCAAGAAGAGCACATTTCAAAAGAAAGAAAAATTTTAAAGTTTCATTGCCTCTGCTGCAAGAGGTGCACATTTCAAAAAGAAATTTAAAGTTTCATTGCCTCTGCTGCAAGAGGAGCACATTTCAAAAAGAAATTTAAAGTTTCATCGCCTCTGCTGCAAGAGGATCGTATAAAAAAAAAGAAGGAAAAAAAGAGAAAGAGAAAAAAGAAAAAAAGGAGAAAGGAAAAAAAGAAGAAAGAAAGAAAAAAAGAGAAAAGGAGAGAAATGAGTCATAAGTCGGACAAAATTACTGTCAATTGTCTTTGCTCTATTCCTGATCCTCAACAATGAGCAAAGAGGGGCAGCTGTTGACACCTAATTTTGTCCCTTTTTGTTATTATTACTATTATTATTATTTGTTTATATTATTTTTATTTTTATTATTTGGTTTTCATTATTATTATTATTATTATTATTATTTATATTATTATTTTTATTTTATTTTTATTTTTATTTTTATTTTGTTTTCTGTCTAATCTCCTGTCACCCATCTACCAGCTCCTGCCACCGGCAGGTCTGCCACCACCAGCCACCCCTGCCATGGCTTCCCTCGAGGTTGTCCATCAGCTCTGTCACCCATCCCATCTCCACCAAACCCTAAGCCAAACTTACTCCCTCCAAAAACCCCATCTGGAACCCCCAAACGAAATGAGGAGACCCGAAGCTTCAAGCTCTCCCCATTTTTACCCGAGACCCACTTCACCCAAAACAACCATCGTCGCCTCTTACCCCAAAAAAAAAAACCCAAGCAATCCTCACCCAACCGAGCCCCCTAGTCCTCTCCCATTCAACCCTCACCGGATCCCTCACTCACCCTCTCCGTTCAACCAACCATCACCATCACCAGTCGAAAACCCCAAAACCAAAAATCCCATCCCAGCGGCCCCTAAACCACCACCGAGCCACACCAACAACCACAACTCAGCCACCATCCATCACACAAACCCGAAACCGAAACCCTAACAAAAAACCTAGATCTAAGCCCCACCTGCAAAAACACAAAAGCAACAAACAAAACCAGCAATCACAGCAACACAACAGCCGAGCCATCAACCACAAAAAAAAAAGAAAACAAAAAAAAAGGGGGGGAGAGGTTTCGGTGAAGCTCAGATCTGCGGGCTAGGGTGATTTTTTGGTGAAACTAATGCTAGATTCGGGCTTAGGAGGCTAAGAGGAATCGAAAAGGGGTAGCTTTTTTTCATTTTTGGCCATCGGCGGCGGTGGCCGGCGGCGGTCGAAGCGGCGGAAGACGGCGGTCCGGCGGCTGCCGAAAATCGCCCCAGGGGAGAGCCTTCAAAGGCTCTAAGATTTTTTTTCCTTTTTCGGTTGAAAATGAAAAACCAAAAAAAATATTAGCTTTATATAAAAAAAAAAGAACGACCCGCACCTGGACCTGACCCGGGTTCAGGATCCGCGCGCCCGACCCGATCGCGCCTGGTCCAGCAGAGGGAGATCCGTTTCGCCCGACCCGTTCCTGCTCAACCCGACCCGCTCCCGCTGGCAGATTGGACCCTGTTGTTTGGGCTGGATCTTGGGCCATTTGAAGGGGTCTTCTTTGGGTTCTAAGCCCAAATTACTTTTGGTATATTTCCTAAATCATTTATTTATTTATCTATTTATTTAGTTATTTGTTTTATTAAATGATTTATTTTATTTTCTAAAACTCTCTAGGATTTAATTAATTTTATTGCATGAAATTATTAAAATAAAATAAACAAAATAAATATATAGTTTTTAAAAGAAAATAAATAATAAAATTTAAATTAAAATAAAAGCCCGATGATGGGATGCTACGGAAGTCACAAGTAGTGATTCCTAGCTGATCCCTAGGTGAGAAGAGTCGTACTAAATGTTGCCAAAAGTATTGGAATATTTAGTATGATTTTTCAATAATTTAATTTTTTTTGTTAAACATAAAAATAAATAATTTTTTTAAAAAGAAAATAGAAAAAGGAAATAAATAATAAAATTTAAATTAAATTAAATGAAGTCCGATGATGGGATGTTACGGAAGTCACAAGTAGTGATTCCTAACTGATCCCTAGGTGAGAAGAGTTGTACTAAATGTTGCCAAAAGTATTGGAATATTTAGTATGATTTTTCAATAATTTAAATTTTTATTAAAAAAGAAAATAAATAAGTTTTTTTAAAAAAAACAAAGAAATATAAATAAATAAAAAACAAATAAATAATGAAATTCAAAATCAAAAAAATTCATTTGCATTATTTTTTATCTATTTGCATCATATGCATTCATGATAATTTTCGAAATGGGTGTGAATCCTACCGAGGATGAGATTCTATAGAAGTCACAAGTAGTGATTCTTAAGAAATCTCTAGGTGAGAAAAATTATTTCAAATGCTGCCAAAAGTATTGGAGTATTTGATTTAATTATTCAATACAAAAAAGGTTCACATTTACTTTCGAAAAATAAAATAAAACAAAATAAATTTGCAAATAAAAAATGATTTTGAATAAAAAGATTGGAATAAAAAAGAATTAATTTTAAATATTAAATTAAGATCATTTTATTAAACAAAAAGGATAACACATGATTATTATGGTACCGTTTTTAACGGGCGTCGTGGGGGTGCTAATGCTTCCCCACGCGTAACCGTACCCCCGAACCCAATTTTTGTTTCGCAGACCAAAAGATTATCTTTTTAATAAAACTTAATTCATTTTGAGATTTTGTTGAAAAGATAAACGTTTTCAGGTGGCCAATCACACCTTACAAAAAAAAGATTGGTGGCGACTCCATTTTTGTTTTTTAAACGCTTTTTTCGAAAATCGTCGAGCGCGAAGCCGTTACGACAGTGTATATTATAGTTATATTTTGGAGATACTTGAGCGGTCCTGTAATAGAGAACTGGCAGCTGAAAAGAGAGTATTTGGATATTGACAAGTCTGACATTCTGGGTTTAGTCAGATATTTTGATGTTGATTTTGTAAGCTATCTAGCTGATAGAAACAAGTTTTCTAATTATACATTTATGGATATAAAGGAGCTGTATTTTGGAAAGTGTGAAGCAAACACTTACAGCATCCTTGATTATAGAGGCTAAATATGTAGCATGTTGTAAAGCTACATGATGGGCCATTTAGGCTGTAGAATTTTGTCTCAAGGTTGGTTTCTGTAGTTGCCACTTCGAAGTCCTGGAGATGTACTGTGGTAATGTTGTAGCAAGTACTCTCTTAAAATGCTAGGAATTCCTCACACTCCAAATATTTAGATATCATCATTCGGTTTGTTAGAGAGAAAATAATGGAATCCATTGCTTGATTGGATTGTAGAGCACATGGTTTAAAGAGCTCATTTTGGCTAACTGAAAGTTTGGCTGCTAAAGTGCTTTGACAACATAGCACTTGTATGAGGCATATGGAGCCATTTGCTGTATTAAGTTAGTGGGAGCTTTATGTAATGAAATCAGTTATAACTGTATTAATGAATTCCTATTTGCCATATATGCATATTCTGTTTGTGCGCATTCTTGAGAATATGGCATTCTATTAGATGAGACATTTTGTATTAATCTCATGTTTCTGTTGCAGTAATGCATCATTCGGTTTAGATGCACGGACCTAAAGGAAATGGATATTGATTCTGTTTTCATATCATTTTCATTTCACACTTTTATACTATTATTTTGTTGAAGTCTTTATGAGTTTACGCATTTGTACCATGTCTGTATGATGCATTCTGAAGCTTGTAAAGGACTATTGTTGTTAAAGTATTTGTAAGCCTACACATTTGTACCTTTTCGGTACAATGTATCCAGAAGGTCTTATGAATACAGATTGACATTATATGATATTTTGTTAATTAACTTAATTGTCCAAGTGGGAGAATGTTGAATTATCTCATTAATGTGGACTAATTAAGTATAATTAATATCATATAAATTAATTTGGTAGTGTATTTTGTATAAGGTGTGACCATAAATATATATAATATATCTATATTATACATGTATTAATCCTTAATGAGACAGATTAATACATGATTCAGAATATAGGGGGTCCCTGCCCTTGGCACATATGTATATAAGCAACAGTGTAGCCCATTGATATTGTGAATATTGAGAGCTGAACAAGGGCAGCTCTTCCCCTTTTCTCTCCCATTTTCACCCTTCTCACCATCTCTTCTCTTCCCTCTCTCAGGCCACCATAGCAAACCAAAACGGACCCACCCTGGCATGGATGAACCTTCGACGGCGTTTTCCTCGGATGCTGGTGGCGGCAATGGCGTGGGAATGGTTGGTTTTGGCTTAACCCACCCAAGATTAGATTTCTTCCTATTTGTGGTGTTAGTGGCTTGATTGGTGGTTGGATTTTGTTCTAACAGCCAAAACACAAGTACAGGTCCAAGCAAAGAAACAAAAATACTAGAGCAGCTTTGATTTTTTTTTTTTGTGGAGTTAATGCAAAGGAAAAGTAGCGATCAAAGAAAACTGATGTAACAGAACAACGGTTTTATTTTTTAAGTTATAAAAATAAAGAAAAGCAGAAAATCAAAAGGAAATTAAGTCTCTAATATTTGTTGAGAACAGCAAGACAGAAATTGTAGTGAGCTTGGTGTTGGATTATGCCCTTAGAACCATTCATTAGATGATTGACTTTGGCATTTTTTATGTATCATGACATTTTATTTATCATAGTTCATTATTATATTTGTCTTATAACTGCGTAATATAATCTTATATGATAATGTCCTTAGAATAGTAATAACACACTATTCTTAAAATATCCCTAGTCAAGTATTATTGTGAATAAGGATAACAATGATACGATAAGACTAGTATGTGGTTGACTGATGACCATTGTCATGGATATAAGATATCAAGTCATCACATAGGTACATGTTAGAGAACTATGTACTGGATCGACCCTCCATGAGAACGCTACATGGATTGTTATATAAGTGTCATAAGCGATTCTCATAGTGATGATGGTGTATGTGATCCTTTGACTTGAGATCATCAGAGATCCCAACATAGAGAATTGCATACTTTAATGCTGCTAGATGTCATTCGTAACAGGATGGACTATAAAGGTAGTAATTGGGTATGCCTTGATCTATGTAGAGGGATATTGAGTGATCAAGATAGGATTTATCCCTCTTATATAACAAGAGTGATGTCTTGGGCCCTTTGATAGAGTGAGACTAAGAAATGCATGGCCGTGCTCGAATAAGTCAATATGAGATATTGATTTTATTTGTTTAATTAGTCTACTCAGGAATCAAGAAACGCTGATTAGACTATACAAGTGTGACACATTCCATGACTTGTGTCTAATCGAGACATCAAAGGATAAAGGGATTAGACTACACGGTAACATCTATCACGAGTAAGGTTATGTCGAGTCATTGACATTCTCGTTACATGGGTAGCAATGATGTGTTGCTCGATACCGCTCATTGCCTGTGACAATTTTGTCATTGCCATTGTTTTGAGAACCTATTGGGTCGCACACTTAGAACGGATCAATGAGGAGCTTAATTAATCCTATTCTGAATTGGATTAAGGATATATCTAATCCTATTCTGAATTGGATTAAGGATATATCTAATCCTATTCTAAGTAGGATTAGAGTTCTGTTTGGCAGTAAATTTTAGGGTAAAATTTACTGCCTATAAAAAGGAAGTTTTTCTAAAATAGAGCCGCACTTTTTAAAACAGAAAAAAAAAGCATTCCTTTTAATTGAAGCTAGCAGTTCGGTTATAAGGAATCAAAAAGCTCTTTAAGGCTTCTGATCGTGAGACGTTCAAGAGTCGTGAGATCCGTTCGTGTGGATACCGTAGAGGCAGGAACGAAAAGTTGTTGCTTGTGACTCGACCAACGAAAGAAAAATCAGAGAAAAACGTTAGGTAAAATCTCGAAACCCTAATCAGGCAACTCTCCGAATCGATCCTGGTGGAGGCCGAATGTTTTATTTCCGCTGCGTGTTTGTTTCGGTTTCCTTCACTTGGGTAGCCTAGGTAGCTGCTGGAAGATGTGGAGATGACAGAAGACTATGCTTGAATAGAAACCGTGTTTGAAAACTGAAGAGTGAAGAGAGAAGTAAGAATAGTAAGGCATAGGAAATTTGGGAACACTAAGAATGGTAAGCTATTTGTCTAATTTTTAGACTTGGAGTTCAAGAGTATGCTTAGTTGTTGTATGAGGTTAAGTATTTCTAGCTTTTCCACGTCAAGTACTCAAGTTTGATATTTTTCATGTAATATTTTGGAGGGGAATGTGCTTTGAAGATATCATTTGTATTGTATAAGATTTACCATTAATGATATAAGGTTTTTTTGTTACACTGTTTTGTTAATTCAAATGCTTGATTTCATTTGTTTTATTTCTTTGTTTCAATTTTCTAGCCTATTAGTTATTTTTGACAACTATGGTTGTAAAACAAATTAAAAGCCACAAAAATTGGTTTTGTAATTATTTTTTATGAATATAATCGAAAAAAAAAAGAAACAAAAATAGAAATGACAAAATTTTGATTTCATAATTATTTTTTAGCCATGACTATGACCGTTATAAAAAAAATTAAAAACAACAAAATTGCCTAATTTTTTTCTTCTCATAGCAAAACCTGGGCATATTTCTAGTGCATATAATTAACATTTTATTTAACTATCATTTGTCATCAAGAGATGAGAAAGAAGTAATTCAAGTAAAAATAAAATTTTATTTGTTAACTGAAGAAATTACGAAGAAGTGACATGCATGTCAGAAAAAGAAATTAATGAAGAAGTTGAATACCTCACTTTGGATGAATGTTGTAAAGCTGTATAGATTTCTTACTTCACCAAGGAAAATTGGAGCAGCCAGCCTTTGAATCAAGGATTCAAACACAAGTACAGTGCATACCCAAGCAAAGAAACAAAAATACTAGAGCAGAGAATT
This sequence comes from Heritiera fomes, assembly GCA_032173925.1. Taxonomy (NCBI): domain Eukaryota; kingdom Viridiplantae; phylum Streptophyta; class Magnoliopsida; order Malvales; family Malvaceae; genus Heritiera; species Heritiera fomes. The sequence continues at coordinate 3,746,112 of JAPDPM010000023.1, read as the reverse complement.
TAACCAAATACGTCTAGAGCAGCTTTGATTTTGTTTTTGGTCTTTGATGGAGTTAAGGAAAAGGAGAAGTAGCTAGGGATCAAAGAAAACAGACTTAACAGAACAATTCTTTTTTTTTTTTTTTGCAAATTACATGAGTAAAGTAAAGAGGAAAATCAAAAGGAAATTAAGTAGCTAATATTTTTTGAGTTATAAGAGAAGAACAAGGCAAAAATTGTACTGAGCTTTGGAGATGATAGAAGACGATGCTTGAATGGAAACCAAGTGTGTGTGTGAAGAGAAAGAAGTAAGATTAGCAAGATATAAATAGGAAATTTGGAAGACAAGTAAATGAAACTACTATACTAACAAGTAACAATCAAGAAGATTAAACATCGGCAACTGTCTAATTATGTTAATTAATTAGTCATCCCATGTGAACCACTTTGCAACTTCCGCCCTATACAATTAAGAAATTTTTTTTGTCAATTATTATTATTTATTGTCGATTTTGGGCTGACTTTTCTATTTTTGTTCCATTTTTTTGTTTTTATCCATGGCCGGCAATGCTGGTTTTTGGAAGTAACCTTTTGTCTTTATACATTATCACTCCATCAGACAACATCGGTGCATTTTGGGCACGCTGAAGGCTTGGCCAGTTGCCACGTGCTGCTTCGTTCGTTTTGCCTGCTCCTGTTTCTTCCCTTCGGCACCAGGTGGTTCCACGCTCTCCGCTTCATTGTTTGCCACGTGGCTCTTTTCCTGTTTTTGTCTATTTTCGTTTTCAGATCTTTTGCTTCTTTCCTCTCATTGTTTCTTCTTTTCACTGTCATTGTTTTGTGATTTGTCTGTTTCATGGGTCTCCCATGTTTGTAGTTTGATGTTCATTTGCTCTTGGCTTGCCTTGTAAATCGAACTGGATTTGATGAGCAAGCCTGTCATTTTGTGGTTTCTATCCAGGCTTCCTTTTTCATTTTGTTGGTTATGGCTTGTGGGCCTCTCATTTTGGGGAAGCTTCCATTTACTTCCGACTTCAGTGCTGAGTTGGTGTACTTTTCATCCTTGCTTGAGGATGTATTTTTTGCCGCCATTTTTTCTCGCTTATGATACTGAAATGTACTTGATTGTACTTCTGTTGCCGTGCTCCCTTGTGCCAAATTTCTGTTGCTATTCGTTTGGGTTGTTCCTCGCTCTTTGTCTGCTCGTTCTTTGGGTTTTTGACCTTTTTCCATTTGTTTTCTTCTGTACCTTTCGTTTCTTGCTTTTCTTTTTTAACTCCTTTACAGTTCCTGTTGGTGCTGATAAGGCTGACTTTAAATTAATTCGGATAGGTAACACGATTGGTTGATTTCGAAAAATTAAAAAATAAAATAATTATTGTGGATATAAATTTTTAATAAAGTAATAAAAAATTTAAAATAAAAATATAAAAATAACTTTGTTCAATTTTATTTTATCTTTTTCAGTAAAAGATTTCACTGCACTTCAGTACGGTGGAATCCAAATCAACTCTTTGTCAGCTAGCTTTGTTGGCTTGCTCGCGCTACCTGTCGTCTCCGATGTGTGCAAGGTGCGTTTCTTCCCCTGTAAGACAATTTTACTGATGCTGAAAAAATTAAATCTTTGCATCTTCATCTGGATTATTTTTGTTTTTATATATATATATATATATATATTGTTAAAATAAAACGATAAATATCCTTGCAAATTGGCCTCAATTATCTTATGTACCCTGGGAAATTTTTTTTTTTAGATGATGGAGGATGGTTATGAAAATCAGCAAATTTTTTTTGAGATTCATTATTTTTTATATAAGTTGCTATTCTTTTTTTTTATCACATTCCTTTAAATCTACTAATATTCTGTTAATTAATATATTTAAATTTAACTCTTTTTTTCCTCTTGGTGTCTCTGGATTTATATTTTTTTCACTGTTATTTATTCCTTTTTTAATTATTTAAAATTTTTGAAAAATCAGTTAGTAAATATAGTTCAATTTTTTAGAGAATAGCAGTTCAACACCTTTTTAGGCAAGTAATATATTATTTTATTTTTTGATAATTCGATTTGTTTTGGTAAAAATAGAATAGTTATATCTCTTAATTTTATCATATCTCATTTCATCTTCAGTTACCTTTTTTATCCGCAAATACTCGATGAATTTGTGTTGTTCTTGTTATAGTTCACTGTTTAAAGTCTCTTTTGTCGAGAACTAGAACTTATCATGGACAAACTATGTATAAGAAATTTCAATTCCTTGGTTTGCTAATTCTTCTGGGTTTGAGTTTTTTTTTTAATCGTTCATGTTTTGAGAAAAACACAGTAAAAATAGCAAAAAGTTGAAATACTTTGTTCAAATCTATGTGATCCGTGGTTCCTTGGTTTTAAAGGATTGAGTCGCGCTTGGTTTTGTTGAATGTTTTTCTTACCCTTCTGCTCTTTTGGCCTTTGCTTGTGGATTGCTTTGTTAATGTGTTGGTATTTGATGCATAAAAGGGTTATTTTGTGCTTTGCCTGGGGCATTTTTCAAACTTTAAAAAACTCAACTTGGATTTTCTGTTGATTTTCTTCCGTTGTGGGACTATCTGATCATTCATCAAATCAAATTAAATCTTCGGTGAATGTGCCGTTTTCTTCCTTATCTCTTTTTCAAACCTATTGTTGTTGTTCGGCTCTATGCAAAACACATCATTTTGCTTGCTTCATAAATTTTTTGTTCTTTTTTCTTTTACTCATCTTTCTCAAGTTTTATCTCTTTCTAAAATCAGTTCTCTCTCTAAAGAAAAAAAAAAACCCACCGCAAACCTCAAGCTTCCTAAGTCCAAGTGGTTGCCACTGCTCCAGTGCCGTTTGGACTTTCTCTAACGAAACAATTACGTCTGCAACGTCGAGTTCCCAGATTTTATATGCTGGTGTCCACCGCTCTGTAACGTCGACTTCCCCTTTAGTTATGTCTTAATTTGAAGACGTATATATGATTTGAAACGTTTTAAGCTTTTCAGAACAAAAAGGAAAGGAGAATCAGGTGTTAAGCCAACCATAGGCAGAAGTTCGAAGCAGGGGATCGGTGAACAATAATGGCTAAAGTGTGCCAGGTTCGAGATAAGGTGAAGGTTTAATCCAAACGTTTTAAGCTTTTTTTTTTTGTTTCCTTTGTCTTGCTTTAATCCAAATCAGCCCAAACATATTAAGTTTGATCAGTTTTCAATCAAAAAACCATACAACAGACCCAACCACCGTACAAGTTATCACCACTCCCTAATGAAAAATCACAACACCTTTCAACCTCAAACAAAACAAGAAAGTTGCCGAAGGACAAAAACAAAAACCAAGCATATATTCTTTCAAAATCTATCAACTAAGGATAAAAGAACTCTAAAACCCAACCTAAAACTAGCTGGCTTAAGTAAAATGCCCAACTAAACAGAGAACCTCAAACTTTCCAGGTCTTCTTCAACGTTGAAATCCTCATAGAAAATTTAGTTTCATTCAAACCTTAAATGAAACACTTGATAAGCAGGAGGAAGCCATAACTCATCATTTTGGAAGTGATGAAGGTGAAAACCAAGACAGAAACCATAAAGACAAAAGGACATAACACATCTATAAAACAACATCAAAACAGAGGTCTCCAGTTCAATCAAAAGATCTTTTGGATTTTCTCAAGTCACTGACATCACCAAAACAAGAATGAAGCCAGAGCGGCAAAAATCACCAACCAAACGCCCATTAACACTCCATAAACAGATCCACAAATTAAAGACTTGTTCATAACAGTTGACACAAAATACCTTTAATTTCTGACCACCACGTAATTTCAATCCCCATAGAGCCTATCAAATTATCTTCTAAAATGTCAAGAGACCAATTCTTACTCACGGGCCGCCAACTCTTTCAACCTTTCAATAATACAATCATTGTCACAATTTGCTTTAAATCCAAACATCTTTCCAATGTTTCAAGTATCTTGTGCCTCCTTGGTTAGAATTCTGTCTCTGTTTTGAAAATCACCATCAGACAACGATGCATTAGCTACTATGTCTTCTTGATTCCCCTGAACTTGTATCGGTTCACTACTTTTGAGCTTTTGCAATTTTTTCACCTTCTCCTTCTTAGCACGCATTTTGTCTTTTTGAGAAAGTTTCTTAAACAAATCTTCCTCAATATCCTCTAAAGACCTTATTTTACGATTTTTAAGCTTGGATACTGGAAATCTCTTCTGCCTCTTAGAATCCTCAGGCATTAAAACAGATAAAGGTTCTTGACCACACCCTTCAAAACTCAACCCATTACTTGAAACCAGAGATTTAGGCCCAGTAAAGTTTGGACACAATATACTTTGCGCACGCAACCCTTCTCCCCCTTCCTCTACTTCCATGTCATCTACAGTCGGTATTAAGTTTACCCTTTGAATTGAATAGTCGTTGTTATTAACGCCATCAGTTCCTCTATTTTTGGTATCCCTGCAGACATCTTCAGAATGAGCCATTATGTTTTCTTCCTCAACAACTTCATTAATTGCTGGTCCATAAGCAGCCGTTCCATTTTCAAAACCAACTTTTCCACTTTCCAATTCTGACCGTTGTGTTTGTGGGTTGTAAACATTTTCAAAACCATCACATTTTTCAAAAATTAAAGCCTCAGTTCCCTCCGGTGACCGAACTGACTTAGGAGAGTCTGAACTCATCGAAGAAAACAAAGGAGAAGCCAATTCTTTATCGTTTTGCAGCTTCATATCTGATAACATAACTGTAAAGTTGCACACAAACTCCTTTGTAATTATTAGTGAAATTAACAGTTGGTAGTTAGTAAGCAGTTATGTTAGTTATATCAGTAACTAACATAATTGTATAGCATTGGAAGATGAGATTTCAGAATAACTACCATATAAATGTATTCAGTATTACAGAACAATTATCAAGTTACAATGAATACATTCTTCTCAGTTCTTTCTAATCTTCTCTTTTATATTCTCTCTTATTCTCAATTTCTTTCCTCTTGATTTCTCATATGATATATCTACAAATCTTAACATGGCATCAGAGCCAGAAATGGGGAGTGGTATGTGTAAAATCCCCAATTTTCTGTAATTTTCCTTTTTTTGTATAGTTTTTCAACTTGAATTAATGGAATAAATATGAATTTCTGATATATATATGATGCATGGGACATAAAGGGAATTAAGGCAATTGATGGTCAAACAATTAATGGTCAAAAGGGTCAATGGATGGTCAATGGCTGAGATAGGATGATGAGGAGATTAGAATGCATTTATGGGCATTTAATGAAAGCCATGACTCATCATCATCATCACCTCTTGCACCCCACGGCAGCTTCCAGCCCTTCTCCCTCTCGTTACTTCCATTTTTCTCTTAAGTGTCCAAGTTTCTCACCTTGACAAACCACCATCTCATGCCATCGATTCGTTAAACTTCTTTAACGAAAAACGATCCTTGTCGATAGCTTAACCTATGCCTGTAATATGAGAGAGTGAATCCAAGTGAATAAGGAGATCTAGAAATCCAAAGATTGGGTGAATTGCAAAGGTAAGCAAGTTAGAAGGTTTTAGTTGATTTTATTGATGGTTTGGTATTGTATGGAGTTGGTAGAATAGGTTTATTGAAGTTTAAATTTGCCATTATGTTTACAGCTTGAAGAAGTGGAAAAAGGACAAGTGTTGGTGCAACCAACTTGTGGATTGATTGCTAGTTGAGGTAAGGAATTTATGTAACGGACGTAGAGTGACTATGTCTGCATGTTTTAATATGTTTTGATGTGGTTTGGAGAGAAGTACCAGCTGTTTCTTTGCAGGAAAATGACATTTTCGGACTTGTTTCCTAGTACCAATTAGGTTAGGAGCAGCCGACTGCCTCAAGTAGCAGCCGACTGCCTAGAGACATCAAAAACGCCGTTTTTCAAAAATCGATGCAAACCAGTCGACTGCCATTTTCCAGAAACCATTCTGTTTCAAACTAGTCGACTGCCAGGGGAAGCCAGTCGACTGCTATTTGTCCAGAAGCATTCTGTTTCAAAACCAGTCGACTGCCAAGGGGGCCAGTCGACTGCTAATTCTCAGGGAACATTCTGTTTCAAAACCAGTCGACTGCCATTTGGGGCCAGTCGACTGCCCTATTTGTATTTTGAAAAATATAATAATTGAATTTCAAAAAGGGAAAGAAATTCAATAAGGCAAAACATGGGGTAGCAGTCGACTGCCATATATGACCAGTCGACTGCCTATTTGAAAGAAAGGTTTTGAGAACCTGTTTTAAGAAAGGATATTCATACTTGTTTAAAACCTATATGAACAAGGTTTTTGGAGACTATAAATCTCTCAAAAGAGCATGCACATTATTTGTTACTTGTATTTGACTGAGGAGCTCTAGTCCAACCCTCAGACCTGCAGTACGGCACCTGACTAGTGAAACTGTGGGATATAGACAATGGCCATGAGTCTCTTATTTGACTCGGCTTTGGGGAGGATCCCTGGCCCATACGTGGGTACGCCATTTATTTGATATCTCTCGGGATTATCCCTTACGGGATATATTTGCGGTATCCTCATGAGATTTTTATATTGGATTATCCCTTATGGGATATATTTGCTGTATCCATTATCTCTCTGGATTATCCCTTACGGGATATATTTGCGGTATCCATGATGAGAAATTACTTAGTGCATGATTCTATTGGATATAAATTGTCTCCCATCTATTTGAAAATATTTGTATTTGCCTACTTGATTTCACGTGATTTGAGATCCGTGGAAATATTTGAAAGCATGATTTACTTGATTTGATAATTGTGAAAGAAATATAAGCACTATGCTTTATAATGATTTTTACATGACATTATAGAGCCAAGCAGGAAAACTGCATATAGTGATATAGTACGCTCTTTTACATGAGTTTCTTACTGAGCGTAAACTCACTCTTTTACAATTATTCTTATACAGATTACTTGAAGTAATTCCGCTCCGGATAGAGGAGCTCATTTCGGGATTTTTGAGATACCTTCGAGGCACGCTTCCTACTTATCCTTTGAAGGTATATTTAGTCGGCCGTTACTTCGGCTAATGTACAGTACAATACTACAGTTTTGTATATGTTGGGGATTAGGGTGTATGACTATTTGAGATCCTGGTGTATATGACACATGTTTATAAATGAAAATTTTTATGCATGTGAAGATGAATATTATACTCTGATAGAAATGCCTAAAGCATAAGAGTAAGGGAGATTGACATCGGACAAACTAGTCGATTTATTTATTATTTGAGATGAAAGTTAGTTGTTATTTGGTTAGTGGCGAGGACGTCACAGATTGGTATCAGAGCAGATTCGACTGAAGTTTGTCGATGTCAATAAGCTAGAATTAGAGTAATTCCCCAATGTACTGTACTAGCCTATTTTATTTAAGTAGTATAACGGCTTAAGGTTATACTAAATGATGTTATTTGATTATGATCTTAACAGAATGAGTACTCGAAGGAGGGGTACTAGACGAGGACGAGGAAGAGGACGGGGTCGCACTGAAGAGCCCCCAGTTCCGTCTCCTCATCCATCTCCACCGCATAGCCCGAATACGAAGCTAGCTAAAATGGAGAAACATATGGAAAACATGTCCGCAATGTTCACCCAGTTTATGGCTAAATTTTCGGACGTGGCCGTTAGTGCACCGACAGTTACCCCTACAGTACCTCTTACTTCTGTGGTACAACCCCCACCAGTTCCAGCTAATGAGAGGCGAGATCCTACAGCTTACTGCAGTGTGGCACTGATAAAGGAGTTTAAGAAGCTGGATCCGCCAAAGTTCAAAGGGGACAGTGATCCAGTAGCCGCGGAGAACTGGATGAAAGCGGTTACTAAGTCATTCGGATACATGGCTTGTACTGAGAAAGAGAAGGTGTGATTAGCCGCCTACTTGCTAGTAGATGAGGCCGAGCCATGGTGGCAGGCTACTCAGACAGTATTAGAAGCTAAGTATCCAGAGGTAACGTGGGATAGATTTGTAGAAGCTTTTAATGAACAATATGTCCCACGTACTGCTCAGAGGAGATTACAAGTAGAGTTCTTGAACTTGACTCAAGGAAGTATGACGGTTAGCCAGTATGAGTCGAAGTTCATTACACTGAGCAGATTTGATCCTGAAGTACTAAGAAGAGAGGATCATAAGACCTATAGATTCATGGAGGGATTGAGACCTTCCATTAGGTCTAAGCTATATCCATTGGACATCACTACCTATGGAGAGGCAGTCCGTAAGGCTCAACTGTGTGAGCAGGACTATGAGTTTCATCAGGCAGACTTCCGAGCAAGGAATAAGGGTAAAGAACCTATGAAGCGGAAGTCAGATGAGAAGGCCTCGAGGGATAGATATCCATCTAGGAGGAATAGGCCTTATGACAGAACTTCAATAGGTAAGAAAATCAATTATAAGAAAATATATTGTCTTCATTAATGGTTATATGGAATTATAATAAATAAGGAGTTATGATGATTATGATACAGGAACTCCTAGATCCACCGGGATCAAAATAGGTGATGAAAGATCACAACATCCAGTTGGTAGTACCGCTAGCTCACCGAGGAGTACAATGCCGAGGTGTGTGAAATGCGGGAAATTTCATGGAACACAGCCTTGCCGGTTGGCAAGTGGGGCGTGCTATTGGTGTGGTGAACAGGGACATAGAATTAAAGATTGTCCCAAGATAAATCAGAGGGCACCTGAAGAGTCAGAAAAGACCCCTCAACCACAATCTAAGACCACACAACCCCAGCGTAAAGCCACAGCGGCAGAGAAAGGAAAAGCGCCAGTGACTCAGGGAAGGGTATTTGCCATTGATAAAGAGTCCGCTGATGCTTCATCAAAGATGATTCAGGGTAAGATTTACCTTAATGATACATATGTCCTTGCTTTATTTGATCCAGGCTCTACGCACTCTTTTATTTCCCCTATGGCTATTAAGAGATTAAATATTGAGCCTGAACAGTTAGGAGGATTGCTACAAATAATTACTCCATTTAGGGAATCCCAAATGACGGACATAGTGTATCGTAATTGCAAGCTACGGGTAGGAGAAAGAGAGTCAATAGCTGACCTAATCTTATTAAATATGTCTGGATTTGATGTTATATTAGGAATGGATTGGTTAGCTGAAAATCATGTGATGATAGATTGTCATGCTAAGAGTGTGATTTTCTCCTTTCCCGTTAGCTATGTTGTAAATTTTGCAAATATGTAATGCAAAAGCATAATTACTTGTTTGGTTTAATTGAGATTTAATTGATAGAACATATTTGTGATGTGAAGGGTTTGTAGCTCACATGGTTGACGTAGATCAGAAACGTCCCACACTTCACGAAATTCCAGTAGTTAAGGAATTTTTCGAAGTATTTCCGGATGATCTTCCAGGACTTCCTCTGGATAGGGAAGTAGAGTTCACTATAGAATTGGTGCCGGGGACTGAACCTGTATCAAGAGCTCCCTACCGGATGGCTTTGGTAGAATTGGAAGAACTTAAGAAGCAACTTCAGGAGTTGCTAGACAAGGGATTTATACGACCCAGCGTATCCCCTTGGGGTGCTCCTGTGCTTTTTGTCAAGAAAAAGGACGGTAGTATGAGGTTGTGCATCGATTACCGGTGGTTGAATAAAGTGACGATCAAGAACAAGTATCCTCTTCCCAGGATAGATGATCTCTTTGATCAGCTAAAGGGTGCACGAGTCTTTTCCAAGATAGACTTGAGATCGGGATATCATCAGTTAAAGATTCGAGATGAAGATATCCCTAAGACTGCATTCAGGACACGGTATGGCCATTATGAATTCTTGGTGATGCCGTTTGGGTTAACCAATGCACCCGCAGGATTCATGAACTTGATGAATGATGTGTTTAAGCAATACTTGGACCAGTTTGTCATTGTCTTTATCGATGACATCTTGGTATACTCGAGGTCACGGGAATAGCATGAGCAACATTTGAGAATTGTTTTGGAAACCCTCAGAGATAGAGGATTGTATGCCAAGCTAAATAAGTGTGAATTCTGGTTAAACCAAATCTCCTTTTTAGGTCATGTGATCAGTAAAGATGGAGTCTCAGTTGATCCGTCGAAGATTGAAGCGGTGGTCCAATGGGAAAGACCGAAGACTGTGACGGAGATTAGGAGTTTCTTGGGTTTAGCTGGCTACTATAGAAGGTTTGTAGAGGGTTTCTCGAAGCTAGCTGCTCCATTGACAAGACTGACGCGCAAAGAGGTAAAGTATGAATGGAATGAAGCTTGTGAGCAAAGTTTCCAAGAGTTGAAGCGCAGGTTAACGACTGCACCAATTCTCACCATTCCTAATGGTTCAGGAGGATTTGCAATATATAGTGATGCCTCAGGGCAAGGTTTGGGATGTGTATTAATGCAGCATGATAAGGTAGTAGCCTATGGTTCCAGACAATTGAAGGACCATGAGAAGAACTACCCGACTCATGATTTGGAGTTAGCTGCAGTAGTGTTTGCCCTGAAGATATGGAGGCATTACTTGTATGGTGAGAGATTTCAGATTTTTACAGATCACAAAAGTTTGAAATATTTGTTCTCCCAGAAGGAATTGAACATGAGGCAAAGAAGGTGGCTAGAGCTTCTGAAGGATTATGATTGTGAGATCATGTACCACCCGGGGAAGGCCAATGTGGTGGCGGATGCTCTGAGCCGGAAGCATGTAGGTATGATAGCATATATGATGATAAAAGAACACGAACTGATTGAGCAGTTTGTAAGCCTCAGTTTAAGTGTTACATCTCTTGAGCAATGTGGTATGATGGCTAGTTTGAGAATTGAGCCCGAATTGATGGACAGAATCCGAGCTGCTCAAAGAGAGGATACTCAGTGTATTGAGGCTATGGATGAGATTCAATCGGGTATGACCTCAGAATTCCATATGGGTAAGGATGAGATGTTGAGGTTTAATAACCGTATATGTGTTCCTAAGGATAATGAATTAAGGAAGTTGATTTTAACAGAAGCACATTCCACTAGGTACACATTACACCCGGGAAGCACGAAGATGTATCACAATCTTCACAAGATGTATTGGTGGACTGGCATGAAGAGAGACATAGCTGAGTTTGTAGCAAAATGTCTAACGTGCCAGCAGATTAAAGTAGAGCACCAGAGACCGGCAGGATTGTTACATCCTCTACCTATACCAATGTGGAAATGGGAACACATTACGATGGATTTCATTATGGGATTGCCCAAGACCAAAAGGAACCATGACGGTGTTTGGGTGATCATAGATCGGTTAACCAATTCAGCTCACTTCCTACCTATGAAGTCTACAGATACACTTAGCGCTTTGGCAGACTTATACGTGAGAGAAGTTGTCAGACTACATGGTGTTCCAGTGAGCATCACATCGGATAGAGATTCTAGGTTTACTTCTCATTTTTGGGAACATTTTCAGGAAGCCATGGGATCTCAGCTGAATTTTAGCACAGCTTTTCATCCGCAGACTGATGGGCAGTTCGAGCGCACTATTCAGACGCTCGAAGATATGTTGAGAGCATGTGCTTTGGATTTTAAAGGTTCATGGGACGACCATCTGCCATTGGCTGAGTTTGCTTATAATAATAACTATCATGCAAGCATCGGGATGGCACCATATGAGGCTCTATATGGTAGGCGGTGTCGATCACCGATTGGGTGGGAAGAAGTAGGCGAGCGCAAATTGTTGGCTCCAGATTTAGTCGAACAAGCCTCTGAGAATGTTAAACTGATTTGTCAAAGACTTAAGACAGCTCAGAATCGACAAAAGAGCTATGCAGATGTTCGACGGAGGCCACTTGAGTTTTTGGTTGGAGACTATGTGTTTTTGAAAGTCTCTCCATCCAAAGGGATTATGAGATTTGGCCGACGAGGTAAGTTAAGTCCTCGCTATATCGGACCGTTTGAGATCCTAGATCATGTTGGAGATGTGGCCTATAGGTTGGCATTACCTCCGGAGTTATCGGGAGTACACAATGTCTTTCATGTATCGATGCTTCGGAAGTATAATCTAGATCCATCTCATGTCATTGAATATGAACCCTTGGAGATTCAAGGAGACATGAGTTATGTGGAGAAACCGATTCGGATTTTGGATAGGAAAGATAAGGTGTTAAGATCAAAGACGATTCCATTGGTTAAAGTTCTCTGGCAGTACCATACGACAGAAGAAGCTACTTGGGAACTAGAGAACTTGATGAGAGAAAGATACCCGGAATTGTTTTAAGACATAACCTTACTTGAATTTGGAGGACCAAATTCTCTAAGGTGGGGAGAATGTGAAATCCCCAATTTTCTGTAATTTTCCCTTTTTTGTATAGTTTTTCAACTTGAATTAATGGAATAAATATGAATTTCTGATATATATATGATGCATGGGACATAAAGGGAATTAAGGCAATTGATGGTCAAACAATTAATGGTCAAAAGGGTCAATGGATGGTCAATGGCTGAGATAGGATGATGAGGAGATTAGAATGCATTTATGGGCATTTAATGAAAGCCATGACTCATCATCATCATCACCTCTTGCACCCCACGGCAGCTTCCAGCCCTTCTCCCTCTCGTTACTTCCATTTTTCTCTTAAGTGTCCAAGTTTCTCACCTTGACAAACCACCATCTCATGCCATCGATTCGTTAAACTTCTTTAACGAAAAACGATCCTTGTCGATAGCTTAACCTATGCCTGTAATATGAGAGAGTGAATCCAAGTGAATAAGGAGATCTAGAAATCCAAAGATTGGGTGAATTGCAAAGGTAAGCAAGTTAGAAGGTTTTAGTTGATTTTATTGATGGTTTGGTATTGTATGGAGTTGGTAGAATAGGTTTATTGAAGTTTAAATTTGCCATGATGTTTACAGCTTGAAGAAGTGGAAAAAGGACAAGTGTTGGTGCAACCAACTTGTGGATTGATTGCTAGTTGAGGTAAGGAATTTATGTAACGGACGTAAGGTGACTATGTCTGCATGTTTTAATATGTTTTGATGTGGTTTGGAGAGAAGTACCAGCTGTTTCTTTGCAGGAAAATGACATTTTCGAACTTGTTTCCTAGTACCAATTAGGTTAGGAGCAGCCGACTGCCTCAAGTAGCAGCCGACTGCCTAGAGACATCAAAAACGTCGTTTTTCGAAAATCGATGCAAACCAGTCGACTGCCATTTTCCAAAAACCATTCTGTTTCAAACCAGTCGACTGCTATTTGTCCAGAAGCATTCTGTTTCAAAACCAGCCGACTGCCAAGGGGGCCAGTCGACTGCTAATTCTCAGGGAACATTCTGTTTCAAAACCAGTCGACTGCCATTTGGGGCCAGTCGACTGCCCTATTTGTATTTTGAAAAATATAATAATTGAATTTCAAAAAGGGAAAGAAATTCAATAAGGCAAAACATGGGGTAGCAGTCGACTGCCATATATGACCAGTCGACTGCCTATTTGAAAGAAAGGTTTTGAGAACCTGTTTTAAGAAAGGATATTCATACTTGTTTAAAACCTATATGAACAAGGTTTTTAGAGACTATAAATCTCTCAAAAGAGCATGCACATTATTTGTTACTTGTATTTGACTGAGGAGCTCTAGTCCAGCCCTCAGACCTGCAGTACGGCACCTGACTAGTGAAACTGTGGGATATAGACAATGGCCATGAGTCTCTTATTTGATTCGGCTTTGGGGAGGATCCCTGGCCCATACGTGGGTACGCCATTTATTTGATATCTCTCGGGATTATCCCTTACGGGATATATTTGCAGTATCCTCATGAGATTTTTATATTGGATTATCCCTTATGGGATATATTTGCTGTATCCATTATCTCTCTGGATTATCCCTTACGGGATATATTTGCGGTATCCATGATGAGAAATTACTTAGTGCATGATTCTATTGGATATAAATTGTCTCTCATCTATTTGAAAATATTTGTATTTGCCTACTTGATTTCACGTGATTTGAGATCCGTGGAAATATTTGAAAGCATGATTTACTTGATTTGATAATTGCGAAAGAAATATAAGCACTATGCTTTATAATGATTTTTACATGACATTATAGAGCCAAGCAGGAAAACTGCATATAGTGATATAGTACGCTCTTTTACATGAGTTTCTTACTGAGCGTAAACTCACTCTTTTACAATTATTCTTATACAGATTACTTGAAGTAATTCCGCTCCGGATAGAGGAGCTCATTTTGGGATTTTTGAGATACCTTCGAGGCACGCTTCCTACTTATCCTTTGAAGGTATATTTAGTCGGCCATTACTTCGGCTAATGTACAGTATAATACTACAGTTTTGTATATGTTGGGGATTAGGGTGTATGACTATTTGAGATCCTGGTGTATATGACACATGTTTATAAATGAAAAATTTTATGCATGTGAAGATGAATATTATACTCTGATAGAAATGCCTAAAGCATAAGAGTAAAGGAGATTGACATCGGACAAACTAGTCGATTTATTTGTTATTTGAGATGAAAGTTAGTTGTTATTTGGTTAGTGGCGAGGACGTCACAGTATGGCAATCTCGAGAGCCTCATCTTCTTCATGTGCTGTGTGGAATCCAGGTGCACAAAGTGTTACTGTCAAGCTGGATGATAATAACTATCTGTTATGGAAGCAACAGGTCGTAGCAACTCTCAGAGGTTATGGATTGAAGAGTTTTATAGATGGCAGTCAATCTATTCCATCAAGAAGTTCTCCTGAATACGAGCAGTATGATAGGCAAGACCAACTTCTTGTTTCTTGGCTTCTTTCTTCCGTCAATTGTCAAATCTTGCCTAGTTTTGTTGGGTGTGAAACCACCAAGGAGTTATAGGAAGCAATTGAGGAGTACTTTGCATCTCAAACCAATGCAAAGATCATGCAATACAGAAGACAATTACAGAATGTCAACAAAGGAAATCTGAGTATGAAAGATTACCTCATCAAGGTTAAATCACTATGGGATACCCTGCAATCTTGTGGTTGCAAAATGGATGAAAATGAGTTGGTACACACTGTTTTAGCAGGAGTTGGACAAGAGTATGATGCTGTTGTAGCAGCAATCTCTACACAAAAGGAGTTGCCAAATTGGAAAACCACCTCTGCTTTACTATTTGCTACTGAATCAAGAAACATTCAGAATGCTATTGTTCAAGATTCTTTTACGCCTGCTGTGACTTTGGCTATGCAACAAAGGAGGCCTTTCTTTGAAACTGGTCGTGGAAATAGAGGTTATTTTAATGACAATGGAAGAAGCTTCAAAGGCAGAGGAAGATTTAGAGGAAGAGGTGGTGGTATGATTGGTTCAAAGCCTCAATGTCAACTTTGTGGAAAAATTGGCCATACTGTACACAAGTGTTTCCACAAGTTTGACATATCTTTTAATCCTGATCCTGGAGAGTCTTATCTCAATTCCAAGAATATTTCTACTGTGAAAGAAGCAAATCTTGCAGAAGCCATGGTTGCTACACCAGACTCTATTAGTGATGCTGCTTGGTATCCCGATTCTGGAGCCACAAATCATATTACCAATGCTTATGAAAACCTCAACGTTGGGTCTGCATATCATGGTGCTGGTAAGTTGCACATGGGAAATGGAGTTGGTGTTAATATTTCAAGTATTGGTCATTCATCTGTCTATTCTAGTACTACTTCAAAGTCCATTCAACTTAAAAATATACTTCATGTTCCTCAAATTACAAAAAATCTCTTATCAGTCTCTCAATTTTGTAAAGATAATTATGTTTTCTTTGAATTTCACTCTGATTATTGCTTTGTGAAGGATCCTATAACCAAGGAAACACTTCTAAAGGGGACACTTGATCGAGGATTGTACAAGTTCAATCTGTCAATAGATAAGACCAACGTTGACATTCATCAGAACCAGAAAGAAGTCCTCATGTCTAATCTGTCTGCATCCTCAGATTCACCAAATAACTCTACTATTACAACATTAGAGCCTTTTGATCTTTGGCATAGGAGACTTGGACATCCAAACTCTATTGTAGTTTCTAAAGTTCCTTCATCATGTAACATTTCTCATAAAATCAATAAAAATTCTATCTGTTCTCATTGTCAAAGAGCTAAGAGCCACAAGTTACCATTCTCAATATCTACAACTACCTACAATACTCCTTTGACTTTGATAGAAGTTGATCTTTGGGGCCCTGCGCCTTATCTGTCAGGAAATGGTTTTCAGTATTATATTTCATTTGTTGATGCTCACTCTAGGTACACTTGGATCTACTTTCTAAAATCAAAGAGTGAAGCCTTATCTTCCTTCATTCACTTTAAGAAACTTGTTGAAAAGCAATTCTCTACATCTATCAAAATGCTTCAAACAGATTGGGGAGGAGAGTTTAGGAGTTTTACTTCATTCTTAAATTCTGAAGGTATAATTTTAGAAATTCCTGTCCTCATACCTCCCAACAAAATGGGAAAGTAGAAAGAAAACATAGACAGATAGTTGAAATTGGTCTCACACTCCTTTCTCAAGCGTCATTACCTCTTTCATTCTGGTCTGAGTCTTTTTCAACTGCAGTTTATCTAATGAACAGATTGCCAAGTACAACCTTAGCATTCAAGTCTCCTTTTGAAGTCCTACACAAGGTAAAACCAGACTACTCTTTTCTTAGAACATTTGGATGTCTTTGTTATCCTTATCTTAGACCATTTAATAATCACAAACTCAGTTTTAGATCCTCACCTTGTATTTTTCTAGGCTATAGCTCAAATCATAAAGGCTACATGTTATCTTTGATGAATCCAAATTTCCTTATGAACAGTTGTTTTCCAATTTAGTCAATCATACAAATTCAGATTCTATCTCACGTTCCTTTCCACCTCCTTTATTAATTTCCAAATCCACATCTTCCTTATCCAATCCTCTCCCTACACTCTCTTCAGATCAATCATTACATTCTCAACCTACAAATAACTCTTCTTCATCAGTAAATGAGTCTTCCTCTTTTTCTAATCAGTCAAACTCTTGCACAATGAATAATGATCAATCTTCTATATTAAGACCACCTCCAATCCCTACAACTAGTCAACACCCTATGACAACCATATCCAAAGCTGGGATTTTCAAGCCTAAACTGTACATGGCTAATCTTGACTGCAATGAACCAGTTACTGTTAAACAAGCTCTTCAACATAGCAAATGGAGTCTAGCAGTGCATGAGAAGTATAATGCCTTGCTGAAGAATAAAACATGGTCACTAGTCCCTTGTCCTCCAGACAGGTCTATAGTTGGTTGTTAGTGGGTTTTTAAGCTCAAGAAAAACTCAGATGGATCTGTTGCTCGATATAAGGCAAGGCTGGTTGCAAAAGGCTATCTTCAGCAACCTGGAATTGACTTTGGAGAGACATTCAGTCCTGTTGTTAAGCCTACTACAATCAAGGTCATTCTTACTCTTGCCTTGTCTAAAGGATGGTGCATTAGGCAAATAGATGTGAACAATGCATTCTTGAATGGCATTCTTCAAGAAGAGGTGTATATGCAGCAACCACCAGGCTTTGAGGTTCAAGATAGCAATCAAAAGCTTGTATGCAAGCTACACAAAGCTTTATATGGGTTGAAACAAGCTCCTCGAGCCTGGTATGAAAAACTACAATCCTTTCTCTATCAACAAGGTTTCGTATCTTCCAAATCTGATCATTCCTTATTCATAAAGAAGATTGGTTCTGTTTCCACATATGTTTTAGTGTATGTTGATGATATCATCATCACTGGCAGCTCTACTACTAAAGTTGAAAGGCTTATTCACAGTCTAGACAATGCATTTTCACTCAAAGACCTTGGGCCTTTGAATTATTTTCTTGGTATTGAGGTGAAGCATCTACCTACTGGAATTCTGTTATCTCAAACCAACTACATCAAAGACTTGTTGCTGAAGTTTAATATGTTAGAGGCTAATCCTTTACCTACACCAATGATAGGCTCGCTTAGATTGTCTGCTCATGAAGGGTTACCTATAGAGGATCCTCAACAATACAGAAGTGCAGTTGGGGCTTTACAATATGTGACAGTTACAAGGCCAGAGATTTCTTACAGTGTTAGCAAAGTTTCTCAGTATATGCATCAGCCCTTAGACACACATTGGAAAGCAGTCAAACGAATTTTTAGGTACCTTTGTGGTACACTGGATCATGGTATTTTGCTTCAGCCCTCTCCAGTTCTTACTTTAACAGGTTTTACTGATGCGGATTGGGCAACTAATCCTGATGATAAAAGATCAGTTTAAGGCTATTGTGTGTTCTTAGGATCCAACATTATATCATGGAGTTCAAAGAAGCAAACTACGGTCTCTAGATCAAGCACAAAGGCTGAGTTTAGGAGTTTGGCTAATCTTACAGCAGAAATCACATGGATCCATTCTCTCTTGTCTGAAATTAGAGTCATGCTTCCTGTGAGACCACAGGTTTGGTGTGACAATTTGTCCACAGTAGCATTAGCCGCCAACCTTGTTCAACATCCAAGGACCAAGCACATGG
This sequence comes from Heritiera fomes, assembly GCA_032173925.1. Lineage (NCBI taxonomy): Eukaryota > Viridiplantae > Streptophyta > Magnoliopsida > Malvales > Malvaceae > Heritiera > Heritiera fomes. The sequence continues at coordinate 3,727,624 of JAPDPM010000023.1, read as the reverse complement.
AGCTGGATATGTTCTTTGTTAGGGAGAAAGTTCTTCAAAAGCAACTTACTGTTAGTCATCTACCAGCATATGATCAAGTTGCTGATATTTTGACTAAACCTCTGTCCTTATCTAATTTTCATAGACTTCAATCCAAGCTTATAGTACAAGGACCACAGAGAGAGCTGACCTTGCAGGGGAGTATTAGTGGAAGAAGTTCGGGAAAGAGAGAGAGCTGACCGTGCAAGGGAGTATTAGTGAAAATAACAGTTGGTAGTTAGTAAGCAGTTATGTTAGTTATATCAGTAACTAACATAACTGTATAGCATTGGAAGATGAGATTTCAAAATAACTACCATATAAATGTATTCAGTATTACAGAACAATAATCAAGTTACAATGAATACATTCTTCTCAGTTCTTTCTAATCTTCTCTTCTATATTCTCTCTTATTCTCTATTTCTTTCCTCTTGATTTCTCATCTGATATATCTACAAATCTTAACAGTAATTGAGATGTTAAAAATCTCACCATTAGCTTTAAAGTGAATAGAAGAAGAAATGATTGAGTCTGCTTTGACAGACACTAAAATTCTTGCAACATCAAATCTGAGCAGCCTATGAGTACTGTCATTTGCGGTAACATAAGATCCTCCCTATTTTCCTATAGACATGAAAAATTTCTCCATCCACAAATGAAGAGGAACTCTTTCAAGCCTTAGCCAGAGAAAACAATCACGAGCAACATCATGAATCTCCCACGGGCTGACTTTCCTCCATATCTTCTGCTTCACTAAATGTTAACAGAATACAATTTCCACCCAAAGGCCTAACGTGACTATAGAAGCCTTCTCTGAAAAAACTACTCTGCAAAGACGCATGGTGAATGTAATTGTGCAGGAAACCAGAAGCACTTCTATGAAGTCAATCAAAATCCACTTGATCAATTTCTATATCAAAACTGATTTTAGGATTTTGTGGTTCCATATTTGGGGTTCCATCATGACTAAAGTTCCTTGCACTCGAAGAACCAACTACCGCATCTTTGAAAGAATGATTTTTCTTATTCTGTTGACCCTCAAAGTACTTGAAGGCTTTCTCATTGCACTGTTGGTTCACAAAATGCCCATCAGAGGAGGAGGTTGAGGAGCGTCTTTGATTCCAACGCCATGAGGCTTTTTTAATTATGATAAAATACCCGTTAATTTTCCTTCCATTACCTTGATTAATCGCCCGGAGAAGTTCCCATTCTTCTTTAAATCTTACGAAAGCATAAGTCAGATGATTATTACCATTACGTTTGAAGGAAATAAACACATCTCTGATTCTCCCATAAACATCAAAGGCTTCCCATATGCACCTTTGGACACTCTTCTACTAAGATTACCAATGAAAGCTGTATGCAGAAAGGATCTCCAGTCATTCGGATGCGTGTAGTCTACTATTTTTCTTCGTACTAGCAAGCTCTCAGCTCAGAACTCCTTTCTAATAACCAAATAGCTGAACGGTCACGCACAAGCCATTCTTACCAAGTTCAAGTTGAAGATTTGAATTTTTATTTTTTACTAAGCCAATCAATATCAACATGTTGGTTGGTTTCATTTATTTAGGTTTTTTTTGGTGGTATTTTATATGCTGTCTGCTTTTCTTTTCTTGCTACTGAGTTGTTGTTAGGTTAATTCATGAAGTATATTCTCTATCAAATTGATGTTATATTGTAGGCTTTCTAATGAGACTATAACTAAAGACTGCAATGAGAAGGAGAAGGATACTACCTACGGAGAATTTGTTGAATGCAAGGTCTTTACGGGTTTTACATCAAATGTCTGTAAGCAAGAAGCTTTTTTTTTTGTCTTCCATTTTCAATTCTTATATTTTTCAAATATGTGGTTCTATTTTTTATTTAATTAAATTGTTTTATATTAAGTTAATGACTTATTATGAGACAAGAAACTGAGTTTTGGATTCGTTATGCAACTGTTAATGACAATTACAACTACAATTACAATTGCAATTGGTGGCTTGGTTGCACGTTTGTGTGTATATATGGAGGGGATGCCTAAAAAATATACTATCAAATAATGATCTTTATAATAAGATGGTTAAAAATAATCTTGACTTTTGGAACAAACATAACTAGAAAGCACGAGGCTTGAAATCATTAAAAAAAGGCAATTACACTAAGTTTCTAATTTTTTGAGATTGATGTCCTTGAGTTTTGACCTTTTCTTTTAAAAATTACAAATTTTTGATTGTTGAATGCATCAGTTTTCGTTTTGAAAAGTTGGAGTCTCTTATATATAGCTAAATGATGCAACCATGTAATGTTGGCAGCAGACCAAGTAAGAATAAGCTAAATAATTGTAATCATATAAAGTTGGCAGCAGACCATATAAGAATAAAATCAAATCAAATCCCACCGACATGATTGGTTTCATTTATTCAGATTTCTTTTCTGTTTTTTGTAGTGTTTGATGTGCTATGTCTGTTTTTCTGTTTCTACTACCTAGTTGTTCTTAGCTTAATTCATAAAGTGTATTCTCAATCAAATAGAATTTATATTGGAGGCTTTCTAATGAGATTATAATTGAAGATTGCAGTGAGGAAGGGAAGGATCATACCTACATAGAATTTGTCAAATGCAAGAACTTTACGGGTTTTACATCAATTGACTGTAAGCAAGAGGCATTTTATTTTTTAAAAATTCCTACATCTTTAAATATGTGGCAGTATTTGTTATTTAGTTAAATTGTTTTATATTTAGTTATTGAATTATGAATGAGACAAGAAACTAAGTTTTGGAGGCACTATGCAACTGCTAATGACAATAACAATTGCAATAACAATTACAATTGAAATGGCTTGTTTGCATGTTTATGTATATATCAAATATGAAATTCCGCAAAAGATTTTTCATGTGCATATTTAAACTATTTATTTAGTATTTGAATGCTTAATGCATATAAATAAATTTGTGAATGAATAGGTTTCATAAAGAAACATAGCTTCATTTATCGTTTGAATGCCCTATAGGCCGAAATTGATGATTAGCTGATGATATTAGGCTTCTCTAATTACCCCTTTTTTTAAAAAAAAAATTTTTGTGTATTTTCATAGAAATAATATCAATGGCATGTATTTGATTGTTTGATACATATAAATTCATTTGTGAGTGAACTGGTTTCATAAAGAAGGCTTCTCTAAAAGCTTCTTTTTTATTTTTTATTTGTTTAATTTTTGTGAATTTTTGTGTATTTTCATAGAAATAATATAATGGCACGTATTTGATTGTTTGATACATATAAATACGATTATGAATTAACTGTTTTCATAAAGAATCATAAATTTGTTTACTGTTTGAATGCCCTATAGGCTGAAATTGATGATGAGTTAATGATACTAGGCTTCTCTAATTGCCCTTTTTTTTTATTTTCTGAACTTTTATGTATTTTCATAGAAATAATATCAATGGCATGCATGTCTAGGCAGGAATTAATTACTTTTTTGGCAACCTTCATCAGTTTTCAAGCTTTTTTGGCCCTGACGTAAACTTTTAGAAATGGTGCCTGAGTCACATGAGATGAAACTGCATAAGGTAATAGCTAAAATGCATTTGATCATAAGGAGTTTACTCGAATGTTAAAACAATTTTGGTAAACTACCAATTCATGTTACAACCCTTGAGATTTTGGCCATTGTTAGTGTCTTTACTGTCTTGACGGAGATTGATGGCATCTATCCCAAAGGTCACTTTATATGGGCAGTCTCAATCTCCTGCATTGTCTTCTAATAAATGGAAAATGGTCCTTCACTTTTGAGGTATGCCTATCTTAATGTATTTTAGCAATGAAGCATATGCAAACCCAACTACAATTGAGGGAAACATTTCTGGACTCGCTACATTACTTTTTAAACTTTAGATGTTTTGCAGTAGGACAATGTTTTGAAGAAGATGATCAGTGAGAAGCCTTGGAAAGCTAAACTATGTTTTCTGAAAGGTTTGTCTGATTATAAGGTACTATCTATTAATTTCATCTGTGTTTTTCTTTTCATTTCTTTTTGTTTTTTTTATTTTATTATTATTAACAATTAATCGGCTGTTGTGATGAGTGTGTAGATAAATGTTTAACTATCTTATTCGGGGTGTTGAATAGGAAATGTGATGCTTGGGGCGAGTGTCATTTCTCTTGGATGTCCAGCATTGATTGAGAACTAATAAGCTTTTACAATGGAAAAAGGTAATGGTAAATGAAATTTTAAAATTTTATCTTTTGGGCAAAACGAATTCCATCATTGTTGTTTTCTTCTATGAACTTTGCCTTTTTTTTCACCAGAAGGTAAAGTTAGCAAATTAATAATAATTAACTGTTAGGGATTCAATCTTATAGCCTGCCAAGCAATAATTAATGATGCAAATGTAAAGCATTGACTTTTTTAGTTTTCTATTTTAATTATTTTTTAAAGGGTAATTCAATCAAATCTTTTTTTTATATGGTTGTCATGTTTGGAAGTAGGGGTTGTAACCAAATGCATTATAATTATGGGTTTATTGGCTTTACAATCTAACATATGCAATGAAGCAACGAAAAAGTATGGTTAAATCTAACATTTGCATTAAAGTTCACTCCTGTCAATGTTGAACAAAGCTACCTGTCTAATTTTTAGGCTCGGAGTTCAAGAGTATGCGTAGTTGTTGTATGAGGTTTAAGTATTTCTAGCTTTTCCTGATAAGTACTCAAGTTTGATATTCTTCCTGCAATAACACTACTAGAAAATAGGTGTTTTGCAACGACAAAAGTCGTTGTAAAATGCAATTTTATCGTTGCTAAAATTTTTTCGCAACAATTTTTAGTCGTTGCAAGGTCGTTGAAAAAAGTCCCGTTGTTAAAAGTACATGCAATGACTTTTGTGTCGTTACCAAATGTATTTATTGCAACTATTTTTTCTTGTTACTAATTAAATAGTGTTTTAATAACGACTTAAAGTCGTTTTCTTTAAGTTATTGCAGCGAAATATATTTGGTTGCAAATCCTTGTTTGCAACAATTTTAAGTCGCTATAATAGTTAATTTTGAAACGACTATGTCGTTTTCTTTAAGTTATTGCAATGAAATATATTTGGTTGTAAATTCTCTTTTGCAACAATTTTAAGTCGCTACAATAATTAATTTTGAAACGATTATAGTTGTTGATAAAAAATAATTATAAAACAGTAATTTTGTCGTTTCTAATTTTTTCACAACGATTATAGTTGCTACTAAAAATAATTACAATTAAAAAAAGAAAATTAGCATTAATAAATTAAATATATATTCATTATTAAGTCATTTACAATACATTTATCTTAAAATATATTACAACAATTAAAATTCATAAATAAACAAAAAAAATTCTCTATGTAATCCTGTTCTACAATAAAAAAAAATTCGTGATATAAGTAACTTGAAATAATGAACATAAAATTCAAAACCAAATTTGAAATAAGGAAATGAAAAAATTTTTAAAAGACTTACCCACACCATTTTTTAGCATTGATCAATAATATTTAAGCCAAATGGCCAATAACACACTAGATCAGTAAGCCAATAGAGCAATAAACCTAGCAAAAACTAGACAAAATAAAAATCAGCAAGCTCCATCTGTGTTATAATTAAAAATGGAAAGTATAATGGTTCAAATGAAGAAAGAACTGCAGTCTAACTTAAACAAAAGTCTGGAAAAATAGGTAATGAAATCAGCAAAATGCTTGGACAGTTACTACTCTAAGAAAGTCGAACTTCAGCCAAGAATAATGTAGTTGATGATGTTGACGTGAAATCTTCAGGGAAACAACCAATGAGCTTGGTTCAATTGGTTGGAAAAGAAAGTGAAAAAGGAAGATGAGAGGGAAAAGAAAGAAAGGAAATAAATGGAAATAGGAGAAAGAAAACTGAAATAGGTATAAAGAAAATAAAAAATAATTGGCGGCAAATGAATAAATTTGGGAACAAAGGTAGACGTGATCTGCCTTAGCAGATCATGTAGTGGGTTTGGTGGGTATCCCACTAACTCAAATATTTTTTTATTTTTTATTTAAATTTTATTTTATTTATTTATATAAATATTTATCTATTATATATTACACTAGGTATATATTTTTAAATGATACATATATATATATATATATCTTTCAAAAATATATATAAACATATATTTTATAATTATATTTCCTTTTTTGTTTACTCATTATATCTATATATATTTTTATATATATTCATTATATTTACACACACACACACACACATATATATATATATATATATATATATACACACACACACACACACTTATTATATATATTTTTATCCTTTAATCTATATACATCTGTATATTTTTGTTTAATATATAAATGTGTGTCTATATATATCTATATATATATATATTTCCTTAATTTAAATCCTCCCTTTTTAATTCAATTAAATTTCAAAGGATAAAAAATTTAATTATCATTTAATTAAATAAACTCTCATGACTTTTAAAAACTCCGTATGAAATTATAAGTCTAAATAAATGGATTTACTCACTAAGTTCGAAAAATTGTGATTGTCACACTTTTGGCTATGATTGTCGGGTTACAGATATTCCCCTACAGCTGATACACTAGCGAGTCCTCCAACGGCTCTGCTTTATGAGCTGCTTCTTTATTTTGCAAGAGCGTTTTTTCTAAGTAAAAAATCTAATTATGTTTTTTTGTGATTAATCGTAGAGTTATTTCTATAGGAATTAGTCCTAAAATCAGTAGAAGTTTTATTTAGTTGTAGTATTTATTAATGTAATATTCTAAAATATCTACAAGTTTTAATCTAGACAAATTAGAAAACTGACTTATATAATTTAATTCTTGTAATTTTTATTGTTTTATATTTCTTATATTTATTTTTTACAAATTATGATAATTATATAAAAAAATAAATTACAATAATTTAATAATGACTATGAAAAATTATTGCTAATTTCATAAGATTTTGAAACATATTTTTTTTTGTCGTTACGAATGTGATATAAATATCATAACAACTTTGGTGCCGTTGTGTAAAATATAAAAAAAAAACAAATAATCAATGACTATTAAAAGTCGTTACAAATATAAAAAAATATCGCAACGACTTTTTTTATTGTTGTCAATTTGATAAGAATTCGTAACAACAATAACTGTCGTTGCATAAAATATAAAAAAAAATCAAATAAGCAACGACAATTAAAAGTCGTTGCAAATATAATAAGATATCGCAACGACTTTTTTTATTTTTGTCAATTTGATAAAAATTCACAACAACAATAAGTGTTATTGCATAAAATATAAAGAAAAATAAAAAAAAAAGCAACGACAATTAAAAGTCGTTGCAAACATAATAAGATATCGTAACGATATTTTTTTATCGTTGTCAATTTGATAAAAATTCACAACAATAATAAGTGTCGTTACATAAAATATAAAAAAAATTAATTAAGCAACAACTACGAAGAGTCGTTGCAAATGTCATGAGATTTTGCAACGATTATATTAGTCGTTGCAAATTTTGGTTGCTAAATACCCTTTTTCAAGTAGTGTAATTTGGAGTGGAATGTGCTTTGAAGACATCATTTGTATTGTATAAGATTTACCATTAATGATATAAGGTTTTTTGTTACACGGTTTTGTTAATTCAATTGCTTGATTTCGTTTGTTTTAATTTTCTATTCTATTAGTTATTTTTGACAGCTATAGTTGCAAAACAAATTAAAAACCACAAATATGTAGTTTTGAAATTATTTTTTATGAATATAATCGAAAAAAAAACAAAAATAGAAATGACAAATTTGTAATTTTATAATTATTTTTAACTGCGATTATAATTGATATGAAAAAATTAGAAGTGATAAAACTGTGGTCGTAATTTTTTTTTAGGCATGATTATAGTTGTTAATAAAACACATGGAAATAAGAAGATTTTTGTCTCGTATTTATTTCTAGTAATGATTAAAGTCGTTAAAAATCTAAATATTGCAACAATAAGAAAATTTTTTTAAAGAAGATTTGTGCTAAAACAAAGTATAGAGAAAACATTAAATCCTTGTTAAAATAAATTTAATTAGTAGCGAAAAAAGATAGTTACAATAAATATCTTTTTGTAACAATTTTTTATACTGTGAAAGTTATTGTATATACTATTGGTAATGAAGTGTTATCCAACAACCTAATAAGGTTTAAAAATTGTTGGAAAATGTTTAAGCAACAATAAATTTATTTTTTGTAATGACTTTTAAAGTAACGAAAAGGTCATTTTCTAGCTGGAGAGATAAAAGAAATTGAAAATGTTGGCAAAGCACCATATTTACTTTCGGAGCAGTATATATAAGAGAACAAATTCTTCAGTTTTGATATGCATACGAAGAATGTAACTTATTCATGTTAGTAAAGAAAAAGACAAGTACAGTACAGACCCAAGCAAAGAAACAAAAATATTACAGCAAAAAATTTAACCAAATATTACAGCAGCTTTAGTTTTTTTTTTTTTTTGCAGTTAAGGGAAACGAAAAGTAGCTAGGGATCAAAGAAAACAGATTTATCAGAACAATTTTTTTTTTAAGTTGTAAGAAAAGTAAAGAGGAAGATCAAAGGGAAATTAAGTAGCCAATATTTGTTAGAGTTTCAAAGAGAAGAACAAGGCAGAAATTGTAGTGAACTTGGGAGATGACAGAAGAAGAAGGTTGAATGGAAACCAAGTGTTTGTGAAGAGAAAAAATTAAGATTATTAAGGCATAGGAATTTGGGAGCACTAATAATTGAAATTACTATACTAACAACCAAGAAAAACATTCGCAACTTGTCTGATTAATAAATTAATTAATTTATCATCCCATGCATGTGTCCCACTTTGCAACTTCCACTCTACACAATTAAGAATTTTTTTTAATTATTAAAATTATTATTTATTATTGATTTAGGTAACTTTTCTATATTTGTTCCTTTTTTTATCCATGGCCGGCAGTGCTGGGTTTTGGAAGTAACCTTTGCCCTTGTGCATCATCAACATTATAGTAATGTTTTCCTATGCTGTCTGGTTAGGTGTGTTTGATTAGTCTATCAAGCAAAATACTAACAAGCAAGCAAAATATTGGGCACTTGTCTAGTCAATTAATTAGTCATCCCATGTGAACCACTTTGCAACTTTCGCGTTATACAATTATTTTTTTTGGTGTAAGCATAGATATCTTCATTCATTTTACGGTCTGAGATTAATCATGTTCGGATCGAGAGTGATAAACTGTAAAGCCCTCCTAACAGTGGAAATTCCAAGACTCGAACCATGTCAAAGCACCTTGGCAAACAATTCACTTTCACTTCTTCCAACAACTTATTGGTACATTATACAATTATTATTACTAGTGTTGGGCCCTCACTTCGTGGGGATGAGTATCTAAGATTTGTTCTCAAATAAATTACTACAAATGGACAAAATAATTTTTTATATTAAATATTTATCAAATTTTTTTAATTATGAATAAATGTTTTATATTAATTTTTTAATTCTCCTTACATTGATGAAATTAAAAAAAAACTACTTATATAAAAATAAAAATAAAAACCTTATCATTGAATTTTTTTAAAATTATATCATGTTATTTAAATTAACTCACGCGTTGGGAATAATTCTTTTAAATATTTTAATTTTCAAATTTTTTGACAATCATTATTATAATTTTTCTAAAATTTTCTATTAACTTGAAATTTTCAACACAGATTTTTATTGCGATTATCATTCAATTTTTCTATTAATTTTTTTTGAACGAAAGTTTTCCAGTTAAAATAAGTAAACTACATCAAATAATTAATCTAATTAAAACAAATTAAATAATTAAAATAAATAAATTAGAATTAAATAAAATAAAAATTAAAAAAGCCAAAGTGTTGCGGCATTGGCATACTATAAAAGCCCAACAAATTATTTTCTTTTCATTTTTATCTTCTGATCTTTCTCTCTTAATTGCAATTCTTTGCTTTGCCACTGCAGTCAGTCCTTGTCGATGGCATGGCCGCTTGCTGACATTGAAACCTAAAAGTTTTTTTCTTGATCAAATCCTCATAATCTCCTCAATACCAATCTTAAGTTAGATCCTTTTAAAAAGCTTCAAAATTTTTTAAAATTAAAGTCTAATTTTTTGTTTTCACAACTTCTGATTCTCCTCATTTTGCCACCACATAAAAAGTAATCTTTGAATCTTTCCCTATTCACTATACTAAATTAGAATAACCTAAAATATAAAAATCGTAGAATCATCAAATCAATCAAATCAAAATCCTTTTTTTGTATTTTCTTGTGTTGTTATTATTGATGTTTCTGTGATCAGTATTGTGTGTATTCTTGCATTGTGAATCTATGCATGAGTTTTTTGTGACTTTGCCTAAAGGGACTAATATTGATGTATACTAATTAAGAGTAGAAAATTTGAGATTTTTTTTTAATGTTATAGACTGGATTGGATCTGCTAGATCCGATTCTAATTTCTTTTTCTTTTATTTTTATCCAATTTAATTCTTTTTTTTTAAATTTCAAGTGGTTTGATTTTTTTTTCTTTGTTTTGTTGATTCCCCAAAATTTCAAATTTTCTTCCAAAAATTTTGACTTCTACCTTTTCTAGTGTCTTTTTTTTTATTATTTTCTCTATTTTATCTTTTTCGAAATTTAATAAATAAATAAATGACTAAAATTAATTTTGTATACATGGACAGGTGACATCAAAGAATCCATTGGAAATTTTTTTTATCCATGGTTAGGTGTCATCAAAGAATCCATTGGGATTATTTTTATATATAGATATGGATTATATCATAAAATTTGTTGGCAGAGCTAATAGGCAGAAACTGTAATGAGCTTGGGAGATGACAGAAAATGATGGTTGAATGGAAACAAAGTGTTTGTGAAGAGAAAGATTAAAGTAAGATTCATAAGGCATATGAATTTGGGAAGACTAATAATTGAAATTACTATTCTAAGTCCACCAAGAAAATTAAACCTTAGCAATTGTCTTATTATGTTAACTAATTATGTCTTTCCTTTTAATAATATTGGTTGCCTTTTTGCTTTCTTAATCCATGGGCAGTAGTGCTGGTTCTCGGAAGTGACCTTTTGTCTTTCTGTGTATTATCAACATGCTGATAATGTTATAAATCCGATAATTGTTGAAGAAAAGAAAGTGACACCAAAAGCAAAAAGCATTCTGCTCCACGCAATGAAACCAAAAAAAGATGAAGGCTTGGTACACAACAAAAGGGAAGAAAATGGGTGTAGGTGGTTTTCAGATCCTGTCTAATTCACTCAGTAATCTACACTAAATTGCTTCTTTCGATAATCCAAAATACCCAACCCACAAGTCACAATTTTAAGAGATTTAAATTATAAAACAACTTTCAATAATATTTTGCAAAAATATTTTTTAATTATTAAATCTTAACTAAAGTTGTTTCAAAATTAAAATAATAATAATAAAATTGTAGTGAACCTCTCATTTATTTCATTTGTTAATAAAATATTATTTATGTTATTTAAATATTATTTGAATATTTTAATAATATTCAAATTTATATTATTTATGTATTATTTAAATATTATTATCTATATAAAAATATAGTAATATTTGTTATATTAAAAATTTTGTATTATTAAAATAGTAATATTTTTAATGTAAACATTTGTTATTAAATGATAAAATATACCTAAATTTTGTTGAGTTATTACATGGGCAGAAATCAAACAAATTAAATCTAGGGTAGTCTAGGTAGCTGGAAGACATGGAGATGATAGAAGACTTGCTTGATTAAAATTAAATGTGTGAAATTATAAGGGTTGGATCATGTGGTAACTAAATATTTTGTTTAAAATTTAGGTCTAAGATTCAAGTTTTGAAACTAGCACTTAAGGAAAATTAATTTCCTAGAATACACTAAGCTAATGTGAGGGTGCATCCTTGTCGGTTGGGAATGGATTAATCTCAAGGTGTAAGCAAACTTACTCAGAGATATCCTAACCGTAAGATACAAAAAAAAAAAAACTAAGAGCGTGAAGAGGAATTTGTGGGATTGGCGAGGTATAAGAAATTTGAGAGCATGAATAATTCAAAATATTGAACGCCCTTGGAAGCTAAAATTTGTAGGCTAACTTTTTCTTTTACTTACTATGTTTGTCACTCGTTCAGTGTTGCATGATTACTACTTGTTTATTTGTTTAAGACTAATTGTCTAAGATCCCATTCACTTGTCTCGTAATGTATGCCAAAATCGAAATTGAAAAACTCCGTCCCTTTATATATACTTATTGTCCAACCACACCCTGTAACACAACAATAATCTAACTTGTGACACAATAATCATCTCAAGAAACCATCCAGAATATCACATTTTCATCAAGATATACTATCGAGATACTATTCATTACAAGGCACAATTATATATAATTCTCGATACAGTCACAGCACTTACATCTTGATCCATGTACACTATGTATACGAAAAGAATCTTATCGTATGGGATATAAACAAAAGTAATGAAAGGTTATACCTCAATATAAAAAGCAGTAACTTAGCAGCATGTAAGTTGAGCTCTTAGTGTAGCACTCTCGCACTCGAGCCTATCTGAAATAACCTGTGAGATGGAAGAGGGGGTGAGCTAAAGCCTAGTAAGAAAATACATGCTAGGTGATGCTAGGGTCCTGCTATGTTTAATGCATGTTTGTGCATGAACAAATGCGCAAAACTCATGTTTCAACGCGTTTTATTGAAAATAGTATAAAGTCAGTATACTATTGCTTATAAGATGTAAAACATTTACACTGAATACTTCCAAACATTTTAGTGCATCACGCATCTATAAAATCAAGATACAATAGAAATAGAAATGATACATTCATTAATTTTTGTAATAATATCGAGATATACATTCATTAATTTGTAAGATTTGGTAACATAACCAGGTTCTTTGGAAATATAACTAATAAGCTTTCTACGAAAGCATCCACTGTAGCTAGCAGTGGTCACAGTCCCATATCAGGGCTCTATATATGATCATGAATCATCACAGTATTAGTTATCATCTAGTAGCTGAGGTACATGTCACGACTAGTTGTCGAACCCCTGGAAGATCACAAAGCATCCAGGATATTTCACAATTCATATATATTCACAGATATCCATTAACACATAAGAGGAATCTGAAATGTGTATAGATAGGTAGGTGCCTCAATGCTACACAGGCATAACAAATGCCACATAGGCATGACAAATGCCACATAGGCATGACAAATGCCACACAGGCATAAAGTGCCACACAGGCAAGTTAAGTGCCACATAGGCATAGAGTACCATATAGGCAAGTTAAGTGCCACACAGGCATTACACAGCATCACGTGTCTCATGAGTCAAAACTCGTGTAAAAATAGCATTTACAATATGAATTGAGTATTAAAAGCATGAATCGTTTTAAATACTTATAGTTTTGAAAATCTCATCGTACGAAATCATGCTTAAAAACCATTATCTCAATAACAAGTAACAATGCTTAATATGCATGAGGTTTTAAAGGCATTTTATAAATCTAAATTAATACTAAGAAATTTACTTAAAAGATTTCTAATGAAATTTTGACATTATGACGGTATAGGTAGAAAACTACCCAGCATCATAACCACAACCAAATACCTATAGAAAACTTAATCAAGCAATATATATTTAATACACCAATTCCAACACAAATCCAAATCTCAAACATTATTCACTTTAAGCTCAATCCAACCTATTCTGAAATTCAAACAAAATACATTTAAACCCATGAATGTTAAATAACATTACCTTATTGTAAGATCCGATTCTACACTACTGTAGAGTCTAAATTTCATAAAAGTGATAATGGAAATTAAATAAATAGAGAGCATTGATTTCCACTTGGGTGAAAAGCTCCTTATCATGAGATGAGAATGGAGCAATTTCGGTGAGATATTGTATGGGCAAGAATGTTGTTCAGCTTGCCAAAGGGCAACCAAGCTAGGGAGTTCGCCAATAGGTGAACGGATTGCCAATGAATGGTGGCGAGTATGTTGTTGGCATGATGGTTTAATGGCTTGTTGGGCGAATAGTTGAGTTCACCAACTAGTTGTGTGAGGTAATCGCCGTTGTGACGAGAGATCTAATCGCCCAAGGAATGAGTAGGGCGAGTTGATCGGTTGCCCTTTTGGTTTGGCGAATGGGTGAGTTCGCAAAATTGATTTGTGTGGTGATCGCCCGAGTTTGGCGAGGACTCATGATCGCCTACATAGATTGTGTGACTTGAAAGATAACAAGTGGGCGAGTATGATTAATGACCTTATTGGCCAATGAGTTAGCCAAGTGAGTTGCTGGGATAATCGCCTAATTGGGCGAGAACTTGTGATCGCCATACTGAGAGGCAAAGAATAGCCTAGTTGGCGAGAAAGGCAACTGCCACTTGCTAAATCTCAATATGATTGCCAAGAAAAAGGAATTTCTTGTAATTGCCAAGATAAAGCTGGCAAGCTGAATGGCTGGCGAACTGATGTAGTGTGGCGAGCTGAGGTCTCAAGACGAGGTGGAGACCGGGAATCAGCTTGTGTGGACAAAGGAAAATGGCTTCAAAATAATTAGCAGCCAAAATTGACTTGTAAGTGATACGGTTGGAGACAATTAATAGAGAGGATGTAAAGTCAATAAAGGAATTAGCCTTATTGGTTGAGGAATTAAGCAAAGTCTGCAGCAGAAGAAAAAGGTGTGTGGAAGGAAGACTTTCTCACCCATGTAAGTGCAGTTTTTCTTCATGTATTAAATGCATGATAGACGTGAGGAATGATGAAAGAAACAGGATAAGGGACAGGCGGTAGCTATTGATTGGTTGAGCATGGTTATATAAGAAGAAACACTTGAGGTAAATCTGTTTAGCAAACTTCATCTTCCTTACGAGGGTTATGCAACTGCAAGGTTCTGTTCCTTCCATTTCTGCTATGGTTGATCTACTAAGCTTCACCCTTAAGCTGGCCAAACAAGTAAACCAGCTTGCAAATTTTTCCTTCTTAGTTGGTTGAGCTAAAAGAATAAGAAAAGGAGGCCAACGTGAGACAGAAAACAATCTATTCTGGAAGAGAAAATGGTTAAGGTGAGCTTCCTTATTTCTATGATTATCTTGGTGTTTGATGATAGATTTCTATGTTTTACAAAGTAATAAACATAGAGGCAACCTTGTTTTGAGTTAGATCCGTAGAGAATATGAAAACAAGGAAAGAAATTGGAATAATGTAGAAGTGAAAATAAGTGGGTGAGCTCAGTGGCGAGCTCAGCAATCATTGGCGAGCCCACCTTAGACTTAAAAGTCTTGTCGAGCGAACTCACTTGTAAAGGATTGGGCGAGTAGATTTGGGGGCGAACTCCCAAATTTAAGCCAATAAAGACTTGGCGAGTTGAATGCTGGGCGAGCTAAAAATATATGGTGAGAAATGGCGGGCGATCTGCCACGTGTAAGCCATTCGGTGAATGGCGAGCTCGGTCAGGCAAGCTAGTCAGAGCTCTGTTGGGCGAGTAGTCATTTGATTTATCTCTATCTCGCCAAGTGATATAAAAAGAAATATTAATAGAATTTATAATTATTTGCAGTCGATAATTGGAAATGGCTAATGGCGAGCAGGAAGCAAGGCAAAACAAGGTTTCGTTGAACCAGGTAAGGGAAATGTGTGTGAAGTGATGCATGTCCTGTGGAGTAAATTTTATGAAAATATTAAGCTAAATGCTTTGTTTTCTGACATGCATTGTTTTAATAAATTTCTTTGATTTTGGGCGGGCTACAAAGCCGTCCCTATGATATTTGGGCAAAATGGCATTGGCGGGCGAGCCAAACTTGCTATATTGTTTTAGACGGGCGAGTCCTTCTATGAAACTGGGCGAGTGCCCTTGTTTTAAGGAGAAATTCGGGTAAGCCAAAGTTGGGCGAACCTTTTTTAATGTGTTTGGGCGGGCGACCCGTTATCGATGAGCCATACTTTTGTTTTGAAAAACTAAGTGGCGGGCGATTACTAATTCGCCGTCTTGTCTAGTTAGTCAGGGGCGAGCCGTGAAGGGCGAGCTGAATGATGGCGAATGGTTTTAAAGAGAAATTTCTTCTGCGAAAAATAAGATGTTTTAATATTTTAAAAATAGAAATATGAACCTTTTGGGGCGAGTTGACCATTGGGCGAGTTGACTAATGGGCGAGCCACTGAGGGCGAGCCAGTTTTGCCTGTCGATTTAAAGGGCAAAGTGTGGCGGGCGAACACATGTTCTCCGCCTTGGGCGAGTTGCCATGGGCAAGCCATAGCAGGCGAGCTGACCATGGGCGGGCAAGTTTTAAAAGTTGAGAGTTTTGGGAATGTTTTCAAGGGTTTTGTAAACCGAAAACCTAAACCTTTTTGGGAATTAGATCATTTGAGTTAATGATAATGTGGGTGAAATAATCCCTTAAAGGTTGTCATGAGATATGAAAATGATTTTGAGACTTTAGACCCTGAATTCATGCATTATTATTCATTTAGTTGCGTGACCTACCTAGGGCGGTGGCTCGGTCAATGGACCAACGAGTGCACCTCAGGGCGTCACAGGGCTGATGGACCCGCCAAGTCATCAGTGGTCTCGAGGTCACTTGGCAAGTGGACCCGAGGACCACTATAGATTATAGCCATAGATCTGAGATAGCCGTGAGGGGCGATGGCCTACGGGTGCACCCCAAAAGCAGCAGATTCCGTTCTCGCAAGGGGGAGGGGGAACGATGATAGCATGATTTAATTGTTGCCTAGTCTCAACTTGTTGATTTCTATTTACTATGAGGATTTGTTGAAATCCTATATAGTGTTTACTACATTTTAAAGTAAACTGTTTAACCCGTGATTTGAATGGTATTTTAAACAGAGAGTTGTTTACTATATATCCACTGTCTTTTCTACTGGGTTATTGTTAAGAAAAGAATAAATGCGTTGTGATATATAGTTTTGCTTTATTTAAAGCAGCATATGTTTCCTTTACTGAGCGTATGAATCGCTCACCCCTTTGTTTTAACTCCACATATAAGAAGTACACGAAGTGGAGAGAATTAGCTCTCAGATGGGTATAGCTATGCTTAAAGCACTGAGGCATGGCACATTAAATGTGACAGGTACAGTCTCTTCTCTTTTACATTTCAGACATATGTATACAGTACTACCTTAGTGAAATAAAGGTTAATAGGGGATGTCAGATGTAAATAATGAAAAGAAATTTCATATCTCAAAATTAATAGATAAATGTTTATCATTTATCACTGTTACTGTTGAATGTTAATGGCATCGCAGACAGCCCAATCGGTAAAGTTGTATGAAAATACG
Organism: Heritiera fomes; assembly: GCA_032173925.1. Lineage (NCBI taxonomy): Eukaryota > Viridiplantae > Streptophyta > Magnoliopsida > Malvales > Malvaceae > Heritiera > Heritiera fomes. The sequence continues at coordinate 3,710,242 of JAPDPM010000023.1, read as the reverse complement.
TGAAAAATGTGGTAACGGGATGTTACACTTATACATACATAAAATAGAAGACTAGCAAGCATTTAACATATATTCTCTTACCTCGTTATGCCAAGCTTAATGCTTAGAAATACAATTCTTGTGCACTTTTAGCCAATCGTTAAATTCTCAACTCCTTGAAGGTTTCCTCCTATGATTCCAATACATCAAATCTTATTTAATATTCATTCCTATTATATCTTCAACTATATCACACCTATCATTTTCTTACTTTCGAAAGTCTTTAACTCAAACTCTATGGCAATGTTACCCAAGGCTCTGACGTAAACCTACACCATATGTACTTCCAAATTAATACCCATTTCACTTATTATGACTCATCACCAAAACAAAACAATTCCTTATTAAATTCAGTACATTTATATGATATAAATATATATATATATAAATATATACCTCTACACGTACACATCCTATTCTTAACTCTATTTCAACGTTTTTATTATTTAAAATACCTTGGAAATCCTCCCTTGATATCTTTTCTCACTAAAATCACCACATCAAAATAGCATTTATCATACTTTAACAAACATAGGTACATAAAAACCCCTTATATCATATACATTAAGTTTAAACCAAAATATAGATTCTTACCCTTACTTCCACTTTAGTCATAATTTGGAAATCTTCTTCTTTAGGATTTTCCTACAAACCACTACCAATCCATACTTAATATCACACTCAGGACATTATATCATCAATATGTTTATCTGAATATTTTACTTAACTAAAATAAATTGGCCTTAGTCTTAATCTCAAAGAAAGCTAAATTCCTTCACTAAGTCTTCTCACTATTCTTTCAACGACATTTCTTCTTAATTCATCTAAACTTTAACTTATTTATTTCACAAATCAAAGGCATCAAAATTTACTCCTCACCACTAAAATCACCTCATCATTAATCCGCTGCTTATTTTATGTATACTAAGCTCAACCAAAGGGAATGACCCTTGCCACTTTATTTCCAAGTTGGTTGAATGCTTGTTGTTACCTGTTCTTCAAGAAGTTTTGCTACTGGAACTCCTCCAAAAAGAAGCTAACCTCGAGTTCTAGTAAGCAATCACTTTCCAAAAGAGCCAAGCTCCTTCCCTTGCTATACCCCATTGTACCGAGTGGGAAAAGGACCAGCAACCTCCACTGGATTTTCCTTTGTTTTTGCAGCTTCCAAACCCCTTTTATTATTTTATTTATTTTTTTGCCAATCAACACCACATTCCAAACCTTAAAAATCATTGGTAGCAATCACATTTTCACCTAGAATCGGCTCCTCTTAGATGCACTTTGTCCCAATTTTAGCACTGCTTCAATGCCCAGCAACTAGACTCTTCAGCCGATCCTTAACCCCTTCGATCCTTCGTCACAGCAATACTTTCTCTGTTCGCCTCTCTTGCCAGCCCCTATTTCTTTCCTTTCTTTCTCACTAGATCTCCCTCTCTCTCACAGACCCCACTTCTTAGTTTTAGTCCAGCTTGATTTGCCTAAAGAAAATTGCTCATTCTCTTTTCCTTCACTGAATTTCTTTCTAGGCTCCCCATCGTCAACCTCTAACAACGGGGCCTACCCTGCTTCTGTTGGCCTCATGCCGTCTTTGATGGTAATTCTTCAAAAGATAATTTCTTCCCCTGTCCAATAACCCAGTCAGCACCCGTTTCTAGCTTGAATCCCCCTTCTCTAGCACTGGCCTGTTAGAGTATGCCCTACAATTAATTGATTTGGATTAAGTAATTTTAAAGGGCCTAAAAGACCTAATTTAGTTGGACTAAGGCTAAGGCCTTTTTAGGGTTTTGTTAAGAGGCACTATAAAAACAACATTAAGTCTAAAAGTTAGATAGAAGAACAGAATATTTTTAAAGCCGTTTTGCCTCTTGGAGCTAGCACTCTCAGAAAATAATTCCCTTTCTTCTCCCTTTGCTTCTGATCACATCTTGTCTCAGGCAAAGGTCTTGTTTTGTGTTTTACTCGTGTGGATACCGTTAGAGGGCTTCTCTCAGTTAGAAGTCTTGAGTTAACGATAAATCAAGGGCTGTTCGTGGGCTCCCATATTCAGAAGTCAAACATTCCTACACGAGTACACCAAAAGGTTAGATTTTATCCCGAAATTAATCTTGTTGCATGATCTTGGTGATTTTGGTTTTGGTGATTTTAATCCGCTGCTTATTTTCATGTATGACATGATAAACCGAGACAACGAAACATTACAGTGATATCCGAGCCAGTGTGCAAACGGCTTTCGGGATAACGAATTCGATTCATGGTGATGCTGTTTTATTGTAAGTTGTTACAGATTTGATTTTAATTTTCAAAATTTGTTTGGGCAACCTAAAAAAATTGTAAGACAATTATAGATTTTTAAAAAAAAATTTACTTGTTATTATTTTATTTAAAATATATAAAATAAATTAGGATAAAAGTTATCCTGATAAGAGTTTTAAATTAAATATATTTTAAAGAAAGATATTTTAAAAATTAAATTGGATAAGAGTTATCCAATAGTTTTGAAATTTTAATAAGATTAAAATTTCAAAAACATTATCTTGATAAAATTGTTTTAAAATAAAAAATATATATATCCTGTATTAAATTGGATAAGAGTTATCCAATAGTTTTGATATTTTAATGAGATTAAAATTTCAAAAGGAATTATCTTAATAAAATTTTGTTTTAAAATAAATTATTTTCTATCTTAAATTGGATAAGAGTTATCCAACACTTTTGATATTTTAATGAGATTAAAATTTTAAAAGGAGTTATCTTTATAAATTTTGTTTTAAAATAAAATATTTTAAAATGGATAAGAGTTATCCAATGGTTTTGAGATTTTAATAAGATTAAAATTTCAATTAAGCCCAAATTGAATTTTAAGAATTAAAATTAAATTAAAACAGCTCTTGATACCCATAATTAATTAAAATTAGATTAATTAAAATTAGATTTTAATTAGGAAGCATGCAAATTAATATGTGATATTACTGTGTATGCTTGATGCTTGATGCTTGATTCTTATGTGATATGGATGATTGCATGGTGCATGCTTATGGGCCTAGGTTTACATAGATTGTAATTTATTTAAATAAATTTAAATTGGGCCTGTGAGCCTTGATTTATTTGTAATTTATTTATGTAATAGTTATATAGATAAATTAGGATTATCTTGTAAAATGTACAACATTTGGAGCCAAGATGATTCAAAGCCAAGGCGAACTGAGGTGACGCTTGAAAGGAAATCGAGGAGAAGATATTTAGAAAAATAATGTATCCCTAGGTTCTTTTGTAATAGAAAGGCCATAACCATGTCACGTTTAATTTTACGCTTTACTTATATATGTTGATATATATGTTAGAAAAGCATGCTAGGTGAGATGGTAAAATTAAAAATCCCTCAAAATAAATATTAAGTCAAAGATAACAAATAAAGATGCCTTCCAATACGATGCATGTAAAAGAGAATTTGTTCGGTATTGTGCTACTTTGGCTCAGTCAAGGCCATACCTACCTTAGGAATTCACATTGCATGAGATAATAGTTGTCTCCAAGTGTATTGGGTCAGACTTAACTAAATCAAATTAGGGCATTGGCTCAGTCAAACCTAATAAGATTTAGAGGCATAGGTTGGGCTATAACCATATGATGAGTTAGAACAAGAGTTGTTCACCCAACTATCCAGGAGTTGCATGAGATGCAATTGACAAGAGTTGTCTACCTAAATAATCTCATTGGACGCATTAGCTCAGTTAAAGTCATAATGGGACCAAATATGGATCCTGGCCCACTAGGAAGTCTAGGTGAAAAGGCTTCCCGAGTTGATAGTGAGGGCTATTAGCTTGAGGAAAATAGTAGGAGTAATTTATTTAATTAAAAGATTATAATTAATGATTTCAATCACAATGTTACTTACTTGCATATTTTATGATTGTAGAATTATCATGGCAAACAACAATTTATCCCTTCGTTCTATCCTTGAGAAGGATAACAAGTTGGTTGGGGAAAACTTCTTAGACTGGTACAGAAATTTGAGGATAGTCCTCACTCAAGAAAAGAAGTTATATGTTCTAGAGCATGCAATCCCTGCTCAACCCCGACAGAATGCTTCCGCTACTGATAAGCGAGCTTATCAAAAGCATTTGGATGATGCCATTAACGTACAGTGCCTAATGTTAGCTTCTATGAGTTCTAAACTCCAGAAGCAACATGAGAATATGAAACCGTTTGATATGATTGAACATCTCAAGGAAATGTTTCAAGAGCAAGCACGGCACGAACGTTATGAGATATCTAAGGCGCTCTTCCAGAGCAAGATGGCTGAGGGAGCTCCGGTGCACACTCATGTACTTAATATGATTAGGTACATTGAGAGGCTGGAAGCACTGGGCTTCACCATGCATAAAGAGTTGTCAGTTGATCTCATTCTCCAATCCTTACCGGATAGCTATAGTTCGTTTGTGTTGCACTACAACATGAACAGTATGGATAAAACACTGACAGAATTGCTCAATATGTTGAGAACTGCTGAGTAGGACTTGAAGAAGTCAAGGCCTACTTCTGTTATGGTGATTGACAAGACCAAATTCAAAGGCAAAGGCAAACCTAAGGGTAAGCCCAAGCCCAAGGGTAACAAGAAGGAAAAGGCCAAGAAACTCAAGCCATCTGGTGGAGTTGCTAAGACAGGAAAATGCTTCCATTGCAGTAAGACTGGTTATTAGAAGCGAAATTGCACTGTGTACCTTGAGGAGCTGAAGAAAAAGAAAGGAAGTGAGACTTCCATCTCAGGTATATATGTGATTGAGATAAATTTGTCTACTTCTTCATCTTGGGTATTAGATACTAGATGTGGTTCTCACATTTGCATGAATGTGTAGGGACTAACATGGAGTAGAAAACTTCCTAAGGGCGAGGTGGTCTTACGAGTTGGAAATGGAGCAACGGTTGCTGCGTTAGCTGTAGGAACATTTAATTTATCGTTGCCTTCGGGCCTAATTCTAGAACTTGATAATTGTTATTATGTTCCAGCAATTGCCAAGAACATTATTTCTGTTTCTTGTTTGGACAAGAAAGGTTTTTCTTTTAAAATAATGAACAATAGTTGTTCAATTTACTTTAATGATATTTTCTATGGCAGTGCTTCCATTATGAATGGATTGTATGTTCTAGATTTAGATAATCACATATACAATGTTGATTCCAAGAGGTCAAAGGGTGATGAGATTAACCTTACATTCCTTTGGCATTGTAGACTTGATCACATAAACGAGAAACGCATATCTAGGCTCCACAAAGAGGGACACTTAGATTCATTTGATTTTGAATCATATGATGTATGCGATCTTGTTTGCTTGGTAAAATGACCAAGGCCCCTTTTACATGAACAAGTGAAAGGGCTAGTGGTTTATTAGAGCTCATACATACAGATGTATGTGGTCCATTAACCACACAGGCTAGAGGAGGGTTCCAATACTTCATCACATTTACTGATGACTACAGTAGATATGGCTATGTTTATTTAATGAGACATAAGTCAGAATCCTTTGAAAAGTTTAAAGAATTCAAGAATGAAGTACAAAACCAGCTAGGCGAGAATATCAAGACACTCCGATCAGATCGCGATGGAGAGTATTTGAGCTTAGAATTTATAAATCATCTAAAGGAGTGTGGAATAGTTCCACAACTCACTCCACTTGGTACACCTGAATGGAACGGTGTATCTGAGAGGAGGAATTGGACCTTGTTAAACATGGTTCGATCCATGATGTGATAACCGTAAACTTTCCATTTAATTGGAAATCATCAATATGTGAAATTTAGTGGAATAAGTAAATATAATTTAAAGTATATGAAAATAAGGTGAAAATCTCGAGAATTGAGGAAGTGACGGATTGTGGAAATCTGAGTGAAGGAAATTAAATAAGGATATGAGGAAATTTAATTTGGAAAAATGGAATCCAAATTAAATAAGAAAAATGAAGAAAAGAATATAAAGTATATTTATATAATTATATATTATATAAATGTATTTTATACAAAATATATAGGTACTTAAATACTATATAGTATATATATACATTAAAAATACAATGGTATGTATATATGTATATATATACTCTTTGATTAATTTAAATAGTACTTATGTATATAAGTATGTATATATAAATATATACATATAAAAAAATGTAAATATTAATTTACACTAAAGTTTGAATAGATATATATTGTAAATACAATATATATAGTAGTATTACATTTATATAAATGTTTATATAAATGTTATCTAATTTAAAGTAAAAATATATATATTTATATATACACACACTAAATATGTATTTTGTTAATACATAAAATATATATACATTTATATATATAATATAAATATATATAGTACTATACTATATATAAAATACTAATATTATATATAATATATATAATATAAGTGTAATATATATATATATATATTGTAATAGGAAATTAAATAAAAAAATAAAAAAGAAAAGAAGAAGAAAGAATCGGGAAGAATCCCGATTCTTCCCATGAGAAAGCCGACCACGTCGGTCCAGCCAAAAGGAAGGAGGAGGTGAGGCGAGAGACGTCGCCGGTGAACCAAGGAGAGGAAGACGAGACGACCGGTGACGGAAAACGGAAGAAACAGAAACAGAACAGAGGCGAAACTGGCGGAGAAAATCGAAGGAAAAGAGAAGAGAAATCGGTGGTGTCGGCCGGTCCAGGCACCGCCACCGCCACTCGAACCTCGGCGGAGGTGAGGGGAAGGAGAAGAGAGCCACCGGTGAGGCCAACGACGGTGGAAGGAGGCCGATGGAGGAGGAGAAGAAACCGAAGGTAAACCAAGTAGATCCGCCGCCGTGCCGCTGATCCATACCGAACGGAGGCCAGATCCGGCTTCGCCGTGGTGCCGGCCAACTGCTGAGCCATCGAACCGCCTGAGAACCGGCCACCGGAGAAGAACCGGCGGTGAGGGAAGGTGACCGGTCCGGCTGGAAGAAAAGAAAAGGAAAAAGAAAAAGAAAAAGAAAAAGAAAAGAAAAAGGAAAAAGAAAAAGAAAAGAAAAGAGAAAAAGAAGAAAGAGAAAGAGAAGAGGAATTCTGAGAATTTGGAAAATTCCCGAGAATTCAGAAATTACAGGAAATCCCAGGAAACTCAGAAATCCGAGAAATTCGGTAAGGAATTCGGAAATTATTTTCGAGCAATTAATTTGAATAAATTATGGAAAAAATTCTAATTTTTAGAATTTAAATTCCAAAAAATTCCCTCGATGACCGAGCCGATAAAATCTGGCGAGGTGAACACGGGAGCGACCTTCGAGAGGCAGTCGCCAACCCGAGACAGGTAAGGGAGACATGTGCAGCCTGTAAGGATATTTGGCACACATGTTTTAAATTATGCATTTAATTTTTATAAATGCTATTGATAATGATCGGTTGGAAAATTGTGGTGATTTACCAGTTGAGATTTAAATTGTATTTTCCTTGCAAGAGGCTAGCCAATCGGCAGCCGTTATACCGTCGAAAATTATTGAAAAAATTACCAAAAATCATAATAAATGATTTTTCATCACGAGAAACGATTTTCAACACGAAAATTGAGAAATCGATTAGTTTTTAGAAAACATGAATATACTGATAATTAATTTTAAAATATTCATGTTTTTGAAAATGGTGAAAAAAGAAATCACCTAAATTTATTCCGATATGTGATATTTTACGTGAAACAAGGTGAAAAATAAAAAGGACCAAAGTGAATATTTTACTAATCTTTCTTCAAATATTCACTTGATTTTATAAATAACCTTCATGGTTCAGTGGTTAGAATAAGTGTTTATAGAAAATTCCATAAAGGTAATTAAAGGTGAAAAACAGTATTTTGAAGCTAAAAGGTCTCTGCATGTGTTTACAGAGAAAACACGGGACGGGATTGGTGATTTGAAAATTAAATATTTTAATTTTTTTATAAATCATAAAAATAATTGATTTGAATCCCGATAACTTTGAAAACCATGTTTTTGATAGAAAGCACGGAAAAGCGTGCGTATATGTTTTACGGTGAAAAAGGACAATTATGACCTTTTATGTTTTACAGTGATTATTTTATAAACTGTTTTCACCGTATGGAAAATGTGATTTATACTGTTCTATAATATTTAGAACATTTTCGGGAATGATTACCCCAGTATGAATATTTTATAAATTGTTATTCATAAGATGAAAATATTTTCCTTATGAATATTTATGGATTGATTGAACTTATATTCAGTGAAATTGATTTCATAAATGGGGTTTATATCACGTGTTTACTATTTTGAGACTGTTAGGCCCCATATCATGCTCAGGTGTCACGTGTTAGTGCTGATAGATACTAATCCTATTATCAGCGTCCCAGTGGACACCTGATCAGTGCACACTGAGGACCCCATATACTATGGCCATAGATCTCATGTGTTTCCCCTATTAGGGATGATATTATTATAGCATGATATATTTAGGGTGTTGCCTGGTCTCCATGATACTGAACTGAAAGCTACCGTTTACTGTTTACTGAATTGGTAGCTACTATTTATTGTTTTCTGATTGAACTGTATCAAGATACTGTTTTACTGAATATACTGTTTTACTGAACTGTAAGATACGGTTACTGAACTAAAGAGAAATTAATGGTTATTCAAAAAGAATAACATTGAAAATTATTTCTAAGATAGAAATAATTACAGAGTGATTTATCCAATGATTTGGATATTTACAAACCACTATACTGTCACGTGTTTTTAACTGTACTGAAGAGAACAGAAGTAAACCGCTGTTTTACTACTGAACTGTCACGTGTTTTAAAACATACTGAAGTGAAGAGAAATAAATGGTTTACTCTATGAAAAACGAATATTAAATCGTTTTGAGAACAATTTATACAGTACTCTCTATAGTTGCTTCTAGGTTCCGAGACAAGACAAGTATTTCAAAATACCTGCTTTACTCCATCCGGATCCCTAGCCGACTGTAGTATCCTTCCTACATGTGAGCCTAGAGCCTCTAGGAAGATTTAAAGAAAGTGAAAAATTATTTTCAGCATATAGGTAGATGAGTATCAAGTGTTGCATATAACTCTCTTACTGAGCCGTGGTTTGCTCACCCCTTAATATTAACATTTCAGATTTTCGAGGACTAAGAGATCTGACATCTGAGGATTACAAGCTGCGCATTTGGAGACACTGCGACAGCTTGATTTATAATATGAGGTATGATCATTTATTTTCTGTATTTAGACTTACTTTCAGTACTACTTTCTTGAGCATTAAAATAGGGGATGTAATTGATAATATAAATTTTATATTTAACAATTAAATGAATATGAAAAGTGAAGTATCACAGACAGCCCAACCGGATAAGTTGTGTAGAAAAACGTGAAAAATGTGGTCATGGGATGTGACATATGATGAGTCTATCTGACCTCCCTGTCTCCTTTTGGGTTTATGCTTTAGAGACAGTAGCATTCATACTAAATCGTGTTCCTACTAAAGCTGTTGAAAAGATACCATATGAGATGTAGACTAAAAAAAAGCATAATCTGTCTTTTCTAAAAATTTATGGTTATGAGGCTTATGTCAAAAGACAAGTCTCAAACAAATTAGGACCCAAATCTAATAAATGCATATTTGTGGGGTATCCTAAAGAGACAAAAGGATACTATTTCTATAATCCCACAGAGCACAAAGTGTTTGTGGCTCAGTACGATGTCTTTCTAGAAAAGGACTTCCTTTTAGAAGAACTAGTGGGAAGAAAATAGAGCTTGAAGAGGTTCAAGAACCACAAAAATGTCACTGAACCTTTAATGGAATAGGAGCAAGTCTCACAAGATGTTGTGGAACAAGAAATAGCTCCAGAAACATAAGGCCCGCGTAGGTCTAATAGGATACGTCGAGAGCTTAAGAAGCAAGCTTCTCGGAGCTAGAACATTCGTTTTGATCAGATAGTCAAAGAGTTTGGCTTCATCAAGAACGAAGATGAACCTTGTGTTTACAAAAAGGTTATTGGGAGTGCTGTCATATTCCTAGTGTTATATGTGGATGACATACTACTCATAGGAAATGACATTCCTACCCTACAATCTATCAAAACTTGGCTAGGGAATTTCTTCTCCATGAAAGACTTAGGAGAAGCAGCCTATATCCTTGGAATAAAGATCTATAGAGATAGATCGAGTAGGCTGCTAGGTATAAGTCAAAGTACATATATTGACAAAGTGTTGAAAAGGTTCAACATGGAAGAATCTAAGAAAGGATTCTTACCTATGTCTCATGGCATTTATCTCCCAAAGGACATATGTCCTAAAACATAAGATGAGAGAGATAAAATAGCTAAGATTCCATATGCTTCGGCTATTGGATCTATCATGTACGCCATGTTATGTACGAGGCTTGATGTTTCCCATGCTTTAAGCATGGCGAGTAGGTATCAAGCTGACCCAGGTGAGCGTCACTAGATAACAGTTAAGAACATCCTTAAGTACTTAAGAAGGATTAAGGATGCTTTCTTAGTCTATGGAGGAGAGAATGAGCTCATTATAAATGGTTACACTGATGCCAGTTTCTAGTCAAATAAGGATGACTTTAAGTCACAATCTGGCTATGTTTTTTGCCTAAATGATGGCACTGTTAAGTTGGAAAAGTTCTAAACAAGAGACAGTGACCGATTCTACGATCGAGTATAGCTGCATTATATGCAAATAAGGAAATTGTTTGGATCAAGAAGTTCATTACTAATCCATTAGTACTCTATTGTGACAACAATGGAGCCATTGAACAAGCTAAGAAATCTTGGTCTCACCAATGGTCCAAACAGATACTCAAGCCCTTCCATGATCGATTGGCTGTAGTGTAAGTGAGAGAATTGTTAGTGTATGTGCTATGAGCTAATCGGATTTGGACTTATAGTACACTTAAGACATTGTGATTATTTATGTTATTTAATAATACATGGTAGGTATTTATCATTATTGACTATATTTAATTTGATTAAGTCATAATCAAATGATAAAGTCCCTAGAATAGTGGATTCGTATCAAAGGAATCAAAGTAGTGACTCTGATAATGAGATCCTTATGACACAAAGAATATTATTCTTAAATATCCTTAGTCGTAGTATCACTGAGAAGGGACATCAGTGATATGGTAAGACTAACATGTGTTAGATTCCTTTGGGTGACTGATCTCATAAGTCATGGATATGGTGATATCCAGATCAACACATGGGTGATCATTGTGAATGAATACACTGGATTGACCCATCTTGAGAACTCTATGTGGATCGTTACATTGAGTGTCATTAGATGTTCTCAAATGGCAATGGTATATGTGATCCTTAGACTTGAGATCACCATGGTATCCTATATGTGGATTGGTGTACTTTGATGCTGGTAAACGTAGCTCAATAAGGGTTGCAAGTAAGACAGTAATTGGGTACATCATGAATCATATGAGGGTTATGAGTGATCAAGATAGGATTTGTCCCTCTTGGTAATAAGAGTCTATATCTCAAGGACTCTCAATAGAGATTAATGATTGAAAATCTGTGACCACAGTACAAATGAGATTTAAGATGAGATCTTGAATTCATTTGATTAAATCATTTATCTTAAGATTGAGAAACAATGGAGTTGAACTTTAATAGAGATGACACATTCCATACTCTATGTTCAACTGAGATATTAGGTGACAAAAGATCGAATTATACGGTAATTGCTCATTGAAAGGTTGTCGTCAACTCACTGACATTTTCATTACTTGGGTAGCCATGATGCATTGCTAGATGCCAATCTTGGCTTGTGATTTATGAATGAGATTCTGAATCACTGCCAACGTAATGGAAACCTAAAGGGTCACACACAATAAGGGTATGACCAAGACAAGGTAATTGGAGTTGGATCCATGTGATGAATCCTAGTACAAGAAGGATTCCTAGTGAGACTAGAATCCTGTTCCAACTATAATTCGGGATTTAATTAATAGTAATTTTAGCCCGAGATTACTAAAGGGTATTTTGGTCTTTTCAATTATAATGAGATTATAATTATGAATTATTAATATAATAATTCATGGGCAGACCAAATTATTAATCCAAATGCATGACCAATTGGTTGTAGTGCAAGTGGGAGATTGTTAGAGTATGCCCTACAATTAATTGGATTTGGATTAAGTAATTTTAAATGGCCCAAAAGACCTAATTTAGTTGGACTAAGGCTAAGGCCTTTTTATGGTTTTGTTAAGAGGCACTATAAAAACAACATTGAGTCTAAAAGTTAGATAGAAGAACAGAATATTTTTATAGCCGTTCTGCCTCTTGGAGCTAACACTCTCAGAAAACAATTCCCTTTCTCCTCCCTTTGCTTCTGATCACATCTTGTCTCAGGCAAAGGTCTTGTTTTGCGTCTACTCGTGTGGATACCGTTAGAGGGCTTCTCTCAGCTAGAAGTCTTGAGTTAACGATAAATCAAGGGCTGTTCGTGGGCTCCCATATTCAGAAGTCGAACATTCCTACACGAGTACACCAAAAGGTTAGATTTTATCCCGAAATTAATCTTGTTGCATGATCTTGGTGATTTTGGTTTTGTTGATTTTAATCCGCTACTTATTTTCGTATATGACTTGATAAACCGAGACAACAAAACCTTACATGGCCATCGTCCCCAAACCAGCACCATCTACACCTCGAACTTAGCCTCAAATCACTACTCTTCCAACCACTGCTACCTCTCTCGATTTCTTACTTCTTCTCTATCACATTCCAATAGTTCATTCAACCCTTTACTTGTAGCGGTTCAATCACCAAATCAGCCTTTGTCTCACGCCGTTTCTATCCTAAACTAGCACCCAAATGTACCCTTAAATCCCTTCAGTCGTTGCCCTATTTGGGCCCTAACAACAGCCAACACTGCCCTTATACAGCCAGGATCAGCACTAGTTCAGTCTCCCCTGCGTCTGCATTGTCCATCACCCCAATCCAGGCTTTAAAACCAATACCGAACACCCTTGTTTCCAACTGCGAACAACTACAAAAAACACCATTGCTCCAAGGCCAACAGCAGCCTTGATTCACTCTCTCTTAGTTCCTATATATTTTCTTTTGTTTTTTTTTCAACTATTCTTCCAAAAGTGAGGCCCCTTGGTTTGATAAGAAAGAAGACCACAATTAGTGGGCTTTGGTAATTACTTCGGCCTCCTAGAGAAGCCTCTCCAATATACTATAATAATATATTTTATTTACATTTTCTCTATTAATAAATTTTTCTGAAGTTCCAATTGCTTATGGTGCTATACATGATTATTATTTACAAAGGGATTTTGTTAAGTAGTAAATTTATAAATTTTATGTGGTCAAGTTTACTTCTTCTTTTTTTTTTGGAATACCTCTCATTTTCTTAACAATAAAATATGAGAATTTTTCTTTGGTACATCTTCAATTTAAATTCCATAACTTTAACTCACTTTCTTTCTAACTTTACTACACATATGATTGATGTTCAAAAATTCACCAAGATCAATCCACATTATCCATTTAACTCCCGTGATTTCTTACTTCCATTTGTATGAAATTCGCATTTATGACATGTTTTTTGCTTTTGAAAATTATGTTTTGTTTTATTTTCACTTTATTTTTTATTTATTAAATTTAAAAATGTGTTTGGACAGGACGATTCCTTTCCAAAATTTGTTAACAAAAACTTGAGGAAGATGGTGGTGAAAATTTTAAAATGTAAGATGTCAAATAAACCTGATCATGGGTTGAATCGGACTGGGTTCAAGCCGCATGACAATGCTTTATGTGCAAGTCCAAGTCCAACCCAACCCATAAATTTGGGCCTAGCTTTTAGTCTAGGCCCATTTTTAATTTTATTATGAAAGCTCGAGCTCGGCTCGACTTGCTTGAATATTATTTTATTTATTTTTTATATTTTATTTTTATTTGTTTTTACTCCCTTTAAATTTTAATTTAATTTGTCAAATTTTACATGTTAATTTTCATATTAGATATATATATAATCATGTTTATTAATTAATAATATTTTATATACATATAATTATATTATACTTAATAAATATATTTAAAAAACTTAATTAATAATTATTTTCGGACCAAGTTGGGTTGGTTAGAGGGTTGTTCAACACTCCCTTGGAGGGGTTGTTTCCCCTACTCAAAGCCCACTACATCTGGCTATACAATGTTATTATCGGTATCTATCCATCACCAACTGTAGCTAGCTCATATATATCTCTAAGTTCCATATCTTATGCATTTCCACCATCATTGGTACCTCTAAGTGGAATCCCTATTGGTGTTGAGTCATCATACTCATAACTTGTGTAGTCTTTTCACTTTTCTCAAAGTCTGTAATGAATTCATTTTCACAGCAAATCACATCCCTACTTTTAATTGTCTTTTTCCTCTTAAGATCCAATAGCTTGTAATCATATTTCTTATCATCGTACTTAATAAATACACATGGAGTACCCTTGGTATCTAGCTTTGATATTTATTTTTAAATGCTATTTTTAAATGATATTTATTTTTAAATGAACGAACAAATTTTATTAATATTTATTTTTACGTGCTATTTTTACCTTCATTTATTAGTTAAGTAATATTTTATACATGACTAATACTATCCGTACCGTATATCAAATATAAATATAAATTATAAATGAATTATGGGAAACATACCATGAAATTCACTTGAAAAGCATGATCAAATTATAAAAAATAAATAAATAAATGAAAATTGGAACAAAACACATGTAACAACTATTTATACAACGAATCAATTAAAAAAAAACTCAATAACTTAATAATCAAGACTTAACAGTTTTATTTTTCTTCAAAAAGAGTTTAACTCCAAAGTTTATATCTCCTTCCCTTACCTTACGTTCTCCTGTTTGAAATTCCGGTGAACAATTGAAACTACTCAGACAAGTTTGATGAAAGGACCTGTTTAATTTCTTTGAATTCTGTTTTTCCATGATTATTACCATTTTTCTTTGATTCAAATCCTTAATGGAAGACAACAAGCTAGACAAGGTCCAAACATCTCTTTTCTTTATGCTACTGTTCTGCGAAATATTGAAGAAAACTGATCTGTCATTAATCAACACTGCCATAGCTCTTCACAGCTTTCGCTAGTCCATGGGAGCGTGACATGGCATTATTGATTCACTTTGAATTATTGATCCCTTTATTTTATTGAATTGTAGTCACATCTGCAAACTTCAACTTAATTAGCTGAGGACGACAAGATGTGAAAAATAAATATGTTTAATACGCAAAAATTTTTAAAATTCTATAAATATGAAGTGATTCCTTGGGTACTTATGAAGGTGAGAAATATGGAAGGAAACGTGGTTACACCGAGGCTTAGTGCTTTGAATGTCTAAAATTTGAGTCAAGGTTTTCTGCGTTAAGCTTTCACCTTGCACGAAATCTTTAATTTATTGGGGAAATGAGAATTCAGACTATGAGAAGAGACTTAAGCTTCAACAAGGGAAAAAGAAAACAATACTTAAATCTTTGATTTATGGAACAGGAATAGATTCTTGTACAAGCTCACCTGTCCTCCTATTCTCTAAGAATGGCTTTTAAGTTCATCTAATTTCAAGAGATTTCATAATAATAAATGTTTTATTTTCAAACAAAAAATATTTATTTTTCATATGAGTTCAAGATGTTCACGTTAAAAAAATTGAAATATATTGAACGTTCAATCCATGCTCAGCTAATATAAAAAAATATATATTTATATAAATTTGTGAATAAGATGGACTCTCGATCAATTCAAACATAATTATACCTTTTGTGGATAAACTATGCTAACATGGACTCTCGATTATACTTAGCATATCAGACACTTTTTTATTCAGTAAATATTTAATTTGCATAATTTTGATTCACTAAATATTCAAGTCATTTCGTAATTGTATTGTTAATAATTTTTTAAATTTGATTCATTAAATTCAAAATTATTTTCCATTCAAATCATCAAATATTAAAGTTACATCAACTTAATTTTGAATTATCTCATATTAATTTTTCAGTTTGTTTGTTGTGGTATAAATCAATTCAAAAATTGAACGAATTTAAATTGTTGACTCTTCTTGATGAATCAAGTTGAGTCAAATTCGAAGCCAAAGAAATTAAGCAAATTTTACATGTTCGGATTAATTTTATCGGTTCTACAAAAAAAAATAAGGGCATTTACTGGGTTTTACCTGGATATAGTATTGTAGTTGATCTTTCACTGGCTGCTAAGAAAAAAAAACCGGTAATTACTGCCAATTTCTTCAAGAATTGTGGGCTGCTCTTGCTCCCAGATTGAGAATTACCACTATATTTTCTTTTCTAATTCTAGTTTCCCGATGTGAATGTCAAGCCAATTAGATCTTTTGGCATTGGAATGTGAACAGCGCCTGCGGCTGCAATAAAGGCTCGTCAGGAGGAACAGAGGTTAAAGATGAAAGGGTGAAGTTAATTTAAGTGGTTGGTGATCCAATAAGGGAGAGAATTTATTCGAGAACATTAAATTAAATGAACATCCTAATATTTAAATCGATTAAACTCGAATATGGTATAAATTTTTTTTAACACGAACAATATTAAAAATTGATAATTAACGAACACAAATTTAAAAATTAAAATATTTTTATATGAACTCAAGAAATTCACTTTACAAAAAATGAAAAATATATTGAATCTTCAATTCATTCATGGCTATAATAATAATAATAATAATAATAATAATATTATTATTATTATTATTATTATTATTATTTACCGAGAAGAGTCGTTAACGTATTGCACCACTGGCGCTATATCAAACATATTTTTATATTTTATGGATAAACCATGTCAACATGGACACTCTATTATATTTTAACATACCTGTACATTTCTGGCACTTTTTAAAGGCTTCAGTTTAAGATATTTTGATTTCCAAAATTAATATAAAAAATTATAAAACATATATTCTGACATGTTATCCTGAGTTCATATATTTGTGTAAATTATTAGATCACCAAAATAAAAAAAAGCACAGAAAACCATGTATGATATGCAAGTAAACATAAACTGTGTAAGCAACTAAATACAATGGGGTAAAAGCAGCTTAACATTATAATCTATTAAAAGAACAAAGATCAACCAACCAACCAAACTAAGCACTAAAATCCTCTTCTTTCTCTTTTTTTAAAGAACTTGAATTTTGCAAATCTCATAGCCAAAAGTTGAGAGGATTTATGAGGCATGTAAGCTTGAATTTGAATTCAAACAATAGCAAACCATCACCAATTTAAAAGAAAAAGTAATGAACATTTTGTCTTAGATGAATGGCTAAACATAGCACTATTTCACAAAACTATAGCTCGTCACTGTCATGTAAAGCTGAAAAAGCAAAAATACAATCAATTGAAGATGCCATAAAATAGACAGCTCGAAGATAAGTACAATCAAGTATCAATCACCTATCAATGATGCAAAAATAATCTTTAAGCTTTTTTTTTTTTTGAAAAGCCATAAACTTTATTGAATAACCAATTACAAGTAGCATGGACCAAAAGAAATCCCGCCACACAGTTACACACAGCAAGCATTCCTAAAACTGCCACCATTGAAGAAACAAGGGCAACTGAGTTAAGCAAAACATTAAGCACATCCAGTGCTCAAGACAAAGTATACCAGACACACTAAGCTAGAAGTCTGCATTTACCCAAAATGAAAGAAAGATGCCAACAAGCACATCCTTATGCAAAAACAAGTCTCAAAAAAACATAATAACAATGAAACAACTCACAGTAATTTTTCACCAGTCTGCAGTTCACTACCACCAGAATTAAAAGATGACAGGATCAGACAATGCTCCGAAGCGAAAAGCGAAGCAGGCAAGTCGTTGGGAATATGGAAGACCACATTTTTAACTGATAAATTGCCTGACCTCAGCAGATTTTTACCTCAAGGCAGCTGAGGAAATGGTCTCAAGCCAAGTTTGCACCTTACAAGCCAACACCAAACCAGTACATCAATTCACAAATTCCCCAGAGGTGCGAGACTCATTGAATCCTAAAGCCAACATGGAAGCAGAGCCTCACGCCCACGCAGAGAAATCAACCTCCAAAAAAACAAACACTAGAAACCATTAAACAGCTGCATCATCAAGCCCCGAGCACCAAACAGAGTCTCCAACCGACACATAGCTATCAACTGCGGTTGACCTACCCATCCAATACATGTGCTAAATGCAACAACGGCAAACACTCACGCCTCCTAAAAAGGCAATGGGCAGCTGATTGGGACAAAATATCAAGCAATTCGTATGCCAATATCACACCTAACAAAGTCGACTTACCAAAAACCCATCATCACCGGAAAAATGGAAGACCACAGGGAGCATAAGAGACCAAAGCTTATTCACCCAAACCACCAGAACACAAACAGCAAAGAAAAAGCCCACACACCTGAAAATCCTAAATGTCCATCCTTAGATGACATAAATCCAACATGCCCGTCTTCAATTGAAACAGAGGCTCCCCTGTTTTTAATAAAAAACAATCACTGCACAACACAATCACAGAAATAAATTATATACCAGAACCATACTAATAGCTTGGTCACTCCTTCATTCGCTATTTAAACAAGGAACTTAATTAAGGACAGAAACATAAGGGGAAAAAAGCTTACCTGCACGTTTTCCATTTCCTTGTGTAACATAATCTTTGTTTCTCCCACGTTCATAAATATAGGCATTTGATCTTTCACATCCCAACGATGCCAAACTATATCATTGCTGGATTGGGGTGCCTTCACAACAAATTAATTACCAAAATAAATGACATAATGTTCTAGATTTCAGTTTTCTTGTTATGAGGCTAGATAAATAAAAAAATAAAAAAAATACTCATTAAGTAAATTATACCAAAAGGAATTAACTAATTATGCATATGACTTGTGTGCATATAAAAGAGTCTTTCTATTCATAATAATATACAGTTACACTATTAACGTTTGCTTCCGTCATGTTTCCTTCCATCATGTGTTTTGTCATTACAGAACCATACTAATAGCTCTGGTCAATCCTTCCTTCGCCATTTAAACAAGGAACTTAATTAAGGACAGAAATATAAGGGGAAAAAAGCTATATTTACCTGCATGTTTTCCATTTCCTAGTGTTGCATAATCTTTGTTGCTCTCACGTTCATAAATGTAGGCATCTGATCTTCCACATCCCAATGACGCCAAACTATATCATCGCTGGATTGGTTGTCTACTATTTCTTCCACTATGGTGACGCCTTCTGTTGGTTGGGGTGCCTTCACAACAAATTAATGTTCTTGATTTCTGTTTTCTTGTTATGAGGCTAGATAAATAAAAAATAAAAAAAAATGCTCATTAAGTAAATTATACCAAAAGTAATTAACTAATTATGCATATGACTTGTATGCATATAAAAGAGTCTTCCAATTCATAATAATATATAGTTACACTATTAACTTTTGCTTCCATCATGTGTTTTGTCATTACAATCAATATGATAAAAGAATAACACATTAATTAAGCATAATAATAAGGAAAAAAAATGTAGGGTAGGTACCTCTGTTATGGCATGCCCAGGATGCTCTAAGTCCATGTTAAAACTTGTAGTCAACTTGGGACATTTGGTTACTTCAAAATGATCCAAAGAAGGGAATCGAAAATGATAACCCACTGCAGCGAAGCTTCTTAGGTTTTGTAGGTTTGAAAGTTTCAAATCTTTTAACCTAGGCAACACTATTTCCTTTTGATCATCTTCAACGTTTAATTCATCTTGATACCCAAAGACTTGCTCTATTTTAGCAGCCTCACAAATTTCAGTGTTTCTGAGTTTTGAAAGAGAATGTGCGACACTAATAGGAAACAAGCTTTTCAAATTGTTGCACCAACAGATCCTTATAACTTCAAGATTTGGGAAGGATATGGGTTGGAGATGAGCATGCGGTGATGATGCTCCCGAAGTTTGACCCATTTCAATGATTTCTTCCAACTCGTCGCAATACTCTACATGCAAAATGTTCAATTGCGGCAAATTTCGAGCAAGCACAGAATTGAATAAAGATTTCAGTCTACTACACATTGACACATTTAACTCTCTAAGATATTGAGGGCTGGCAACTTGGATGGGACCTTGCAATTGATGTATATACTTCAGACATATATCCTCTCTCGTTGAGATAAATTGTCCAACTTGAATTTGAAAATTCATCTCACAATTAATTGTACCAGAAATACTGTAAAATCTACATGGAGAAAGACTTAATTCCTGTCAAGATATAAAAAAATATTATAATTTAATTAAAAAATTAAATTAATTACAAAGGTCAAAGAATTAGCGAATTAAATTAAGGATTTATATATGATATATTGACTGTGTATTAAAAATAAATACAAATAAAATTTTTTAACTTGTTTATAAGAGTTTATTGATGAGGTGTCAACCTCTAGTACATTGACAGTGTATAGTCTCTATATAATGTCAATGCATTATATATAAACTGTTAAATCAAAGAGAACAAGTTTAGAGGACTTTTATTTTTATAATGCCATTGTCCTGAACAAGATTTTTTTTTTGTTTAAGTTAATTAACAAGCATGTTTTACTACGTAATTAAGAACCCTTTTTCGAAAAAGCCTTCATTTTTTCCCCCGGTTCAAGAAAGAACCAAACTTGCTCTGATTAATTATTGTATGAATCTACCATTCGTTTTCGTTTTTCTTTCTTTTACATTCTCTTAATGGGTTAATTATAAGCAATCGAAGGAAACATTAAATGCGGCAGAAGGCAAAATCTCAAACTGCAATTAAAGGAAAAGAGTATAAAAATACCTTTAATTGAACCTCTTTGTTGACTTCTTGTTGAATACTGAAAATTTCCAATCGAGGGCAGTCCTCAACGATTAACTTTTCCAAGGATGGTGACACGACAGGAAAATTTTCTGAGCAAAAGAAATTCAAATTTGTCAAACTTCTGAGATGAAGATCTCGTAGGCCGGGGAGCCCAATGGCATCACGATCGACTCCATTCTTTATTTTTGCCACATTGAAGACATGCTTTAACTGAGGAGATTTAGATATTGAAACTGATTTCAACTGTGGAAGAACTTGACCCAAAGGAATTTTAAAACCATATTTCAGTCTTGGACAGTATCTTATTCTTAAAGTTGTCAATTTTGGCAAGAGCGGAGGATGTAGATGGCCATCTTCTGTTTCTATATTATCACCAATTTCCAAGTCTGTGATAATGTGTTCCAGTGTATTGCAGTCTTCAATCGTGAGTTGTTGTAGCAACACCAAGGTTTGAGTAAGAGATGGTGAGAAGAGATATTTCAATCTATTACAGCGACTAATTTTTGCAACCTTCAGGCTTTGGAGACTGACATAATGGGTGGGCCCTTTCCATATCCACTTCAATTCTGGCAATGACTCTAGCTCCAAACTTGTTAACTTCGACAGCAGTTTTGCCCCATTTTCTGCCATATCATGACCAAGACCCTCAGTTTGAAATACTTGTTGCAACTGGCCACAGTTAAGTACTCTCACTTCCTTGAGATTTTGCAGGACCGGATACAAAGGAACCAGTTCCATGCAATCCCTTGCTTCCAACTTCTCTAATTTTTGTAGAAATCCCTTTGGGAAAGGACCGTTGCACAACATTTTGAAACCACTCGTTTGTTGTATGACTAATTCCTCCAAATTGAAGAAGGCAATGGTTGAGACACAACCTTGAACTGTTGTATCAATCAAGCATTCCAGTTCCTTGCCTTGTTCAAGTGTAAGAGAAGTTACTTCATTGAGTCCCTCTGGATCTACGTTTGGAATGAGATTTTTAGGATACACGACTGCACCCATGGTAACCTTTTTGGCATTGCATAAAAACTTCTTGATACCATCCTAAAAAACTCACCAAATAATGGAACAAAATTTTATCCCACGCTTTTCACTAAAAGTTCATTAATGTAGATATTAAAACAATCCAAATTAGTTTTGAGTATAAATAATACTATATAATACGCTTATATGTTAAATTTTAATATGCAGATCATAGATGCATGTTTATGTTAGGAGAAAAACAGTTCAATTGATTCTCTAATATATTATATTATATTATATTATATTATATTATATTATATTATATTATAAGGTACATAACAACTATAGCAAGATATCTACATGAATGCTTATTTGGACATTCTATTTGAATGACAAGTAAGCATCCATTAATGTATAAATCAAAACAAACAATAAATACTTCCCCACCTTTCGATTTTCCTAAAATTTCTCTAATTCCTACAACTTCTCAATCTTTTTAATAAAATTATTTTAAAGTTATTTTAAATACTGTCTAATCCAAAAAATTTAAAATACATATTTAATATCATCTTTTTTAAAAATTAAATAAAATATTAATTGATATTTATTTATATTTATAGAATAAATAATTTTAATTTTAATTTATTTAAAAAATATTTTATTAACAAAACTGAAAAGTATAAAAATAAGTTATCAATATCATGTATATTATTTAAATATTTAAAATGATTATTTTTCTAAATAAATAAAATTCATGTATAAAACATATAAATTTATAAATATATATTAACATACATATCTAATAGATAAAATTAATTATAAAAAATATGTTATAATCATTCTTTTATATATATATATATATATAAGAATGCATTTGTATATTATATGTAAATAAAATGCATATTTATAATTATAATTATTTAGGTCAGTAATGAAAATCTACCTCAAAATGTTGCTCTAACACTTGAAAATTTTTAAAATATACTTTTAATTTTTATTTTAACTTTTATTGATGTTTTTAATAATATTGTTTTTAATGTTTTCATTTTTTCCCAATATTTGTTTATCTTATGTTTAGAATTTTATAATTTTTAATTAAATATTTAATTCTTCTATGATTGGATTATATAGTATTATTATCTAATACATTGTCAATCAAGTTTTTAAATTCTACAAACGGCCCAAAGATTATGATACATACTGTAGACACCTAATTTTGTCTCGACTTAAACATTTTAAAAGTTTAAAGATCTCTATTTTTATTTTTATTTTTACCTTTTCAATTATTTATTTATTTATTTCTATTTTTAGTTTGATTTTTATAAATTTAATTAATATTCAATTTAAAAAAAAAAAGGAAAGAACCTGATTTGTTTTTGTAGGCCAAAAATTGTCTTTTTAATAAAACTTAATTAATTTTGAGATTTTGTTAAAAAAATAAATATTTTTAAGTGACCAATCACACCTAGTCAAAATAGATTAGTGGTGACTCCCTTTGTTTTTAAATGTTTTCAAAATCGTCGAACGGTCGAGTTTTCAGACGAAATCGTTACAACACATACTTTTTATGAATATTAAAAAAAATTTTAAAAAGTAACAAAAGAAAGGTACGTGTTATCATTTTAATATCATTTATGAAGTTTAAAAGTTTCACTTACAATATATTGAATAATAATCATTACATATACTTTAAATATATAGATTAAATAATATTATTCTACATATTTACAAATTTAAATAATTAAAATTAATTCATGCATCATACGAATAAAAACTAGTTTCAATAATATAGAAAATTAAAACAAAACGAAAGTATTAGAGAAGTACCTTAAGTTCTGCTTGCCACGTCACAACTCCTTGCTGATTTTCAAAACGAGTTAGTCCGGGACAGTTGCTAAGTTTGAACTCTTTCAAGGGCTGTGACACTAGACAAAAACTATCCAAGTTCTCTAAATTTTCAAAATTTAGAATTTGCAAACTTTGTAGCACAATGTCTTGATGTGAATTTCCACCCTTTTCTTTTGTCATGTTGAAGATTTGCTTTAGTTGGGGACAATTAAGTATCCGAACAGATTGCAAATATGGATGTCCTTGAGCCGAAGTGACTGGAAACACATATTTCAAGCTTCTGCATTCATCTATAGTGAGAGTTTTCAATTTAGGACAGCAAAGAGAATCGCCATTCATGTTTGAAACTATTTCATCCTCATTTTCTGCTTCTTCCATGATTACATGTTCCAAAGAGTCGCAGTTCTGTATCCCGAGTTCCTCCAGTTGCACCAAATTTTGAGCAAGGGGAATGGTAAATAGATATGCCAGATTCACACAACTTTTAATTCTCATAGTCTTAAGACTTTTGAGGTTAACAAGATGGGTGGGTCCTTTCCATATCCACTTCAATTCTGGTAAATAAATTAGCTGCAAAAATGTCAAATTTGAGAGCAATGGTACCTGAATTTCATCACATAAAAAAATGTAAAAATTATAAATTAGGAAACTTTGACATGAATTTTCCATTGATTAAAAATTTATAAATATAAATATTGATTTATTCAAAAAAAATGTGTAAATATTGAGAAGACACATGTTGGAGTTGAGTAGTAAAATCTTCTTTTATTTATTTATACTTGCAATGAATACTTCTCACGCTAATTTCTCACTTACACTCAGCACACACTTGCACACACTTTTTGCACTTCTGCTTCTTACACTTGGCACACAACACACTTGCATTCCCTACTTGCACAGTCTCAAACACTTGCACTCTCTACTTGCACGCGCTCACACACTTTCTCTTACACTTCTCTTGCGCATACACAAGGCATGCAAAGTAACATATAGACATTGAAAACTAGGAAAAGAAGAATCCAGAGAAAGAGCAATCTAGAATAATTGTCGTAGCTTTATCAACACATTGGTTGCAAATAATGTGAACGAAAGTGTTAAAAGGGCAATAACATCGAAGTACTCTATCATAGTTTGTAAAGTGTGTTTTATAAATAGGAAAAAAAAAAGATCTATATTGTTGCTTTGTCCTGTAAACCATGTCATAGATATATAAACATTTAGATCAGTTACTAATTAATATAATTTAATTAAACTTTCTTTCTCTTAATTAAACTCGAAAAATATGATCAATATATAAAGTTTAGTAATTTGTCATGATATATTGTAAAACATATATAGAATTTAAAAAGAGTTCAATTAACAAATGTTTATAAACCATAGATATTGGTTTAGAATAGTTAAAATATTATTTAAAAAACTATTTTTTTTCACTTTATGCATTATTTTCATCAAATTCAAAATGAAAAAATACATTTATTTTATTTT
Source organism: Heritiera fomes (assembly GCA_032173925.1). Taxonomy (NCBI): domain Eukaryota; kingdom Viridiplantae; phylum Streptophyta; class Magnoliopsida; order Malvales; family Malvaceae; genus Heritiera; species Heritiera fomes. Next base: position 3,684,998 of record JAPDPM010000023.1, on the reverse strand, counting down.
ATTTTTTATAAATATCACCCTAATCAATGTCAATACGTATATTCTTTATAAAAACTCCCCACCCCCCCCCCCCCCCCAAAAAAAAAAAACTGTTTAACAACATTGAAAAATATATTGATAGTAAAATAACGAAATTGTTTAGTCTATAATAGTTTATAAGATCTTAAGCCATTTATTCTAAAAGAAATTATTATCATAACTAAAAAAACGAAATATTTTTAAATAAATAAAAGTTAATACAGGGTTAAAGCATGCATTAAATTTAGTACAAATGAATTTTTTTTATTTTTTTAAAAAAGAGCATGTCTCTAAATTATTAGTCTATGATTTAAAAGTATAGCAACAACTTATTATCCAGCAAAGATTTAATATTGTGTCAACTACCAATGAAAGAGAGGATGCATTAAAGGAGAAATGGAGAGAGAATACCTCAAGCTCAGCCATTTCTTGCGGAAAATGGAAGACTTCCTCTAATCCATTGCAAACATGTACGCTGAGTTGTTGTAGATGCAACAGACTTTGAGCAACACAAGTTGAGAAGATGGATTTCAATTTATGGCAACTCTCAATTTTTACAACCTTTAGACTTTGGAGGCTTGCATGATATTTAAGCGTTGACTGTACTTTCCATATACTCTCCAATTTTGGTAATGAGCAAAGCCCCAAGCTTGTTAAATTTGGGAGTAGTGGAGTCTGAATTTCCTCCTGTTCAAGAATCCCATCCATTTGAAATACCTCTTTTAGCTGCGTACAACATTGAATGCTCATATCTTTTAACTTTTGTAAGAAGCTAATCGGAGGGGGACCATGGCACAACTCCTTCAAACAAACCATATTCCCCATGTTTAATTCCACCAAATTAGAGAATGCAGTCGTTGGTGCTTTTTCTCCTGTTGTATCCATCAAGCATTCCATGTCATCGCAATCCCAAAGGTAAAGAGAAGTTAGTTCATTTAGGCCCCCTTGATCTACGTCTGGGACAATATTTTTGTGTTCCATGACTTCCCTCAAACGCAACTTTTCCACATTGCAAAACAGCTCCTTAAATGCATTGAATGAAGATGAGAAGTCTCCAATTTCCAAGGCTTTAAACTTTAGCCCCTGCATAAATGAAAGTTTACTATATGCACCTAGAGCTATCCGGTACCTTGGTAGTTTAGGGAACACAAAGTTTTCTTGAAAACATTGATGATCAGTAGAAACTCTCAGAGATAGTGCAGTCAAACGAGACAATTTTAGCTCGCATAAGTTAACATTGTTTGGACATGTCACGTGTAGCTCTTGGAGTGATGTCAACCTGTTATACACAAATACAAAATACTGTTATCAACACAAAAATAACACTTCAAGCCAATGATAAAAATAGCAAGATAATTAATGAAGTAAACATAAATTAATTTTAATATCAGCATATATAAAACAGCATGCATGATTCTTCTACTACTTTCCTTATGAAAAAGGTTTTGAGGTTTTTTTATTTTCACTATTTCATGTGATAATCGTGTTATGTAGTAGCAATTTTTTTTTTTAATTGGAAGGACTACAAGTTAAAATGCCTCATCCTAATGCGTAGGGACCAAAGGCTTATGGTAGAAATATTTGTCATAGTCTAAAATCAAATTACTTAATAAAGTAGTTACTAGAAAAATAAATATCAAAAAATTAAATAGTTTATTTTGAGCAATATGATAAAAAATAATTGACTTCTACTATTACCTTGATAGAAGGTTAGGGGGAAAATTGCTCCGTTGCTCTCCGATATAAGAAAAATGTAGTGATTTTAGTCCATGCAATGCCACTAATTCTTCAGGGAGCTCATAAACATTAGTATCAAGCAATGCAAGAATCTCAAGGTTTTCTACAATTTTCAATGATGAGATGTTCTCGAGCTCGCAATTTTCAAAGTATAGGGTTCGAAGATTTCTTACAAATTGAAACACTTCCAATGAAAAAGTGACATTTTTTAGATATAAAATCCGAAGGTTTTTCATTCCTTTAAGAAGTGCACTTGGAACTCTCACAAAATTCTTTCCCGTAAAGACAAAAATTTCGAGTTTTGAAAATACCATTTTATCAGGAAAATTATTTATGTTGCTGTTCCAAAAAGAGATTGCTGTATAGCACCCAAAACTTTCACTTACAGGCCACTCCACTAATCCATCTTTTACCATGGACATATTTTCACCTTTCGATGTTATCCAATGGGAAAAATCACGGACCATGTCATGCATGCTAACATCATCATCATCATCTTCAGATTTCAATAACAAACCAGAAGCTTGTAGCTTTCTTAGTTCTTCACGAATTTCCCTCCGTTTTCTTTCAATTGAGTAAATATGAGAAAATAATCCACGACCAATTCCGAACATAATCAACAACTCAATATTGATATGAAAATCTTCTGGAAAAAGGGAACACAAAAAGAAGCATGATCGGATATTTTCTCCCTTCAAATAATCATAACTAACCAGAAGGCACTTATAGATATCTTCACAAACGTCTTCATTGTCTACATGCCTTGACTCCTTGAATCGTTGATTTACTGCTTCCCACTCCTCTAGTGTTGCACCATTTAGAGCTTTTCCGATTGTTACAATTGCGAGAGGCAAACCCTTGCATTTAGAAGCAACCTCCTTGGCTACATCATTCAAGGTCGAAGAAACATCTTTTAGGCCAGCATTATCTTTGAATAAAGCCCATGCTTCATCTTTGGATAAGATCTCGAGTTCAAACTTCTCTTTACAATTCATTCGAACACAAACATCTCGACGACGCGTAGTTAGAAGAATTTTGCAACCCTCATGTTCAACACCAAAAGGAACACCTAAACTCAACAAGCTAAATTTATTCCAAACATCATCAATAATTATGAGTATCTTCTGCACTGTTTTCAATCTCCGCCATAACTCTTCTGCCTTTCCTTCTTCAAAACTTGCTTCGAATGTAAGACCTAATAATCCTGCAATTTTATCTTGAATAACGCTGATGTTTGGCTTTTGGGACATTGTAACCATCACAACATTATCAAAGAGCATTTGTTCTTTGGCTTGCCTTCCAACTTCTTTTGCCAAAGTTGTTTTACCCACACCTGGCATTCCATACAGTCCGATCATGTTCACACCATTAGTATTTAGAGCCTTCATGATCCCATTGAAAGCTGAATTTGAAGACTTAGAAGACTTGAAATCTTTGGATGGAAAGAACTCTATTCCTTGAAGCGGAGGACGGATGCCCACTCGTTTAAAGTCACATCTCTGAAGAAGTTTAGTGATATAGGGCGTCTTCTTTGCTACTTTTTTACTTAAGCAGTATCGCCAACCCCAACTAGGACACCAATTGAAACATTTCTGACATTCTATTTCAGCTTCCAATCTCTGGGTTTCTTCCAGTTGTTTCTCTGCCTCTTTTAGCCACTCTTGGACGTCTTTCTCAATTACCTCTGTTTTTCTTATAGCCACAT